>CM032372.1:11551740-12152941 GCA_019023105.1 Diglossa brunneiventris
TGCCTTAAACCTCCTTAATAATTCTAACTAAAAACTAAAAGGTTTGCATGCATATAAGGTATTTATTGGTGTGGTAGGAGAAGTATTATCATTTCCCAGGTTTAGAAACAAGGTCGAGTTGAAACCATGAGTACTCCCGGCTCATCTTACAGAGGAACAAAAGGAACAAAAAAAAAAAAAAAAGGCTGCTGAAGAAAAAAACAAAAAAAGTTGGGGGAAATATAGATTGAATTGAGAATACATTATTAGTTTATGAACTTGTCTTGTACCCCTTGTGGCTTTGTATTCCTCCTGAATATGTTTGTTTACACCCTGTTGATTAATATAAACAAGAGAAGCCAGGAAACATATTCTGGACCATTACTGCAGGTCTGTGTGGCACTGGATGCAATGCTGACAACTGGATCCTTTCTATAAACTGCACATTTATCACTCATCAAGGAAATGGCTTTATTTCCCAGCTCTGTTTTGGAAGTTAAATGTAAGGAGAGGGAAATATTTCCTTTTGAGAGGACTCATGTTTCATACTACTGAACATCTATGTTATAGGTAATAGGTTAATTCATGCTATAGAGAATTAGGAATAAGTGTATAAAATATTAGGAGGAATCAAAACCTGTGTTTGTAACTGTTCTGGCTGGGAATTGTCTGAACAGTTCTCAGAAAAGATAACATCAAACCGGTTACTGTGTAAGGCCTGCAGTCTTCAGTCTTCCCCTGCAGTCTTCAGTCTTCCCCGACCTATGGGGCCAGCTATACATATGATAACTCCTTCCCTGATGACATGAATAGGACTAGCCCGGACCATTAGAAGGGACTTCTGCATCCCAGATATGCAAACCCCTTCCCGGACAGCATGAATGGGACAAAGGGACTGGCTCAAGCTACCAGAGAGGACTTCTTGCATTTTAATGCAGGAGAAGATATGATCAAGACATTCCGGGAATGGACAGTCCTGAGGAAGCTCACAAGACCCCACACCTGGGACCGATTTCCCCACAGCACTCAGGACTTACTCCATGTGAATGCACTCTGCACCAGAGTAATCAGACATCTGTCTGGGCTCGGACTCCGTCTTTGTCTGTTTCTACACATGTATAGACTCAACTTTACATGTAAAGGGACACAAAGAAACATGTGGTCATCCTTGCCTTAGGCAGAATAAATGGTATATAAGCTGGCTCTTGGAAGCACTCGGGGTGCACTTTGGGGGAAAGGCTGTCCCTGTGTCGGCCAGACCCTAAGGCGCCCAGCGGCTGCTCCCGGGGCTGAGGCTGACTTGGCTGTGGCAAGATTTTGAAATTCTGTATTTTTCTAATTTTTCCAAAATAAATCTTTGTCGATTTTTGATAAATTGGCTACTGATTTAATCATTTATAACAATCTACAACACAACAGCTTTGTCTTCCATCTCCATTGGCTTCACAGATATGAAGTTGGACGGAAAGAAGAGAAACTGGAGTGCTTGTAATCTCTTTGCCTCTTCCTTTCCTAGCACACACCCACCCCATGATTAAAACTGAGTTTAAGCAACAGCTACTGAGCTGCACTGAATTAAACAGAGCAGTGACAAGTTCAGGTAATTACCAGCCAACACCAACAAAGGGATTGTTACATTCCCTACACCACTGTGACTGCAGAGAAATAAAGGAAGAAGTGGCTTTTTCATACACTCTATTAATGACAGAGCCACTGTCCCTCATTCAGATATTTCACAGGCAGCACAACCCTCACAAACAGCCTGGATGCACCTCCCAGTCTGGGTGTAGTGCTCAGAGCTGCATCATGTCCTGGTTTAGGGCAAATTTGGGAGAAAACCCCCAAAGGGGCCCCTCCAGAAAGCAAACCCACACGGCCCCTGCCCCCAACCGGTTCGGGAAGGATTCCCCGGAGAGAAGTGGAAAGAACCTGTTTATTTAACAGGCACAGCACCCCCAGCACACAGAATGAACAATACTGGGTGACACCACTCTGTCACCGCTCTGAAAAAGATGACAAATTCAGAAAGTCTCTCTGGGGGTGGTCGCTCTGTTTTCAGTCCCTCGGCTGCTGCCCAGAGTAGGCCCCGGTAGGCCACAAAGGGGCCCAGTCCGGAGCAGGCTCGAGGGGTTCCAAGAAAGGGAAAGAAAAACAGTCCAGGGAAAATTCGGACTGCTTAGCTAAACTGACTAATGAGCAGAAGCAAAAAGCAAGAGCAAAGCAAAAAGCCAAGCAAAAAGCCAAAGCAGCACCATGTACTACCCTGTCTCTGTGTCCCGCCAGCTGTGGGGGAGCGGCTGATAACAAAACCAAAACAAAACTTTCACTCCTCAGAGCCAGTCTTGAAGGCACAGAACATGATATCCAGCATAAACAGAACACACAAATGGGGATACAAGCATCATAAAGTCACCCTAGGACAGGTATTAGGTGTTTTAGCAGATCTGTACTCAGCTTCTCACAGCACAGCACTGTGAACACTGACTGTTCTTGTATAAACTGGGAGGAAACAGGCAAAGAGAGAGCAGCAGCCCAAGGGAACCCTCATTATCAGTGTCCTGACACTGGTGGGAGCACCAGCCAGGGACTGACTCCTGCTCACAAGCTGAGAGCTTTGAGGGCCTTGATTAATCTGCAGAACTCAGGCAGATGAATTCAAAGGTGCCCAGAAACTTCTGTGATCCGGATGAACCTGATAAATTCAGATAGGAATCTTCACACCTGCCAGTTGCTTATTAATGCACATGGAAAAAATGCTTTTTTTAAACAGTAAAATCTAAACCAGACATGACAGAGCCGAGCTTGTCTCCCAAAGAGTTCTAAAGGACAGAGGGACGTGGTCTTCCAGCCACCCTGATGGCTAAAGAGGATAGTTCCAATACAGAACCTACTTTTCATATCCACACCCCATCTCCTGGGTGAAGTATGGGGACTTGAGCATCACCAGCAGAGGTTATTTTACCCCGTGACGGCAAGGGGGCAATATTTGGCAATATTTTACCCCATTATTTGAATGAGCACATTTTGCATTAATATCTCAGGGTATAGAACTATCTGTGTATCAGGCATGAAAATATTTAAAAAAACCCAAAAAACTAAACCAATACAGAAAATATTTAAAGGGTCTTTTCACATTCATCACATATCTCTCTATATAGGAAGTGAAAAATTTGGAGTTGCTGAGTCTCCTCTGTGATTACATGGAACTCTCTTTTCATCCCAGCAACATGTTCCAGTGTGTTACACACATATAAATCACACACTTCCATACCCACACTGAACTTTGTGTTTGCAAGGAAATCAGTGGAGAGCCTGATGTGACATTAGTAGAATCAGCTCCAGCCCAGGATCAGCCTCAGCTGAAGAACAAAGATGTTTTAATTTCTTATGATTTTAAAGTTCCAGAAAATTCTTTCTCCTTGTAGGACTTCCTACTGTTGAATATTTAACTGAAACTATTTTGGAATCAGCTCCAGTAATAAATACTGAGACAGCAAAATACCTGTAGAGCTTTTCCTTGATGAGTCTGTCTTAGAACTGTAAATCTGAAAATTTCAAAGTGCATTTCATACTGGAGAAGCTTCCATATATGGATTTATTTAAATAGGTAATTATTTATCATGTTTTTCACACCTGAGTATCTCAACTCCAACAATTTGACAGGTTTTTTTGTTTCAGTTCATTGTTTAGTGCTTTTGTCTATGTTGTTTTCCTTTGTTTTGTGGTTTGGGGTTAGTTTTATTTTGTAAATTCTGGTTTCTGCTTTTAGGAAGAGACTCAGTCACTGGAGCAGATTTCACTGTGTACCTGGTGAGTTAATAAACAGATGGTGGAATTACAGTGAGGAGCATCCCACCAGAAGAGACCCAGAGAGAGACTGATAAACAGCTCTGACAAGGAGCCCACCTCTCCCTCTGGTGTCACTCCAGGCATCAGCTCCTCCTGTGACTGATAAAAGCCTGATAAAAGCAAAAGTGAGCTGTCCCAAATACCACAGTGATGACAGAAAGCCTCCCAGGTGAGAGACAGGTTATTTTTCCAGCCAAACACTTTGAAAATCCACTAAGACAAAACTGAAGTGAGCTAGAACATCCCCTTGGAGGTCTGTGGAGAGGCTGGGCTGAGGCTCAAGAGGCTCCTCCTGCCCCTGAAGCAGCAGAACAGACCCTAGAAAAATGCCAGGAGCCTTAAAAGGATGTTAAGGTAGCAACAGTAGCAGGAAACTCATTTTGAGAGGCTTCTGGAGAATGAAAACCTCAGAAAAACCGGCTCATAAAATAGGATATAGATGCTGTAATATTCCCTCTTTATCAGCTCTGCTCGGATTCCTATTATATATTGAGTGACTAATTTGGGCATCCAGAGTACATGAAAGGGATCAAGGAATAAAAAACTAACTGCAAACAGTCCTCCATACACCCCCACAGATTTCAAAATGTTATCCACAGCCTTACCTAATGTGACAAGTGTCCTGGAAGGACACCAGCATTAATACAGACCTTAAATAATAACATTCTACCCAATTTCCACAGTATTTTAAACAATCTTTATACAAGCAAGGCCCTCATTTTGCTCGGAATACGAGGAACTGCCACGCAGCTTTTACTTAAAAGAAAATTACAGGCAGGAAATATTCCATTCAGGTGTGAGCAGTGTAGTGAGACACAGAATCTCTGGGTTTTGTTTTTTTTTTAACTGCCCTGTACAAAATTGTATTAAATTACTATGTGTGCACCAGTGAGAGAGAAGAAATAGAGAAGAGCTATTTCCACTGGAGCACCAAAGGATGGCAAGGGGGGCAGATGGAAATGATAGGTTTTTCTGGCCTGCCTATTATGATTGGAGAGTGCAAAGAGAAGAATAAATGTATTGTCATTTATTCAAGCCAGAAGAGAGAGAGAGAAGCATTAGCACATACAGCAAATAGCTGCCTAGAGAACAGCATTTTCACAGGATTACAAATGTATCTTCTGCCACTAAACATACTGGAATAATTTGGAACTAATACTGTTATATTCTTTTGTATAAAATTGCCAGTAATTTCTTTTCAATAATACATTGCTCTTAGTGAGGGTGCCCACAGACAATCAAGGTGTTGTGTTTAATTTCATTGATCATTCCGTTTGCTGAAACAGGTATTTACTGTCCAATTTGGGGTTTAGGAGTTTGCACATTTCAAAGTAAAACCTCTCTTTTGAGATCTACCAAACTTTTTCATTCAATACTGAGAAATGTAAAGTACTTTCTGTTCTAAATACTCCAATAAAACTTCTTATGCACAGGGAAGCAAACACATCTTTCAATTAAAAAGATTACATAGACACACTTTTAAATTTTAATCTTTGTTGAAGAAACACTCTGTGATTTTATGTTCCTCTGATCCAGAGAAAGCATGTGAGAAGCAGAGATTTAGCTTGGATTTAGCAGGTTTAGGAGCAGGACTATCAATTGAGCAAAACCTCAATTACAGGCTAATTGTATGTATTCTCAAGTACATTATTACAATTCAATAATCATCTCTTCAGAATTAAACAATTCCAGTTTGCTTTTCATTTCCGCCTGCGCACATGCATTACAAATTTGCTATTATTCACACTAAAATTAGTCAGGTTGGTTGGAAGCCCCAGTGTGTCACAGGGTGGCACCAAACTGACCTCAAATGAGCCACTTAACCTCTCCTGCTTCCTAATCAGGGATGAGGAGCAGGACGGGACCTTACACAACAATTTGATCCTGTTAAAGTTCCTTCCAGGTGGGTGCATTGCTGAGCAACCCAGCAATGAAGCCATCAGCATCTTTCCTGCTGGACATCCAGCCATTCATGGTTTTAATTTATTCTTCTAGCTTTTTTTCCCACTACAACAAACATGACGTTCTCAAGCTGCACCAAGGGAAATACAGGTTGGATATTATGAAAAAGTTTTTCACAGAAAGGGTGAAAAAAAGAGTTCTGGAATGGCTGACCGGGGCGGTGGTGGAGTCCCCATCCCTGGGTGTGTTTAACAAAGCCTGGATGTGGCACTGGGTGCCAGGGTTTAGTTGAGGGGTTGGGGCTGGGCTGGACTCGATGATCTTGGAGGTCTCTTCCAACCCAGTGATTCTGTGAATTCCAGGCACCTAACTGAGCCTGGAATGCCCTAATAGCTGCTTGCCCTGGAAGGCTGCCTTCCCTCTATTTAGCTGAGGTGCAATCCTAGGTGTGCCACTCCTGGCAGCTCAATTCCCTTTTAATCTTGAATAATTCCTCCAGATCTGAACAAGATACAAGATCATTGGGTGGGAATGAAAAGCACTTGCATCCAGCACAAGCATTCTCCTCGTGATCTGTGTGGTCCAAACATCTGCACCATACAACACTCCAAGGCATAACAAAGGCATCTGATCACCAAAGGACAGATCAGTTGGCAGAAAGCAGCACAGTGGACAACCTGATCTCGTTTCTATGGCTGCCCTCTGTTTTCATATTGAGGTTTTCATACCCTCAATTTAGATTAGTAAATTATACCCTGTGAGCAGACCCAGACTTCAAATTCCTCTCACCCCAAACACAGAGTACCTCAGGAACAACTCAGCCACTTTCTGAACTCACCACCTAAGAGTCAGTGAGCACTCCAGTGGTGACGCTCAAGGTTGGTTTAAAAAATAAATAAATAAGAACCCAGCATAGGGGATAGCGCTTCACCACCTGCCTCAGGAAGGTGAGATTAAGACACCCCCTGCATGTGTCAGGCTCTTGAATCATGGTAATTAACATGGCTAACATCCAAACACCCTTCAAGAACTACTGATGCTTCTACTCTGGACTTCAGGCTGTCAGCAGAATCAATCCCAGCATTTACTGCCAGCAGCCCTGAACAGTCTCTGCTGACATGCAATGCTCCACCACAAGATTATTTCTGCCTGATAAAATACTGGAAAGGAAAGTAACTTGTGAAGCTGACAGACAGCCAAACTATTCAGCTGACTACAGCAAAAGCCTCCATAGTCACCATATTCTACTACAAAACTTTCCAAAGAGGGCTGTGTCCAAAGCTTAAATTCAAATACCCGAGATACCGACTTTAACTCACGTCACTTTCACCCTTTTTCCTTATTTTAACACAAACAAAAGAAGGTCCAACAGAGTGCCAGTTTTTACAGACAGTTATCTTGTGGTATTTTCTGGGTTCTTCAGAGGGAGGAGGAATTGAGAATCTGACTCCATGTTCTTAGAAGGCTGATATGATATATATGATATATGATATTATATTCTATTGCACTATATTATATAGTTTATATATATATATAATTGTGCTATATTAAATAATTATATATACATGATATATATATTATATATATCATTGTGCTATATTATAAATTTATATATATATATTATATATTGTGCTTTACTAAACCTATACTAAAGAATAGAGAAAGGATACTGACAAAAGGCTTAACAAGATACTAATGAAAAACTTGTGACTCTCTCCAGAGCCTCGACACAGCTGGCTGTGATTGCTCATTAAGTTAAAACAATTCACATGAATTACTTTAAAAATCACATGCTTTATATATATATTATTGTGCTGTATTATATAATTATATATGTTTTATTGTATATATATTATATATATTGTACATATATTATTGTATATATATTTATATTATATTATATTATATTATATATATTATATTATATTATATTATATTATATTATATTATATTATATTATATTATATTATATTATATTATATTATATTATATTATTATATATTGTGCTATACTAAAACTATTCTAAAGAATAGAGAAAGGATACTGACAAAAGGCTTAACAAGATACTAATGAAAACTTGTGACTCTCTCCAGAGCCTCGACATATCTGGCTGTGATTGGTCATTAAGTTAAAACAATTCACATGAAACTAATAAAACAACAACCAGTTGCTAAACAATGTCCAAACCACATTCCAAAGCAGCAAAACACAGGAGGAGCGAATCAAACACTGTTTTCATTTTTCTTTGACGTTTCTCAGCTTCCCAGGAGAAGAAATCCTGGGCAAAGAGATTTTTTCAGAAAATATGACAGTGACAGGGAGGAAACACCCCTTGTGCATGAAGATGGTTTGCTGCTCCTACCTTTGACGATGAGCTCGGCATAGTTGGAGACGCCGGAGCCGCCGTCGGAGCGGATGACGCAGCGGTACTTGCTGATGCTGCGCTGCGACGTGTCGGCCACGCTGACCGTGGCTGAGAAACGCCTGTGGTTGACCACTCGAGTGACCATCAGGGCTGTGTCCCTCCCGTTCCACTGCTGCAGGGGCAGAGAGAAATAATGCCATCATGGAGACAGGTAGGTTAGGTGGTGGTGTGCCCGTGTGTAAGTCGCTCCTTGGGGTGATTAACGTAGCTCAGAGTTCCGCGTTCACGTTGCTGGGAGAGGTTTTGGACAAGCACAGCTTTTCAAAGGAAGAATTCAGCCATTCCCTCAGGAAATCCACAGGGCTGTGTGAGCTGGGGCCTAAATATAAGGGTGATGAGGCCCTGGCATAGGGTGACCAGAGAGGCTGTGGCTTTCCCTGGATACTTGGAAGTGTCCAAGCCAGGCTGGATGGGGCTTGGAGCAACCTGGGATAGTTGAAGGTCCCTGCCCATGACTGGGTGTGCTTTAAGGTCCCTTTCAAACCTAAAACTGTGATTCTATGATATATTTAAGTTTGCATTTCTATTTAATACTTTAGATATATCTGGGCTTTTGGTGTGTCCTAAGGATACAAAGAGAATAAAGTGTCTGGAAGGGAACCCATATGAGGGGCAGGACACTGAGGACACTTGGCTTGGTCAGAGTAGGAACGCTGTGACAGTGACAGGACCGAGGGAAGGGCTGGAGCTGTGCCAGGGAGGGTCAGGCTGGAGCTCAGGGAAAGGCTCTTCCCCAGAGGTGCTGGCACTGCCCAGGCTCCCCAGGGAATGGGCACGGCCCCGAGGCTGCCAGAGCTCCAGGAGCTGCCAGGGATGCCCAGGGTGGGGCTGTTGGGGTGTCTGTGCAGGGCTGGGGCTGCCATGGCTGATCCTGTGGGTCCCTCCCAGCTCAGGACATTCTGTGATTTTAAGATTAATTCCTGCAAAGGCTACAGAGGAGCAGCTCTGAGTGCCACTGTGCAGTTCCACCCAGTGTAATTAGAGGCCCAGCTTGGATGTGAAAACACAAAAGCTGAAGGCTTTGTGTTCACCTACAAACACTACAAATGAACAGATTCTGTAAATTTGGCCTTTTCAGATGCAAAACTCTGATTCTGGACCAATTTAAATAAATTGGTTCGATGAGCAGACATCCTTGTATATCCAGCATTCCCAATAAACCTCTCTACCAATGCCAGACCACATTTTTCCAACTGGAGAAGAGACAGATGAAGAATTAGCCAGAAATTGTTCTCCACAGTATAAACACCTCAACTTGCTCATTTGTCCAGTTTATGAGGAATTTTAAAGAAAAACACATTGCTGTTTTGGCAGTTTCCACTAAACAGTTTTTAGAGGTGTTTCCAAGGCTATTTTCATTAAATGTTGCAGTTTTAGAGCATGGAAAGCAGGTTTTCATTAACAATAGCAATTCTTTCCTCCACAGCTCTGCTTCTCACAGGGAAGGTTCATATTGCTGTAGGTCAGAATTGTTTTTACACACATCTAATTGTAACTGGGGAAATATTTTAATGAAAGAACCAAAAAAAGATAAGTCAAAAATATATCTCAGTGGGTGCTAGACGTACACCACAGGTAAATAAATTTAGGTTAAAAATGTAATTTTTAGAAGAACAGCTGTGATGAAAGCATAGTCACTGAATATAAAATCATTTTTATATAATGCCAACTACATGCCTCACCAACTTAAGCCTTTTTCCCAGTACTATTTATAATTTTTATTATTAGATAAGCCAATTCCTTGATTTAAGCTAGATTTGAAAATGTTATTTTTAAATTTTATTAAAATGCCTGAAGTCAATTATAAAATTTGATAAAATCTGGTAATTATTTGACGACAAAGGCCCTTCCTGTCTGCCCCAGATGTTACAACTATGGGGTGATCAAATCTCAGTCACATAATTCCAAGCTGAGAATAAAACTTTTGGACTGGCTTTAATGTTCTCCAAATTATGTTGGCTTTGTGTACATGCAACAAGAATCCTCTTGACTTGTTTAGGAGTTAAACATTTAGGAATTCAATTATTTTAAAAGCTTCTGGAATGGTAATGCTGGGAGTCTATACATCAGAAAAATTCAAGGGGCAGGAGAATTTATTGTGTCCTTCACTGGGAAACACACACCCCATGTGCTGATGTTGGGGTTGATGTCAATTCTAACACTGACAGTGAATTCCCAAGGTTTTTGCTGCACTCACCAGAAAAGTGGGACCCAGACAAGTTTGATCAGTAGATTGCAAATAAAACATCCAGGGAGGGAATGTTTTGGTCTTTTAGTGAGTGATTAAAAGAAACAAGACCAAATCAGCTGTCAGTGCAGCCAAGGGAAACTGGGACCCAGAAGAACTGGGTGCAAACTGTGTTTGCCTCTTTTAACCACCCAGGTAAGTAATTTCAGACTTTGGAGATTTCCTTCTTAACAATGATCACTGACTCCAGGCTGAGAACATTTTTAGGGTGAAAGGAAAGCAGATGGCACAATAAAGCAGAAGAGAACTGTTCCACTTCCTCTCTCTTCTGCTTTATGGATGACTGTTTACAGGTACACAGGCATTTGTTTGAAACCAGAATTTTGCTGCCACTGCCCATATTTTCCTTTTTCTGTCTCCTAATTCCATACTTTGTCACCTCAAACTCTCACCTATAGGCGATTTACGGCAGCTCTTCAAAGGATCTTGATGAAAACATTTTGCTTCACCACCAATCTTTCTCCAGCTATTTATTTCACTTGCAAAAGCAAAGAAAGCCCCAGATGAACCACAAAAAGCCATTGCTTTACCTGGAGCCAGAGCTTGTCGTGCTGTGACCACTTTCCCCCGGCGATGCACTGGAAGGTGGCGTTCTGCCCCACGTTCACCTCCACATTCTGCAGCCGCAGGAAATGAGGGGCTTTTCCTGACAAAAGAGGCAGAGGATTGTAGCCATGATATTTTCTGCAAAATCCTTTCTTTAAGATTTTTTTTCTCCTGAGAAGCTGAGAGGCCTCAGGAACAAAATGTAACCAATGGTTATCTGCTGCTGTGGAATGCAACAGGTGCATCTGTGATTGGTCTCATGTGGATGTTTCTAATTAATGGCCAATCACAGTCAGCTGGCTCGGACTCTGTCCAAGACACAAGCTTTTGTTATCATTCTTTCTTTCTTTTTCTATTCTTAGCCAGCCTTCTGATGAAATCCTTTCTTCTATTCTTTTAGTACAGTTTTAATGTAATATATATCATAAAATAATAAATCAGCCTTCTGAAACATGGAGCCAGATCCTCGTCTCTTCCCTCATCCAAAACCCACTGTGAACACGGTCACAGAGGATGGCAAGGGTAGAGCCAGGCAGGAACCACCCCTGCTGCACCCACCCAAACACCCAGCAAAGCCTTTGCAACAGTGGCTTTGCAAAACACAGCTGCCCTTGGGTGTTGAACTGCTCCCTGTAGGGAGAAGTGGTGATGGAGATGGGAAAAGGTGGCCTGGTACCTCTGAAAATACAGATTTGGATCAAATCACAAGTTCATGGTCACTGGCACAATTTCTTATTGCCTGCTATAAAGAGTAATTGAGTCATCTCTTTTCTTCAGAAAACTATGTTTCTAAAAAGGTCAAAAAAAGTCAAATGCTTTTGTGCTTGTCAAGCATGACTGACCCAAACCCCATTTTCACATGAGTCTTTTATTCTTTTTCTTTTTTTGACTATCAAATACGTCCTAGACCTTTAGAATAATGCTTCATCAATATCAAATCAGATATTAAATGAAATACTCATTTAACTGACAGTATTGTATCACTGGCTTAGTTTAAGATCACTGATATCAATGTTTTGCTGACACTAAATTCAGCATTAGTTCAAAATTAAACCACTGATATTAAAAATGCAGACATCAGGGTTTTTTTTAATAAAGAAACTAGATGAGAGGATTATTTTTTTGATTAAATATCAGACTGAGTTAGGTCTCTATTTCACTTAAAGTATAAACAAAATTACAGCAGCAAGTGCAACACCTTTAAGTGAACTATTTTCTTGCAGAAAAAGGTTTCTGCATAATTTGAAAAATTTTAGTATGATACTCTGAAAAAACACCTAAAAGGTCAGTGTTTTTCAACAACATCTGCACATTTTCTAGTATGATTAGACACTGAAATACATAATTTCAGAGGACAATATAACCTCTCTTCTGTTGGAGGAAACAGCTTTAAAGGGAAGTGGGCATCTGTGGTTGTGCATGGCTGAAACTTGATGTACAAGTGTTTGACACATGAACAGAGAACACATGTTCATACACCATGTCAAAGGTTTTTATCTGCTCCTGTGCCCCATCCAGCACAACTCACTGACAGCTCCTGAAGGACAGGGACAGGGACTCTGCACCATCCTGCTTACTGGGCAGCAGGGATTTGCATCAAGCTTTACTGGAAAACTCCCTCTGGGTGACATTCAGAATGTTCTACAGGGTATTTCAGGATAATTCTAATATTCGTGCCTGCAGCCTAAAGGTGTGCAGCTGTGAGTCAGCTACAAATACAAAGGTGTGGAGTCCCATCAATGCCAACATCCCGGTCCTTGGGTCTGCCCAGCCTCTGGAGCAAGGTGTGCTGGGATGGCAAGGACTCATGCACACAGAGCCAATGAGCTTTTAGCAAAAAAAAAAAAAAGGATATTCCAGTGTATTGCTTCACAGGACAAAGGAAAACAAGAGGCAGCACCAGCAATAAATTTATTTTTCTGTATTACTGCGTCATTAGGGGCATTTCACTGCTTTTTGCTGACTGGTTTGCCTGCCTTTGTCATCTGTGAAAGTAAACCAGAAGTGAAGAAACAAGACCAATGATTTCAATAACCTCCAGGGTCACCAGGAGCTTCACTGCCCCTGTGTTTTGATTTACAACAATTGTAAAAGGAATCTGAGGGGCAAAGGCTGCACAAGGGAAGGGAACACGTGGGTGACGTTCACCCTGGTGCCTGACAGTGCTGCACAACAAAAGCAGCACTGGGAACCAGACAGGAGCTGCATTTACAGAGACTGCAGAGAACTTCAGCTTGCAATGAGTTCTGCATGCTGGGTGTTGCAAACAGATTGAAAAAAACCCCAACCAACCAAATCTGTTTCAAACATTTCGTTGCTGAGTCACCAAGAATGCATTTAATTTTAACAAGGACCTGTATATACTTGAAGAAATGGATTCAAAATCAGTTTACTTAATTAAGCAGGGATACAACACAGCATCCTGCCTGACTGCTTTAAATCCCATCATTTTCTTGTTGAGGCTCTGCCCCAGGGTTTGTTTAGTGGCCTCTGTCCCAGTGAAGGGACCAGCAATCACCCAACACACTGTGGAAGGCACAGAGCATTTGGGGATTTGTTGGGATGCTGCCAGTTATCAGCAACATCTGGTTAATACAGACTGTAAGTATTCCTTATTGAAGTAAATGCACCCAAAGGCCTGAGCAATGAGCACATGGTAAATACAAATATAATTTACTTAAGCAGCAATTAAGCATACTGCAGTTATCAGAAATGTCCTGTTAAACTTGAGCAGAACCATGTCTGTCACATTGAATGGCAGATGTTCTTTGACATTCTGATCACAGCAAAAACAGTTGATTTCACTCCATCTATAAGATCCATCATATTTTTGTGAGCAGCTGTCACTGACTCACTGAAACCATGAGCCAGATAGAGGGGCTGTTAAAAAAGATCTTTACATGGAACTGTACATTGCATCCATAAAATATACAGAGTCCCCAAGCCCCACTGAAGGTGGGTAAAGGAACCAAACAAGTTCAGACTCAAAGACTGAGGTACAATGTTACTTTAAACAAGAAAAATTAAATAAATCTCAGCTTGTTGTGTTTGCAATAGAATAAATGCAGCCCTAACATTTTTGAACAGTGTAATGAACCTGCATTAGTTTCTACTCCTGTATAAGTGCAGTGTCTGAATAAGATTAATTTTTAATCTCTGCACAGCTTTCTGAGCAGATCTAATACACTGAAACCAACCAACCTTTAGGACAGGCCTCTTACCAAGGAAACACTGAAACAATTTGTTTGGTTGTTCTTTTCAAAAGTTATTATAAGAAGCATTTTAGATTGCTTTCTACAGCAATAAGATTAAGAAATAATAAAACCATCAGTTTATTGGCAAGTAGAGAGAATTCCACTAGCCATAAACTGAGAGCAGCTTTGCCTTTCGTGCAACTTGCAAAAGTAGGAAATTAAGCAAGGCTGACTGTCCTTAGGGGTCTTGGAGGGAGACAAGACATTTCAGTGCTGACCCAGCTGGGTAAATCTCTCCTCTAAACACAAACTGGGGCTTACACCATGCTGGTACAGTCAGAAAAATAAAGAGTGCTCACTGCAGGGATGGGCGAGGACTCTGACTTCATCCACAGCTATGTACCCAGGGTGTCCTTTCAAAGAGACAGACTCAAATATCACCTGAAATACAAAAGGAAAAAAAAAACTGAGAAAGAACATTTGCATCAGTAATTTCAGCAGTCACCACATTCTGCTGTTATTCCAAGTCTGAGTCATTCAAGGCCTTTTATTAACAATGAAGGGATACCAGGGCAATTTAGTGTGTGAATGCAATACCAAATCTGTTGGGGAAGCAAAACAAAGGATCAGAGCTACATTCAATAGGATTAAAGACAGCTCTGTGCATCTCTGATTTGGAAAAGCAATAAGTGCCCTGGGAATATGCACACACCTATATTCACTTAAGCACCAGTCCAAGAACATTAGGTGGATAATAATTTGCTATCTTGTTCTCAGTATGCCTGGGAAGATTGGAGAAAGCACTACACAGGACAGAATTCTCTTCCTGAATCAGTGTCCATGCATTCTAGTCATTTGTAGCTTCTAAAATTCACTACTAGAACACAGAGTTAACTATTTAAAACCACTTTTCAACAGTTCTTTTTGTTCTAAATAAGAGCTGGCATTCCCAGGCTGTCACTGTTCAGTCTCTTCTTTATCTCCTTCATCAAAAGATTTAATACAGTAAAAGGTTCAACTGTCCAAATATTGCCCTGGATGAAAATTGACCAGAATTGCTGATGTTCATTTTTCTTTGCATTTGGGCTTCCAGAACATGGTTTCTTATGCTTTCATGACTTCCTCATATCTCTTCCCCCAATTCAAAACACAGTCAGATATAAGATCTACTGAAATACATCCATAAGGAAAAAAAGGCATAAACAGAGACAAAGACAAGCTCAGGAGCTAATAATATGCAGAAACAAAGTTCTCCTCCAGAGGGGACTGGACAACAATTAGGCTGCCCAGGAAATACTAGGAAGAAGCAAGCCACTGGTAGATAAAGTAATCCAAAAACCATTAGCAAGTGTTTTGTGTTATCAAGGTCCTTGATAAGCTTTTTTGGGACGGTATAAAATAACAGTATAAAACAGGAGTCTTTAGTATGGAAATTATAATTACTTTAGCAATTAAATATCATTCATTATAAAAATTACATTTACTGGGAAGGTCATGCAAGGCTCTACTGCAACTCCCTTCAGACCTGAATTCAAGCGCAACATTGCAGCTACAAAATCTTATTTTGGTTTTACATTTGTGAAAAGTCATAAGCCACAACAAAGTAATTCTCAATTATCTGCAAGTCAAGAACTTGATAAGTTCTCCAAGGCACTGGCATCAGGTATGAGTGGATGGCAAAAGTTAGCACCGAGACACAGAGAATTGGCTTTGGTTAATTACCAGCATGCGCAGGGTCTTTAATACAGCACAGTCTGACTTAGTAATAACCAACTCAGCCTCTGAAAAATCCCTGTCCACTGGTGCAGAAGCCACTGAATAGAGAACTCCTCTCAATTCAAGCAATATTGTTTGACTATTTGATTCTGTTCTGCTTTACACTCAGATATTCCCAGTCCTCTCCTAGTTCAAACTTACACATTATTGTCTTTTTGTGTATTTTGAAGCATCTCATCCCTATCAAAGTGAGAAGCACAGAAGCACCTAGGCTTTCCTGAAAACTGGGAATTGAGCCCCAACATGGGGAAAAGGCAGGAATAAATAATGGGGCCCATTTCTGCAAATCTCATGCTCAGTATTGCTCACGTCCTTTTCAATTCAGTTGGAAATGCAGCATGATGGTTGAGACAGGCAATGCTTTGCAATTAATAATGCATTGCATTTAAAGAACTCCACAGAAATTAATACAGTTGACAAAACACAAAGCTTCACTCTTAAAAAAAGCATTCTTAAATGCTCCTGAGGTCTGCAAACACAAAGTCATTTCATGTTTCCTTCCCACTGAACAAGCCCCCGTTGCAGCTGTGATTTACCAACAATGTCTGTGTTAGCAGCCTAGCCCAGCTCATCTGTTGTGCTACAACACTTTTCTCCAGGCATGGATCAATAACATTCCTTGCTATACATCAAAAAAACACCTTCCTGGCAGGTTCTAGTGCTGCCCTTGGTGCATTCTGGGACTGAGTTCATCCTTATGGCAAGCAGTAATTCAAGATTACACGTATTACCTTTCTCCAAGAACCATTAGAGCTTTTTCTCGCTACGCTGGAAAACATTTGCAGGCTGAGAATCCAAGTACAAGTAACTCCAGGGTAGACATGATAAATCTCCCCACGTTTTTCTGTCTCAGCTAAGTGCTTCTGCAGCCAGATGACTCCTATGACCCTTGCATAGACCTAAAACACAACCTCTGGCAGCTGCTTTGGATCCCAGTTTTCCACTAGCCACATCTCCAAAGTTCCAAGTACTCAACAAAGCCTCAGACCAGGGCAGAGAGCTTCAGACTGTTCTGCCTGGCTGAATTTTTGGTGCACATCCTAGTCCAGGATGGTGTGGTTTCTGTGCATTAGGAGGGTAATTGACATTTTGTCTGATGTAGAGTTCAATATTTAGGGAAATTGTTGGTTTTGCATGGTCTTTTCAAAATACAGAACAGGCTGTCAGGCTTCTTGTGTGCAGAGAGTTCTCAAGGAAAGCAATTTTGATTTAAAGCTGACAAAGAAATGGCAAGTGTGAGGGTGCTGATGCCCTGGCACAGGGTGCCCAGAGCAGCTGTGGCTGCCCCTGGATCCCTGGCAGTGCCCAAGGCCAGGCTGGACAGGGCTTGGAGCACCCTGGGATAGTGAAAGGTGTCCCTGCCATGGCAGGGGTGGGATGAGATGATCTTTGGGGTCCCTTCTAACACAAGCCCTGCCAGGATTTTATTAAAGAACACTGCAATGGCACATTCTAGATCATGAGTGTGAAAACCAAGACATTTTTCAGGCAGCAACACACCCAAGTTTTGTCATCCTCCCACCTCTGGACTTATTTAGGCAGAAGTGTTACTTCAGGCTGGCAAATACCAATAATTTCCCTCTTCAATTTTTCAAGCTTCAAGTTCTTTTTTTTTTTTTTTTTTTACTATTTCTTAAACCTTGCTTAAATGTAGAAACTCACAGGACTACAGACCACCAGCAAGGGGATTTATAAAACCAGAGGCTGAAATCAGTCTACTAGACCCCCATAATACCCAGGACAGATCTCAAATTTTAAAAGCCATGCTTAAGGAACAAAAATACACGGATGACCAGAAGGAAACATCACTATCACTCATCACAAATCTAAAAAGAAGCCCCTTGCATTTTCTAGGAAGGAAGTACTCCTGGGCAGGTACTGCTGCCTTCCAATCCATTCAGTTTTGTGCTTCAGTAGAAAATTCTTATTTGATTTAAAGGATTCTTTTGCTCAAGAAAAGCAAACTTGACCTGCCAAAGTACTTGTAAAAGACCTAAGTGAGGCTCAGGAAGCCTCCTATTGATATATCTGAGAGCAGGATCCCTCTTAGTGTGAGATCAGACTGCCTTTTGCAGGTTTTTCAAGCACCGATTTTCTGGGTGAAAGATCATTTCTGTTATCTCTGTGGAGCACCAAGGATGAAGCAAATTCTGCTTCATGCTCAGGATCATGTTAATATGAATGGAGTAGGAGCACTCCAGTGTGCCTTCAGAACAGTCACAAGTTGTGCACTGCCCTTAAAACACCATTTTCCACACATTTGCATCTCTTTATCCTTCCCTCTCGCCCGCCTGGTGCACTCTGTGGATTCTGCTGGTATCCACAACTCTTTCAGAGACAGAACATTAAAGCATCTTCCTCCAGCTCAGATTTTACAGACCTCCTACCCAGTTATTAGAAGCAAGAAAAAGAGAGGCTTTTCTACCTGCTGGTTTTTATACACAGACTATTTGCTGCCTTTTCATAGTTCATTCTATCCCAGTGCCTGTCTCACTCATGGCTTTTATTAGTATCACATGGACATCAAATCTCCTGCAAGGTTTAGGATGCAATTACCTCCCAGGCTTTTTTTTTTTTTTTTTTTGTGTGTGTCTTGAATATAAAACAAGATTAAAGTACCCCTTCAACCAGTAAAAAGCAGTACATGAGTCCATTGTGTGCAAACAATCTAAGTGAAATTAAAACAATGGCTGCAAAGTTGCCACATGAAGTTTGAAGCAGACAACTAAAAAGTTGGTGTAAAACTAATATAACCAAAAAATAGCATAGCCATTACATTCATTGGCTTTGCCCTTGTATTAAAAAAAATTATCTTCTGACAGAATAAATAAAGCTGCGCTAGAAAGAGGAGGAGCTGAGGATCTAGTGAGGAATATCTACATACGATACTGTGGTACAAGAATTTATTAGTACCTTATGTCCTTACACCCCTCTTAGGGGCACAAGATGCGAAGCCAAGTCAAAAAATGTTCCCTCTTATGGAACCAACCAAGGTCCAAAAATAATCCAGGGAGATTTAGACAGAGTACAGATACACATCCAGAAACTGTTTTGTTTGCAGTCACACAGTACCACGAAAAGTTCCAATACAAGTGGCAATTTCACCACTTGTCAATAATTGCCTCCCATCCATCAGTGTAGCCTGCCAAAAACTAAAGAAAAGTGAGGAGGAAAGAAATAATCAAGCTGCCTATATATCCACTATAGGTGAATTTATACTGAGAGGAAAAATCAGGGAGGGAGGTGTCGATTTTCAAAACTAAAAAATCCACATCCAAAGGGGAGACAGGGAAAAATATTACAAACCCCTACCTGGTAAAAATGTGGCCAGAAGGTGCTGATGGCCAGCTCTGCCTTCACCCAGCCCTCAGTCACCACTCCTGACACATTCCAGATGGGGTTGCCCTGGGGGCCCCCATTGACCTTGACATAGACGTTGAGGGAGCCGGGGCTGGAGCGGTCACGGCTGGACAGGTAATAGTGGAAGTCGATGCAGTGGGTGTCATTCTCCTTCAGAGTGGGCAGCAGCAGGTGAGCTTTCTGTCCTGATGCTCTCCCAGAGCTGTTCACCATCATGAAGGAGCCTGCAGGGCAAAGGAAAAAGAGAATAGAGTGGGTTTGACTGGGTTTTTGGTGTAAACAGCTCCGTTTGAAAATTCGGCCTTTTACCATCCACAAAACAAACCTTCCTCTGAGGGAAGCAGCTGTTTGGTGCCAGTTGTTAGGGAGAGAAAGGATATTAAAATTGCAGGGTATATACACCAGTATATTCAGGGCTAGCTAGAACCACTTTAATTAAATAACTTGCAAATCAAAATAAAAATGCTGGCTTGCTCATATTATTTTATCACCTTGTGATCACACAGTCACTCTAAATAAACAAAAGCACATTCCCACTTCAAGCAACAACCAGGTACACCATGCCCCAAAGGCACATTCAATACAAGGGAACAAGGGACAGGATGAGAGGTAACAGCCTCAAGTTGCACCAGGGGAGGTTTAGATTTTGTATTAGGAAAAAAATCTTCATAGAAAGTATTGGAAAGCACTGGAATGGACTGAGGAGCAACCATCCCTGGAAATTTTCAAGAAATGTGTGTATGTGGTGCTTGAAGATGTGGTTTAGTGGTGAGCATGGTGTTGAGTTGATGGTTGATTTGATGACCTATAAAAGTAATTTCCAACCTTAACGATTCTATGATTCAACACAAAAACTACAACAGAGCAAGCTCTCAGCTGATATTTGCCTGCATCAACCAACACCCTTCATGCCAGTCCATACCTGTGAACCCTGGCACCTGAATATTTGAAGGTCACGTTAAGAAAACCCCAATTTTCAGAGCCCAACCAAGTGAGGATTGTCGACAGAACAGCAACATCTTTACTTGTAATAATGCAACAGGACAATAATTCTTGTGGGAGGGAAGGGTAGACTGAATTTAGGGAGGGAAATGTATACTGAGGCAATTTATGAGTTTGTTAACCTGGAAGTCTGCATCATATTAAGCGTGGCACTCGATGTTGAACTCACATTTGGTTTCATCAAGCAGTTATTTTATAGCACATTGTGTCTCCACTCATCTCCTCACAGATGCATCAAGGTGACAAATGTCAGCAATAAGGGAGAACATGATGAGAGTTATTTGATTCAATTCTGGTTACAGGATCTCTTTATGTGGGTGCAGACACTCACATTCAGAAAGAACTAAAGAAAACACCATGATGGGGCAGGGGGAATCTGTGCATCAGCAGCCGGGCATGATAATTTTTAATCAAACACAGCCCTCTTGACACTCCTGGCTCTGATGCTGCTGCAAAGCCACAGTGCAGATGTGTTTGTCTGCTGGCCTCTTGCAATTCACAGAAGATTGAGTTTGGAAAGCCCTGCCTCACTTCTGACCTATTGACTTTCCCTTTTCCTCACCATAGCACGTGACTCAGATGAGCCAGGCAAACATTTGGATCAATTCTGTGCAGTCAAGTCATACATTATGAATTTATAACAGCTACAAGGAACTTTCTCTTAGAAAAAAATTCCGCCTGTGTTTATATGATATATATTCATTTTGTAAAGGATCAACAGGAGGAAGTCAATTAAAAAAAAAAAAAAAAGTTACACACTCTAAAGACCTTGGAAAATTCCAGTGCAATGCAAGCACAGCTGGGGAAGAGGAAGAGACTCTAAGAAAATTTATAGGCAAGATGGTCTCTGGCAATGCTGCCTTTCAGTGGAAATGAAGGAAAAAACAAAAAACAAAATGGTTCCAAGTCAAGAAATTGCAGATTCTCAGAAAGAACTTGGAGAAACGTTAGAGCTGAATCCAAACTTTCTGGTTTTGGTCTAAAAATTAGGATCCTGACAAATGCCCATTGCTGATATAACTCTGTTCATAAAATCGTCTTCTTTAGCATGTAATGTATACACACTACTCTTAAAAATCTACTCATATAAACTAAACTTTTGAGAAACCATTTTTTGCCATTTGGGTTCAGTTCCTATGAGCTGAGAACATTTATAATCAGCAAGCACAGGTGCCAGCAGGCCTGGAGAGGCAGCACAGGCTGTCAGCTCAGGCAGCAGCCTGGGAACCTGACCCAGCCAGGCTTGGGCAGGCTGAGGGGGACACCCAGATCCACCAGGGCTGGAGCCCCTCTGCTCTGCAGCCAGGATGGCAGAGCCTGGGGGCTCGCCTGGACAACAGAAGGTTCCAGAGAGATCTTAGAGCACCTTCCAGTGGCTAAAGGGGCTCCAGGAGGGCTGGAGAGGGACGTGGGACAAGGGATGGAGTGACAGGATAAGAGGGAATGGCTTTAAGCTGAAGGAGGGGAGATTTAGATTGGAAATTGGGAAGGAATTGTTCCCTGTGAGGGTGGGCAGGCCCTGGCACAGGGTGCCCAGAGCAGCTGTGGCTGCCCCTGGATCCCTGGCAGTGCCCAAGGCCAGGCTGGACAGGGCTGGGAGCAGCCTGGGACAGTGGAAGGTGCCCCAGGGACTGAATTGCCTTTAAGGTCCCTCCCAACCCAACCCATTGTGGGATTCCAGGATCTCTGTCAGTACAGAGTTGCAAGAATCACTCTCCTGCAGAGAATTTGGGAGGGAAGACACTGTAAAACCACAGGGTAAGGGTGGCATGGTCTGCAGGAGTCCAGCAGCTGCTGTGAGAGGCTCTGCCTGAGGCATTTCAGAGCCACTGGAGTACAGCACAGACAAGTTCTCCATGTGCCAGATCCCACCCTGTGGGAGGCAGGTGCAGCCCAGAATCACTCCAAGAACAGCAGAGCTCCTGTGCATTCACAAGGTTTTTGACCAAGGGCCTCCCACACTAGGGAGGCACCCAGGAAAAGGGATTTTTACACCATAATTGATTGCACAACATTCCACTTCTGCTCATGCCTGTCAACTTTTCTCTTTTTAATTTGGATATGTAGATTATCCTGCCCTAAAGAACTGCTCTGATCTGTGCTGTGTCTAACACAATGCAGCCCTGAACTGCACTGGGGGAGGGAAGTGCTTCAATGACAGCAAAAGTTAGGGAGTATTTCACTTTTACAGATCCATATATAAAAATAACGAGCTTTCCTCTGGGAGAAAAAACATCAGCTTTTATAAAAAAATTCCAAGCAATAATTACAATTTTATTTTTTGCCACCCACAAAATAATGAATCACAAGCTATTCATGGCCTTTTGTGCAAGTGCTGACAGCTCTGGGGAGAGTGGGGAACCTGAATCCAGCAACTGACAACACCAACAAGAAGAATACCTATCTACCAAAAAGCATTTATCAAAATAATTTGTCTTAATTACTAAAAAAATAACCTTGCAAACAATTGTCATGGATAAATTATTCCCAGCTTCCTATTTATCACATCTGATTTTGTTTAATACAATGTGTGTAGAGATACAGGAGGAAATCCTATAAGAAACACAACTTTATCAAAAAAAGTCCTGATAAGAGGTATTATTTTATGACAATGGAAAAGATGAAAAATATCCTCTTACAGAGCCATCTCTGCCAGAGAAAGAACTTACACCTTGTTTAAAGGGATTTTTTTCCCTAGGAACTCTACCACAGTCCTTTCCTTCTGCAGAGCCTTGGAGTGGCAGCTTCCCCATAAACTCTTCCCTGGGATACCCCAGGCACAGCTCACCCCACAGGATCCAGAGAAAAACCTCAAGCCTGGCCATCCTAGGGGCTGAAAACTTGTGATTCCATCAAGGTAATCACTGATATAAATAATATATGAATATAATAATATAGGAATATAATAATACATAATATAGAAATATAATAATTATATATAGCATATAAATGCTATATAAATATAATAATACTTATCTATAATAAATATTTAATATAAAATTCAACTGTGAATAAATTATACCCTATATCCTATAAATTGACCCCAAATACACAGCTATTTATTTTTATTTTGAATTTTTTTTTTTTTTTTTTACAGTGTGAACTTGAACAGGTATCCTGTCCTCCAGGACCTTCACAAAGTTGCTCTGCATGCTCCAAGATCAACAGATGAGATCCACTGCCCTATTACAAATTTCCAAATTTGCCTATGGAACTTGTGTGGGCAAGATCCATCACTTAGGAGTAGGTGAGAGATCATGAAAACAGCTCCCACCAGGAGAAAATAAATGAAAGACAAGCCAGCCTTTTAAAGACAAATGTGGTTTTCCTCATTATCCTTAATGAAAATTGACATATTGTGATTTAGGGTCTGACAGCCTTCTTTAGGCTGAGCACAGAGCTGAAGCTGATGGGACTTATTCTCAATTTATAGGCCTATGTGTGCAAATAAAAGAGATACAATCTGCTCTGGCACCAACAAATCACTTGTCACAGTTTCCACTCATACAAAGAACTAAGGAAGGAATTAACATGTCAGAAATGGAAATTATTGACTAATAGATGACTGAAGGCCTCCTGAATTTATTGAACAAAACAAGAATATGAATAAAACAAAAGGTATCTTGGAGAAACTCTTGTTTAGACTGTTGCATATCCAATTGGGGAAAAAAAGAAATGAAAATATTATTGAGTTTCATTGTTTTGTTTACTTCCTTACAAAAGTTCAAGTTTCCAATACTACACTAAACTGGAAAAAAAAAATGAAATTTGGAGGAAAAATTATAGATGCTGGATAAAAGTTCTTTTTTATGTTTATTTGACAGAAAAGTATAAGCTCATTCAAGCAAATTGAGCGTAAGGTCAATTAAACATGATGTTCTTGGATCAACAGGTTAAATTAAGTAATATCTTGCTGGTTTTATCCTGACTATGTAAAAATGAATGTGTTATGCTCAGATCAGTCAGAAGCAAGAAGGACGGGGAGACTGTAAATAAATTCATTTTCAAAAAATGCCTTTCCAACGGCAGGAACATAAAACGCCACTCTCTCCTAGTTATTAAACATACCACTGAAAATTGGGGAATTAAACCATGAAGTGCTCTCTAGCTGGCCATAAATTTCAATTTTTCCCATGCTCGGTGGATAATGATGCCTTGATAAGCGTCCTATTATTGATGCATCTGCAGCCCAGCTCCTGTTTGTGGAGCCGAAACGCTGCTCTGCAGCAGATGGTGGCTATTGTGTTTACACATCAGCACTTTATGTTTGCCTTCTCTCACGTCTGCAGTAAAGAGAAGGCTGTAATTGAGTTTTTAATGGCTTTGCACATTGTTCATTAAGTTTACACGAGTGTGCTCTGACAAATGACAGCTGAAGGAACGAGGAGCCGCCGGCAGCGCCCGGCAGACCTTGGCTGGTGCTGTCTCACTGCTGGCTTTGAAGAGCTGAGCTGCTTCAAAAGTCAAATTACAGCAACCAGGAAAGACTTGAAAAAGAAGCTGTCAAAATGCTCGGCTGCAAAATGAGGCTTCTAAAAGCCTGAGCACCAAACCCAGGTGTATGGTGTTGTTTTAAAGAGCAGACTCTTCCTGACATAAAGATGCAGGTTTGCAGCAGGTGCACCAGCCTGTTTTCAGACACAGTTGTGTTTATCGCCAAAGAACAACTCTATCTCCCAGAAAGTGAGTCTGACACCTGTCCTTGTTCAGGCAGAACACGGCAACATGGGATCATCTGGGCTGAAGGGGCCCCAGGCCAAGCCCCTGCTCAAAGCAGGATCAGCCCTGAGCTTACCACTGAGTCTCCCACACCTCCCCAGAGGATTTTGCCCATCCTCCCTGGAAAACCTCCTCCACTGCTTGACTACCCTCATATTTTTTCCCTTTTATTCAGTCCAAAACCTCTCATTTCCAGTTAGATCCTGTGTCTCTCATCCTCCAGGCACCTGCTGTGGTACAAACTAACTCAGTGCTCCTGATCCCCTGCTGGTAGGAAAGGATTTGTGAGGTGAGGCTTTGCTTTGCAGGAGTGCTCTGACCCTTTCCCAGTATCCCATTCCCTGGGGACAGGAGTGGGGGCACTTCAGTACCTCACACACTGAGACAGAACATGGGAGCCTTTCCCTTTTTCCATCCTTTATCACAGGGATGTGCAGAAGCACAGATCAGAGCAAGGGGTCTCTCTGAACGACCTTCAAGTCACTCTGAAGGCCACAGAACAGACACTGAACATTCCATATGTTAAGTATGACAAAAATTGTTTGTGGACAATATAACAAAAGTCCATCTACCTCCACAGTTAGTTTGCAGCAGTGGCAAAGCAGCCACTTTAAGCAGAATGTAAGAATTCTTCACAGGGTGCTGTGAAGCAGAATTTACCATTCCAATCTTCTGACAATCAGTAATATAAAGATTTTTTTGAAGTCAAGAGCTGCATTAACCCCATTTATTAATTAGCCACAGAATGATCTTTCTCTCATCATTTTTGTCGAGTCAGGAATAAGACTCTGTCAATGAGCTCTGGAGTTTGATTATACATTGTGCTGAGGAAAATAAATGAGTATTTCCATGCACTTTAAGGTTCTGTAACTTAATTTGTAGTTCTTATTTTACAAAATTTATGATGACCTACCTGCTGCACACTTGCCACATTTTTACATCCATTTTTGTGTATAACACTGGAAAAAGGCTCAGAATCTCTTCCCCTCACTGATGTACTACAGACAGCAGCATTTGTAAAAACCCAGAAATTCTAAATCTCATAAGCACATCCCTTTTCCATGTATTAGGGCAAAATCAAACCCATGGGGTTTAATTCTTAAATGTGAGTCATACTGAATTAATTTAACTATGAAATTGTTTGATTCACTGATAAATATGAATATAAATGGCAAGTTGAGTTCAGTATCATTCATGAGGACAATTCATTCACTTGGGAAATGGTTGGATAATAAGGAAGAATTTTTTAAAGATACAGTCTGCTGTTTGTAAAAAGCTTTTCTTCTGGAAATGAATTATTAAAAGTATTATGATTTTGGGAGATTTTTGTAAGAAAAATCTTCTCAGAATGAGACTGATCTCATATTACCTCAAATATGTACTGTAGATATTTAAAGTAAAGAGTGTGACATAAACACTTTCCCAGTCCTCCCTGAGAGATGAAGTGTGTGCAAAAGTGGGTCTGCTTTGCCCATTTCCAAAAGGCCTTGGGAGGGGAGAAGCTTGCAGTGCCTTTGCTTTATGCATAAAATCAAATAATTGTGGGACCATGCTCAGAATTAGGAGAAGCAGGTTCCCACAGGTCCATGACTGCCAGCTCAGACTCTTCCACTGATTCCACAGTGGGGCCACGGAATGACTGAGCCATGCATGACTGCTGCATTTCAGTGTGTACCCAGACACTGCTGCCCATAAAACACGAGTGCTTTGTTATCAAACTGCACTCCTCTTACAAATGCTGTCCAAAGCCTGAATCGTGGTGACCCACAGACACTGAAAGATGCTCACAACCCAGAATTGATGCCTTATGAAGGCTACACCCAAGATGAACCCAAAATGGTCACAAAATGCACGAGGGCTCACGGGCTCTCTCCCTTTGATCAGTTCTGCTCCATATTGGAGTTCACTGTCCAATTATAGCTTTAGGTTATGAAGTCCCATCCTGCTTGTTTTTCTCTCTTCATTCTGCCATTGTTTGTGCTCTTGGGCCTGAGATTTGGATCATTTGTCCTTGGTGCCCAGCTGGAGCAGGAATTGTTTTGTCTGCCTGCTCTGTGCACAGAGCTCACCATCCCCTCATATGAAGCCCAGACCCACACACTAAAGCAGCACAGAATGTGAAAAATATAAAAGCTAAACCTGAGGCATCAGAATTGTGTCCAGCCAAGTGGCAGCCTCCCTTTATACCCCCCTGAAGTTAATGCTGAAGAAAGGAGCATCTACTGCAGAGACTTCACCAACCTGGATGGGGAAGATTAACCCTGAGAGAAGAAACAAGTCAAAACTACATCATGGATTATAAAGAAAAAAAACCCACACATTTTAATGACTTTCTAGTGATTCAGAGTCACCAAACCTTCTTCAACTACAAAATCCATATGGGGGGTGATGAAGTGACAAATAAGCCAACAAATGCCTAATTAGCAGAGGGCTTTAAGGGGGGATAATGGGATTCCTGCAAGAGGCTGTGAAGCAGGGACTTGGGAAGGACTCCACTTGTTAATGGGATGCGCTTTTAACCTTGCAAGATTATTTAAATCAATAATAAAAATAGCTGCTTCTGTTGTTAAAAGCATTCTTCCAGCAGTGTAACATTTTGTGCAACTTTTGGTCACATCATTCTGTGGCCTTGACAAGGACAGCCAACGACACAGACTGAGAGATTTGCAATAGAAAGATAAAGTTCAGGACTCTGGTTCTGACTTCATAATTTCCTCAGTGACACAGGTTTTTATTCCTTAAGAAAATTCAACTGAAACATGAAGACAGAATTCTTAAGAATAGCAATGAAAAGCAGCACTTGGGAGAGGGAGAGTGTCCAACACAGAAGAGACAAGGGGAAATTTTTAAGCACAGGAGGGATTTATTGCCTCAGTTTTTCACCAAGTCATGATCTAGAAGTGCAAGAAAACTGACTGTAACACCTCAGAAGTGACAAGGCAGAAAAAAGAAATAACAGCTCTTTCTCTATTGCCTGTTTATGGCCTCAGCAACAGGCCAGAGTGGTCCCCAGTAGTCTGTACTCAATACAGAAACCTGTTGGATCCAGTGTGGAAAATCAGCTCAAAAAAATGAATTCTGATTGCTGTGGACACAAGCACAGCAATGATAGCTCACTGCACTTCCAGCCATTTGTTCTAAAGACATTTGTTGAGTCAGTGAGCTCCTGAAGGCATTGACATCGAACATTTCTAGTCTATAACAAGCACTGCACAGTTTATCACAAAGATTCATGACAACATTTCTCACTTCAGTGGTGCAAGGTGATCCAGCATGGCTTTCCACCTGCATCTCTAGAGCACAGTCCTTTCCTCCTTAAAAATCACATACAGAGAGCTGCAGCTACAGTAGCATCAGAACTCCAATCACATTTTCCTCTCCACCAACAAACTCACAATTTTACTTACAACACAAATAATTGTCCATGTGAATTCAGGAGAACACCTCTGCTCTACAGCTACAGCCATGCAGCAGCTCTTCTGTGTATCAGAGAATCCCAGAATGATTTGGGTTGGAAGGAACCTTAAAAAACATTTAATTCCACATTCTTGCCATGGGCAGGGACACCTTCCACTATCCCAGGTTGCTCCAAGACCTGTCCAACCTGGCCTTGGACACATTCAGGGATGGGGTGTCCACATGCACAACATAGAGTCCACTGCTATTTCTAGAATTTTCCTCCCATATTTTGTTAACTTTTCTTTAATAAAAGCCCAATTGCCACAGCTGAAAGTCTGGGTTCACTGAGAAGCAAAAACTTATGTGTGCTGTAGAATCAGAAACAATTCTATAAATCTCAGCAGTGAAAAACCTTTTTAATAGATTGACTGTCAGCATTCGCTATTGCTAAGGTCACTGCAGTAGTTTCCTTCAGCAGTGTCCTTATTCTATTATTTACAAGCATGGTATAAATTGTTTGGCAGGGATATTTAAAAAAGGAGTCCATTAACAATGGAGTTACACCAGTCTATCAGGTAATGGCATTTGTAATAAAAAACAGACAATTCACTGTAAACAATAGTCAAGAATTCTCTGCAAATTTAATTTTGTTATGTGATTATCCTTCAAAACTGATGAAAATGTACACTAAACCTTGCAAACTGAAGAGGTTTATTTGCTTTTCATTTCCAATAGCCTGACAACTACTTATTTTATCAATCAGTAGCTTAACACTTTGGTAAAATATAGGCAAGTGATTTAAACAGTTAATATGTTTATGTAATTAAATGGGCAAGAAAAAATAGGGGTAATAGCCATTATCCAACAGAATATCTTCATTTAATGGCATCAAAATTCCCGTTCTTAACACCCAAGAGCTATATTGCAGCTGAACCTTGAAAGTGAAGTCCAGGAGACATTGTGGGGACATGAGGCACAACCTCTGCTCAAAGGCTCTTCCACAGATGCTGCTCAAGAAGGCTCAGGATTCAGCAGAATTCACCATCCCTTCCTCCCCTGATTTAACCTGAGGCATAACCTGCTGCCAAATGCACCTCTCTCTCTCAATACTAACAGGAGAGGAGCTCAGAGGAAATGGTCAGTGCTTTTTGAGCAAGTAATTGCTACTTACTCTGTGTGCCTCAGCTTTGTATTCAAACACAGTGCTTATTTGAAAAATTAAATTCTGTATCCTGTCAAAACCCTATGGTTAAAAATAAAAATCTCTCCAACCAGGTGGATACAGATGCAAAGAACACATGTTTTAGGTTGGTGACTACAAGCAGCTGAATAATTAAATCTCTGCATCTCAGCCACTGCAACATCAGCTCTCCTTGGAGGGGGCAGCAAGCCAAAAAAGTCTGGTGTTTCCCAGGGTAAAACCTCTCTCCAGAAACAGGATCTGATATGCTTAAATGTACATGACATGCACAAAATTTGGATTAAAAAGTCAGGTTTCCAGTGCTCTCTTATCCCATTAAGATCTTTTTTATGTAATGACGAAAAGACACAGAAAACAACTTCTAATAACACGTGATTATCCTCATAGACTGCTCTGCATCACCCAGATCCAGTGGCTGATCAATTAAGTCTTTACAAATTTAACAAGAATCCTTTGCCAGGGCAGCCTTTGTTCTCGACTTTTATTTTGTGTTGATCTTATTTTCCAACTCGTGTTTTTCTCTGAAAACATACTTTTATTTTTGCCTAATCCTCTCCCCTAACAACAATGTAAAAGATGAAGGACAGACTACAAACTCCATTCTGCCTCCTTCTCCCTTCCCAAAGATGCAGCAGCCGTTGGCTGCAGCCTCATGTGTGAGAGGTGCATGGATGAATGGTTCCAGGTTCACAACCAGGAATTACGATTATAATAATAATTCATAATTGAATTTATTTAATTTGGCTACTCTGAAGCTGCTGAGGTTGAATGCTCTCAGGTGGTTACCCTGGTGCTTTTCAAGGTTCTCAGGCTCCAGTCTACCGTGTCTAAAAAAAGCCTTGCAAGACCATCAGCTGAGACAGCTCTACCCAGAGCCTCCTGCTCGTGGCAAGTTAATAAACCCTGCTTATCTTTGTGCTGCTGTGGTTAATTAAAACTGACATCAAATCTAAATTGCTGGGCCAGTTGGACCCTAAAGGTTGAACCAACAAGGGCTTTGTGGAAACCACTCTTGAATTGCCTTTGGCATCAGCCAGGCAGCTGCCAGAAGTATTTTGGTGCAAACATCACTTTTCTAGGCAGCACTGAGCTCCACAGCTCAGGCACATATTTATTTTCAATACATTGGGCTCTCTGTTTGCTTAATCATTAAAGACAAATAGCTAAATATATTTTATTACATAATTCTAGAGTATTAGGAGCGGTTTCCATGTCAGCCAGAATTAAATGTCTCATTAGCAGGCACACAGCTCCACTGCCAGCCAACATTTATGTTCTCTGCAGCTCAGCTAACATTTCCATATGTTTGGTATATGTAACATTTTCTAGGAAACTGCAGAGGGATTATTACCTTTTCTATTTGTGACAGAAAGCACATATTAAATGTAATGCCAAAAGGCAACCAGAGCAAAAGATGTCTGAAAAGGAATTGTGTCTTCAATTTTACATAACTCTGCTCTAACCATATGGTCACTTCTGGGTACATCTAAGAAATCAACACTACAGCTCCAAAGTCAGAATATGTTAAAGGTCAAAGGCTGAGCTATTTTTTGCACCAAATTTTCAACTTTGATGAGCTCAGTTTCTGAGCACTGGGTGCTGCTGAAGTCACTGCTGCTATTCTGGGAGAGCTGCAGCATAGCCAAGGATGGAATTTGGCAGAGTGGGCTCAAAAATAATTAAGACCATCTCACAAGCCACCACAGAGGATGGCAGCACAACAATTTCTGCAAAGGAGCAGCTCCAAAGTGCCGGAGCAGAGGCTGGTGCAGCCCCAGTGGGGTGTGCTGGCACAGGGGGAAGGAGCCACGGCCAGCCCACGCCTTTCCCAGCTGTGATCATCAGCATTTGCTCATTCCCATGGGAACTAAATTGCACCACATTTTTCTTCTAAACTCACTGTTTGTTTGCCTATCTTAACTCCTGTTAGAAGTGCAGCAGCCTAAACAGGGGGGCTGCTACCAGCACCCTCCTTTCCAAGGGATTGTAGCATTCAGGGGGACATTGTTCAGCTGAATGGTTCTGACTTATATTTCAAAAACAAAGAGAAAAGGAAATGCCAGCTTGAAGCAGCTCAGTGGCCCACAGTGGCTGGTCCTGGTGTTCACAGAAGGAGCCTGTCTCTGTGATAACAGACTAATTTAATCCAAATAGCAGCTATTTCTGCATCAAATAATTAATTTGGTGACTGGTTCACACCACAACACAGTATTTGTGCTTAAAGAAATCAGAAATACACAGTTATAACTAAAGATTATTAAACTATATCCATCATTACACCAAAGTCTAATCATTATTTAAGGAAACATCTGATAGCACTGAAACTTGACAAGTACTTTTGCTCAAATAATTTGACACTTGTGTTGAGTAACAAAGCATTTTTTGAGTAGCTTGAAACATGCTGCCTTTGAGCCACTCTATACATGCCCCTGCTTTAATCAAATAGCCTCAGTACACTAAAGGACACATAATTTGCAATATTTTATCATGTTTCACTTCTTGGTCTTTTTGGTATTAGGCAGAAACAGGATTACCAGTATCTACAAAGGCTGTTAGTCCCATGTGCTTTTTGAGCTGGCAGCCTGTGTAAACATTTTTTACTAAATTGCCCAAAAGTACAGAGAGATTTATTTCCTGTGGACTGCAGTTCATTTAGAAATAAACAGTGTTATGTGCATGTTGTTAAATTTTTATTAGAAATTAATGGTATCTACTGAATCACATTTTCTAGTCCTGATTCTCCTGCTGAAAACCAACAGGGCAGGATACTACCAGAGCCATTCTGAGCTCTGCAGGCCATGGCTGATGGACTTGATAGCACTGCTTGGATGGGAGCTTCAAATATTGTAACTGCTGAGTTCCTTGATCCATCTAAATGCACCTTTTTCCCGTGGTTCCTGCCACAGCAAAATGATTGGTTCAGATGGCCAGGAATACACTGAGTTTGTAGAGTAAGCAGAGTTCACAGTGTTCACCAAAAATCAGAAGTTCTTTATGATAAACTGCCCCCAGCCTGCCCCAATCTGATGGGCTGTTAGCTTGTCTCGAGTTCCTCACAGCTCCCCACACCTTTTTCTCTCAGTGCTACTTTAGTAATCCAATTGTCCGTATTTTCTCACAGAACAGAATTTAATGCATTATTTGGAAGGACATTTGGGCCATCAGTTGTTAACCCTCTGACACTTTTGACTATTTGCTGTCTGCACTCGCCTTCAAAACCCACAGGGAGTTTTGTTTCCCCCTGAGGATTACTTTAGATAATAAACTCGGAAAGGTATTTCAGAAGCTCTGAAATAAATCCAGTTTAAATCCGTTATTACACTGGCACAGTAATTTCTACACAATAGAAAGTCAGAGTTTTCCTCTGCGGAGGTTCTGATGCTGAGTCTGCTGTGCTGGACCCACCCTAAATGGATTCATCTTTTTATTATTGTTTTGATCATTTTCCCTCCAAGCTTCCTGGAATTATCCCCATTTTCTCTTCTTCAAAGAAAAAAATCCCACTGCTTTTCTATTTACTGCTCAATTAAACAGCTATGAAAGAAATACATCAGCAAAGCAGCCACTTCACTCCAAAATCCCCTCAGATGATCCAAGACTTGTTGTTCCTCACCAAAATGATAACCAGTCGTTTGCCCAACACTTCCTCGCTCTGACATCCACCAGAAAGGTCCATAAAAAGACACAGTAATTTCTAGAATTAACACTAGTGCAAAGTAATCATTTGGAGCCTCTGAAGCGTGCATTTTTCTCCAAGTGAAGCAGCTAATTACTGCTGTTCTCACTGACTCACCAGTTCCCATTTCCTGCACCTAGGAGATTTAAATAAACCTAGAATCTCCTATTCTTATTCTCAGCTTCTCTCTTCACCCCAGTTTCAAGTCCCTACACTACAGCTTGAAATTATTCTTAGTAGACACCTTTTCATTTTGGAGAGTCGAATGCCATTTTTATCCTCAAAGTTTACATTTATTTGAAAGGCTGAGAGATTTGGGGCTACTCAGCCAGGAGAAGAGAAGGTCCTGGGTAGACCTTAGAGCCCCTTCCAGAAGCTAAAGAGGCTCCAGGAGAGATGGGAAGAGACTTCTGAAAGGGCCTGGAGTGACAGAACAAGGGGGGATAGTTTAAAACTGCCAGAGGGCAGGGTCAGATGGGATTTTAGGAGGAAATTCCTCCCTGTGAGGGGGCTGAGGCCCTGGCACAGGGTGCCCAGAGAAGCTGGGGCTGCTCCTGGATCCCTGGAAGTTCCAAGGCCAGCCTGGGACAGTGGAAGGTGTTCCTGCCCATGGTAAGGGGTGGGATGAGATCTCTGTGGTCTCTTCCAACCCAACTACCATGATTCTGTGTTTGAAACACATCCAGATCCACACTACAGCTGGCAGTAGCTTCCTGCATACAGACTCACCTTAATCCTTCCACTGGAAGCAATGGCAAGATCTGCATGCACTTCAGTAAAAAAGCAGCTCTCTGACACACTTTCAATTCACTAATTCTATTTATCAAAATTGCTGTAATTTAAGCAGGTGTAAAACATTTGGGGGGATTACACATTTTGCTCATTAACAGACAAAGAATACCGAGAGATGTTCCTGGCATAAATAGGAATAAAAACTAAAATTTTAAATTAAACATCTTGGAACAATATAAAACATTGTGGCTTGATTGGATGTTAGGCAATTACAGCAGAGCATTTCAGATGGCCAAGAGGTAAAGTAGAAACTCCTGTCATGTTTTAGAACCTGAATGCTGCTTCAGTCCTGGCAGGACTTCAAAAGGGAACAGAGATTTTTCCACAGGCAAGGCTTATCCTACAATTCCAACACTTTGCAGTTGAAACAGGTTGTAAACACCTTGAGTAGAAGGAACTCAAATTAAAACACAGTTGAGCAGTTCTCTGCGGTTCTGATCCTGCTCTAAATGACCCAGACAAATGAACCTCCCCCTCAACTCAGCATGATCAGCATCAGTGCCAAATTATTAACAAGCATTTTCTCAGTAGGATTATCTATCCCTGAAAAATAATTACCCCTCACAGCCTTGCAAACAAACAAGCCATTTATGTAGGATTTACACTGAGTTAGCTCACAAATTCCTACACACAGCCTGACCTTCTAAGCATGCAGACACAGTTAAGCTTGCAGTTTTTTCATTAATTTCTACTACACAAATCTAATCCAGGATCATATTCCTACTCCTCCCAGTTTCATATATCAAATTCTACCCTTACTGAAGAGTTGTGTTCGAGACAGTTCCAAGCATTACATTGTTCTGATATGGATTTGGGGATGGAGATTTTCCCAACATCCACATCCAGCTCATTTTTAGAAGATGGTTTAAATAGTTCTAGCAAGCCAGGATGATTTTCATTCAACTTTTCACTTGTAAATTCCAACTGAGTTGAAGGAATAGAATTTGGATGCCATCCTCCACATGCAGACACACAAACACACACCCCAGATTCCTGTCAGCCTCTGGACATGAGAGTTTTTAATCCATGGACAATAATATAATTTGAGATGTACACTGGATTTACCCAAATCATACACAGTGTGACAGATACTCACTGTGCTTCTGCCACTAGAAATGCCACTTGGTGTCACTTATTCCTGTGGTTGTCTTGACAATACCACACCAAGCATTAAAGAGATGCCTGGCTTGTAAGGAAATTCAGCAATATCTCTTGATAAACATGTGTGTCTCTGCATGTCACAGTTACAAGTTGCTGAAGAGATTAAAGCTCTCAGATCTCTTCATGCAAGAAAACTACCCTGGAAACTTTATCTTTTACAGATACATCCCCAAATCTTCAAAGTATTTGTCAAGTAAGTGTTCAGAACTCTTTTCTGATCTGTGCAGAACACAGGTAGCATGAGAATCAGCAGGATACTTCAACCTAAACCATCTTGGCTTAAGAAGGCAACTCCAAAAGAAAACTGAGTGCCCCTGTTGTCTTTCAGATTGCACTCAACCAGACAGATGTGATGAAAAAAAATCACAGGAGAAATAAGAAAATATCTTCAAATTCATAAATGAATAAGATTCCTTCCTCCAATAGTTCAACATAAACCAGATCATTATAAAATCTTGTTATTAACATTACTTAAGCTTGCAACACAGTCCAAAAATAGGCAGTTAAAAATGCAGCAGTGTTAACAGCAAAAACCTGGGATAGATCTTTTACAGTTTCCGTTCCAGAGGACCCTTCCATAGATTGGCTGCTGCTGGTGTTACACATCCTCCATGCACAGGGCTAGAATGACACTCCCCTCACAGGTTAAACCCTAATAAAGACTAAATTAGGAAGTTTATACTCCAGAAAAACAACTGCTGATATGATCTCCATGTTTATCACAGAATCACAGAACGGGTTGGGTTGGAAAGGACCTTTAGGATCATCTAATTCCAACCTCCTTGGCCATGACAGGTTGGCAACAGCAGTTTTTGCCTTGGAGGTTCTGCTGAAACACCATCAGAGTAACCTGCAGAAGTTGCTCATGACTTTGTCATTCATAGAGATCACTGCCAGGATAAATTCACTGTGAGGAGTAACCTAATGAAACCCAGAATATTTCCCTTTAAATGGGAGCGCACATACAGGTAGCCAACTGTACTGCCAGGATAATTGATTTGTCAGGAGCAATGATATCAGATCTTGGACAACTGGAGTAGTTCTCAAACTACCAACATTTCTCACCCCCCCCCAAAAAAAAAGCAAGGGCATTTAGCCTGCCTCCTTTTGCTATTTCATAAAGTACTGAAATGCACTGATGCTTCAAGTTTAGTGTCTTAATTGTGTCAGTGATCTGTGATAACTCAGAGGATGGTGATGCTGTAACCACACATGAAGGGCTCAGTGCTGCTCCACACACAGAACTGTTCCCTTCCCAACTCTAGGAAGATGCTACATTAAAACAAACACTTTGTTAAAAAAAGAAAACCAGTAAAATTCTTAAGATAGTCTGCTTAATGCTCTGCTCAAAGCAGTTCTGCACACACCATTTTCAGTGGCTGAGTAAGAAATGTACCTGAGATGAAACACTTCAGATTGGGATGCAACTGTAGAAACTAGCTGTGGAAAAACAAAGCTCCTTTCCATTTGCTCAGTGCTCTCTAGCACAGAGCCCCATGATGTGAGCCACCAGAGGAACCCAGATTGAGCAGTCCTGCCACCTGGCAATTGCTTTGCAGATTTGCCTAGTTATGCTAGAAGGAAAAATCCAATTTCCAAATCTCCAGGCAGTCCATTTAAAACACACCTTTCCATTTGGAACACGTACCACTTGCAGCTTTCCTGAGACACAAATACATTTCACCCTTGTAAGGCAAAGGCTCAGCATATTCCACCACAAACTGGTAACATGCCCTAGATTTACTTTTGCAACACAGATATCTTTATGAAATTTTGATTTCATAGTGCTGTAGGTAGCACATGCTAAATGTAATGCTTCCAAAAAAATAAATCATCTTTAGGAACCTTACCTTTCTTTTCTTCTAAAATATTGGCTCTATTATTGCACCATTTTAAACAGTTCAAGATTTTTTTTTAGTCAGTGTATTGTGACAGCACATAAATGAATTAACAAAAATTAAGATAATCTGCCCCATTTGGCTCAGTTTCTATTTTGTACTTATGCAGCCTCTATCAAGGGGACTAATTTGGAAGAACAGTGGAGTGTAATTTCTTCCTGTTTCCAGAGTCAGCCAGACTCAGCGTGCAACCATTTCCCTATCAGTTTGTTAAGAGCTGGATTTCTAAAGAGTATATCCTTAACCCCCCTGGAATTCTCTGGCTCTTTAACATACTTATTTTTCTCTGACATATTTTTCTTACACTTCAGTGTAAAAAATTGTTTAACCATTTGTTATTTAGGAAACTACTGAACAAGTAGTTTCATACACAGTGATGCTAGGGATCAAGCATCAAAAGGCATCTTAAACCTTAAAGATACCAGCAAGCTCTGAAGTATTTTGTTGGGTTTTGGGCTTTTTTTGGAACTAGATGATCCTTAAGGTCCCTTCCAAACCAAGCCTTTATATGATTTTAAAATTCCATGTACTCAACCACACAACTTTACAGCCAAAGTCTTACAGGATGTGTTAAAATGTGAAGCACTGCTTACCTGTAACTTTGAAATGAGTTTAATTACTCATCAAGCTCTCAGAGATGTTATTACAACACAGCTTTGATGTCTAAGATGTTCCATGGGTAAGTCAAGCCACAATGTCTGGGTTTCCCTCCTCAGCTTGGTGCTCCCACACATCATGAGCAGCATGTCAGGGAATTTCCAGACAAGGATGCTCAGGGCTGCACAGCTGTCTTAGGCTGCCAGATGTGGCTGGGGCTGTGTGTTCTGTCCCCACCCCTGTCAGAGCTGGGGCAGTTCTCTGCAGTTCAAGGGGCAGTTTTCTTTATCTCTCCCACAGCCAATCCTCCCTCCAGGAGATCTCTGCTGTCCATGGCCACTGAGTGTCCCTGCAGGGCTGATCCAATTCCAGCATCCCATGGGGAGATGCTGCGCCCAGGGGAGGAGCCAAGCATTCCTACCTGGATCCAATCTGAGCCTGGCACAGCACAGCAGCCTTTGCCCACTGCATTCCCAGAGGAGCAGCTTTCTGCTGCCCTGCATTGCCAGAGGGAGCCCAGGCCCATCTGCAGCAGCCCTGGAGCTGCAGAGGAAAACTCCCCCCTTGTGCAGGATCCCTGCTCCAGCAGAACCACAGCTGGCACTGCAGGAGGGCTGAGCCCCCATGGGATGGGGCTGTGCCACCCCCTGACACACAGGGGGCCAGGGCCTGCTCTCACTCTGGCAGTGGTTTGTTAACTTTTTTTGTACTATTGCATTTGTATTTTTAATTTCCCTAATAAAGAACTGTTATTCCTACTCCCAAATCTTTGCCCGAGAGCCCCTTAATTTAAAAATTATAACAATTCAGAGGGAGGTAATTTGCATTTTCCATTTCAAGGGAGGCTCCTGCCTTCCTTAGCAGACACCTGTCTGTTCAAACCAAGACAACAGCCAATGCCAGGGAGCTGTTGGCCAGCTGGGGACCACCTGCTCACTCATCTTTCCCATGCCAAACACCTCCCAAAACACCAAAGCCTTCACAAGCATTCAAACCACACACAGGGAATTCCAAGTATTCTGACCAACACTGTGGCAGCACTGAAAGCTGATGACACTGACAACAAAACACAACTGAAGAACGTTTAGGTTTATTATACAGGGACAAATCACAAGAAAAACTATTTTTATTTCACTTTTTCATTGAACTTCTCAGCTGTCCCAGCTTGGACCATGCCTTTGCTAAAGCTCCCAGTGAAACCAGAGCCAAGGCTCCCTGAGCCAGGGCTCCCTGAGCCAGGGCAGGGTTCTTAGCACTCATTCCTCACATTTATCACATTTATCACAGCCAGACAGAAGGTGTGAAATGCCACTTACACAGCCAAGAGGGCCACAGAATAAACCACAACCTGGCTTTGGCCTCGAGCCTCTCAGTGCACACCCAGGAGTGACTCCAATGGCTGAAACAGGATTTAATCCATAAAATCAGTTCTGCTGCTGCCTCATCCTGCAAATCTCCCAGAGACTCTTTAAAAATCAACACTTTCCTAATAAATGTAAATATTGGGAGAACAGTTCTTCCTTCAAAGCAAAGACAGAGTGAACATTAGGGTCAACCTGAAATTAGTCCAATTGTTTTATATTTCAACAGCGTGAAACTGTGGGTTTTACTTCAGATAAAGAATATAAAAATTGACAGATCCCACCTGATAAGCAACTAATTAGTCTGGTATGTTCTCTTTAGATTCAGCTATGCTTTCCAAGAAAACAGTACAAGAAATCTTATACAGAGCAGTTGCAGTACAACACCTTCCAGAGAAAGCCTTCTGAGTCTGGGTAATTAGTTAGCAACCTTGAAACCTTTAAACTGAAGATGTTTTAGGCTTATTATACAGGGGAAAATCACAAGGAAAGGAAATTCTATTCAGCTACTGAGAATCACAGCAGAGTTGCTGCTGCTCAAAGATGTGCTACCAGGGAATTTGTTGCTAAGACAAATTTTAAATAAGCCAAGGATCTGAAGGGCATCTCCAACACCATAAAATTTAGAACTGCCTTTCCTTCCTAAATCAATAGACACGTTCCTGATGTTTTATTGCCCTGATATCTCAGCTTCGTTGGAGAGTTGTCTCTTTCTGCCCTGAAAATGTCTCAAATACAAAAAGTGGGAAAGGGAAAGAACTTGTCCTTCTCCCCCAAAGAGTCCAACCAGCACAGCTTCCCTGGATAAAGGCAAACACAAAATGTGCTCCCTAATTAATGGAGACACATGTCCTTGGTGTTCTGAAGTCAGCATTGCTCAGATCTAATACCTCACCACAGAGAGTGGCAGCATAATTCAGTCCCTTGTGATGGGCACAGGGAGGAATACACACTTTTACAGCACTTGTGGAGTCTGTGCTGATGCATATGTTTGTGAAGAAATGAGGATTTCTCTTGCTCTTTCTATATAGATTTTCTTCTCTTTAATGAATAAGTCATTAGGATAACAATTGCCAAGCCCTACTCCACTCATAACAAGGCCTTTCAAGGCTGATGTTGTCTAATTTCAATATATTAACTCATAAATTTTATGTTATATTTTCTCTGGGGCTTTTTCCTCTCAAGGCATCCAGGTGCTACAAATAACACCTTGTTAATGCATGCAGCATACATACATACATTGATTTTCTATGCTGAATAATGAAATAGGAAAGAAGAAAAAAACAGAATAACTTTATGTCTCACTTGAATCTTCATTTGAACTGGCCAGCAGTATTATTTACAGCAGCTGTTTGATCTTTTTTTATTTGCACTTGGTGGAAGAACATCCCAGAGATTCCTTCAGAAAATCAGGGATACAGAGTGATCACTGTGCTCCAAATCCTGTGTTTACTTGCCTTTTCCCTATTTACTGGCATATTCCATCAGTTCTACTCACAGAGTTCAAGGAGGGCTTAAAACACACTCGTATCTGTTAAAAATCCAATTACAAGCCTATTCCCCAGTCCTGACATGCCACCAGAGGATTTCAAAACCAAGGGTCAGACTTTGAGCTTCACTTATTAACATGCAAGCCAGTGGTGGGAGCTGGGCAAAATATTTCTGTGAACAGCCAGTTCAAAGAAGCATTTTTTTAAATGAACTCTAATGCAGTAATGAAAAAGGAGCTGATAATACACTGGAAATTATTCAGACATCTCAGGGGTTCAGCTGCTTCTGCCATTCATGTGCCAGCTGCCTTCCTCACCCTTAAGGCCAGAGTTTTCCTGCTTATTGCTACAACATCAAAAACCAAACAAACATGAAACTCTAACTCCCTGGAAGATTTCATCTCAGCAAGGGTGATGTTATGCTCGGCAAAATGAATAAATCACTGATATTCTCACACTTTCCTGCTATGAACTGTCTCTTAGAGAAGGAAAAAAAAAAACCCACAGGAAAAATGTAAAAGCATTGCAAACACCCAGCTCTTCACTCCAGCATTCCATGCAGGATCAGCTTTCCGTGCCATGCTGCTCTACAGAGCCCTGGAAGGAATGTGACAGCACATGCTTTGCATTTCTGCTTCTGCTCTCATGGCAGCAGGATCTTGGGGAAGTCATGGAAGTGGCCACCCTGGTGTAAACTGGGAGGTTTTTCAGCCCACCTGGGCTAAACTGGGTTTTTTAAGGCCATCTGTTGCAGAAAAGGCCATGGAGGGCAATGTCTGGGGTCCCTGTGAAATTCTGGCAGAAGGGTTGAGATGCCATATGAATTCCTGATCCAGCTATGAAATAAATGAAATAAAAAAGGTTTCTTGTGGGGGTGTAGAGAACATTACACAAGTTCATAAGTCACCACCATGAGAAGGGGCTCAGCAAAACCCTGTACAAATGCTTTACCTGGCAACATGGGCAATTCTCTCATTTATGAATTATTCACCAACCCAGCTTGACACCTTGGAAATTGTTTGGGCTCTGTAATAGCCTAAATCCTGGCTGTGGCATTTTTCAGCTGATGGGTTGCTCACTATTCAGTTCTGCTCATCACAACATGTGCCTCCAAGCAACAAAAGCACTGCTTCTATTCCTGGATTGGATCACTGAGCCTTTTACAAGTGAGAAACAACTGCTCCCACAACAAATAGCAAATATCAGATGCGTTTTTCCCAGGCAGACTCTGAAATTGTCAGTAATAGCCATTTGCCCAAATTTCTAAGCTTCCCATCTCCTAAAACCCCAAACCTACTCACGTTGTGATTGATTTCCCAATATCTCTCTTGCTCTGTCCAATTTCATTTTTATTTGTCCTTGATCAAGAGAATAAGATGAACGTCCTCAGAGAGGCATAAGAACCATCAGCCTCAGCAGGGTCAGAAGGGTGCCAGAGGGAGCATGTACACTGATTTTGAATGGACTGAGCAGCTTTGGGGGCTGGGGAAGTATTTACAGAAAAAAAAAACTGTTTTTTTCCAACTGCTGAGCCAACCTTTTCCTTCAGTGGCAGAAAGAAACACCAATCTGGTCTTAGTGATAGAACTAATCTGTAAAAACCCTGCAACTACTGATGGATACACAGGGGAGAAAGACACTACAACCAACACATCATATGGGAAAAGGAAAGCCTTGCATAAGTTTTAATTAAAAAAAAAAATCTAATAAAAGTAACATTTTATTTTGCTTTTTAATATTTTGTGTTTGGGAGATGCAGTATCAATCACCTTGAAAGCATTTGTCTTTTAATGGATTGGGGTTTCTGAAATACAAAGAAAAATGAAAAAATCTGGCACAGGGTGCCCAGAGCAGCTGTGGCTGCCCCTGGATCCCTGGCAGTGCCCAAGGCCAGGCTGGACAGGGCTTGGAGCAGCCTGGGACAGTGGGAGGTGTCCCTGCCATGGCAGGGGTGGGACTGTGGCTCTCAATGCCATTGATAACAAATCTTTAATTAAGTGCCCAATTCCAAGCTTATTTTAAAGAATGTTTCAGCTGGAGCCTCAATTGCGCTATTGTGCCCTGTGCTCCTCTCAGGAATCCTTTAGCTTTTCATTCTATTCTGACATTTTTGCACCAGCACAGCCCATGGCATCACCCAAAGGTGTACAAGTGTCCTGACTGCTGAACTCTCCAAGTCTGTTTTACCCTGTTAAAAGAGATGATCTTGAACCTACTGGAGTATGAACAGGAGGTGCCCAATATCACTGCAATAGCACAGAACAGCTCATGGCTTCAGCTGGCATGCTGCACAAATGTGTTCATCTCACAAATCATCACCCTGGGGGGCTGGGATGGGACATTCAGCTGTGCCTCACCAAACACAGGGACTGGGGACAGCAGCAGGTCTGCACTGCAAGCGTCTCCACCACCAGCATCTCACACAGGCATGGAAACATTTGTGCTCTCACAAAAGAGCACCCAGGTGTCATGGACATATTTTATGAAAAATCCTTTTGCCAGGATCTTTTCTCCTTAGAAGCTGAGAAGCTTCAGCTTCTCCATGTTTTGCTGCTTTGGAATGTGATTTGGAGAATTGTTTACCCAGCATGTGAATTGTTTTTACTTGATGACCAATGACAGCCACCTGTGTTGGGGCTGTGAGCAGTCACAAGATTTTATTATCATTCCATTCCTTCCCTTTCTTTTCAAGCCTTCTGATGAAATCCTTTCTTCTATTATTTTAGTATAGTTTTAATATACCATTTTCTTTTAATATAATATATATCATAAAATAATAAATCAGCCTTCTGAACCATGGAGTCAAGATTCTCATCTCTTCCCTCATCCTGGGACCCCTGTGAACATAACCACACCCAGGCATGGAAACACACACCGAAGTTTTCTGCAATAACAATTTGGAAACAAGTGCCAGCCTATACTGGAGTTGCTGTTTCAAAACATGGGGATCTCAAGTTTGATAGATTTTTTTTTTTTTTAGTTCTGACACACTTCTAAATAGCTGTTCAAATCTCCAGGATTGTGGTGCAGCCTGTGCCTCGACAGAGAGCACAGCTGAGGACAGGAAAAAGACAAGTCTGTTAGAGTTATGTATGTCACTGGTGAGGGGATTTTTGGAGTTACATATGTCACTCACACCAGGGGATTTATTCCTACAATTACCACAGATCCTCTCTCTGCTTCCACACAGAAGCCCTGTGTTTATCTACATCTTTAAGTCTTTACACTGTGTCATTTTTTAGTTTTTGACATGGTTTAGAAAATTCAATTTCAGCTGTAAAGTCACAAACAAATACCTCTGACAGGTCTATTTCTGTAAAACATACAGTGATATCTGCCTCTTATTACTCTTCATTTCCCAGCACTTTTTTCACTCAGCTTTAATTTGCTTTGTAGAGTATCTGTTTTGGATAACCAATAAAGTGAGACCCACCAGTAGCAAACACTTCCAACAGCATCTTAGATCAGTTAAATGCAGGAAAGTCCAGATTAAGGGAGGTAGAATGTATTTTATGTGCATGGGATGAACTGTGACCCTCTGAAGAGTCCCAGCTCTGCTGCTGGTGGAGGATTTCAGCTCCTGGGGGGCTGGGACTGCTCCAATGGGCTGAAGTCAAAGCCTGAGGTGATTCAGACAAACTGCCCACAATATTTCTGCCTTTTGGGCAAAACCAACATTGAACATTGCTCAGTCCAGAAGGAAGAGCCAAAAATTAAATGAAACCATTTCCACAGGGATGTAAGAATCCTAGAGAGCAATTCCCTGGCATTCCCTTTGCTCCATGACTCTCTGCACCAGAAACACAAAATGAGATCAAAAACCCTCAGTGGGACAGTGGCTTTCCACCAAACACGAGGTGACAGAGGCCAGGTGACACTCTAAAATGAGATTTATCTCTCACATATGAATGCAGAATGTGCTGCAAGAAGGAATTTTAAAAGGAAGAAAGCCTGTCCTGGGCTGATCCCCATTGTGGGCAGCAGGAGAGGGAAGGTTCTGCCCCTGTTCTCAGGTGAGACACCACCTGCAGAGCTGCCCCAGCCCCGGCCCAGCACAGGAGGGTCCTGGAGCTGCTGGAGAGAGTCCAGAGGAGGCACCAGGGGGATCAGAGGGATGGAGCAGCTCTGCTGGGAGGAAGGCTGGCACAGCTGGGATTCTTCACCTGGACAAGAAAAGGCTTCAGGGTGACCTAAATGTGGCTGTCCAGTACCTGAAGGGACTGACAAGGAAGATGGGGATTCTTTACAAGAGCCTGAAATGACAGGACAAGAGGGGATGGCTTCAAATTGACAGAAGGAAGGGTTAGATGGGATATCAGGATAAACAAATATTCTGTGAGGGTGGGCAGGCCCTGGCACAGGGTGCCCAGAGCAGCTGTGGCTGCCCCTGGATCCCTGACAGTGCCCAAGGCCAGGCTGGACAGGGCTTGGAGCACCCTGGGACAGTGGAAGCTGTCCCTGCCATGGCAGGGGTGCAATGGGATGATCTTTAAGGTCCCTTCCAACCCAAACCATTCTGGGATTCTGAGAGTTAAGTCAGAAGTGGAGGAGAATTACCCTCCTACAAGTTACCTCCACAAGTTGTCTCAGTGCTATTCCAGGGCACTTCAGCTGTTTTTTTTCCATTTTTTGGGATATAGAAATTTGTGTTTAAAAGAGCAGCTCTGGAAAGGCATCCAGCCATGTGCCAAGACAGGGGCAGCCTGGGAATGCACAGCTGCACCCTGCAGAGTGCCACTGGACATTCTGGAGATTCAGTCACACCAGGTCACTTCAGGGAGGCTGGAGTCACACATTGCACAGAGTCAACAGGAAAAGTGGAATTCAGAACAGCCTACATGGAAATTCATTAATATAGTCCTGCCTGTTCCATCCTTCTCAGCAGAAAATGCCTGTACATATCTGTACACGTGTATATTTTATTCATGAGTGTGCAAAGGCTATATACACACAACATTTATACATATACTCACTGTACACTAATGCATCATGGAGCACTTCATCAACTGGAAATAACTGCAAGAAAAAGAAAAAAATTCCACAAAACACCATTAAGTAGCAGGTCACCCTCTGACCTTGGTGATCTTGATAAATAATTTGTGTTTCATGGGGTTTTCTGGGGCCATGAAAGGAAATGCTCCTTCCTCCATGTGTTGTCTACAGACCTTGTCTGACCACGAACGAGTTCAAGCTGGCTCATCTCTGGATCTTAATTAATACAGACATTTACTTTTAAATTTCAAGTCCCCATTTCTGTCAACACTTAAAATTATGTCAAATGTGGACAGATAATTGTTTTTTAAAAGGATATTACAAGCAGGCAGAAAACGTTAAATTAATATGGGCACAGACAAGATGAGACAGTAATTTTCCTTTGAATTTGAAGCATATTATTTTATCCAAATATTTTTAATTAGTGTATTGATTCATTTCATTGTTCCACTAATTCCACTTTTTTTTTTTTTTTTAATTTTTTCCCTCCTAATTTGCTTTCTTCCTTGCCTCCCTCATGCAGTTTGCTTTCTGCTCCTGGTGTTTGTAGTGGAATTCACAGCTGATCCACACCATATGTTGAAGTTATTCAAATCCTTTGTGACATTTAGAATGTGCTAAGATACTATGACTTTTGAAAAGCACCATGAATGAGAAAGACAGGTTGCAGAATGGGAAAAGATACTTCCCCACCCTGAGAAAACAACTGCAATTGATAGAGAGACCTTCAAGAAAAAAAAAAAAATTAAATCTTCAACTGCTGCAAACTGGCCAAGCTCCAAGAAAGATGAGAGAGGTAAGAGATGTAGTGAAGCCACCACGTGGGAATGGGAAAGAGAAATGCCATACCAAAAACCAAAAACCAGACAGAAAAGCCCACAAAGGCCTGTTTAGTTCAGCATGACAAGACAATGGTGACTTTGTAATTTGCAAAGATCGTAAAATCAGCACAGATCTTTGATGTTTTTCAAGTGTAATTCCTCAGTTGCTACTGGGATTCAAGATCTCTTCCTAAGGGTTAAACCTCAAATGCCAAAGAGACGTGGCAAGGTTTGTGCTAGGGTTGTCCTGAGACGGTGAAGAACCCATCTCTTCCTTAAAAAATATCTCAAAGGCTTCACATATTATCCTGGATTTCACCAAAAGCCACTCAAGCCAGCTCTTTACTGACGACCAAGAGTTTCTGGATCTTCACTTTTCCTAAGGAGATTCCTTACTGGAAGAGGAAACTGCCCATGGTAACAAGGTCTGCAAGGGACCAGGTACAGGTTACTCCTCACTTTTGGAGGCCAGCTGGAAACACACTGCAAGACAAAGAGACTTCTCCAAACTGAGGCTCTTCTACTCCCTTTTAACACCACAGCTCCAGGTAACAGCAGCCATTCGTAAATATCATTGAGAAAAAAATCACCTGATAGAGGAAATTTATTTCATTTCCTTCAGTAGAACAGTCTTCCAAAGAGATACAACTAATCCAATAAACAAATGGGTTGGATAATGGACAATGTTTTCTAAAACTTCCTATGAAAAATGTTGCCACTGGTTGCTTGCCACTGGAAATATTTCATGGGAATTGCAAAATATCCAGTCAGACATGGATGAGTCATGAAAAAGAGATGGAAAAGGATTCCCATTACCAGCATCCAAAGAACAGGGTCATAGACAGGGCTGGTTTTCCTCTGCTTTCAAAGATTACCAGAAAATTTTATTTTGCAGTAATTGCATTCTTGTGTACAGATGTCAAAATCAACCCAGGAACCTGAAACCCACCTTCTGGGAAAGTTTACAGTTTTATGAACAAAAATAATGCTTAAATGTTTCCTTTTTGCCTGCAAGAGCTAGTTTAAAAACAGAGTAAAAAAATAAATATTTCTTTAAGAAAAGAATCAGTATTTATGGCTTTGTTGTATTTACTGTTTATGAAGACACTTAAGTTAACTCTTATCCACCAAGACAAACAACAATCATTCCTTCAGGACAAAGCAACCTCTTCACAGCCAGAAAAACATCATCAGTTCAAGTGAAGTGTTGAAAATTTTGACATATAAACAATAACCAGCTCGACAAACTAATAAACAGAATGTCTCTTAAAACTAGCAGAGAAAATCCATGAAAACCACTGGAAAAACACAGAGCCTGGCCAAATGTCACGTTTAGAACACACAGAATGTGCAAACACACTGTTTTGACTATGACTGCAGTCCAAATGGATGATTAATGTATAATTAAACCAGTCAATCCAAGAGATAAAAGAGACTAGAAAACCACAGCAGTACAATAGGTGATGCCATATCTACTGAAATAATTCATGTCAGAATGTTACACCTCTAGCACTGGCACACACTTTGGGGAAGGTCCATTTTTTAACAGCTAAATCACAGCAGTGCCCAGTTTTGAGAGCATCTCTCCCCTCATCTTTCACCCTTCAGCCTGCATTTTCAGCACTGATCCCAGCAGCCACATGAGCTCAATAATCTCCACTCTCCAGCACTATTCCAACAGCATGCTAAGAGTTTGGATACATAAAACACTCTTGCAAAGAAAATCTGGTGGAAAGCTGCTTCCCTTTTCCTCTTCACACCGAGTCACAGCTTAACCAGTGTTTTAGAAGTCCTCAGAGCATTTATCCCACTCTTCTCCCTGAAAGCCTGTGGTGTATTTCTCTTTATTCCAAGGAATATGATCAAGTGCATACATCCCTTTCTCACACCAGTTCTCAATGCCTTGCCCTCACAGTTCCAGCAGCTCAAACATTCCTGGAGCATCTCCCATTTTATTCCCAGCACAACAAATACCTTTATCAACCAATGAGCCCCATTAATCCTTTTCCCACCTCTGTTTTACCAAAGGCTATTAAAGACCAATTTTTCAGATGTTCCATAGTGCTTTCACGTCCTCAGGACCCCAGATCAGCCCAGTCTGGCCTTAGCTGTGCCCTGATCTCTTCTGGAGCAGCCTTTCCATAAGAGGGGAGCTCCACCCACCCCAGCAGCTGCAATTTTCCCTCACTCTGCTCATTCACTCCAGAATTTGTTTGCTTTTTACTGGGCATTTAATGCTGCTGAGCTATGCATTAAAGGCATCAGCCCTAGCCTTTATAACCCTTTTTTCTATTGCTGCCTTGTTTTTCTCTTTTAACTGTATGATTATTTATATTCCTCTTCTTTTCAGCTTTTACAGCTTCGTTGCCTTATGTTTTCCTACAAGTCCCAAACCAAAGGTTGTCTTAACCCCTGGGCTAGAGCAAATTCTATTATTTTTTTATTCCTTTTATAAATAACCTTTATACAAAACCTAAAGTTTGTATTTTCAACATCTTGCTGCAGACTTCCCATTCATTCCTGTGAGAAACTCCACAAGCCAGTTCTAGGAGTTTTTATTTTGACAATTTACTACCTCATAAAGGGAGAAAATATGTACTTAAGGCCAGTTCAGAGATTTTGGATCTTTGATAGATTCCTTTGATAAATATTTCTCCTTATTTTATTTAATATATACAAACATCAACCTTAATTCTGGAGGATGATGCAATTCCTTCTCCTACTTCAGATGACACTCATTATTCTTTTATCACTTCTTCACAAGAAATAATTCACTTTTTATTCCCACTGACTACTCAATCCAACTGGATTCTTAAGGGTTGTGCCAGGACATGAACCATAAACCGAGTTTACAAATCACAAGGTATGCAGAGGTACCCGTGTGTTTTACAGATTGGAAACAATCTTCCTGAAGGTACTGAAATGACCCAATCCTGACCACTTCTCCACTTTGCAGTCCACACTCCACACTGATCAAAGAACAACTACAAAAGGCAGAATGATTCTCTGGAGGCAGCAAAGTTTTTCTACACTTCCCCTTTCCAGGTGAGATGATTCCCTTTCTTGCAGAGGAATTATACAATATCACCTGATTTTTAAATTTCAGAAATCATTGCTCACATTTTAAAAATCCACATTGCTCTTCTAATTGATCCGAAGTTATTTTGTTTTAAAATCCTATAAAATTAAAATAAAGTTGTTCTGCATCTTCACATCTACTTGGAGAACTGTCTATCCTGTCTGGAGGAGGGAGAGGGACCAAAACTTTCTGATGGACATTTCCAGAGCAAAGAGACAAACCATCTTCAGGCTAAGTAACTTGAAGTTAAATCAGTTTTTGGAGAGTTTCATGCCTCAGTTTGTATTCTAAGTTATAGCTTTAAAGGCATTTTTTTTTAAAAACTCCAAAACAAAAGCAATGTGATATATGGCAAATGTAGCATTTAAATGGAATTAATGCTGATTTTCTGAGTGTGGACATGTGAGAGTCTCCAGCTTGGTTCCTCCTGTCCTTCTGTGCCACAGGGCTGGCCTGGGAGCATCCCACTGCCTTTCCCTTATATGAGAATGGTTCATGACTTTAGCAACCAGTTAAAAGCAAACAAGACTTTAAACATCAAACAGCAACCACAACTACTTTAAAAACATTAAAAATCCAGCTCCAAAACTTGGGGGTATTGCAAATGAGTGACTAACTCAGGATAATTGCTGTCTGGTTTAACATTTGAAAGCTGTGCCACCTGCATGCCAGACTTGTGTTATTTTCAGGGGAGACATCTCATTTAGGCAGGAAAGAAGAACAACTGGGTGATGGCCACCACAGTTAACTCAACTGGGCCCAAGGGGCTTGGAATGCCAGCAACAACTGCTGGGGTGGAAAGGAGAAAATGCTGAATTCCGAGTTTCATGAGTGCCTTAAGTATTTTAAAATTTCTGCCATCATTTAAGGCTACATGGGCAATGCACAGCCTGTACCTGCAGGGACAGGGATCCTCCACAGGCAGCAGGAGAACTCCATCTCACTCCTTCCTGCCCCACTTTACCCTCAGGAAGATGAACCAGGAGTAAACAAAGCAAATTTACACCAGAACCAGCTTGCAAAGTACTCCAGGATAACAGCAAAACCACAAGGAAATATCATAGAATGATATTGTATTTACAGGAAGATGAACCAGGAATAAACAAAGCAAATTTACACCAGAACCAGCCTGCAAAGTACTCCAGGATAACTGCAAAACCACAATGAAATGTCATTGAATGATATTTTATACACAGTCATAGGAAAGACAGACCTTTAACACCTTGTTACTTTTGTTACTTCTAGGTTTGTCTGCTCTTTTGCATTGATTTTGCCCAGAGCAAAAGTATTTTAAGAATAAAACCCAAGAACAACTGTCAGCTTGTTTTTCCTAGAGAAGCAAGCATTCTTTCAGCACAAAGTATTTATTTATGCATTTCCAAACAGAACTGGCTACGGGGGAATTACTTAAGCCTCAGTGAAGCAGCAAACATTGTTTGTGATCTTTTTCACAATGCTGTCCAACCCCTCAGTGTTTATTCAGCTTCTGATAGTTGCTGTTTATCTGCTGATAGTTTTTGGAGGCTCCAGTTGTGGTTTGCTAAAGCCCTGAAATGGGAACCTGCTGGCATCAGCAGGGGCTCTGCCTCACTGGATCCACAGGCTGATGGGTTTGGATCTGCCAGCTCACTGGGGTCAAAGTTGGCACCTTTTGAACCTTGGAAATGGCCCAAGGCACCCCAGCACAGCCCAGAGATTTGTCAGAGGAGGCACTTCCCTGATTCCATCTGCATTCAATACAAAATTAAACGGAGTCAAACAGATCTCATTACACAGATTGATTTAATGAGTTATCTGCATGCTGCCAGCAGGGCTGGGCCAGAGCGCAGCCAAGGGAGGCTGCAGGAACCACTGGCCTCATTCATGGCACAGCTGGGCCACCAAACACACAAAATCCCATTTATCTGCAACTCCCAAACCTTACCCTGTCCAGCCTCTGGGCTGGAACGAGCTCTAATCCTGCTTCTAGCAAAACAAATAAGTAATAGCAAAAGAGCTTGGAAAAATCTTCCTAAATTCTAATTGATACTTTTAATCCGTCTAAATGGCTACTGCAAATTAAAAGCAGAGGAGACGAGTTAAAAGTGATTTTAAATAGTTGGTCACAGACAGTTTGTCACAGAAGCTATTTCTGTTAAGACACAAATGGATTTAGGCACACCTGACAACTCTGGACCTTTGCTCAAGGTTTCTCCAGTCCTTCTTCAGCAACAAAGGATTTGCTGGAGCATCCCATGGCTTCCCTTTGGTCTGGTTTCCTTTGCCCAGAAATAAAGAAATTGCTGGGAGTTCCCTTCTCATCCTGCTGTCTAGAACTGGGAATCACAGAGCCTCTGAACCCCAGGGCACTGGCAAAGCCTGTGTTGATGGTTCCTGCCTTTCCTCACACAGGTGGGATTCAAATGAAACTCTGGAGCTCTTTTCTTGTGCAGGTGGCTCCCTGATACGACTGAGCCACATCACTGTGAGTTTCCTGTAGATATAAAATATCTGACATTTAAATGGAAGAGTAAGAAGTGAAACTGTCAGGAGTAAAAATGTATTTTGCATCAAAGCTTAAATAGCTTTTAAAAGCCACCTGAATGTGCTATCATGTCAGTTCTCAGGGTTCTCTGATTCTGACACTTTTCCTTTTTAATTTTTTTTTCTGGTAAAACCTAAGCCAGTTTCCCAGCCTTGAACTGGGGCAGGGGAGATCCAGTTGTATTTATATTCATATAAGAGCAATGTTTCCTCAAATGCACATCACTCTATAATAATGGATTGCAAGAAAAACATCTGTTGCTTCACACCTGTGAGCAGCTCATGCATTGCCCCCGAACAGGTCACTGCACACTGGAACTCCACAGCAGCAAGGAAATCAAGGGACAGGAGTGATCCCAGCAGGTGAGCTGCTGCCCTGCTCGATATCCAACACCCCCATCAGGCTGTGAAATCTGATTTTGGGCATTTCATTTTGTCAGGACACAGGACATTCCTCTGGCTGCCCTGGGTGACTCCAGACCCTGGCAGGGGCTCAGAGACCTTGGCACAGAGTCAAAGACACCTGTGCCTTTGATTTTAACCCATGGAAACAATTACCAACTTTGTGTGAAGATGTACAAGCCACAAGAGTTTGAGCAGAATGGTAGTGAATTTGTCACAGGGTGAAAATGTAGAATTTTGGGGATTTAGAATGGGGGCTCAAGAGGCAAGATGGAGCAATCTGGGCATGTCCTGTCCTTCTCCTTCTTCTTGTCCTCCATCTTCTGCTGTGATGGTGGCACTTCTGGATTGGTTTAGAGACAAACTGTCTAACATAGGTGATGGGTATTGGAAAATTATTGTGAATAAAGTACACCTAGTTTTTAGTATAAAAAGCCAACACCACCCCAAGGGCAGGGACTGTGCCACAACCCGACCTGCTGGACAGATCTCAGCAGCTCAGAGAAAGAATGGAATAGATAAGAGAAAATAAACAACCTTGAAAAGCAGAGCTGAGCAATCTCAACTTCTTTAGCCACAGACCTGGGAAAAAAGAGACTTTCTGATACCTTGGGAGCCATTCCAGCAACACCAAACCTGAGACATTTATGGGAGACTGAGTTTTGACAAGGCAGCAATATGAGGCAGTGGGCAGCTTCTGCAGCATCCCGTGGCACCTTAGTGAACTGATGTAAATCGCTCTTTATTTTATGTTTCTGGAGCTGGAAACATGAGACACAGCTACCAACAAGGTCCACAGCACCCTGCAAAGGAGGATGTTCCCAAGTACAATTCTCTCTGCTGGAACACATTTCAACCTAAAGCACAGGGGTCACAGGGTAAATGGCTGCACTTGCTACAGGAGACAAATGTAGCTCCCCATGAAGGAAAAACAAATTCACCACTAAAGAATTCCTCACAGTTTATTTATCCTAATCTCTCACCACAGAACAGCTTCCAGTGGCTGGAGGCAGATTGGTAAGAGATACCAACTGTCAGGAAAAGGTGAAAGGCAATTAGTAAATCACTATCTCTTTTGCAATCACCGATGAAATTTCCATTTTTTTTATCCCCTACTGCTCACTGGCCCAAACAAGCAAGACATCACCTTGAAAATGAATGAAATTAATTACATCAGCTGAACCTTTTAAAGAGGAATGGCTTCTCATTTACATTCCTGGCAGAAATTCAATGAGATTGCACTACTGCAAGGTTGATTGAACTGCTGCTGCAGTTAGACCAGTATCCTGAAATAAAAAAAAATCTAATGTTCATTATGAGATTTTTAGAGCTAAGTACTTTGAACTGTTAATATTCTCAAGTAAGTCTGCAGTGGAAAGGCTGGAAAAGGTAGTTTTAACTGTGTGTTAACTGAAGCTGAAATAATTTCCTTCCCTTCTGCACCATCCTCCACTTACTTTTAACTAATCAAAAATTAGCAGAATTATCTTACATGCCTGAACTAATTAGTAAAGATGTTATCCAAACCTTCAGCTTTCACCTATGCACCTGAGCACTTGCCCTCTCTTAGCACAGCTGTAGCTCTGCTGACATGAAAGGATGCAGAAATTATTATTTGTGTGCAGGGATTTCCTGATTTCACTGGAAACCAGTGCAGAGGGCAGCACAGCACTGTTGGACAGCCTCAACAATCCCAGCTAAGCAGGACAAACCCAACAGAAATTGTTACACTGGCCTGGATAATGGAGTCTTTGCAGCAAACTTTCAATTAGAGACAATCAATGATTATGCATGTATTTGTAAAAGCATAATCAGCTTGTGAAAGCATAATTGGTTTGTGAAAGCATTATTAGTTACAGGGATGTAAATAAGCAAGGGGAAAATGCAGGTTGGTGTTTGGATCACAGGCTGGAGGATGAGATAATTAAAAAAAAAAAAAAAAAAAACATTTAATAGCAAATTGGGCACATATTTGGCAGACCCAGTGCAGGAACACACCTGGACAGAGGTGGACAAGGTTCTCAGCCTTGCCCCAAGCACCTGGCAGAGAGAGGGACAGAGAGGAAGAGCTCCATCCCTCCACTCTAGCAAGGAGACACCTGCACAGCCAGACAGTCTCCAGGAATAAATATCTACAAACAGAATGAAAATGCTTCAGTTACTACCCAAACCTCCCTATTAAATTAAATATGGAATGGACTTTATTGTTTATGGAATCGCAGAATGGTTTGGGTTGGAAGAGACCTTAAAATTAATCTTATTCCATTCCCTGCCATGGGCAGGGACCTGGCACAGACATCTTCTATGAAAAATCCTTTCTTTTGGATTTTTCCTCCTGAGAAGCTGAGAGGCCTCAAGAACAAAATGTAAACAAAGATTATCTGCTGCTGTGGAATGCAACAGGTGCATCTGTGATTGGCCCATGTTAGTTGTTTCTAATTAATGGCCAATCACAGCCCAGCTGGCTCAGACAGAGTCCGAGACAGAGCCTTTGTTATCATTCCTTCTTTTTCTATTCTTAGCCAGCCTTCTGATGAAATCCTTTCTCCTGTTCTTTTAGTATAGTTTTAATATAATATATATCATGAAATAATAAATCAGCCTTCTGAAACATGGAGTCAGATCCTCATCTCTTCCCTCAACCTGAGACCCCTGTGAACACCATCACAGACACCTTCTACTATTCCAGGTTCTCCAAGCCTGAAGTCTGATGGGTTTTATCACTTTAAGTTCAAGTAGAGTTATGTGAATACACACATCAAATACACAGAATAATATTTGTGCTCGTAGAAAATTTGCCACAACCCACTGAATCCTGTCCAGGCTGCTGCACTGTACATTTCCAACCCCAGTTTATGCTGCTCATGTTTTTTATCTGACCTCAGTTTAAGAAAGCTTTAAATATAACTGTCATTGAGTGAGATAATGCTTATTGCCTTTGCTTTTGGAATAATGAAAAAGTATTCAGGAAAAGCAGGTGGGAGTATTAACTCTGCTATCTCATGAGCTAAAAAAAAAATATATATACACATAAAGGCAGGCAGATGTTTTAGGCTGCCTAAAAAACCCTACTGTTGGTCACATTCCTGTATCTAAAAGTAGAAAGGGAAAATCACTGGGTTTTCTGCAATTTGAGGAAGGAGTTAATTTCAGATAGAAATGTCAGTATCTTCTCTTTTTCCATAAGAATATGGAGACTGAGTGAAGTCTTTATGAAGGACTTGAGATGAAGTTTTATCTTTAATATGGAAGGTATGAACTCCCTATTTCACAAGAAGGATTTTGGTGATTCACCTACTTCTTAAGTCTTTCTCAGTTAAATGGAAAAAGAAATCTAAAGAGATAGCTGATAGAACAAGAAAACCCAAATAATTCCCAGTGTATTACCTGTGTTGGAAAGGCTCTCACAGAGCAGTGCCTGGATCCAAATGGCATTTCTGAACAGTTCACATTTATCTTTGAGCCAAATGTGAGATTTTAGCCAAATGTTTAGATCTCTTTGCTTAGAGAGATGGCTGAGGGGTCTAAGCACAAAGTGGAACCTGCAGGTATTTGGTGTATCAAGTTTAGCAACAGGCCAGCTGTAGGCTGGACCTGTGCTTGCTCACAAAAAGTGATGAAAAAGTCAATTATTTCACTTAAACCACATGCCTGGGGCAATTGTATTATCTTTAAGATGATAAAATGAAGAGAAAGTTAAACTTTTTGCCCTAACAGACAGCAAATCTGTAAAAATGAGCATGCTGACAGAAGAACCTCTGAAATGCAGGGAGTGAGGCAGGCTGGGGTTCACCAGCTTCAGACAGGCAGGACCTCTGTCCTGGGTTGACTATATGATGCTTTTATCCCCAGTCGTCTAATTTTGTTTATGCTGAATAATAAGTTTTGCACCTTTAAGACTTGCTGCAGAGAGTGAAGGGGGGACAGAAGAAGCACTCAGTTTTTTTCAGACACTGCACTCACTCCTCCACATTCCTGCTCCTGGACTGCGTTGTCTGCAGATGGACAGACAGCGGGACAGAGCTCTCCTTTGCTTTTAGTTAGTTTAGCTAGCTGAGGCAAAGAAGTTCCCTGTACTGTGGTTTTTTTTCCCTTTTCCTTGGACCTCTTGAAACCTGCTCTGGATTGAACACCCAGAGCAGCACCGGCAGCTGCACCTGTGGCCCACCGGGCTGGGCCTGGCCTGCGGCATTTCCAGCACTGAGGGACTGATGAGAGCCTGAGTGAGCTGAGCTGCAGCCCGGGGATGGGGTTTTCTCAGTTTGTCATCTCTTTTGGCACGGCAAGGGGTTTTACTGTTTAATATTGTTTAGGTTTTATTGTTTAATAACCAGGTTTTTTCCACTTTTCTCCAATGAGGTATTTTCTCCTGGACCAGTTGCGGGGAGGGGCCGATTGAATTTGCTGTCCTACCAGAGCCACCTTGGGGATTCTCTCCCAAATTTGCTCTAAACCAGGATAACCTCCCAGGCTGGGTGAGCAGTTCTGGGGCTCTGTGTCACTCTGTGTCACCTCACAGGATACTGGTTCTCAGCCCCAGTTATCCAGGCTGCAGTGAAATCTCCCAAGCACTGGAATCTGTTACTACGGGACACAAAAAAACACAAGCACACACCGCTGCTCTTAAGGTGAAGAAAAAAAGGGAAGTTTATATTCTGACTCTAACATTTATAGATTTCCAAAAGTGACAGTGGATGGGAGGGTGACAGCGCCACCTCTCCAATGACACTGGGCAAACTAACAGTTCATCAAATTTCTCTTCTTCTATAAAAGAATGCAAAACAATAAGTTATTTACATAAAGTGTGTGAGAAAGTTTGTTACAAGAATGTAAACATCAGAAGGCTTAGAAAATCTTAAAAAACCAGGGTGACAGGAACCCTGGCTTCTCTTGGAACAGTCATGGACTTCTGCTGTACCACCAAGAAACGTAGCACAGAAGCCCTGAAATTTAACCCTGGTTAGTTTTATTTTCCTGAAGACAGAGGTGGCTCTGTCAAACAGCCTGGGACAATCCTGGGACATACAGAATCAGAGTCAGGGCACTGCTAATTACCTTGATGAGCTCATCAGCAAGAAGAGCTAAGACAATCACAACAAAACTCCAAATTTTCCAAAGCATTTATGACTTTTCCATTACTGTACATGTCTAAAACACACACCTGCCAGCACTCTGCACCTTGTGATAGAACCCTGTGGATTTCTCAGGAAGCCAGAGCTCATGCTGGGAATGCAGAGCAGGGGTGGAAGCAGAGGTGGCAATCCCCAGTCAAGTGGAAGGTTTGGAGGGTCTGGGGCACTGCCAGCCACTGGGAGGTATCAGGCTGCTGTAAAAGTGATGGACATGAAAACACACCTAAACATGTTGGTAGATTTGCCTCATCTAGAAACTGCAGGTTTAAGAATGCAACAAATCCACTTCAGACACAGCATTGACTTTAAGAACCTTTAAATACAGTGGATTTGTTTTTTGAAGGAGTTTGTCACTAGACAATATGACCACAGAAGCTCTGAGATGCTTCCTTATCATGGGTTTTAAAAGTTACAATGTTTGGGGAGGAAAAGTCTTCCTCTTCAAACACAGGATTGGAGACCATGATTTTCCCTCTTGTAACAAATGAACAGCTTGATTAGATTATGCCTAAATTTTCAAAAAGAAATCAAAACAGCAGCAGTACTGTGAGGACATGGGCTTGGCCTGATTTTGAAATCATGGTCCACTCTGCCCAATCACTAAAGCATCAGGGACAGGGAAAGCCTGATGTGTAAAAGCTCCTTATTTTACAGGGAGATACGGCTCATTTAGAGCAGCAAACTAATTAATACAATCAGAGGCAAAAGTTTCAGAACTCTCCCAACAGCACACATTAGCATAAACTGCCAAGAGACTTGATAAAGTTCAAAGCTTATCTTGTAGCCTGCATGCTCCTGTTTGCTCAGAGCAGCAGCTGGCCAAGTGATCTCCCTTCTCCTCAAAGAGCAAAATTAAATTAGATTAGATCATCTTCTCTCCCTTGTAGAATTAAGATCGTGCTAGGCAAACAAGCAAATTAGCTTTTGAAATCCTGTTTCTCACTTTAAGGCTACAAGGCTGAGAAATGCTCTCTGCACCAGCTCAGCTCAGCTGCAGGAGTGGGTTTGTGCTGCTTTCCTGGTGAGCTGAAGGAGAGAGTTGTGCAGATTTGTCTCTCCCTGGGCTTGAGGCTGTGAGCGGCAGAACCTGAGGGAGGAAGGCAAAGAAGGGGAAAAAGGAGGAAAGGTAATGGACACAAAGTCTTGGAATCAAGACATGCAGAAGTCACAAAATCACAAAAAAGGCTGGGTTGGAAGGAACCTTAAAGCTCATCTTATTCCACCCCCTGCCATGGACAGGGACACCTTCCACCACAGCAGGTTGCCCTGTTCAACCTGGCCTTGATGGTTTAATAAGAGCTGCAGTAGTGAGGCTTGAAAGATTCTTGGTTTGTTGCTATATAAAACCACTTCTGAGTAAAGGAGTACAACCTAGTTTCTAGAAAAAGCAGGATTAGGAACATGAATGTTACATCAGCAGAAAGGCTTAGAGCACAAGGAAACAGAAGGGAAAATGTAGGGAGCAGGATTTTGTGGACTAGAAAGCTGGACTGAAGAACAACAAATGTTTGTGGCTGCATGGTGGAGGTGGATGGTTCAGATCAGCAATGTCAGATGCCAAATTCAAACCAAACAAATACACAACGGCAAGTTAAGTTCAAAGGAGGACATACAAATGAGATCCTAGACAGAAACCACAGTTTCTAGAGCTCATTCACTGCACACCAAGCTGTGAGGTCAGTTGGCACAGGCACACTTAAGCTGATAAAAACCTCTCCCCATTAAGTCACCATGCTGCAGCAATCAGACACACTCCAGAAGTCCATCCTAGGCAATCTGTTCTAGATGAACAGCTAATGAGAACTAAGCTAAACCACTTCTCTCTGGTTATGATTCTCCTTTGAATATTCCCATAACTGTACTGCTAAACAACTCAGACCCATAAAACTGAAACAGGGAAAGAGATTCTTCTGCTGTGGACAGATGGAGTAGTAAAACTGGCCATGAGAAAGCACAGCAATATCCATGGCACATCTTCACTCAGTCACCCTAGACTGCAACAAATTTAGCAAGAAGTTAATTTAGCTTATAGTTTGTTTGTTTGGTTTTTAATGCTTTGAGTATTTCCTATTAGGCTGGAGTTGATGGAGAAGGTGATTTGGGGTTTATTGCCAAATTTCTTCACAGCTTGATCTTCGCTACCATAACTAGAGGAGATTATAAAATGAAGATGGTATTGCAGGAAAAACAGAAATGCAACGAAAGTCTCATATATGTGGAAAACAAGAGGGATGGAGGGAAAGGAAGATTTTGAAGGGTTTATGTTTCTATGAATGGTGGGTTTATGGGGCAGACTGACTTATGAGGAGGCATCAGGAACTGTTATCCCATGACAGTGCTCATCACGCTGCTTAAACCTTTACTAACTTGGCCGTTAAACAAGAGTGGCACAGAAGTAAATTAAAAAACAGAAATGCTGCATAAACTTTGAGGACATAAAACATTTGTTCTAAAGCATTAAAGATTAATCAAAAACAGCTCTGCTGTTTCATGGCTCTGAAGACAGTGAGCCACTTGCTGCCTCCAAGTTGGTGCTTTCCTTGTGCTGCCACATCTGCTGTGTGTGCCAGGGTGGGAAGCTGGAACAAAACATCCTGACTCTGCCAGCACCCCTACAAGGCATTTCCAAATATCTAAGGGATGGGTTCAGATCTTCAGTATGAAGGATGATCTTGTTTCAGAAGAATGAAATGAATCAAGGAGGTTCTTAGACACCTGAGCTGCTATGAGGGTTTCTTATTCTGCTTCCCTTCTGCATCCTTCTGATCAACACTGATATTTCTTTCATATTACTCCCTCATGCATGCACTGTAAGTAAATCCAAAGTAGAAGACCAGAGGAAAAGCTTTTTCCACCCTTAGAAAGACAAACCTACCCAGCAAAGTGCCTTTGTTCTACCCGTAAGAGGTTTACCCAAAGAGCTTGACACCTTTCTATGTTTATAGACATTTTACTAAGGAAAAGTCAAGCATTTCTCAAGTTAAATGAGGGCCCAAGTGGCTTATGTTGAAGCCTGGAACATCTCAATTTCCTGTGAATTCCCTGTGACTTGGCTGGTGCCATTTTTACTGCAGCTGTTCATTCAATTGAGAGCTCACATCATGAAACATGTCAGGGAGAGAAAGAGCCGATGAGAATTCAGTGAATACAGCTTTTCATTTGAAAAGATCCTCAAACACACACAATTGCTTTCTGTTGCTTAATTTTCAACATTGATAAACATAATTGCATTTATTTATCTAGTCAATACTGAAAACAAGTGATAATTTGTAATATAACAACTTTACATCTCAAAGGAATACAAGCACAACAGTTTCCAGTCCCTTCTAAAGGAGGTAAATGACACGGAGGAGGTTGGATTGCCTGTGTAGGAGAAGCTTACTTTTTTTTTTTTTTCCATGAGGATATATTAATATTGTTGCTATCAACTTGCTTTTGTACATATATAAATGACTTTTGGAAAAGACTTTTAAAAGACAGCATTTTTCATGTGCCAAATTACACACGCTAAATATCTGATACTGGCAATAGCAAATGCTAATATTTCCTAAGCATGAAAAATGAACTCTCTTTCCCCCACAAGTTCTCAATAGCAACAGTTCTCATTGGAACCAGTGATCAGAGGTTGTTATTCCATCAAACAATCTGTATCCTTCTAATTAAATAGTAAAGCATCTGAAAATCTGCTCATTATGAGTCTCCATCCTGTTTATTTTGAAGCTGGCAGAAAGACTTACAGTTAGTTCACTATACACTGAATAGGGCTTGTGGTAAAGAAACTGCATTAGTTAAATAATTCTTAACACTGCAATCTTGGATATCCTTCCATAGCTTTGTACTCAGATGCTGGGAGTCTGTTAAGTGGTGTGATGGTTGGTGACAGAAGTAAAAAAACTAAAGAAAAAAGTAAGAAAGGTGAAAGAAGAGAGTTCACTGGGCAAAAGAGACAAATGGGGGGGAAATAATTGCATTATCCAGACAATGCACTGCAGCACCGAGCCCCTCTAAGAGATTACACCCAGCTCCCACTGGATTTAAGGGATGTCAGGAGAATTCCACTGACTCTATGTTAAACAACTCCAAAAAGCTGAAAATTCACTCAGACCTACCAAGGCTCATAAGGGGCCGAGCAGCAGCCTTAGTGATACTTCCTACCTTTCCTGTATTTTGCTCACACTCTGCCTTGAATCCCTACTTAATGCCTCAGTTGCTTTCTTGGATCATGCTGAGGAGTAATTTTGCCTCTGATTTCCCCAAAATTTCCTTTTGTAAATCCTCATCTGTCAGTATTTGTCTGTTCATTCATGGCCTTCTCCTTCCCTTTTTCGAATCTGCTCTGTCTGAACCTGCCCCATGCAGGTTCTCAGGTCACTCTTCTTTTGGAACTTCTTTCCTGTTAGACCTGTCCATCTCTAGGCTGGTCACAACCTTGCAGAAAAAAGGAAAAATACCCAATGCAGAGCAGGTTCACAGTTTGAGGGGAAGAAAAAAAAAAATTCAGAATTCTGTCTACTTAAAAATTCACTCTTCAAATGTTGTTACAAATCTCAGCCCTCACTAGATCTGCAATATCCCTAATCAGTTCCTTCAAAAGCACTAGAATTTATCTCTTCCTCCTCAAACTTCTGCTCCTGTTTACTCACTGCTTTGCCACTTCCTTAATATCCACTAAGTTCACATTTATCAATTTTAGAATTTAATTTTTGTCAGAAAGATCTTCCCTATCCCTCATGCTACCTATGCACCTTGTTTACTCCTTCAACCACATTTATTTCAATAGAACTTATATTAAATTTCATCTGTGTGGAACAAACCTCTCTTTTTTCTATTTCCCAACTCCTGAAGATTTTGAAGTCGTTCATGAGAAATATTTTTCCACTGGTGTGGTTATAAAATTCCCTTGAACAAAAACCAGTTCTAACACGTTGGCATCTGGGCAGCATGTCCTAACAGAGCTCAAAATAGCACATTATAAAAAATACAGGCTGTGTGCTCAGATGCTGAGAGGCATCAGTTCCTGCTAGAGCCAACAGGTGCTGAGAGAAATTAATGTTTCTGTGCTGAAACCATGCAGGAGGAAGGAGCTCACCAGGAGCTTGCTTGTCCTTCCTCCCAGGGTGATGCTGAGTGATGCTGTGGCAGTGCTTTAGCAGTGCCATGATCTCACTAATGGTGATAATGGAAAGGTCCTGACACTCACAAACAGCTCCGTTTGGGGAAGCTCTGGCAGGAAAGGGTCAGAAAGAGACTGACAACAGTTCAAATGTACCATTTAACACATCAAGGTGCAGAACTATGTGTGCTCCCAGCAGACAGCAATCCCCTCAGGGTTATTAAAATACTTCCTAGAAGCCATTCTGTTCTTTGATATCATTTCTTTATACCCTGTGAGCTCATTGAAGGCTGCACATCCTTGCTGAGCTCGATTTCAGTACCAAAACTCCACCTCCCTCTAAGTGGGAGGATGGTTCTGCTGACCTCTGACAACAGCACATGAGAAATTCTCTCTCACCTTTACAATGGGAATGACACAGATTTAAAACCTGGGATGTAACTTCCTCTCAGCAGAAGTTTTCTAGAGAGGTAAATGTTCTCAATTAAATCTACTTTTTACATCATTAAAAGCAAGTACTTAGTTAGCTAAGTGTGATATACTTAGTTTAAAGGTCTGCAATTTCCCCACTGACTTAGGTCAAACAGTCCCCCACTGTTTCTATTTCATCCAAAATCAGTACACTCCATCCCAAAGGAAAGGTTTTACTGGTGTTACAACACAGGAACATGAGACAGAGCAAATATTTGGTAAGAATCACTCTTAAAACTCATGGATTTAAATTGCTACCTGTATGAAATCAGTTCATGGTCATGGTCTTCATTGCTGAATAAGCAAGATTTTCTGCATATACACAGGTGGGATTTAGTTACTGACAGCCCACACCTAACACAAGGTAGTAAAAACATATGGGTAACAACATCTTCCTCCAAAAAACACCCAAATGCTGGTGCTGGGCTGTGAGCAGCCATCACAGAATGAGTTAGAGGGGTGCCTTAGGGCCTGGAGAGAGTAAAACAGAGCAATTGAAGGCGGGAAGGACAGAGAAAACTCCCTCTTGTTGCTTGCAAGGTTACATTCCTCCTAAAGCTGCATTCATTAATAGGTCAAAAGTGTGCACTTTCCTGGAATCCTCAACATTGGCATCCACTAAAATAAACCTGCAGTCAATCCCAAAAAAACTCAGGTTAGCATCAAGCAGGGATGGAATTCTGGAAATGGGGAAGAATTATTTACAACTACAAGAAAGAATTCCAAAGCACAGACAGGAGGCTGCAGAGTAAATAGCAAAATAAAAACACATTGGGGAAACTTTCCAGAGATCTCTTTCTCTTTAGACCTTAACACAGCTGAGAAATTACTTGGAGCTCATTAACGAGCCACAGACTAATCTATTTACTTGTATGCAAGTGAAAGAGTGGGGAGAAACATATTTGACTCATTCTTAGTAATTTCCCCTGCATAAAATATTTTTGGAGGAAAAAAAAATATACAGGCAGCTGAGCCAATTTTTTTTCTCCCTCTCAGACAAAACTGAATCATGATTCATCATATACACAGATGAATTTTAATTTATTCCTTTAACAAGTTTCTTTTTGTGTTTTCTTGTAAGCAAGAATTAATACACTCAGACACAGGGAAATGTTAATTTTACTGCCTCGCCTTTCAAATTTACAAATGTTGAGTCTAACTCCTGCTGGCACCATTCTGGCCTGCAGGGAGAAGAGACAAATGCCTGACCTATGCACAGAGGGTCTCTGGCCTTTCTAGAGGTCAGCAGTAGCTTCACATCTTCCATCTCCTGAACAGAATGAAAGCATCCTGCCCATCCAGTGTGGGTTATCACCTTCCAGAAAGAAAGCTGTTGGATAATTATCCATTGCTGCTGTAACTCCATGGTGCCACTCACAAAAAGACAAAGGTGACACAAGAAAGCATTTGGCCTGTTAGAATCCCATAAAACTTCACTCAGTTCAGAGCAGCCCAAGTGGAATTTGGCCATCTGGAATTCCTGGATATATCTCAATGCTTGCCTGCTAAATGAGTATTTCACAGAGCAACACTAATGATGATGACCCTTCTGTTCTTCCAGGGAGAAGCTCAGAGATTCCTCCAGTTCCTGGAACAAAGGAACAGACTCATTTAGGTGTGGGAGGAGTCCCCCACCCCTTATCTCTGCTGCAAGAAGAAAGACAGAGGTTCTGCTGTGATTTCTCAGCGAGCTGAGGTGGTGGAGGATCCATCACACACAGGGGAGGTGATGCCCTGCACACCCTGAACAGCTCTGGGCTGGGCTCACTCACTGGCACACAGGATGCAGGCTCTCTAAGGCCACACTCAGAACTCATTTGGGCCTGAAAATATCATCTCAAAACACCCACCATTTAGATGGAGGTTTAGACTGGTTCTCAGGAGGCATTTTTCACCAAAAGGGTGGTCAGATATTGGAACAGGCTGCCCAGGGCAGCAGTAGAATCATCCCTGGGAGCATTCAAAAATATGTCATGGGATGCTTGGGACCATGCTTTAGTGGTGGCCTTGGCAGTGCTGGGGTAATGGTTTGACTTGATTATCTTAGAGGGCTTTTCCAACCTAAATGACTCCATGGGAGATAAAAATGCACCAATTTCTATCACAAAACAAACCTTCAACAATAACAGGTCCTGTTGCTCTTTGCAGAAGAAATTTTGTGGAATCAGGATGCAAAGTGAGGCCATTTCCACTTGCTTGGTAACCTACAAGTGATGTCATTCTGGATATTATCATTTATTCCAAACATTTTGCTAATCCATTCATTCTTCATACACACACTTCTGTTTCCTAGACAATGCCCAGCTGGGAAACAGTGGAGCAAGAAACAGCAGAGATATGGAGCACTCAGAGGTGCAGATCTATGTTTATATACACATGTGCTCCATTTCTTTTGGAAGAATTAGTGTTTATTTCTGTGAAAGCAAAGCAGCACTTGCTCTAAGTGTTACAGAGATGAAAGGAAGTGAGCAGTCAGGCAGATGGGACCAGAAATTCAGCCTCTGTGTGCTGATTATTTATCTGCTAAGCTGGAACAGGAAAATTTCACAAAGTAAACGTGGGATTGAAATCCAACAGCAAAGAATGCAGCTGCACAAATGCACAAGGCACGATGCCTTTGCATTCAAATAGAATCGTATTTAATACAATTAAAGTAATTACTTCAGTCTAGTCAGCCCTGGTTAAGTCTCCATTGGAGTTAATTAGCAAATGATAGTAAAATACTTTGAACTTTAAATGTTAAATACTTTCATTATTAATGTTATTCTTGCAACTGCTGCCAGAGCAGCCAGGTCCCAGCTCTTTGGAATGCTGCAGAGTGGTGACATGGAGAATAGAGCAGTACTTTTGCCTGGTTGATTTAAACACATTTCTTTATTGTGCTAACCAAGCATCTGCCTCAAAAAAGACCCACAGAAGAGCTCAAGTCCTGCTCTCACAGGACCCCAGACTGGCTTAGGATGGTCTTGTGTCGTGCTGAATCCTTGCTTGGTAGCACAACTTCAGAAAAATACCACCCAAAAGGTGAGAAAATAACGACTGAAGGCACAGGGAAGACAAAAGACAATTAAGAAAGGTTAAAAGGACTGGGTCACATTCCTGCAGAATAAAGTTTTAACTGCACACTACTATATAGGAGAGGTTATAAGAGAGCAACAACTGGTTATTTTCCCTATTCAAAAATGGAAAAAAAAAAACAAAAAAAAGAGTTGAAGCCACAGAAAGGAAAATGAAGGTTTGAGAACCTCTACAATTCAAGCAGTGGAACAAACAGCCCAAAAGCTGCAGAATACTCATCACTGAGGGTATTCAGGCTTAAGTAAACACCCATCTGTTACAGAATATTTTGTTATAATCACTCCTGCTATTGTGCAAGGAGGTGGAACCAAAGTCCCACTGAAATCTGGGGGTTGGATACCTACGATTCATGTGTTCTGAGTTTTTGAAACATTTATTCAGAACAACAAACATCTGGTTCTTAATCCCCCAATTAACACTGTTTCCAGCCCTAAGGAATTAATCACAGAATTCATGGGAAACATTTTATTTGCTGGCAACGGAGTAAAACAAATTGCCTACAAACTTCTACATTGCTAATGGAGCAGTTTAATTGGCTCTTTTTTTTTTCTTTTTGACATTTTAATTAAAAAAATAAAGACCAGAAAGACATCCCTGGGCAGAGACCTTTGCAGCAGTGTGTCAGCAGAGAATTACACAGCTCTGGGGACTCGGGCTCTCATTCATGGTACTGACCTCCTTTGAAGAGCACTCTGAGATCTAGCAGTGAAAAGGACTTTAAAAAGTGCTAGACAGCATCATTAGTATTCAGGGGGACACAGTTCTGTGGCTTGGTTGAATTCAAAGGGATCTGCTGGTACTTAGGAAAGCCAAAACATTTTCCAGAGGAAAGGGCTGAGCAGCTGGGGGCTGGCCATGCTTCCAGCACTGCAGGCTGACTCAGTGTCACTGAACCAACCTAATTCCTGCTCCCTTTTTGTTTTTACCACTTCCACCATGTAGAATTTTAACCTATTTCCAGCTATAAAAGTAAGGCAGTGTTTAAAATAGAGTCCCAACATAAAATTCTGCATTACTGCCTCCCAGAGCCCTGCTGGCACTCCTGCCACCGCTCCCTGTGCTCTGCCGTGCCTCTGGGTGCTTATTCCATGAACACCTCTTTGTTACCACCTCTTACACCCTGCAGCTCAATGGATTTACACCCTGCTTCTCTCAGTTGCTGTGGAGAAATTCAATGGAATGAAAAGTCAATCATCACATGCTCTAGGACTGCAGCTTTAAGGATGTCCCTGCCTGTGGGAGTGGAACATGCTGTTCTCTTCAGTTCATCCACCTGGCTTTGCCTCTACATAAATATTAAGTAAACAGCTTTTATTCCCACCAAACAGCTTTTCAAAGAGTAAGCAACACAAACACCACAATTCTAGCCAGCAACAGACGCTCAATAATAGCTCCAAAAATCTCACCAGCTTCGGAGGGGGGGTCTGTTTGAGCATTGCAGTTTACTCCAAGGTTAGCACGACTTGGACAGCTCCTGAAAACATGGGGCTTGTTACACCAGGCCCTTCTGTACACATTTGCTGTGGTCCATGATCTTCCACCTACTGATTTTGCCCCTTGCTCTGTGTGAACAGTCCTGTGACATCAACCAGTCACATCCTGACTCAATTCCCCTCATGCTCCTTCAAACCTTCTTACATAATACTTCTTTATCAGCACATTCTCACTTGATGGCTGCTTTACCTTTGCCTTTTAACTTCAATAAACTTTTCTGCATTTTTTTGTTTCAGGTCTAATCTTTATTAAATTTGCAGCTGCTGGAGTAGACATTTTTATAGATTTTTTTTCATTATAACAGATATCAAGGAAAGTGGGAAACCACAAATATTTGGAGAAACTACACTGTGATGTTCTGGGGTCAGCATGGGGTTTCTTTTGTGCATATGGAATGGTTTGTTTGGGGTTGGTGTTTTTTGGGTAGGTTTGTTGCTTTGGGGTTTTTTTTAATCATGCCATTCCAGGCTGTTGCTTGTCTTTTGTTGTTTAGATTGGATATTAGGAAAAATTTCTTTGTTGGAACAGCTGCCCAGGGAAGTGGTGGAGTGACCATCCCTGGAAGCATTCATAAAAGGAGGAGATGTGGCACATGTGGCCACAAAGCACAGAGTTGTGGGAGCATGGTTTGGGGATGGGATAATGGTTGGAGTCATAACCTCAGAGGTCTTTTCCAGCTCTGGGATTTCTGCTGACCCCTCCATGGTTCCAGGGTATTTCAGATGACAATACACCTCCATAAGGAGCCCAGGAAGGGTTTACTTTAACATTTGGAGTTAACAAAGCACTGAATTCATCCAATGGAAGCAATATAAACCTTTCCATTTGTTCCAGATTCTCAACTGCATCAAAACTGTGTAAATTCCTACTCCTTCTCTCTGGGATCAGTTAACTCAAAGATTTACCATGTCTCTCCAGCTTGGTCTTTAGCAAGGACACAAAATAAGGACACAACAACGAACAAAAATCTGAAGAGCCCCACAGATAAAACTGCCATTATTTAAAACACAACATCCAGAATCATGAAATACACTCTTACAGGCAGGACCAAAAACCTGCAACCTCCACAATTCCCTCCTTTGAGGATGCCACAGCCAAACCAAGTAGTACCAGGTGTGACACACTCAGAAGGCTCCTATTCTGAGCAATTTCCAATGAGAAAATGTTTTAAAACCCACAGAACTTAACCAGCTTTCAGTGCTGGAGGAAGCCCAGCCAGGCTGGTGTCTCCTGAGCTGTTTCTCACTGACAAGCACCCAGGAATGGGGTCTGGGCTGTCTGTCAGTGGCTGTGGTAGGGAGCTATTGCTGTCTCAGCTCCACACCGTGTCCTTCCAGGCAGCCAGCAATTACAAGTCTCTTATCCCAATAATTACAGGCATAAGAATATGTCTTGAACAACATTATATTCTGTTCTTCCATGTAGTTCGTGCTCTCACAGTGCAATACACTAACCAGAACGAATATTTCTTTTTTTAGGAGTGAAATCAAAGTCTTAACTGGCTGATGAAGTCTTTTTGCCACTGTGTGCCTGAAAGAGACTTGTATTGCTATTTTAGGTGGCAACCAACATGGACAAAGTAGGATTTTTAGTGAACTTTAAAGTGTTCTCTTAAATCAAGTTCTTTTTCGATGTAAACAAAGCATTTAATGCTAGAGAATTCATTCCCATATAAAGCATAATGGTAACTTCCAATGGAAAACAAAATTGGAAATTATCACCACTGTGAGCTCTGCTAGGAATATTCCACCTATCACATGGAAGTCTACACTATACTCAGTACATATTAGTAAATTAGAAACTCTGGTAAATCTCACTGCTGGAAATGTTTTGCTTGCATATGAAAATTCTCCTGTCTCAAGTGCCAGCCTAATCAAGCATTAGCTACCACAACTAATTCTCTAGACAAGGAACTTTCTTGTCTTTCTCAAAATTGGAATTTAAAGCAATCATTTGAGAGCTAAATGGTAACTGCAATGTCCAATATTTCCACACATTTTAAGGCTTTACTTCTGGCCTGTCCAACATGAACCTCCCCAGATAACTCTCTCATCCAGAAAAATGCCAAAATCTGGCTGAACTTTAGAGTTTTATATCCAAAACATTTCCTCTCTGCTAAATGAGAAACAAAATAAGAATAAGAAATGGAAAACAATTCTGCAAGGATATCCAATGGCAAATGTTGCAAAAAGCCACCTCACATCTATGAATTCTGTTGCCAGAACATTTTGAACACAAAATTAACATTTTATCACAGAGTAAAATCCTGCTCTGCGGTTGTGTGTACCCAGAGCCAGCGCACACATACACAGCAATAACACCTGATTCTCTCCAAGAATTGCATCTCATCACTGCTGATGAGGCTCCTCACTCACCAGTAGGGACAGCAGGATCCATTGTTGGCTTTTCCCAGGTGTTGATCTGCTCCCAAGTAAATCCATTGGTTCCCAAGGCGACGCTATAACCACAGTTACTGTAGTGCTCATCAAACGAACAACCACCTACAACCAAGAAAAATTAAAACATTTCTGGGTTATTTTTCTCTCTCTCTTTGTGGTAGACCATTTACTTAGGTATTTTGTATCCAAGCTTACACAAGAAATAAAAATAAATAAAACTAATTTCCTGAACATTATTTTTCATGCAGCTCCAAAGATGATGTCCAGAAATATCTTTGTCATTTCCATTTTTATATCCCTGGAAGCCCTTGTTTTCTTCCATCCACACTACTGCTTCTAAGATCAGTCCCCTTTATTTCAACCTGTTATTTTCAAGGACAATTCTACAGGATACCCCCATGCAGGAATATTTGCATGAACCTTCAAGTAAGATATTTTTTTAAAAATCAAGAAAAAGAAGGAGGAATGCAAATTACAAACAAGCACAGCACCACTGTTCCTACAGCAAGGCCTCACTTCTTTTTGCTTTTAAGCCTTGATTATATTTAACCTGGCTTTAACCATCTCCTAAACTTAACAACACAAATTTCTGTGTAGGCCATGAACACACAGAGCTTCCTCAAGGTCTTTCAAATCAATACTTTTGAGCATTGGCCCTGTAGTTTCTGAAGAAGAGAATGAGAAGCAGCAGATGTCAACTGGCATTCACACCTTCCAGGCTGCTGACTGAAAGATCTTTACTGCAATTCCTGAAATACTTGGAAGAAGTTAACTCTCATAAATACATTGGCAGCTGCCTGAACACCTGTGAATCAAAGGAAATTCAGGAACTGTGGAATGAAATGTTGTATTCCAGTGCAGATCTTGCAAACTTAGGTCACACAGAGGAACAGAGATTGTTTATTCCCTAGGATGTTCCTACTCTGGTGTCCCTTATGATCTCATGCACTCTTCACCTCCACCCAACCCAGCCTGCCAAAGCATTTCACTACTGGATCCACTGGATCAGGGATCTGGGTAAGTCAGTTTAGACTTGAATCACGCCCAAGGTGTGTCTATAAAGATTTGGTTTCCCCTTAGGGAAGAAAGGATCACAGTTCTCTGCAGATCCCAGTCCTCCAAAGGAACTGGGCACATGTGACATCCCAGGGCTGCACAGTGCTCAGGGCAATGCTCCCTTGCTCTGCCAGCCAAGCACCAATGGCTCCTGATGATGCCTCAGGTTTTAGCTTTTATATTTTTGAGAATAATAATAATAATAATAATAATAATAATGGAATAATTATATAATATAATAATCTATTTTATATTATTTATATTCTGTGCTGCTTTAGTGTGTGAGTCTGGGCTTCATATTAGGGGATGCTGAGCTCTGTGCACAGAGCAGGGAGACAAAACAATTCCTGCTCCAGCTGGGCACCAAGGACAAATGATCCAAATCTCAGCCCAAGAGCACAAACACCGTGGGCTGGAGAGAGAAAAACAAGCAGGGTGGGACTGCATGGGCTAAAGCTGGAATTGGACAATGAACTGCAAGATGCAAATGGAGCAGAACTGATCAAAGTGGGAGACCCCGTGCCTGGGGTGCATTTTGGGACCATTTTGGTTCATCTTGGGTGCAGCCCTGGCTGGGCTCTTGTGCTGCAAAGGTGGATCCATGGAGGCCTTTTAATAAATCCCTGCTTTATTCTTTAGCTCTGTTCAGTCTCTGTTCTAGGGCAGCCTGCACAAGGCATCACTGACACCAACCAGAGCTGCATGGACAGAGATATTCCTGACTCCTCCCTCCTTCCCACAGCTGTACTCACACAATAAACACCTGGCACATCACTGACCTGTGTTCCTCTGCAATAAAGGGTTACACAGCACTGAAAACATTAAAGCCTTGTTTAATTTTCATCCATATTACCCAAGCCCAAACTTCATCTCAGTTCCTATGGAACTCCTCACAAATTACAAATATATTTCATGTCATTAATAGTTCTCAATCCCTTACTCTGTTAAATCAATTACAGTTGGAGTGCACAGAGAATAATTTAAGTGGTTCTACAAAACCTCACCAAACATTTCTAGTCAAGTATATTCTGGGAAGGTTTGTTGGATAGAGTACCTGACACCCCAAAATACTCTGGTGCTGAAAAAAAAAGTTTAAAGAGATGAAGCTTACCCTAAAAAAGTAAAACTTGTATATATTACATACTTTCATTATAACTAGATCTGTTAATAGATTTTATGACCCTGTTTCAGTAGCTTCTGCAAATATTTCTGAGTTGTCATGATTTTATAATATTTAAATTATCCTTGCCTTTAATTTATCACATTTGTGAAGCCTTCCCAGCTGTCAAAACAAGCAGGATTACATCTACCTGTGTAACTGTCTCCTGTCTCCCTATTATTTTTTTAATTAATTTAGGTGAAAAAGTTCAAAATTACAATATTGAACAGGCTAATTAAAAAAAATATCTAAGGGAAGATCCAGGCAGCCTGGACTGTGTGGGACTGAGCAGTGAAAGTCATTTTTATCCCAGCGAGCAGAATGAGAGGCAAAATCCAATCCTGTGCTCTCAGCCTGCATGGGGCATTCTCATTTTGATGGATTCCCTTTAATTCAGACACAAAGCATCCCCACCCTCCTGCTCAGCACACAGGGATGGGGCTGTCTGGGAGCTGTTCCTTTGCAGGAATTGTAAACACATCCTCTGCTCCAGCCCAACTCCTGTACAACAGAGAAAATTACACAGGGGCTGCTACAAAGTCCCAGAAGCAAAACAAGCAATAAGCAGCAAAATATGGGGCAGCAGTGCTCATTGAAGTGGGAATGTAATTGTCAATAGCCTGGCATAATCAGCTAAAACAGGTGGTTTTATCCTCTCTGAGGAAGATGGAGTGTGAGGAGCTGGAAAAGGGACACAGTGAGAACTTGTGGAAATTAATTGGGAGCATCTGCTGATACAAGACAACACCTGAGGAAGCTTTCAAGTGCCTTGCCTGAAAGTCAAAGCTAACCTTGTAGTACAGCTGAATAGGAAAGGAAAGGATAAACCATGGAGAGCCTTAAAAGCAGCAGCAGCAAGATACCGACATTTCAGAGAAAGAAAAGGTTAGTGGAGAAACCTCTAAACACAGAGTGACAGGGCAATAAGCCAGGAGGATTATTTACTAGAGGCAGCAGAATTGGAATGTGGAGGTGAATTTGCAGGAAATGAGGACAAGGAGAAAAAGCTGGAGTTGATCTTAAGAGCTCAGATGAGCAGATTGCCTGTGTGAATCCTGGGTGCCAAGAGGGGGCAGTGCCCACCAGCTTCTTGCTCTGCTGTGTCCATTGAGAGCAGAATTAAAAATGAAATAAAGGCTCAGCTGGGAGCCAGAGCCACAGTGACTTGTGAGCCAAAAAGTCAACAGCTCCTCTCTTCACACTGTTGTGTATTATGGAACAGGAAAGAAACTTCAGAAAGTGACAGGAAAGTAGTGCAATATATCAGAACGTCACAGATTTTGGTGTTACTTTAACAAGAATGGTTTGGGTTGGAAGGGATCTGAAAGATCATCCAGTGCCACCCCTGCCATGGGCAGGGACACCTTCCACGGTCCCAGGGTGCTCCCAGCCCCATCCAGCCTGGCCTTGGGCACTGCCAGGGACCCAGGGACAGCTCCAGCTGCTCTGGGCACCCTGTGCCAGGGCCTCAGCACCCTCACAATAAAAAATTCTTCCTTATATCCAATGCTTGGTAAAGCCACGTAGCCACAGTGACTTTAGTTCATATTTGCCAAGCAAGGACATCAGTGGTGGCCCTGCTTTCTGCAGGAGTTGGCAGATGTGACACTGCAGCTTCCCTTCCAGGCAGCCAGGTTCAGAAAATTAAAGAGATTTTAGGAGTTCACTAAAGTAGGAATAGTAACAAGCAGAAGTGTCATTTGCACTGATGTCAACATAAGCTTAATATTCAATGTTTCCAAAGACACCCCACCCATGCAGATACTTTTATATGAGCGACACCCAAATATGATGGAACATAAAGACAGGAAGATGTTAGATCCATCCCCAAAGAAAATCATCCATGGCTGAAATCTGACTGCTTAGAGGCAGAACAGGGCTATTCATTAACCTTGAAAAGACAATCCTCAAGTTGAAGGGAAAGGAAGACCAACCACTGGATGAATTTAGTTACCAGGTCTGCAAGCTACCCTTTCAGTCACATATCACAGAGTAGTTTGAGGAAAATGACAACATTTACACAATCACCAAAGCGGGGTGCTGGGTCTTCACAAATTGTTAGCAAGAATGAGGATTTTTGGAAAAGATACTGGGATGTTTGGAGTCTTTTTCTGCTTGGTTAAAAATTAAACAAAGGCAGTTGCTCAGTGGGGCCAACGAGGGAATGGAGATGGCTTTGATAGCTTTGGAGAACACAGGCGGTGCTAAACCCTTTTCACAAAATGAAATCTAAACAAGAAAGCTTTTCCCTTCCTGAAAAGGGTCATATTGAAGCAAATAATGGCTCACATAAGAAGGATAAAATATCCCTTGTTTTACACTGCGGGCTTGTAACAATGCCACTGCTCATCTGAGTGATGCTAATTAATCTTGAGCAGACCTATCATCAGTTACTGAGACTTGCCCCTGGATTATATGTAAACCAGCCTTGCATAAATTGAATGGCTCCTTTGAATATATAATTGAATTTGCAGAAGTGTGCGCCAGGGGGGTGTTTAAATAAGTGCACAAATATGATAAAAAGAACTTCACGCTATAATATCTAATTCAGTAAGCAAAAATAATGGCAGAGCACATTCCAATTAGTGTTTGATTTATTTATTTTAACAAATCCAATTAGTTGAATGTTTTATAAAGTCATCCAATGTCAAACTCTCACAGACTCACCAGATAAAAAACACAATACTTCTAAAAGGGGATAAAGAAACACAGTGATGTGAGAAGCCTCAGTGGTTATCCTGGGGTTCTAAACACATACAGGAAACAGAGCAGCAGATAGAATTTGATCAGCCATTTACAGCAATCCCAAAGTGAAAAAGGAATAGAGACAATGAGAACATCAGTTGCATTGATCCACTCCACCATTCCTCCAAAATAGTTAGTTCTCTCATTTACTAAAAACAAAACAAATAAAAACAATAAGCCCCAAACAGCAACAAAATGGGCAAAAGTTAAGAAAGCATGAACACTTTTTAGTAAACATCCCTTTTGAAACTTTCATGAGAGCTGATATTTAGTCTATCAATTTTTATCTTAAACCCACAAAATGCAAAGCAAGTAAAGGAAGAAACAAATGCTGTTAGGATGAGGCAGTGCTTATGAACTATAAAACTCTACAAATTAAACCACCACTGTTTCTGATCATTCATTCTCATCCTTTCCAGAGACATTCTTGTTTACCAGGGCTGGAAAAGATTCATTTCGCTCATTAAAGTAACTCCTAGTGTGGGATTTATTGTATAAAAATCCATTTGTAACTTATTTTTCAGACTGTAGAATTCATGTAACAAATTCCTGAGAACTCTTATTGTATATTCTTCTGGAAGAGGGAGAGAATGAAGAATGGAAATGTACATGTAAAGCTTGTGCTGAGTTGCTTTAAGATGGGATAAATCAAGGAATATTGGAATTTCCTCACTCAGAAAGAGCAGTAAGTCCTTTATGTGCTTTCTAGTCCTTCCAGAAGGATGAAGACAGAAGACATCAGACAAGTGAATTTCAACTGCTCTTGCAACTGGCCAATTTCAATGCGTACTTTATTATCCTAGCCAAATGTTTGTTCTATAGCCACAGATTTTCAAAGAACAGGTTTCTGCAGAGAAAAAAAGAGTCATCTTGACTGAGTCAAAGGCACCATGTATTCAGGGTGTATTTAAACTCAGACTCAACAAGGGAGACAAAGATGCTCTGACTCCTCAAACTGCAGGGAAAGCTTTGATCATTTTTCATGCCTCATTAGCTAACAGAGGATCCACACCAGGAGAAACTGGGAATGGATTCTCCAGTGTGTAAGAAGGAATAAACCCTGAAGTAAAGCATTCATAACTTCTTTCTCTGATGTCAGTTCTTTAAGAGCTGGGCTCAGACCTTGCACAGATTCAGATGAGTCACTCAACCATTAAACACAACTCCCAGGCTTCTCAGCTGCTGGTGCTCACAGAAGCGCTTCTCTTGAGGCTCCCAGATGTTTGGGGTTCAGAAACAACCATCATTGATTTCTGTAATGCCTCAAATACATCCCACCTGCTTTGGTTTCTGCTGCAAGTGTCAGTCCCCATGGTCAGGGAGTGATTCACCCACTACAAGACAATTCTGTTCCTTGTCTTGACATCTCGCTCTTGACATAGTCTTGCTAAATTTACATGTAAGCAGAGACAGTTTTATCTGTGCTCTGGAAGGCGTCAGTTCTCTGAGATACTAGTAGCAACTGCCTGGCCAAAGTCTGAAGCATTTTTGTTAGAGTTGACTGAATTTCATTCATTCTTTTTGCATGTTCTGTGCCCTGGCAATCCAGATTACAGGGAAGCATACAGAAAGCTTGTCTTTATTTTTAAAAACAGCAATGAAAATTATTTATCTTTAGAAATAAATAAATAAATAAATAAATAAATAAATATATAGGGTTTGGGGTTTTTTTCTCCTAAATCAATGTAATCCTTGAAAATCCTGAATGCAGTTTAGAAAAGCTCTCCTTGGTTCAAAACTGGAATTGTGATTCCAGGTTCTATCAAGCCATTAAGGAAGATATTTATACTATCAGCATATAGTTATATATTTTCTAAGTCTTTTTTCCAATTATACACCCTGTGACCTTGCTGTCTTTTCAGGTTCAGTGTTACCTATCTATCCCCAAGTTTTGAAGCAGCTCTGAGCAGTTTCCATGCACACACATCCCCACACAAGGATAAAACAAATAGTTGGAGGTTCCTTGCATAGGAACCTTGCTACAACCAAAATATTGCTTAAGATCACACCTGGTGTCCATGAGGAACATCACCAGTAACAGACAGATGAAGATTTGTCATGTGAACACCTCAAGGGCCCTCCCAGTAATAACAAATTTTTCTCCCAGCACTTCCCTGCAGAAGTGTTGGTCCCAAATGTGCAGCAGAGCCCAAAAGGGTTTATCAGTTCTGCTCCTAATCCCAATGGAGCAGAGCAAGCCTCGTGGATCCTGACATGCATGGAACAGTGTTTAAGCTCCATGCCCTGAACTTGTCAGTTTTAGCTGAGTTTTCAGCTTAAATTCATCATTGCAGGTTTCTCTTTGCTGAATTTTCCCTCTGTGTCTCATCACTGAGCCCCAGACCTGCTCAAACACTCATTACTAATTCAGTACTTCATAATCCACCACGGATCAGTGAAACCACTTTGAAGTATCCCAGGACTAAAACTAACACTAAATGTCATTTGTTTCAATTTGTATGTCCAAATCAAGGATGACTCATCTAACTTGCCTTGCAAAAATGTATGTCCTTTATTTAATACCAGGAATACATTTTTGCTACTGACAGCTGAGCTGTCACTATTCCAATAGCTCAATATTAACATTTTATTGCTTTAAGCATAAGTTAATATTAGAGATCTGTACATATCCCTAATCTGATTGAATTATTTTTTTCAAGCTGCTAAAAAAGTCAGTTAATACCCTGCACCTTTCCAGAGAACCCTGACTTTCCAAGTTCAGTTAGTTCCAGTCTGCTGCCTCACACCAAGATTTATGCTAAGAATGTTCAGACTTGCCTGTCCCAAGGAAATGAAACTTGTAAAATTAACACAGTCTATCAAACCCATAAAAGATCCTTAAACAGACATTCCCCACCAACTTTTCTCAAGATTCTAACTAATAATCTTTCAATCTATAAATTTAATGGCTTTCCACTATTCAAGCAGACTCCTGCTTTAGTCATGGTATGACAGAATGAAGATTTCTTTTTAAAAACAGAGATTTGTAGCACACACTTGCTGCTATACTTGTGGACTGAATAAAAATTAAAAAAAAAAAAAAAGCCCTTACTTTGCTTCAATTCGTTTATTTAGTCACAGGACTTTTTTTTCCCTAAAATAATCCTGTTTTGTATTCCAAAAATTCACCTTCAATTGTTAGCCATGACTGTTGAAGATGTGCTTAGTTATATTTGCCAGTAAAAGTTATCTGTGGGTGTTCATTGTTTCTTAAAAAAAAAAAAAAACAAAGAACATTGCTTTTCATTTCTTCCAGTATCTGAAAAGTCTTAGGGCTAATTATTCAGTGGATCCTAACAGGCTTGTCCAACATTGTATTTATAGTGCATTTCCACTAAATTCTACCTCAGCTGCTGCACTGGAGAGTTGATCCGTCAGAGCTCTCTATTGGCTTGCTTCATTCCAGCATTTTATTGGTCACATGGATACCTGTTCAAGCTGCACACTTAAATTACCCCCTTCTTTTACTCTACAAGGCAGAAAAACCTGTCTGGAGGTAGCTGTTTCTCACTTATTTTATATTCCATTAGCAAGCCTCTCATTCTCAATAAGCTTTTATACAAACTTCAAATTAATGTGTTTGAACTTCAAGCAAGAAGCAGCCGTTGACTGACTCACATTATCTTTGGTGATGAATAAAATATTGTCTCAACAGACACCATTTCAGGAATTCCAACAGCAACTACAAAACCTCCAATCCTTCTCCTTTCCCTGTTCTGCTGTTCAGGCTCCTGTTTTGGAGGAAGATCTCCTTCCAACAGAGATATTCCATTACAAGTTCATGATCATAAAACACAAGGATTAGTTTAAATAAGGGTAGGAAGTCTGGTTTCTTGCCACACCACCAAGCACAGAATAGAATTAAACACAATCTGGCTGCCATCAAATATAACCAAAACAGACATACCCTTTTCAGAGAAGAATTTAAGTTTTTATTGGACTGTCTTTTTTATAATCATCCCATTGACTTCCCAAATGAGGCCAAGGGAAGTCAATTAACTCAGTGCTGAACTTCCAAAATGTATCTTACTTTTGCACTCACAGAAAACTACCCACAGTCTTCATGAGGCCAGAAATGTCCATGTGCACACACAGACACAGCCCATCTGTATTCTAAACAGTTCCAAAAAGAACTAGCAGTAGTTTAAATGTTTTCCTGGAGAAGATTGTAATGAATTGGGTTGATTCTTGATAAACAGTACTGATATTTTGTTTAAATTGCTCCTGAACATGTGCAATTAAAGATGCAGCACTGTGCAGGACTCCAAAAGCTCCTTGCTATTTGAGCTACCATGCTGCCATGCTCAACTCACCCTGGTTAAATATCAGATTTAGATAAAAGGACAGCTATCACCTGTTATTGAGTATCAGCAAATAAAATCTAATTGGTTAATAATACAGTGGTAATAACTTGCAATGAGTCTTGCCATTGATATATCATGCTAAATTTGAAAACTTTGTTATTGGAAGCTACTCCCAGAGAATGGCTGTATAAATAACTTTTGAGTTCTAACAATTCCTATAGCTCCAAATTTATACATATCTCAGATCAAGGTTATCTCTTCCAAATGCCCTTTCACTTGTTGCTGACAGTTACTGGTTCAAATTACAGTTAAAGTGCAATGTCAAGGATATTTAAAGACATGTATTTTAAATTGTTTTCAGTCAAACCATGATCTTCATTCAATGTGTCAGGAGCAAGTCAGCCCCAGAAGTGACAGTGGCTCTCCAGCTGCTCTGCTTCCAGCTGCCCTGGAGTCAGACTGGGAACAGGAGGGCAATCCTGGACTCTCTAAGAGCTCTTGTAAACTTCCATCAGCTGACTGATGGCTGAGGCACTGACAGTCAGCTGCAGACTTGAATTTCAGTCATTTGTTACCTGACTTTTAATTGTTTTTTCAGTTTATTTATTCTGCCTCTGCATTTTTTATCCACATTTTCTCCCTTGATGTCTCAGTGCACTGCAATACCCAGGATGCTGTTTGGAATCCCAGTGCAGTGGGGCAAACACCACGGCCTTGAAGTTCCTCTGTCCTCTGCAGCACATTGGAAACAGGGTGAGAAAAAAAATTGCTTGCTTTTATCCTCCAGCCTCCTCTGGAGGATAAATTCATTGCCCAAAGAGAAAAACACAGAGTAAATACGTGCCAGGAATAAATGGGTCTCTGCCTAACAGCACTTGTGAGTTCTTGAAAATATACAGAGCTCCTCTTCTGTTTAACCAAATTTCCTACTACTACATAAGCATATGTGCAAAGTGGCTCTCTAATTACAGCCATAAATCTTCCTCTCACAGTCCCTGACCCAGAATGTGCATTTAGCAGAGCTGCAGCAATCCTGACTCTGTATTAATGAGGGGCAGCATAGCAATGAGGAGAAAATCCCAAGTAACTTCAGCACAAGTGCGGTTATCTCTACAGACAGCTCAGATTTTGTTAAGGGGCCACCACAGCCTCTCTCATCCCTCTGGGTGTTACCCTGGCACATCCTTGGCCACCTGCAGCCCCTGACAAGTCACAGGTGGGCTCAAAAATGGCCCATCAGCCTCGTGCTGCTGAAAGAGTCCCCATGAGCCACTCCAGTCCCCATCCACTGATGGGGGGAAATGATTTCTTGGTAACAGCTCAGTATCTGCTGAGATTCTTGATTTTAGAGGAATTCCAAACTTTAAATTGGACGAAATTTCAACATCTTATTTTCACTCTGCACTTCACTTTGGAACAGTTTCAGGCAGTGCTATCCCAGTTGCACAAAACCAGGCTGGTAATGAATATATAGAAAAATATTCCTATTCCATCATCTAAGGCCTCATTCTTGTCTTTGCTATAGATAACCTCCAGTTTAAGGCTGAAACTTAGAATAATACATTTCCAAGGGAAAACATTTTTTCAAGACAGATTTTCTGAACTCCACAGCTCTTATTCCTTTCGAGCAGCATCAAGCCTGAACTCTGCTGGGAAGCATTAAATCCTTAAAACACTTCTTTCTAAGACTTGAAAGGCACAAGGTGAAAGAATCTAAAAGCAATCACTTCTCAGTATAATGAATGACCAGCTTGGAATAAGAAGCCCTTTTCTGTCACATGAACCATGGTTTCAATCAGCTTTTAATCCCTGGTCCATTGAGACGTGTGAACCAAGTGCTCTGAGCTTTTTATCCCAACCTCAGCAGCCCTCGGTGGTGCAGTCAGGATGGACATGCAGCAGAGATGGCCCAGTAAAGGGCAGATTCTAAAAATCTTAATTTGAAACAAGCTTCAAAGTTGTTTCACTGACAGTACATCAATATTTCCTTTCAGGAATCTTGGAGGCTTTTGTACAACCTGTGTACAAAAAACCCCACACTTTTGGTTGTACTGCAGACAAACTTTATTGCTGTTCTCACACTGAAATAGTCCAAGTTCACAAGTGCCATTCAGATGCACAAAAATCTCCTTTACTGGATATTTACATCTGGAAATAGGTTTTACCAGCAATTTATGAAGATAATTGTCTTTGCTTTAAAGACTTCTTTTTACACTTGTAATTGAATGATGCCATCTCCAGAAATAAGACAAATACCTTGTGCATGATATTGCTTTATCCACCTCCTTGCCATGCCCTATAAAGCACCTTTCCATTTGATTTTGGTAGATGAAAGGGTATTTGTGAGTATAGCTGCATACAGTATTTAACAGCCCAGGAAACTCCATTAAAATGGAATGCATTCCCAGAGCCCCAGGTGAAAGTGCAGCTACTCAGAAGCAAAGATTTTTAATAAGTGTCCTCCTCAAGATTTCAGCTCTGCAGCTTAACTAAGTATAAAATTTCTAATAAATTCATTGTCCATTTTTATACAAGTCATTTAAATTTTAAGATGCCTGTGTGAGAATCTGATTTATTAAATATATGATTCTTCAAAAGATTATGATCATGACATTAAGTCATTCAGAAATTAGATTCAGTTTCTGATCAACTGAATTGGTATTAAATATACTTATCCAATTATAACCAGAGTGCAATTATACTGATACTTGAGCTAACTGCACATTAGGCATTGCAGCCAAAAGTGTAAGAGAGATGGAGTGAAAGAATGTTTGAAAGCACATTTTTAAAATAAAGGAGAAGAGATTCAGATTGGAGTTTAAGAGGAAATTCTTTACTCAGATGGGCAGAGGCACTGACACAGGGTGTCCAGAGCAGCTGTGGCTGCCCCTGGATCCCTGCAAGTGTCCAAGGCCAGGCTGGACAGGGCTTGGAACAACCTGGAAAAGTGGAAGGTGTCCCTGCCCTCCCTCTTTAAGATCCCTTCCAACCCAAACCATTCCATGGTCCAATGACTCTCTTTGGTTTTATCCCATGGCCTCTCTGTTGATCTTTATTCAGTGTGCTAAGGCTTATACCCGAAGGACTAAAATAAAAACAATAATAAAATAAGCTAATCAGGCATCTCCTTCTGTTAGCTATGCACTTTGTAGCCTATTGTAACAATCATGGCATCATTTCTTACCCCAGAGTCCTCTCCCAGTTCACTCACCAGCACAAACTTGTGACTGGCAAAGGGAAGGAGCACAGGGAACTCCACAGAGCCAGCTTAAAACCAGAACAGCTGGGTCAGGTCAGATTTGCCTGGGGTTACTTGGAAACACGAACACAAAAATCACACACTGACTCTTCCTCAAAACACATTCCCAGCCTCCAACACCTTCCCACCTTCCACATGGTTCTGGCACTGCCCAGGGAATGGGCACAGCCCCGAGGCTGCCAGAGCTCCAGGAGAGTCTGAACACCACTCTGTCATGGACATATTTTATGAAAAATCCTTTTGCTAGGATTTTTCTCCTGAGAAGCTGAGAGGCCTCAGAAACAAAATGTAAACAATAATTATCTGCTGCTGTGGAATGCAACAGGTGCATCTTTGATTGTTCTCATGTGGCTGTTTCTAATTAATGGCCAACCACAATCTAACTGTGTCAGACTGGTCAGTCACAAGATTTTATTATCTTTCTATTCCTTGCTAGCCTTCTGATGAAATCTTTCTTCTTTTAGTATAGTTTTAATATATATCATAAAATAATATATCAGCCTTCTAAAACATGGAGTCAACATTCTCATCTCTTCCCTGGTCCTGGGACCCCTGTGAACACCCCCACACCACTCCCAGGGATGCCCAGGGTGGGGTTGTTGGGGTGTCTGGGCAGGGCTGGGGCTGCCATGGGTGATCCTGTGGGTCCCTCCCAGCTCAGGAAATTCTCTCATTCCATGGACAAGCTGCAGTGATACTCAAACATTCAGGATCTCTGTGCACTTCTGGAATTTGTAAAGTCCCAGGGTAACTTGTACACCTTTGGCACAGCCTGACACCTGGCTGTCACCTTCAGGGAAACAGAGGGGACAGGAATGCTCATATCAGGACTGGCATGGGACAGTGACAGTGCAGAGACAGCATCTGCCACGTGCTGAACCAACACCCCAGGGAGGAGACAGGGACTGCAGGATATTGTTTTTCCATGGAAATGACTGTGCATGGCAGTACCCAGGAGGCACAACTGTTTTTCATCACATTTTCACTTCATACAAGACAGACTTCTCACCAGACTATCAATATCAGCTTTGGTTTTGTTTGTTTGTTTTGATATTTTTTTTTTATTCTAAAGCACTGTCTCACAGGGAGGAAATAATTGTGATACTTGACTATACTGCAGCCTTTCTAGCAGTTTAAGACTATTTTAAGATTAGATAATTAAGATAAACTTGATGATGAAGTCCCAGCTGGAATAAAGATGTTGTTTATCTGAAAACACTCATCTGTGGCGAAAACTAATAGAATTTCCCAGAGCAGAGCCTATAATTAATATGGATTTTATTTTTTTAAAAAAAGCATTATTTAACCAGCCGATATAATTTTATTAGCACAGAGACTAAAAACAATCCAAGTGAGTGGACTTGGTTTCAGATACAAAGATTATACCAGAGTTGTGTAAGTCAGGTTTTAGTTTAATATTCTCTTTCCTCAGAGGCAGAGATGACACAACCACTGATCATCTATCCAGCTGCAGCACAAGTGTGAACAGAGACTTTCTGAACACACTTGACCCAAATCCCAGTCACAGCACCAAGTTTTCAAACACTTACACTGACCCCACTCCTCACACAAGCACCAGAGCTCCCAGCCAGCTGTGCTGGGAGATTCCTCATCTATCCACAGCTGATTGCCACAACACTTCAACAGTGGAAAACTACCACAACCATGGGATTTGATGGCACTCCAAGCTGAAAACAAGGAAATGAGCTGTTAAAAAGTGACCTCTTTCCCCAGCACTGACAGCAGCCCCTGGGAGCACTGAGCTGGTGGTGACACCACAGGCTGGGTGCCTCGAGTCAAAATTACAACAGTTATTAGCAGATTCTGAGCTACATGATCTGATTTTATTTTTTAACCCACATTGAACGATGAAGGTAATAATGAGGCGTCCTCAAGAGAAAAATGACCAATGACACAATATTATTTTCTTGCCAATGTCACCAAAGCTTTCTTGGGATAGCTAGAAGACATCATGGTGAGGACAGAAGTGAAACACTGTTTACTGCTATTCAGGAAAAGAAAATAATTTCATTCTGGAAGAGTTTTGATGCCAATTTTTCATCAGCAGTTCGGTTTCACTGTAGTAAAAGTTTAATTGCTCTGGAGTGAGGTTCAGTACAGAAATCTCACCCAAACCACACAGACTGAGGGTGGTGCCAAGGCAGGTTCCAACCAGTGCACACTCTGTTATTTATTCTTTGCAACTAGAATTCCTGTGATGACATTGCTGAGTCCTCACAGCCACTGAAGTCCTGCTCAATTCATTCTTTTTCCAGCCTGGAGTGGGGCTGGAGCATTCCCTGCTTTCCTTCACTCCCAGGATCTGTTTTGCTTCATTAAGGAAGCTGCACACTCCAGCCTCCCCAAGGCAAAAATTCTCAATTATGCCACATCTCCTTACAGCCCTTCTTTACACCTGTGATGTGCTGGATTCATCTCTCCTCTGGAGGAGTACCTGTGCTGTCCAGATGGATATTCCAGAATACTCCAGATAAAATAATTATTGATCTATATAACACATCCCTGTTTTGCCATCTTGCCTCACACAAAGACATTCTCTTTGCACAGACACATCTCAGTCTCATCTCAATCTCCTGGTTTTAATGCTCCAACAGCTTCTTGTCACTTTCAACTGATTTCAAATCTTAAGCCAAAAAAACTAATTAGTCCTGAGATGCATGACCTTGCATTCTGTAATGCTAAATTACATCTCATTTTTTTTATGTCATCACATTTCAAAATCCTAATTCCTCCTGTCTGATAATTTTATCCTCCTCCAGCTGTGTGTGAGGGACTACCTATAACAGCACATTCCTTGTTTTGATGTTCAGAGCAGCAGTGAAATAAACTAAGATTTCAAAAATTACCATTTAACCTCAGTTAGGATTCCTCCAGCCTGGTCCAGAAGAAAGGTATAAAAAAAGCTTACAATGCCCAGGGTAGTCCTAGATTCACACATTCAGCTCATTTGTCTATTGCAATGCTATTAAACTTGAGTTAAATTTACTGCACTATGTTTTCCAAGCCAGTCACAGAGCCCTGGAATGGTGTGGGTTGGAAAGGACCTTAAAGCTCATCCAGGTCCAGCTTCCCTGGGCAGGGACACCTTCCACTAAACAAAAATCTTTTGGTATTATCCAGGTAAACAGTGCATACATGTTCCAGTTCCCTTTTAAAGTCTGTCTTTTAGGATCTATGTTAGTATTTCCAAAAACCTACACTTTAAATTAAGCCTATTAAACCCCCCTACACCTTAAATTAAACCTCTCCAGCTTTAGCAATCAACATTAAAAGATTCAGTAGTGAATAAAAGAATTTATACCCTGTTGGACCAATCCTCCATGATTCAATTCCACATTTTACAGTATTTAAAGTGTCAATTATGTGATTTAATATCTTAGATAAAGTCAGTGCACTAACATGCTGGTACTAATTAAACAGGGCAATTATAAAATAGAACCTGACTTCCAGTCCTGGCAAACTGACAGTGTTTCACAGGTGAGAAGGTGAAAATGAGAAACACAAAAACAAGAGGAGTTGATCTAAAACCCTTCATTTAACAAGCTCCATTTGACTTCACCAAACTTGCCATTACTGTTTTGATATGAAGCATCAAAAATCTAGAATTAGTAACTCACAAATACCTTTACTAGTTATTACAAAGTTAGATTTTTGCCTTATTGAATTTTGGGAGAATTCTAAAATACTGCTGAAGCACACACTGAGCAGAAATCCTGGTTCTTACCTCAACTCAGCACATTTAATTTTTATATACATATACAAGTATATTCATATACAGAGCTAGTGAAAGATCCTGTCCTCTTTCTGCTGCCCCATTCAGGGAGTTGATCTGCATGAAACCTGGTACCAACAGTTATTTTCCTTCACAGTGCAAAAAAAACTGTGTACAAAAATGAGGGCAACAGGTAACTCACTGAGGACAGTGAAACAAACCCTGGAAACTTGGTGAAAGCATTGAGTCTGTCCCTTGTTTTATAGAACAATGAGCTGGTGCTATACAATCTTTGGAATATGATCAAAAAAGCTGTCAAAGCACAGAAACATAACTCAAGTCCTTTTTAAGGTGATTTTAATGAACCCAGTGGACCAGAGTATCATAAAGCTTATTGCTAATTGAATAGGGCAATGAGGAGAATAATTTATGCACCATGACTGTTTCCCTCTACTGGTGCCCAGTGCATTTGTGTTGGAGTGAAAGAGATGGCATCCACAGTAACAAACTTAAAATTTCCTGAGAGAATGCTCAGATTAAAAAAAAAAAATAAAAAGGAAAAAAACCCAGACAAAACCAAAAATAATTAGAAGAAACAAACAAAAAAACCCACTAACAACAACAAAAAACACCAATCCCCCCATGGTTTTGTAATACCTTTACTCATTCTCAAAAATGAGAGATTTGAACACATGAAAATCATAGAAACACAGAATGGTTTGGGTTGGAAAGGATATTAAAGTCCATCCAGCCTCACTCCTGCCATGGCAGGGACACTTTCCACTATCCCAGGTTGCTCCAGCCCTGTCCAACCTGGCCTTGGACACTTCCAGGGATCCAGGAGCAGCCCCGGCTGCTCTGAACAGGTATATTCCCTGTCTATCAGGGAATTTAGTTTATTTAAAATATTGTTTGATTTTTCAGTTAACTCAGCAAATTTCTAGACTCCTATGAAAGTCACATAATACTATCCATTAATCCATGATTTTCTACAACAGCCTAAAAAAAGCCTTTACTTGTTTCCAGTGAGCTTTGTGGATTTCATGTACTCCAACAGGAAAAGGTTTCTAGGAAATACAGGAAGCAGTTTACTGAATGACACATTTTTTACATTTTTAAATTAAGTTTTTAAACTATGTTCCTTTTCTATGTGTCTTTTAAAAACTCATGATGTGCCTGAAACTCTACAAACCACGGGCACATAGAGAGACTTCATTAAACTATAATATTCTTACTTTAATCTTTAAATTATTAAATTTGCTGCCACTCAATACCAGCATTTTGAGGCAATTATAAAAGTGTTTTCTAAGAGTTTTAAATCTTTTTGGCTAAGATATCAATCACAGGCCTTTCCTAAAAATGTCTCCTGGAGTGGATATTCATCCTTTTTCCTTATGCCAGAGGTGAAAACTATATACCCAGCTGAATATGCAATTTCCCATTACTTGTATTATCATAGCACCCCAGAGACCTGAGGGAGGGCCAGAATGTGATCAAATGCAGGTTATTGAGCTAAACCCTTCCCTTCTTGGGCATCTCTATTGCACTCCCTGCTCTGGAGCCCTCAGGAATGGATGGATGAGATGCTGGCAGTGCACTAACATGCTGGTACTAATTAAACAGGGCAATTATAAAATGCTGGGGGAGCAGCAGTTTGGGGTTAACACAAGGAGTCCAAGATTTGCTGCAAAAACTGATTTACCTGCTGAAACTCTGCTTTGCTGGGTCTGAGCAAGGGGCCACTACCAGCAATCCTTGGGAGAGGGGGACACTTTGGAGGGGAAAGCTGAAAAAAATTTTTGCTGTAATTTGTTTCCTAAAACACAGTTTAAAAGCTTCGCTGGCCAATAACAATGCCCAAGGCATTTGCTTTCCTTTTTAGGTTACATCCCTGTGCTGGAGACACAGGAAAAATATCTCTGGGAATCAGACATTGTGGTGACATGCCAGAGCACCTCTTTGCTGCAGTTCCACCCCAATATACAATATTTGGGTTGGTAGGATTCATTCAGAGGGTAATCCATACCCTGCTTCTTACAGCCTGGTACCTTAATTCCCCATTTCAGAACCCCCCAAGTTTACACCTACTTATTCCCAGGTAAGTAAAGCAACAGTTGGCATCAATTCACCCAATTCTGAGTTGCCACCTCACCAGCAAGCCAGTCCCATTCAGGAAGGGGTCACAGGCTTTTAAATTCAAATTAAATTCCAGCAGTTCGCTTTGATTCCTTCTGACTTGACTCCTTCAATGGCACTGTGAGGCAGATTGCAGACACTAACAACTACAGATTAAGAAAAATAAAGAGGAATTCAAGTCTGAAGATTTGTCCATCTTCTGTCCTCACACACCACGCAGTCTTTATCTAATTCAGGTCATCAGGGGTTTTCATTACTCCTCAAAACAATCACACTGCTGGTGGCACCCAAATACCCCACTTGCTCTGCCTGAAAGATCCAATAACCTTAACAAAACCTGGACTGAAAGTCTGAACCACCAACTTCACCCGACCACCTATAAAGAGAGTTCAGGAATGATGGTTTATTCTTGTGTTGCTCTGGAAAATTACAAAGTAATGGATCTCTAACTTCTTCTGAGATCTCAGATCTTCAACATAAAGTTTAAACCTCATTTTCAAAATACTTTTTAAGGAAAGAATTGCTGTTCCTTTTCTTCCTCCCTGAGCCATGAAATACAGGATTCAAATAAATCAAATGCACTGATCCTGTATCATTCATTTACTTTTATTTCAGACAGGATTTATTTTGCAGCAAGAAAGAGAGCAGGGATTTCCAACTGTGAGCATTTTTGCAGACTCCAAAACTTCCTGACAGTTAATCGCAGAATCATAAAATGGTTTGAGTTGGAGGAGACCTTAAAAATCATCTTGTTCCAACCCCTTGCCATGGGCAGGAACAACTTCCACCATCCCAGGGTGCTCCAAACCCTGTCCAGCCGGGCCTTGGGCACGGCCAGGGGTCCAGGGCCCGTCCATCCTCACAGGGAACAATTTCCTTCTAATATGTAATCTAAAATTACTGATTTAATATTGAAGTCATTCCCCTTGTCCTGTCACTCCATCCCTTGTCCCCAGTCCCTCTCCAGCTCTCCCGGAGCCCCTCAGGCACTGGAAGGAGCTCTGAGGCCTCCATTGGAGGCTTTTCTTGCTCCGGCTGAACAAACCCAGCTCTCTCAGCCTGTCTCTCTAAGAGGTGTTCCAGCCCTGCAATCAGTTTGGTGCCTCCTCTGGACTCTGTCCAACAGCTCCATGTCCTTCCTACACTGTGTACCTCAGTGTCCCTCTCCAGCTGTGCCACAGCTCCCTGTGCCCTTCACTGTGCCCGGTGCCAGCTGCTCCTAGCCTCTCTGGGCCCCACCAGAGCCAACCTGCCCCGGGCAGATGTCAGGTTTCTGTAGTTGAGCTGACCCCTGAAGTATCAGAAAGTCTCTTTTTTGCCAGCCCCATGACCGAAGAAGTCAAGATTCGTTGGTTCTGCTTTTCAAAGTTGTTTATTTTCTCTTATCTATCACATTCTTTCTCTGACCTGCTGAGATCTGTCCAGCAGGTCGGGTTGTGGCACAGTCACTGCCCTTGGGGTGCTGTTAACTTTTTATACTAAAAACTAGGTGTGCTTTATTTACAACAATTTTCCAATAGCTATCACCTATGTTAGACAGTTTGTCTCTACTCTAAACCAATCCAGAAGTGCCACCATTCCAGCAGAAGATGGAGGACAAGAAGAAGGAGAAGGATAGGACACACCCAGATTCCTCCTTCTTGCTTCTTGAACCCCCATTCTAAATCCCCAAAATTCTACATTTTTCACCCTGTGACAAATTCACTATCATTCTACTCAAACCCTCGTAGCTTGTAAATCTTCACACAAAGTTGGTAATTGTTTCCATGGGCTAAAATTGAAGGCCCAGGTGTCTTTGACTCGGTGCCAAGGTCTCTGAGCCCCCTGCCAGGATCTTGAATCACCCAGGGCAGCCAGAGCAATGTCCTGGGCTCCAACAGGTGGATCCCAGCAGCTCCTCTGGCTCCACACACACAAAGCCCTGGTTTGGAGAGCCCAGCCCTGCTCAGGCTGAGCACAGGGACAGCACCAGAGCTCATTCCCCATGCCAGGCTGCTGGAATTCCCAGGCACACAATGCTGCCATGTTCACACTCATAGATGTGGAAACCCAGGGCACTGGGAATATTTCCCTGTCTGCTCTGGGGTGTCCTGACCCCCAGGGCAGCACTGACTCTGACCCTCATTCATGGAGAAACCTTCCCAGACTCCAAGATAGACTGGAATCCACAAAAGTGTGCAATAGATTATAGAGAGCAGTGTAGGTATATCACTTGGTGAGAAATTGAGGGTTTGGGATTTTTAGTGTGTTGTGGATGGAAGCAAGATGGAGGGCACAGGGTGTTGTCCTGGGCTTCTCCTTCATGCTTCTTCTTCCTCCTTCTTCATGGGTTTGGGTGGCATTTTGTATTTGGGCAGAAAAGTCCACACTGGGGGCTCTTTGGGATCAGTTATTGGGTTAAAAGGGAAAATAATCCAGGTGTCAGTTCTTAATTGGATAGTTTAGCCTTAACAGACCTTGGAACAAGAGATTGTTGGCCATTTTGTGCCTTCTAATGAAAAGCTGCCAAACAGTAATGAGACTGTTTTACTGATAAGAAATAATAAACACCTGAGTCCCAACATGAACTACTGTCTCAAGTGCCTTCAATCCAGACCCAGAGAAATCAATAACTGGTACCCCCACAATACTCACTATAAACCCTTCACCTACAACTGAGGGTCAAAATTCCCTGAAAGGCAAACAGCATCAAAACACTTTCTTAATGTGGAGTTGCAGGATAGACACATCAACAAACAATCCAAATGCATCTTGATGGGACTGCATTAAAATAATGGATAAGATCAATTAGCAGGTCAAGCATTTCCCTTTCAAATTCTACCTTGGAAAAGAAAGCTACATAGAAGAATAATAATATTAGTCTTCCAGAAAAAGCAGTATTTCTGGAAAAGACAATGTTTTATAGGTCAGTAATTACCATCAACTTAGATTATGTGAGAAAGTCTTTAAGTCTTTACTTTATAGACCTTTATACAATTTTCTACCATTAAGTAAATGCATGCTGCATTATTTTTACTAAAGAAACTTAAATACTGAGAGACTTTCAATTTGGGCTTGCTTGCAGACCTCCCTAACATTGCACACAGGAAGAGTTAGCCAGGCAAGTAAATGAAAGTAGGAGCAGGACACACAAGGGTTTGAAGACCTCACTTGGCAGCTGCTCAGTGTATTAGGAAAATGTGGTTTAGCTCCAGCAGTGACCTCTGATAATGGATTTTCTGAAGAACAACTTCAACAGTACTTTTAAAACTCTGGGTTGAATTAATGCTTCTTGAAAAGACTGCACACAACTGCATTGTCTGTCCTTTCTGTCCCTGCTGTACTAAACTGACCACGAGCTGTGTGACCTCCCCTCCTTTGTCACCAGCAGCTCTGGGTTTCATCTCTCTCACTCTTTCATGTTTTCGTTTGGTTGTAGCAGCACAGAGTTCAAATCAAGATGCAGGAACAGAAAGCAATGTTTGTGCTTTCTCTGCTCATTTTCCCTTTTAACTGATAATCTTAGGTGGAAAAAAAAAAAGAAAAAGCCTGCTTAAATTTAATTAATGAAGCTGAAAATTTCAGTTAAGAAGTCAACTACAGAATCACAAAAATTAGATAGAAATAAGTGTGCAGCTCATGACCTTGCCACTGCTGTAAATGAGCAAATGTTCTCACTGTACCAATGCCTGAGTGAAAGCAAAGGTTTAATTGCATTTTTTCTGTGGTACAAGTGGACATATTAAAACTAAGCATGGGGAGAGAGGGGAGTTAATTTGATAAATCTTCTAGGGCTGCAGAAAAGACAGCTGGTACTTAAAAAGCAAAATACTACAGTGTGAGCTTCCCCTCTCCCTCCCTTCCAACTTTCACTTATCAAAGCATCCCAGAGCTCTTCCAAGCTTTATCACCCTTTCCACTGACACTGCTGATCCATACAAATGCTCATGAGGGCTGTTCACAGATCCAAAACCTAGCATGCTGCTTTTTTTATTGTAGAGATCATTTCCCTCCTTCTTCCAAGAGCAAAACCCTTGACCTTCCTGAGAAATTGCAGAAATCTGGGGGGGAGAGGGTTGAACCAAAACAGAAAAAACCCAAACAGCAGCAATTTTCTCATGACTGTGTAAGAAAATGTCCCCTGGTTCCAATTACTGTCATGCACCAGGGCTGATGAGATGTTGGGACTTGAACCTGTCATGGCATTGCATGAGAGCCCCTGCAAGTGCCAAGCTTTAATCCAGTTTCAGAAGCAGAAATGTCACTTAATTGTTATCATATTTTCTGAAAAATCCCTTTGCCAGGATTTCTTCTCCTGGGAAGCTGAGAAGCCTCAGAAAAAAAGGAAAGCAATATTATCTCATTTGCTTCTCCTGTGTTTGCTGCTTTGGAACGTGGTTGGAGATTGTTTATCCACCATGTGAATTGTTTTAACTTAATGACCAATCATGGTCAGGCTGTGTAGGGACTCAGGAGAGTCACAGGTTTTTTCATTAGTATCTTGTTAAGTCTTCTGTAAGTATTCTTCCCCTATTCTTTAGTATAACATTCTTTTATATAATATATGATCATAAAACAATAAATTAGCCTTCTAAAAACATGGAGTCAGATTCATCTTTCTTCCCCATGACAGGAGACCCCAAAAATACCACTCTTAATCCCTCGGTAAATTGCTTTAAAAAAGATTGCTAAGTATGAAGAGCTCTCCAGTAGACAGTTGCCAACCTCATGAAAGAGAACCCAAGTGCCAAACTCAATTTCATCCCATTGTGCCAGCATTCCACAATCTCCTGGTCGTTTTATCCCTTTCACAATGCTGGCACGCTGTGGAACAGCAGTAACCTTTCCCACAAATGCAATTTAAATGGCAGAGCTTGTGTAGGTGCAAAAACTTGAACTCAGTGGAAAGCTTTTGCTTTGCACCTGCCCACAAAAACTGCACATTAACCCTACTGAGGAGTGACTTTAAAACAATCTGCCACTCTGAACAGTTACCCCACAAAGCCCTCCCTGCTGAGCATTCAAGGACCAATTATGGAAAATTTTGGGGCTACAGGGGAATAAAACAGAAATACTAATTCCTAAAGATGCCTTATCCTGTTGTTTCCGACCATATACTGGATATTAAGAAGAAATTCCTCCTTGTGAGGGTGAGGAGGCCCTGGCACAGGGTGCCCAGAGCAGCTGGGGCTGCCCCTGGACCCCTGGAAGTGCCCAAGGCCAGGTTGGACAGGGCTTGGAGCAGCCTGGGACAGTGGAAGGTGTCACTGTCCTGTGAATAGATAAATTTTAAGGTCCCTTCAACCCAAACCATTTTATGACTCTGTGATATTTGTTAATCACACAGCATTTGTTTACTGAAAATTCCTATGCTCTATTCTCCACATCCCATCCTGCATTAAGCATCTGGTATATTCCTGGGTTTTGGGGTGTTTGGGTTATTGCTGTTGTGTGGTTTTTTCCCTTATAAACAGGTCCCAAATAACTGAAGGTTCTTGAATTTAAAATACCAAAAGCCTGCTAAAAATTCCAACCAGCAGCTACTGCTCACAAGCAGCACTCTGGAGACACACCACCACAGGATACTGGGAGGGAAGGAACCAGCAGGGCAGCAAAATTCATTTGCTTTGCTGCAGTTTGCAACGGGAGCTTCCCGTATGCCACCACCACCTGCAGCTCTGAGCATCATCTGGAAAAGAACATGAGGTGGGAAAATAACCACAGCCACTCCTGCAGCCACCACAGGCATGGATAAGCCCATCAGGAGCACAGATCTCCTTCTCTGTTACCTGAGCTTCACTTAAGGGAGCCAGGATCTCTTCTGCATTCACACAATATTTACACAATTCACAAATATTCACACAATCCAAGAAGCTTTTGCTCCTCAAAGAATCCTCCTGCTCAGCCCATTCCATCAATGACATGATCTTGTAATTTAGGAATTCCTCAGAGAGCATTTGGTTCTTCTAGAAGAACACAAGTGACTTTAAACTGTCTTTCAAATTAAACAGCATCAGTTCCCCTCAGAGGATGAGTTAGATATGAGTCTGCTTTACAACACAGAATGAGATTGCTGTGGCTGCTTTTCCCTGGGAGGAAATTCCACAAGCAGGAAAAGGAAAATTCTCCATTTTCCTGATGTTTCCCACAAATCCAAGTGTTGTAATATGACACAAAATGAACACCACTCCCACCCTGAGATGTTTAAGGTAAAAAAGGCACGTTTATTTCCAGACTTCAATATTTATAGAATTGCAAAAGTGACCACGGATTGAAGGATGAAATTGCCACCTCTCCAACCACACTGGTCAAACCAACAGTCCGTCAATTCTCTCCTCCTCCAGGAAGGAATGCAAACCAATCACTGTTTACATGAAAAATATGTGAGAAACTCCATTACAAAAGGTAAACATCAGAAAGCTTAGAAGAACTTCAGAAGAACAGGGCAACATCCAAGTGTCACCACGTTGAAATGCAAAGTCATGTTCCGTCTCTAAAATTCAGACTCATTTAGGTTGGAAAAGCCATCCAAGATGATTGAATCCAACCATCCCCCAGCACTGCCACAGCCACCACTAAGCCACATCTACACACCTCTTAAACCCCCAGGGATGGCAACCCCACACTGCCCTGGGCTGCTGAGCCAGAGCTTGACAACCCTTTCCAAAAAAAAACCTTTCCTAAACCCCCTCAGCACAACTTGAGATCACATTTCTACACACAAAGAAGCAACAGTGCAAGAGAGAAACAAGCAGCAAATAATAAATTACTGCTGAATGCTCTGAGCTTTGCACTCATTGAACTTTCTTTGATAATTTTGTACTCATAGCTGTGACCCTGCAAATGAAAGTGCAGATCAAATCCTAATCCTTAACGATTTTTCCAAAGCCTCTAAGCCAGTAAAGATCTGCTAAACTCAGGAGTCATAAAATCTATTGTTTCACTGCCCTGAAACACTTAAAGAATTTGTCAATATTGAGAAAAATCACCATTCAAACCTCCTGCAGCTTCAAGTGGGAAAGCAAAGGAGGGGAATTGGGATCAGCTGGTTCATGTACTGAATCAAAGTACAATACTCAGCTTCTCAAAATCTAAGGTGTGAGAAATCTCAAGTTTGTCTTAAATCACAAGGCAAACTAGATTTATTTGTAGGATTAACTCCTGGAAGCAAAGAGCATTCAGATGCTTGTGACACTTGGGATTTCTGTCCCTGACCTTCCCACTTATAAATAGGTGCTGCAAACCTTAATATTAGAGAAATGTTTTACTGGAAGCACAAAGTACTTCTATATTAGCTTAAAAAAATTCTAAATTGTTACTTTGATCTTTTATTTTCTCCTCACGTTTATCTACGTGAAGAGTGATACACAGAAGAAGAAACAACTGCAGTCAAGCAAAGAAATTTTTTTCTCTTTCATGGGAATTTTAGTGCTCAAACATCCTCCACAGGAGAGGAGGTCTCGTTATGAATGTTACTCTTCCTATTCACCAGTGCAACAAGCACAGATCAGTATCATCACTTGTGGTTTTTTTGGTTTTTTTTTCCTATTTTGCACGCAGCAAATCAAGCCAAGCCCTCAAGCTCTGAAGACCTGAGCAGACCCTGAGGCACAGCCAGTAGGAAGGGGAACATTTTTGAGAACATTTCTCCCAGTGCTACAGAAAACCAACCCAGGTGACCTTGATTTGCAGGCTCAGCTGACAGCAGAAGAGAGCAAAAAGCACTGCTATCATTAGCACATCACAGCCAGGCAGGAATTAGCACCTTCCATGTGGAGGTTTCACACAAAGCTGAGCTCTGCCTCACCCCCTGTCACAAACCCGACCTTCTAAAGGTGTTATTGGTGGGCTGAGCAGCCACGTGCAGGTTTGCTTCACACTCACTCCACAGCCTTCAACTCAGCCAAAACTTCTCAGCTGCCCCAACACCTCCTCCATGGTAGCTATAAGCAGGATCTGATTTACCTCCAGGAGACACACGGCCCATTTTAGTCAAATGATGCAGCTCCTGGAAGGGGGAGGACAGAATGGATGGAGAGAACATTTTCTTGCTTGCTTTATTGCCTAACACACAGAACAGGAGGAAAGCACACTGCACACAGCTCTCTGCTCTTCTGATGACAACAAGACTTCCACTCATTACCCTCACTTGCTTGAATCAAAGAAAAATAAACCCTGAATAGACAATAACACAATTCTGAAACACTGACTTCAAATCAGGTACAGCAATTTTCTGGCAAATCATTTAAACATTTATTTATGTACAACTATTCTGTACAATTCTACATGTGTAAGAGCCTGAATGAGAGATGTGGGACCCCAGGAGCTCTCCAAAATGCAATTTATTGTATCCAAGAGTTACAGCAGTCCAGGGTCATACAGGTGACAGAGCTGTGCCTACAGCTGTCAGCTCCAGCTGCAGGCAGGCCTTGAGACCCTTTGGTTTTGGTTACATTGCATTATAGACTTTTCTTTGCTGAGCATCTTCATACAGCAGAACCAATCTATACCTTAACTATTATCTATAGCCTATCATAACTAATGTAATTACCATATTCATGTTACTGTTCTCCAATCACTAAAAGTCAGTACATTACAGTTTAAACTAGAAGTTGTTTTTCAGTTTTCTTGCAGTGGAAAATTCTGAGACCTTTTTTCTACTTGCAACATTTGCTGACTTGTTTGCCTGTGCTGTCTTTCTGCTTGGTAAACGATCTGGTTTGGGGTGGGTTTATCCTTTGCTCTAAGCCATAAAAACCCTTCTAACTAACACACCCTTTGCCTCCTTAGTTATCCAGTGAGACTGGCTCAGCAATTCTTTTCTTCTATATCAAAACTTGCTTCCATCTCTATTCCTTCATCAGATTCTACATTCAAAAATCTTTCTGCTAAGCACACATATCTGTGAGACTTCCTTGTCAAACTTTCATCCTTCCCAACATACGTGCAAGATGTTTGGACCCATCTCTTTAACCAATCTGTACTCTAAGCAGTCAATACAGCACTGATAGGGCCTTCACAAAGAAAGCACAGTCTCAATTTCCAGAGACAAAACTACCGCCACCTTGGCAACAAGGCAGCAAACAGCAAAAGCTCCTTCAAAAACTGGGAAGCAATCTAATCACACCAATGCCAGGTGTATAATTTTTAAATACAGTAATTCCTGGCACGCTCTCTGTAAAAGAAAACATTAAACTCTGTGTACAAATATTCACTGAAAGTATGTTCACAGATGCACACTGTCTTGCAATAAAAAAAATAAATTACATCTGTAGAATGATTTTCAACCAGGCAGGAAATAATCACTTGCTTACAAATCTAGGATTGCAAATAAGCACAAGATTGGAAACATATATATATATATTCTGAAGCAAAAATCTTGTAGACAACTACAGCTAAAAATGCAGAAGTAAAAACTAGATTTGTTCCAAAGCATGTGGCTGTCAAAGCAGAGCTGTTCTCATTTAGGTGTCTCTAACCACATACAGCCAAAAGTGTAAAGGGAAATTCTAATTTCCCTTTACAGGGATTAGGAGACCTGTAAAATCCTAATTTCCCTTTACAGGATTAGGAGACCCAGACACCACTCAGCTCAAGCTGGAATTCCTTCTTTCGGTTGGTTTTTGGCTGACTTTGGTTTGTTTGTTTTTGTTTTGTGTGTAGAAAGGAGACAGGAGAAGAGAATAAGGGGTTTGTGTTGTGTTCTGTCTTTTTAAAACATGTTATTAGAGGCAAGCCTTATCTCAGAAACCAAAGCAGCATCCACATTCCCAAATTCTAACAAAGTACAAACACTAAACTATTTAAAGAGCTGACAAAGTTCCCCTCAGATGAGAGAGAGAAAGTGAAGATCCTTTTGCAATAGTTCTCTGAAGCCATTGAAAAAAATCCCAACTTCAAGCAGATTTCACCAGGCTGAAGCTGGGAGATGAAATGCACAGCATAATCCAGAGCAGGTCTCTGGTGATTTCTTTATCTTTCTCCCCAATTTGGCTGATGCCAAATACTAAAGTGGTTCAAGAGGACTTCAGAGAAGCAGCAGGTGTGAAAAACTCAACCACAGCATTAATTTTGACGGCTAAAATAAGGAATCATAGGTCAAAACAAGCATTGCTTGATGGGGAAGCCAGAGCCAGGCTGGAGGTCTCTGGGCTGGGAAGACTCAAATAATATATAATATAAATAATATATAACAATATATAATATATATATATATAATATTAATTGCTGGTTCCACACTCACAACCAGCAGTTTCAACCTCAAGTGTGGAGCCAAAATGAACTTTTGGAGCAGTTGGGTGGAAGCCATGGTGAGGATGAGTGTGCCCTGCTTTGCACAGGTGAAGTCAAACATCTGAATGGGATGCTAATTAGTGCTTGAATTTGAAAGGACATTGACATAAAAGTAGTTTTAGAGCTAAACTTAAACTTTCAGAGTTTGGTAAAAAAGTGTTTGCCACCTAAGATTTCAAGCCAGGACAGGGCAAATACCTTCCTGTTCTTTAGAACTGAACAAGTACAGAAATAGAGCACAAATGCACACCCATGGCAGCTGAACCAGGAGATTGCTGCCAAAAAAAGGCCTTAGTGAAAAGGGGTGTTAATAATGTTTTGTGAAGCAAAGTTAATTAATACTAATGAAATGACATTACTAAAACACACCAAAGCAGCAACAATAAACCACTAGAATTCTGACATGATATTCAGCAGAAATAAACTCTAAATTGTTGTTCCTTTTCTCTCCTTACATCCCCACGACTTCACTACAGCACTTCCCTCTCCCCTCCTCCTGACCTGAGCCAGGCAAAGCAGGACTGAACCCAGCGAGGTGCCCACTAATTTGGAACCTACCACAAAATTCGGTACTACTCCGTACCCACTTCCCCTTCCACTCCTGCACAATGCTACCCAAGACTAAATCTTGCTTGGAATTCATCTGAATTTAGTTTTTTGTTTCAAAAACCATCAGGGAAAAGGAACAGAGAGCATCTGGTGAAGATAACACACCATGGAAGTGAAGTTTGGGGCTGAAAATGCTTTCCATCATTGCTATCAGGCACCCTTCAAGCTGCACTGCAAACAGGAGTGCAGATCACAGGCCCTGTGTGGATCACAACCTGCTCTCACACCATGACAAGTAGGTCACAGAGGCTGATCTGGCCAGCTAAAAGTACCTGCAGAGCTGCCCCAAATTCTCCAAAACCTCAAAAGGCACCACAGAGAAGTGCATGGCTCCCTGCTAGCCCCAGGCTGGGAGCAAAGACTTCTGAGATTGCACAAGAACGAAACACAGCCATAGTTCTCATTGTGGTCTGAAATGGATGGGGTTTTGAAGTGTGAAATTACAAATAATGTCTATATCTCATATCCAAAATACGAGTATGTAGAGGTCTCAGATTTCCCTTTTTCTTTTGGAGGGGTTCTAGGTTTCAAAGCATTACATTTCTGGTCCCACAGTTGCCACTGCCCTCTGCACAGCAGAGCACATTCTAAATTACATCTGAAGAAATCTGCCCAATTATTTGCTACACATGAACAGGGAGGAGAGAAAACCAGGAAAATTGGACTTTCCTCTCTCACGTTCCCTGCAAGCCACTTACTCTCCCTCAAGAGCTGGGAGAATTTCCCTGCTGTATTTCTATGTTACTGCTACTAATGAATAGTTTCCTCTTGTAGAGTACCTCAGTATAGAAGATAGAAACCCAAAGGATTGCACAGAGTGAGTGTTCCTGTACCAAAGATCTCGCAAGTTACAACAGATATTGCCTAATGGTGATGATTTTCATGGCTTCTGATGTGTAAAAGCTGTGATACCACTGTAATAATTTACAGGCACAATTGCTGATATGCTGCAGGTATAACTGCCTAGAGCAGGACCCCAAACAACATTCCTGCAATGAACTAATAACAAAGTCATTCTTATTGGTGCAAGATTTCTCTCCTTCTTTGTCTGGGACAAGTTCAGAAAGCACAGTTTGAAGGCTGTCCTACAATTTGAACATTCCCTCTCTTCCACGAGTAACAAACACTTGAACTTTTCAGACACTGAAGTGGTCAGATTAGGAAATTCCTTCTTTGTTCTCTCACAAAACACAGCTCCAGTACTCCCCACTTAAAAGGGGCCTGTAACTTCCACTCCACCAATTTTCCCTTTTTACTTCCCAGCCTCCTGGCCAGGCTAGCAGGGATAATTCCCTACAAACTCCACCAGCTCCTCCAAGCCCAGAGTCTGGGAGCATAGGACAAGGCCCCCAGACTGAAATTTCTGTGGCACATTGCATCGTGCATTAACATCAGCTCCTCGACATTGTGGGAAATAGTAAAGGCAAGAAGATTTTCAGAAAGCTGGGAAAGCTCAGATGGTGTCATCTTATTACAAAATTTCCATACCTTCTGGGGGATTGCCCATGGGCAGCTCCTCACAGCACTGACTCCTTCATCTTCACAGTACAGCCAACAAACCCCAGCTCTCCTCTTGACCACCTAACCCAGTCTTTTGTAGCTCTCATCCTTATTGGACACAGCTGTGGCCTATTAAGGGCAGGCCTGTTCCTAATCTTTGGGGATTAGTACAGCTGCAACTCCTCAGGGATGAGATTGCCTTCTGCACTATCTTTATTTTCTTACATTCTATCCTTCCACACTTAGAATCAGAAAGAACAGAGAACTCAGAACCAGCTACAGCTGCAAAGTCAGAAAGTAGAAAAAGTTACAATGGTACAGCAAGCAAGGACATAAAACAACAGCTTGAGTTTTAGGCCTGGCTAAGATAGACCTTAAGACTGCAGAAAAATGTGCTTAGCAAGATAGGAGAAGGTTTTAAGCTTAATAATGAAGTATTGTATATAATAATAATAAAATAATAATGGTAATGGTATTGGTAATAATAATATAATAGTGGTAATGGTACAATAATGGTATAGTGTATTGTTAATAGAAGGCATACAAGCAAGCATTGTGTGCAGCAGGTGTACATGTGCTTTTAGTGATTGGCTAGAACAATTGTCTCTAAGTTTAGCAATGTGCTATTGGCTAGAAAATTTTTAAAGTGCTCTGTAACAAAGAAATCTTTGGCTGCTGCTGGCTGTATGTGAGCTTTTGCCATCTTTCTGTTGTCTCAGCCATGTCATGAGGCTGATGCTGCAATAAAAGCTCAAGGAATGAATCCCAGCAGTTCTGTCTTGTTAGTGAAAAGAAAAAACTTCCCAACACACCACATTTCCTGCCTTCCCCAGCAGCAGCTTTATGCACAGTGACATTCTGCTTCAAGTCTGCTCCAGGGGAATGAGTACTATGGAATGGATTTCCAACACAAGTTTCACAAGTAGGTCAAAGGCAGCAGCAGCTCTCACCTTCCACAGGCACTGCTGCTCCTGCAGAAACTGAGAGCTACAGAGGGGTTCCAGTGCTGAGGGCAAGGGTGTTATGGACAGCTTGCAGTGAAGAATGAACACAAATCCCAGGGGATGTGTCCAGTTCCGGCCCCTTGTGTCAGTTTGGGAAGGGTTGAGATGCTCAAGAGCATCCAGAGGGGGCAACGAGGCTGGAGAGGGGCTGGGAACACAAACCCTGAGACCCCCTGAGAGAGCTGGGGGTGCTCAGCCTGGAGAAAAGGAGACTCAGGGCTGCCCTCATCACTCTCTGCAGCTCCTGAAAGGTGCCTGTGCTCAGCTGGGGCTGGGCTCTTTCTCCAGCAGCACTGACACAACCAGAGCACACAGCCTCAAGCTGCACCAAGGGAAATACAGGTTGGAGATTGGGAAAAGTTTTTTACAAAAAGAGTGATAAAGTTCTGGAATGGCTGCCCAGGGAATGGTGGAGTCCCCATCCCTGGGTGTGTTTAACAAAGCCTGGATGTGGCACTGGGTGCCAGGGTTCAGTTGAGGGGTTGGGGCCGGGCTGGACTCGATGATCTTGGAGGTCTCTCCCAACCCAGTGATTCTGTGAATCAGTAAAATAAACCACCAAACAGGAAGTGAAACAGCAACACTCCCCTTTCCTGCCATCACTGCTCCAGCAGAGCTCCACCTTTGGGGATGCTGACAGCCACATCTCAGCCTCCTGCTTATCTGAGCCTCACTGAGCCCCTCAGATGGCACAGTGACACAGTGGAGGGACAGGAGCAGGAGCACCATTGATGTTGCACATGCTTGGAGTAGAATTTTCATGAGAAAACACACAGGTTTCTCCCTGACAGTGTGAAAGGCCCACAGGGAACATTTAGCTGTCGTAGTTGCTGCTCCTTTCATCCAAAACAGGCTTCAGTGTGTGTTTTCCTTCCCTCCACCCAAGCATGGGAGAGCATAAGCAGGAGTACAACCTGCTCCTGGGAAAGTCACACAACCAAAAGGGAAGAATTTGCACAAAGTTCCTGGCACTCACATCCATCCAGCCTGCAAAAACCAAGAGGAGTGAGACCAATTTCCCAACAGCTTAATACTAAGCTACATTCTGAATATTCTGTTGTGGCACTGGGTGTCTCATGAGCAGAATTAATTACAGGGCCAAGGAAGTAAAAGGCAGCAAAAATATTCCTCCAACATAAGACTCTGAGGGTCCCAAAGATGTAACAGATTCAGCTGCACGTTGGGAAGGACAAACTCACCTTGGCTCTAGGAAAGAGAGGATGTGCTCTGTCCCAGCTGAGGACCTGGGATAAGAACTGCAAACCTTTCTCTGGATCGTTCTGCCAAGCCTGTTTCAAGACATCAGGCTGAGACAAAGCACCTCAGGCCACTCTGTCAGGCTACTGTCCTGTAAACCTTACAGAATTTGTGAACAAGCCATTTCCTTAATCTTTGACCCCTCATGTCACAAGGTCACCCAACCTTTTATTCTTCATAATGCCTTTCTTAAGTCTGTCTACATATCCTACATGTCCATCACACTGTTAAAAATGTGTATTTTATGACTGGCTTTTTGCAAATATTAAAATGAATATTATATGTGTTGTGTTAGAAAGTTATGCTGTATTAATTTTCTAAAGTAGTGTGTTAAATATAGTTTTAGGTTATAACATAATCTTAAAATAGAAACGATGTATGTGGGATATTTTTTTAAAGAAAGGAATGAGGTACTCCCACCGAGACAGCAGCCACAGGACACCTGAATCTTTCAGAGAAAGAGAATTTATTGCTCCATTATCTGAAGAAATGAACTTCTTCTCACCTCACTCAGCCCTGAAGACATCTTCAGGATTACAAGGAAGAAGTTGACACTGACCAGACAGAATCCTGTGTTTGAATGGAATTTATGCATCATGTATGAGGTGTATGAATATGCAACAGGCTATTGCTTTTAAGGGTTAATCCTCTGTTAATGTGGGTCCTTTTTGGGGCTTATATTGCCCAGAAAAAGGTATCTGGACTGTCCTTAACTCTTTGTTGTTATTGTCATAAATCCTAATCGTTCAAATTTTTCTTACTCTAATTATATTACTATTTTTATAACCATTTTATTACTATGAAACTTTTAAAAATTTAAAAACAAGTGGTTGGCATTTTTCACAACACCCTGAGAGAGCACAAAGCTTCACAGGCAGCAGACCTCAACTGCTCAGCCAGAAGACTCGTGCTTGCTGCCCAGAACCAAATTAAAAAGCAGGAAAATTCTGATATGCCACCACGAGAGATCTACAAAGCTGCACTGTCAGTTGTGAGCAAACATCTCAGCCCCCTGCCAGAACAATGTCACTCACTGCAGACCTGTGAAAATTGTGCATATGGGGTGGCAGCAGGAGCCACATTTGGAGTTTGGTGCCTGCTGCAAAGAGAGGGAACGTGTACCTCAGCAGGTATTGTGAAAGCAGCTAGAAATGAAGAATGGTGGCACTTTCCTCACTACAGTGTATTTGTGTTTTCAAGCATGTGGGTGGGTAAGGCAGGTTCTACTGTAACCATAGCTGTTCCTAAACAAAGAGCATTCCTGTAAACTCGAGGAATCTATTACAAAGCACAGAAAAATATTTTTACACACAGAGTCTAATAACATGTTTTGTCAATTAGCTCAGTCACTGTTCAAAGGAGTCACCATCCTACCCTCTTCCCCTTCTTTCCTCCCATGAAATAGAAAAAGCAGCAGTTTTAGAAGTAGTTCTTAAACACAATTAGCATTTATTATAACTTCCCAGGTACAACCTACGCTTATCTCCCAACTGCACGAAGAGAGATCTCTTTGAGGGGTTATGATAAAAGTGGTTATTTCACAGCTGATCTCCATACACTGTTTTAACAAGCCTGCCCATTTCCAGAAAATCCTGTCACCCTATAATCTTCAGAAAGATTAAAGGTACATAACACAGCTTTAAAAACCCACATTGCTTAAGGTCTCTTATTACTCAGGTTTTCCCTAAACTCACTGTTCATTATTTCTCAGCCAAGAATTGAAATTAATTTCCTGTAATGCCACCAAGATGTCACTTTTAACAGGCAGCAATGGCTTCACTCCCCAGCTGCCAGAGGATCAAAGAGCACACTGGGACCATTATGTGAGGGAAAAGGTGAAAATAGAGCTGAATACCTTCCATCTCCTCAAGCAGTCTCAAGCGTTCCACCTTTAGCTCTAAATTTCCTGCATCTATCCCATCTCTGCCTTGAGAAGGCACAGAGAGCTCTACACTCCTGAGGATAAGGATGTTCATCTTTAACCTGAAATCAAAGCCCCAAGTACCCCAGAGCTTGCTGTATGCCCCCCAGAAAAGTGAGGCATTAAGCACTGCAGCAATAATTAGAGGCAAATAATAAGGTGTTCCCATTTCTTCCCTGCTTTTTGTGAAGTTGTAACATCTTCCTGAATTGCTATTTTCTCTCATCTCCCCCTCACCCTCTCGCTGTGGTTTTGTGAAGTGGCAGCCAAAAGCAGAGGTTGTTCCTAGGTGGGAACATGAAATTTAATTAGCTGCTCCCTCTCCTGAGAGGATGAGGTGGAGAGAGCCAGAATCAGAAGGCACAAGCTCCTTCTGGAAGAAACCCAAGAAAATTAAAGTTCAATCAGAAAGAGAGAAATGTTTATTCATTAGACCTCTGCCAGTGCTGAAACAGGAGAGGTATTTCCAACTCCCCCCACTATTTGCAGGGCATTTCCTCTCGTTGGTTGTAACCCACAGTTCCATTTTGGAAATCCAGTTCTGGAGAATGGTGAGCCAAGTCCATCAGTCATTCCAGCCTCACTTACACCTCCCTAAAGCTAAATTCCCTTATTTTAGCTCACACCACACCATCAGGAACCAGTTCTGTACACTGGTGCTGTTTGAGATTTATTCTTTGGAGGGCAAGTGGCTACAGAATTTCACCTGCAGGAGGAAAGTTTCCCCAAGATTCATTGCCTAATGTTGTTATCACCCATCATCTAGAGCATTCACGGCTTAGCAAAAATTATTCCATCTTCTGGGCAATTTTAACAGCCATGGAAAGATGAGGAAAGCTTGCAGTTCTTTAAAGCAAACTTTCATGGCACAGCACTGAGAAACTAAAGGACCTGAATGACAATTTCTTCAATAACTTCACGTGCAAGCAGGAAGACTGAACACAATGAAAATGGACAATATTCCTTCAGTGAGCTCCCATGAGGAGCAGATGGAGATCAGGCCAGTGGCACAGAAATAGCTAAAACAATGTTATAAAACCTGTCAAGAAACCCCTGGACTACATTAAAGAAGCAACACCACAGAAGCCAGTAAGAAAGCACTATTGTGATAACAGATAAAATGTGGGGGGAAATAGCTGAACAATCTACAGATTTCTATAAATGTCAGATATCTGTAACTTGGCTGGATAAAATTCTCACAGCTGGTGGTTTCATAGTTTCTTTTCAATAAAACTCAGAGGATTGATGAGAATCTAGAATATGTACAAAGGTGAACATAGTACCTGTCAAAAAAAGTTCTAATTCCAGTCCACTTTGGCTTAACTTAAAAGTCCTCAACAGAGCAGTAGCACATCCTTACAGACAAATCACCCATATCTGTTGGGATGACAGGGAAATGAGTAACAGCCAACAATTGTCATGGATCAATCCAATTTTTTCCACAGCCATGAACAGACTGGATAAAGGAATAAGAGAAGTTACACAGACAATACAATGCAATAAAGCAACGTGACTTGGATTTGGTCAACAGCTTCCCTCTAAATATATCTTGACTATGAATTAACAGAATTTTTATTAAGAACCTACTGTTACTGACCCTAATAAGGCTCTTCATGTACATGCATCAAATATCTCTGTACAAATTTCAAGTACTCTAAAAATGAAGACTTTACTGAAATAGTGATGAGAACTAAGTTTCTTATCCCACAGTTTCAGATGTATGCAGTTTGCTGCCATTTAGACTAAAATATGATTTCTAAAATATGATACTGAGACTCCAGTGAGGATTTTGTCACTGTCTCATCAGACAGACTTCTAAACTGTCTCATTTTAGAGATACCCCCTTTATTTAACACTTTGTAAAAACATCCATTCCCCAAGAATGAGCCAAATTGCTAATGAAAGATCAGAGCTACACAGCAAACTGCAGCCTACCACGATGCTGAGAACTCTGGAAGCACCTGGAGTACTTTCCTAAGGTGGAGGACCCACAGCAAAAGGAAGATATTGACAAATCTCTCATTTGAAGGAGAGTCAGGTCACGGTACCAATAGGTACAGGCTCTCCAGCACCAGACTTTTTATTGTCAGAGGTTCTGAGAAACTGCCTTGCTGAACCTCCAGCTTTCATTTTCCAATCACTCAGGAATGTTTCAGCAGTGCTAGTCAGTAACACCCCCAGTGCCTCCCACACAGGGGTAAATGCCACAAGTGATAGCCTTGGCAACGCCCGGTCAGTGGCTGGACCTGAGGACCTTAGAGGTCTTTTCCTCTCAGGTTTCTGAGGTTGAGATGACCCCAAGGTATCAGAAAATCTCTTTTTTTCCCAGCCCCGAGACCCAAGAAGTCAAGATTGGTCGGTTCTGCTTTTCAAGGTTGTTTATTTTCTCTTATCTATTCCATTCTTTCTCTGACTTGCTGAGATCTGTCCAGCAGGTCGGGTTGTGGCACAGTCCCTGCCCTTGGGGTGCTGTTAGTTTTTTATACTAAGAACTATGTGTACTTTATTTATAATAATTTTCCAATACCTATTGCCTGTGTTAGACAGTCTGTCTCTACTCTAAACCTATCCAGAAGTGTCACCATCACAGCAGAAGATGGAGGACAAGAAGAAGAAGGACAGAACACACCCAGATGGCTCCATCTTGCCTCTTGAACCCTCATTCTAAAACCCCAAAATTCTACTTTTTCACTTTGTGACAAATTCACTATCATTCTATTCAAATTCTTGTGGCTTGTAACTCTTCACACAAAGTTGGTAATTGTTTCCATGGGTTAAAATCAAAGGCACAGGGGTCTTTGACTCTGTGCCAAGGTCTCTGAGCCCCTTGCCAGGGTCTCAAGACATCCAGGGCAGCCAGAGGAATGTCCTGGGTCCCAACATCTTCCTAAACAATTCTATGATTATATTAACTCAAGGTTTTGCCACCAAAACCAAGCACAGGATCCTCCTGCAACTCTGAGTGCTCAGATTGGGTAAATGTTGGGACCCTCTAATCTCTGCAGGGCGCAGGGAGAAAAGAACATTTCTTTACATTTTTGACAGCATGAGGAATGCAAATTCCCAGCACAGAACATGGATCGATTTCTTTTCTACTCAGCAGAGAGAAACCACAGCCCCTACTGGTCTGTCCAAGCAGCACATGGGCTCAGCTCAGACCTTGCTCCATCCTTGTCCCAAGGGCATGGGCAGAGTGACAGCAGCCAAAAGGATCACAATCAAACCATCCCTGCTCCCAAGAGCTCAGCTCCCAGTGCTGGGGATTCCACCCTGCCCCTTCACCCAGCCCAGCAGAAATAAACCCCGCTCCCACACCATGGTCACCAGAATGATGCACTTCTTGAAAGGGATCCACAGGAAGTACAAATTATCCACAATTCCAGCCTTGCTGAGGGAGAAAAACTTTCCACAAGGGCTTCAATAAAAACCCCATTACATTTGCTTGTAAAGCACACTTACACTTGGGCAATTTGAGATTTGGCTTCTTCTTTCCATGAGATACGAGCACAGAACACTCACATCTAAGTTGCTACCAAACACCTTAAAGCTCCAATTTCTGCCTTTTCTTCCAAGACTTGGCCTCTGCCTCCAGAGCCTGCCCAGGAGCTGGCACAGGTATGTACAAATTCACCACTTAGGGCTGTTCAGAGCATTTTCAGTCCTGCCTCAGCAGCCTGATATCCAGTGGCACTTCCAGACTAAGCCTACGGAGATTTGGGCACACATTAGCAATTCATGTGCCCACTAAAAACCAGTATTTCTTAATTTCACCTGTCTCTCTCAAGCCACTTTACAGGAGATAGCACATGGAGGGAGGCAAGTCTGCTTTTACTGAATGTAACATACACCAGTTCATGCTTTACAGCTCACACCTTCATGTTACTGACTGTTCTGCTGGGAGGAAAACCATTTACAATCCCTGGTTGTTTTATCCTCCCTTCTTTCATCAACAAGAAAAGTGCATCATGTTGTACCAAACCAACCTTTTCTTCAGTGACTATTTTACACCTCACTTCTTGCTGTTAATGCAACAGAGACACACTAAGAAAAAAGAACATTTCTTTCACCCAGTTCCCCTCCTCCAGCAACACATCCAGCAGTAGGGAAATCATGTGGAGAGCAGAAAACTGGAATCATAGCATAAATACAATATAGCTCCTTACCAATGTGTGATAAAGAAATCACAAAGTCCTTTGGAGATACAAGTTCACAGGCCTGATTTTACAATTCTCCTTCCCCTGGTACAAGATCTCACTGCCTGCAGAAACAGGGCTAAGGAAAGCTCACATCTCTTTGTCTTTCTTAGTAGAGAATATGCAGAAAGGGACTGGCACAGTTCTGACTTTACTCACCCAGACTGTTGATTCCAGAGGCAATTTCTGGATCTAATTTATTAAGCCAAGTTTTTACACTCCTTAGCAACCAAAGATAATGTGTTAGTTCATGCAGCTTATTAGGAGCAGTGTGGATCAATGCTCCACCTGGGCATAAGGTGACAAGGTGACTGAACTTGTAACTACAGTGACCACATTTAATCTGAGGGAGAAACAACAGCTTCTTAAAATACCACAACACCTCAGGATTGCGTGAATGAAACAAGTCAGGGCTTTCTAACCCTTTCTGCTTGGCTGCCTTATACTCTAAAAGTGGAGCCCTGATAATGTAATTCCACCTTCAGCCTAAAAGCAGACCACACACTGTGAGCTGCACTGACCTGAGGGGTGCAGTGGCACAGCATCCCTGGCGAGCAGCACCCTGCAGACCTGGGGCCAAATCCTCCTCTGGGGACTTCAACTGGCAAATCTAAAAGCTTTGCCCAACACCTGTTTCCTTGGATTTGCTGTGGGAGAGTTTGCCAGCCTAGAAAAAACCCCTGGTTGCCATAGAAACAGAAATACCATAGTAAAGCAAAAGGAAGAAATATTCAATTGTCAGCGCAGAGAGATTGATTGTTTAGGTTTCCCCCCACACGTGTAAAACCAACACAGGGCTTTGTGTCATTTACTCCCAACCTAAATCCCTTCCCAGTCGTTTGATCCGGTATTTCTGAGGGCTCTGAGCTGACAACCTCCCTCCCTGTCACAGCCCCAGCCTGCCTTGGCTGCAGCAGCCAGGCCAAGCACATGGAGCAGGGAGAGGGAGCCCTGTGCTACCCCTCAAAACCAGCACAGGGGAGAACACCGAGGGAAGAAAATTATTTTAAATCATTTTTTAGATAATTTTAAAATTATTTTTTAAATTATTTAAAATATTTAAAAAATAATTTAAAATAATTTTAAATAATGATTTTTAAATTCTTTTAAATATTTTAAAAAATAATTTTAAATAATTTTAAATAATTATTTTAAAATTCTTTTAAATACTTTTAAAAATAATTTTAAATAATTTAAAATAACTTTAAATAATGATTTTTAAATTCTTTGAAATAATTTTAAAAACAATTTAAATAATTTTGAATAATTTAAAATAATTATTTATTTAAAGTTCTGTTTGGACAATGCTGCTTGCATACCAGTGGCTGCACTCAGCTCTTTGCTATGCACGAGGTGTAAGCACAGAGTAGAGCAGAGCCCAGCCCTGCCACATCATTCCTGCAGCTCCTCAATCACTCACAGCACCCAGCCAGGAAAAGCCTGACCAACTTTATGGGCAATTAATTGGTGCACTGAGGTAAACTAAAGGAAGAGGAACATCTTGGGCTGGAACAGCACAGCAGCTTGTCCAGGGCTCGAGCTCTGACAGAAGGTGCAGAAAAGCAGCAGAAAAGATCATTATAGGCAGTAACAAGGCTCCTGGGGAGGAAGGCAGTGCCTAACCCCAGGCCATGAGTGCTTGGCTCATGTCTTAAAGCAGGCAGCTTTATCTCTCTTCTAAAACTTCATCCTACATAATTTAGCTGTGGATTTTCAAGTAAACGTCTCATCTTTTGCCAAGCCAGCTCAGTTATTTTCCTGAAATGCCTCAAGACAGAGTGGCACAAGTAAAATATGTGCTGCTTTTTATTCAGTTTTAAACACATTACTTTCCAAATTTCTTGGATGTCCTTTTGTTCCCACATTACCAGAGTGGCAAATAGCTGTTAAAAAGAACTGCACAGATGTTGCTTTCTCTCTGATGGATTTTTTGCGCATTACAAGACACAAAAATTAAAGATCACTGAATTGTATTTTCATTCCAGATGAGTTAATTGATCAAATGCACACTAAAAAAAGCACAGAAGAAATTAGCCTGGAAAGGAGAACCAGGGAAAAGAGGAGGCTTGGTGAACACAATAAGCACAGCAAGGTAAACAGGGATGTGGAAGGACACTTGTAGATCAAAAAATTACTTTTCCTCAAAGTTCTTGTACTGAGACTGGGAACAAGATCTGAAGATGATGAACAGGCAATAAAAGTGAATACAAATATCTGCAGCACACAGGTGGAAATCTTCTGTTTGGTTAGGACACCACTGTTATAAGAAGGGATCAGAGAGCTAAGATCTTTTTATTGTTAGGAGCTTGAAAAATCCCACTGTCATCTATGGAAGAAAAATCCTAGGCTTTTTTTCCTCCCTCATTTAGGTAACAGCACGAAGTTCCAATAAATGTCCAAGGCCTGATCTGTACAAAATTCCTCTCAGAACCAACACTGCAAACCCAAGCTGTTTCCTAATACAAATGTTACCTGAGATAACTTCCAAGAAGATATTGCATATAAAAATTCCTTTCCAGACAGGCAAAAAACATTTGTGCATCTCCAGAATAAATTTTAAAAAGCAAAACTAATGAAAATTCAAGGTATTATGTCACACAACCGTTTCAACCTGCTGCAAAATTCACTGACATCAACAACAGCATTTGCAACAAAGTCCAAGGCAGGATGCCTGACACCCCTTCAGACTGGACTTGGCTTCTGGAAATCTAAGCCAAGGTTAGTGAAGTTTTAAATGCTCAGATTTTTAATTAGCTATAAATCAGTTCCTTACAATTTAAAAAAGTAATTTTGAAACACCATTTCCCCATCTATAACATTGGAAGAAATCTTCCACAATTTTCTGAAGCAATAGAGATTTGGCAGGGAACATGTACAAGACTAAATTATGCCATTCAAAAAAGACCAGAACCCAAAAATGCTGCAGACAGCCAGCTCCTGTCAATTCAGCTCTTTCAGCTCAGGGTTGTTGATTTATTTGTGCACTATGACTTCCCCAAGGTCTGCAAAATTAATAGATTTCAAATAATTTTAGTTTAAGAAAGTAATTTCTGTAAAGAAATTACTGCAGATTTTAAATTACTTTCTGTAATTTAAAGTGTGCAGTGCTCTAGAGTTTTAGGGAAAAAAAAAGAAAAAAAAAACAAAACCAAAAAACCCAAAGCATTTTGGCTTTTTAAAGGAATACTGGAGTTATCTCCTGGGAACAGCTAAAACTGCTGAGTTTGTCTGCTGACACCCGGGGACAGCAGCAGAGAGAAGATGGACAGTGAGAGCACAACAAAATCCACTGCATGGGAATGCATCCAGCTCCAGAATTCCCTGGAATTCTCTGTAACTTAGACCAAAAAAACCCAACTTTTTTTTAAAATCCTGCATGCATACTAGGCTTAGATGAAAATGAAAAAGTTATCTTTCACTTCTAGAGTTGTACAGAAGTTGCTCCTTTCCCTTTTTTCTGTGATTTCTCCCAAGTGAAGGGGGAGGAAAACCCCTGCCACTTGGCATTAATGGAGCGCTGCACAGCCTCTTGCCTGAAGGAAGAGCTTTTAAGCAAGTAAAACCAGAATTCAGCAGAAAAAGTATCCCCCTTTACCTCAATTAGGAGATGAAAGGGGCCCCCTCGGGCTCCCAAGAAACCTGAAAGGACAGGGCAGCAAGAGCAGCAGGGGCAAGAAAAAATTATGATTTTGCTTTAAGTGTTACAACAACACTCTGCAAGAAAAGTTCTCAATTTGCCAGACTTCAAATATGATTAAGGGCAAGATGTTTAGCTCAGTGACATCAGTGTAAATCAGAGCAGAGCACTCTGCTGACATTAATTACCTGCACACTCATTGAGCCCTCTGGGATAATGAGCAGAGTGTCAGCACTTGTGGGGTCTCATTCAGCTCTTCACTGCTGTGTTTCCAGCAGAGATTTCAGCCAAAATCTGAAATCTGTTACTTGAATTTTAGTTTTTCATCTTCACCTTGGAGCACATTCTGCCCAAGACAGTGTTTTGCCTTTTTATATAACTATCAGGAAAGAGCCAGAGAGCTTAAGAAAGTGAACAGTGCATATTTTAAAGTAACACCACTAAGATAAAAGTTTAGGAGCCCCATTGCTCGAGTTAATTCAAATTCAGCACTGAGGAGCTGACCAAGAACAGCTCCCACAGGCTCAGGATGGAGAAAAGCTCTTGCTGCAGCTTAGATTTGCAGCTGATGCCCAGCACTGAAGCAAGGGGAAAACAGTGAGTGATGGTAACTGTAAATAGGATGGATAACTCACAGAAATGCACAGTGTCTTCTGAGTTTTAAACTCACAGAATATCGAATTCAAGTAGTTTATAATAAATTGTTCCTGCAAGAACAGGTCCAGGAAAGAGGGACATGATTGTAATTCAAATATGAGAGGTATTAAAATTGACATACAAGTTGCTGATGTGTACAATCTCACTTGAGAAAGAACAAGGAACTTTTAAAAAACCCCAAGTTCTTTAGTTAGTGGCGAGAATACAACATTTTTGTGTCCTGTGTATAATTAAAAGGCTGGAACAAACCCCCTATTCCCTCCTCCATTAAACAGGGGATTTCCCATCCACACAACACTGCTGAGAGCTCTCTGTCACAGAGTGCAGGAAGACAATGCTGACTTTCACAGGTGACATTTTATTCATTAATGCTCCTCCACATCCTCCTCTCCTTTGCCAGACTCCTCTCCCCTAGAGCACAAAGGCACAGCAGAACTCCCTGCAGCTCTTTTCTCTCCTCACTGACTCAGTGCCACACAAACTCTCTCTTGACCACCCCATGAACAGTGAGACTTTGTCATGGGTGCTCTGTCTGACACTTTAAAAGTCACCTAAAGGAAATGGTGAGTGCTAACTGAGTGAAAAATCATTTTCCCTGCCTAAGCCAGTGGCCTGACCCAGCCCTGTGTCAGCAGACACAGGGAAATCCTTTATGGCTTTGGTCACACAGATCTGCTCCAGGATGCTGCCAAAAGGTTCAGCCTTGTAACCTGGAGAGCTGCAAAGCAAACAGCAAAGCAAACACACTCAAACCAAACTTATCAATGTTTGAGAAATACAGGAAAAAAAACAGTTCAAGTTCTGAAACTCCCAAACTACACCAGAACCGGAAGGTAAAACTTTATTCATATACAAATTTCTCTCAGCTGATGCTCCACACACCAAATAATATGAAAGCATTTAGCTAATGCCTGAAGTCTCTTCTACTCTTGGCAGCTGACAGCTCCAAGCAGCATGAGTGGGAGAGCCTAGTGCCTGCCCAAAGGAAATACTTGGTCTTGCATTCTTTGAGTTATATTGAGGTTTTCAAAGGGAGTAATAGAAATTATGTTAAAATAGAAAAGAAAAAAGGTCAGTCCTCCCACTCAACATAGACATTAATAATTCCTTTTGAACCAGCTTTAGATATACCAAGCTTTAAAGAACAGGCATAAGTCCATATTCAACTTTAATCCCCTTATCTGTGCACTGGAATCAGGGAACCAAACAATTCATTGCCCAACACATCTTCAGCAGCAAAGCCACTCTGAAAGAAGGTGTTCCACAGTATCTGTTGCTAATTGTTAAATATTGCATCTTGAACTTTGGAGCTGGTTTCAAACTCAGTTGAAAAGTTTGTAAATGAACTTTTTCCTGAATCACAGAATCACAGAATAATGAGGTTGGAAGAGATCTCTAAGATCATCGAGTCCAACCTATGCCCTAACACCTCAGCTGGACTGCAGGAACAAGTGCCATGTCCAGTGTTTTTTTAAACACAGCCAGAGACGGTGATTCTACCACCTCCCCAGGAAGAGCATTCCTGTACTTTGTTATTCTTTCAGTGAAAAATTTCTTCCTCATATCCAACCTATACCTTCCCTGACAGAGCTGGAGACTGTGTCCTCTGAAGAAAGGCAAAGGAAGCCAAAGACCATCTCTGACCTCCTCAGTTAGAAGAAAGGAGCAGACATTGAGACCAAGGCAAACACAGAACAAATCTCCATGAGGATACCTGGGTTTGGGCAGAGCAGCAGAGAAATCTGTCACACACCCAAGACACCTAAAGCACACAGTGGTTCACAGGGCTCTGAGATGCTCACATAGGCTGCACCATGAAAGAGGTGCCTGATCCCATCACTGCTGAGACCACCAAGTGACAATGAGGGTTTGCTCTCAGCATCCTGGTCACAAAGCCACCTAAAGTGACAGTACCCACTTGAGTCTCCTCTGCTATTAGAGCTGAGATTTCAATAGCATTGACATTTTAAGGAAATAAAATACTTCATTTCTTTCTGCTTATTCCATGTTGGGAAGCAGAGGTGAGGCTGCAGAACAAGGACATGGGGAGAAGTAATTTCACTGCATTTTCACTGCCCAGCTGTGTCTGCACTGTTTTCCTGCTGTCTCCTGCTTCCTGTAAATACAAGACCTGGCCTGGGCTGATCCCACAGTGTGCATCCTCAGGGCAGGAATACACCCTGGAAATGCCACACAACACACATGCTCTCAAAAACTGAGCCCAGATGCTGTCACACACCTAAACCACTCAGCCACAACCGAAAAATGCACATCAGTGAGCAGACACAGAAAGCCAAAGAGGACACCTCTACACCAGCACAGGGATGAACAGCACAGTTACAGAAAAACTGATTGTCCAGGGTGATGTGGCCAATTACACTGCTTTAAAACACACATCCAAACAGCCACCTTAATTAGGCACAAGGAAAAACCATTCTGTATCCCTTCCTCAGATCCTTCTGTGTATTTGACTCTCTCTCCACTTCCAAGGAGGCAAATATTTGTCCTGCCCCAGGAGGGAGGCCACAGTGAGATGTAATAAAGGACAGGGACTTAATAACATGAGGTATTTACAGAACAGCAGACAGAAAATATTGACTTGGCAGAACAGAGGGAACATCATTTGGAATGGTCTTCAGGTCAGGGCTGCTGTGGCAGTGGTTGAAAAAAAGCAATTGATGCTGAGGTCCTGGGAAAAGGCAGGAAATTAAAAAGGGAAGATGCTGTATCAACATTTACCATTATTTTTAATGCACAATTTAGATTATGAATTCCAATAAACCCCAGAGCAGACAAAGAACACAATGCAAACTCTGCTTTATTCCCTGATAATGCACTGCATGAGAAAATGGAACTAAGTGCATCAGATCAAATCAAAATGCAAGGTAAGACTTCAAAAATATCTCAGAAACAGCAGCAGCTCTCAGTCTTGGGCTTCAGGAGGATGAGTTACAATAGTGCTGCCAGTCCAGAGGAAGCCTTTTGGAAAGGGACACATTCCACTGAGCTCCCAAGTCCCCAGCTGAGCTGCTCAGTGCTCTCCTTGCACATAAGGATGGATTCTCTCCCCTGGAGATGCATGGAAAGGCAGGAGCCACTTCCCATATTTTCCTTGTTAGTTTTTAGCAAATGAGCATCCTGAAAAAAGCAATACCATTTCAATATTTAAAGTGTTTGAGCCTCTATCTGTTCAGTGCACAGAATGGAGAGAGGAATGTTCTACTTTGTTACAGCACCACAAATCCAAGTGCCTTCATTTTTAATTGTTTATTTTAAGCAGTGATTTTACATCTGTACAGAGAGCAGGAAAAACTTGACCTGCTGACACCAACAGAATGGCTCAATCCCCACATTCCCCCCTCCAAGACAGCACAAAAGCAGCCCAGCTCCACAGTATCCTTCTGCACATCATCAGAATTCACAGTTTTCACAGAATTCACAGAAGTCAGTTCCACTTTGGGGCACGGATTCTCTTGACTGTGTTTGTATCACACACCACAAAATTCACCTTTCTGAATTGTCACCACGAGGAACAGGTGGAAACCAACCACTGTTAGAGAGGATTCTTATCCAGACTTACAGCCCTGGCCTGAGAGCAGAGCTACCTTGCTCACTAAGGAGTAGGAAGTCACAAAAAAGTAAAAACCTCATGATTGATTTCTGGAGCAGAGGTAAGCTGAGTTATTAAATACATATTTATCAATGAAAGTTCTTCACCAGGCACAGCTACACCTGTCTGGATGCTCATCCCAACACTTGAAGGTACCTATTTTGGCAATCAGTACTGGTTTATGTGTCTCAAAATCATATCAGGCCTTTCTATATTCATTTTTGTCCCAGTGTATGCATGCCAGATCTGTAAAGCTGCTGCCTGATGTGTCTGCTGGGTCCAATCTTGTTAAGTGTTTGCATTCTATGCTGTTACACAAAGTATAAAATAATCCACTTCAGCAGCCTTACTTCAAATTTATGGCATGGCAGCTGCAATCTTAAGCATTGTGTTAATAAAAAAACCACATACATTTTGTTCCTGATCAGTAGCCAAGTTCACCAATAGATAATTTCTGCTTTATTTGAAGGCCTGATGAAACTCTGCATTTACCCAGAATGAAAAAAAAAAAAAAGGTGGCATTTGCACAAAGTCAGACAGAAATACAGATTTGGAAAGCAAAGCATTAGCAAGCCCCACTCCCTGGCTCTCAAAAAGCCCCAACGGGTGAATCCAAACAATGGGAAGAGTCCAGATAGTGCTGTAAAGGAAGCCAACTTTGCTCCTGCTGGAAAAGAGAGTTTTCAGTTTTCATCGCACCCTTGGAGGAATTCTGCTGACCAAAATCACAGGAAGCAGCAAGGAAGAGGGGGAGCTGGCAGGAGCATCCTTCTCAAGTGGTGATAACAGCCCATAGATTTGCTGCTCAGCTGTGATGCTGCTCTTTTCTAAATGCTTGACTTCTCAGACTTAATGTGGTGTGAAAGCTGGGCTTGCACGACATAGATAAACATAATTATCTCCTGCTCATAGGGAGCATTATTTAAAAGAAGTTTTCCATATTCACAATTCTGCAGGATAAAGAGGATTTGCGGTGATCAGGAGGCCAGCAGAGTGAAAATGTGGGAATTAAGTAAAACTCTGGAGTGTGCATTCACCCAAAAGAACATTTTAGAGAGGACTAGCAAGGTATTATGGTTTGCTAGGAAAAAGCTTACTGACTTGAGAGAGAATTGGAAAGGAAAACAGCCCTTGATCCCAGAGCAGGATGAAGCTCCTCAATCCAGGGAAATGACCTGCACCAGTGTGAGAGTCTGTCCGAATTTTCCCTCATCTGCCTCACGATCATCATTTGGGGACCACTGAAGAGAAGAACCCCCTGGGTCTAGAATCTCTGGCTCTGAATGAGAAAGTCACACGCCAAAGGCCCTGAGACCTGAGAGCATTGCTAAGTTATTGTTTTCACAGGTGTTGTTTGCTGTATGCTACACTGAGCCCAATGAAAAGAAGAAGAAGGAGGCACCGTGCCCTTTTTGTAACAACAGCCTTGGAAGCTGTCCCACCTCTCGGCCTGGCTGGACTTCTCCTGAGTTTCAGAGGGTCTCCCACAGAAGACCCTCACCTGTTTTGCAACCACCGTGACAGACAAACTGAGATGTAAGGAGTCTCTCCGTCAAGGACTGAGACATGAAACCCCCATGTGAAAAGGCCCCTCTGCTCCTCCCAAGGACTGGGACTGAAACCTCTAAACCAGGGGAGGTGTGTGGGGGAGGCAAGCTGACCAAAGCGAGATGTTTGCCTGCAGGTTGTGACCACTGGACCAAGAAATCAATGGTTCTCGTTTACTGCTGAGAACATGGACTGTCTGTTACATCTATTCCTTATTGTATCTGTTTCCCCCTCTCACAATTTTCAATAGAATTACCATAATAAAAACCTCTGAGTTAGCTAGAGATTTCTAGATCTCCCCAACATAACAGGCGGATCCTCGACTGAACTGGACCAAAGGACTTCGTCTTTAAGTTTGGTAGACACATCCCCCTCTTTCTCTCTCTCTCTTTTCTCTCTCTCTATCTTTTTCTCTCCCTTAATCCCTCTATCGCATTTTGCTGTGGCCATTCAATAAAGGTGCATTTGTTTTGATTATTACTGCAAATCCCCTGTGCCGTGTCGGTTTTTTGCACCCTGAGATCAATCCACGAACCATCACGAAACCTGCCCCGTAAGGACAGATCGTGACAACCAGGCAGGGCAGGACTGTGCCCAGCACAGGAACCCTCAGCTCCCTGCTCATTCTTGACCTTCTCCCACCCAGAGAGCCAGAAACACCCCCACTGCTTCTAAGTCACACTCAAGGCAAGTAAATGAAAGTTTTTGCATGGCTCGTATTACATCCATTTCAACTTTATATCTACCAAGTTACTTTAGTAAATCAATTTTAATGTAAAAAAAAAAATCTTATAAGCTTATTTTCTCCTTCTGCAGACAGTAAGTTTAAATGCTTTATATATTTAATCATCCTGAAACACCATTTTTTCCCAATTTCAATTCAAATGCACACAGACAAATCAAAAGCAACAGCCAAATCTAATGAAAATAACACTCGATTCACCCAGTGACAGAAACATACAGAAAACCAAGAACCCATATCCACATCCATCTGTAAACCTGCTTAAATAAGTGTTTATAGCTTAAACATTGCAGGCTTAGCACTAAAAACTCAGCTCTAAGAATACACCCTGCATTAAGCTTTAAAAGGATTTATCATCCATTGAGAATCTTACCTGGGAAAATAACCAGGAAAAAAAAGCAAAATATGGCTACATCCTGCTTGCCAGTTTTACATCCATCATTAGAAAGTGAAATGTTAAATTAAAAGCTAAGAGACTGTCACCATCATATTTTCTGGAAAAATCCCCTTGCCCAGGATTTTCTCCTGGGAAGCTGAGAAGCCTCAGAGAAAAAGGAAAACAATAATTATCTAATTTGCTTCTCCCGTGTTTTGCTGCTTTGGAATGTGTTTGGATATTGTTTACCAACAGGTGATTGTTTATTGGTTTCTGCTATGAATTATTTTGACTTATTGGCCAATCAGGGCCAAGCTGTGTCAGACTCTGAAGACAGTCATGAGTTTTCCTTATTATCTTCTAGCCTTCTGTCTGTATTCTTTCTGTATTCTTTAGTATAGTTTAGTATAGTATTCTTTAATATAATGTAGATCATAAAATAATAAATTAGCCTTCTACGAACATGGAGTCAGATTCATCATTCCTTCCAACAACGGGGGTCCCAGAAAACACAACAAAAGACCAAGGCACTCCAGAGCTGCTTGAGCACAAGAGATGTCAGATGTCATCTGACTCTGGAGATGTCAGGGCCCAAGAGCAGCCAGCAGTTTTTGCATAGATGGAGTTGTCCGAGTGCTCCCATCAGCTCACACTGGCTCTCAGTGGTGCCAGGGAGCCTTTCCCCACTGACCCTGGCAGCAGCATAATCAGGGCACCATGGGCATGTTCCTGAAATCCTTAAACTGCACTAATCCTTGCACTGGCTGCCACACCTTCAGCCACCACTCCTGGCACAGCTTTCTCTCATTTCTGCTCTCTAGTCACAGCCTCTTGAAGTGGCATTTCAGCTTTAACTGACTCAAAAAGAGCAATAACAAAATGCTACAAATCTGCCATTTTAAGAATGAAAGAGGCTTTCTTAGCCTTTCTTCTAGGCAGGAATGGGATTAAGCAGTTGGTCATATTCATGTTTTTCACGCTTTTCGTTCATGCTTGAGCACATCCAGAGGAGGCAGCAAGGCTGGAGAGGGGCTGGGGACACAAACCCTGAGAGGAACCCCTGAGGGAGCTGGGGGTGCTCAGCCTGGAGAAAAGGAGACTCAGGGCTGCCCTCATCACTCTCTGCAGCTCCTGAAAGGTGCCTGTGCTCAGCTGGGGCTGGGCTCTTTCTCCAGCAGCACTGACACAACCAGAGCACACAGCCTCAAGCTGCACCAAGGGAAATACAGGTTGGAGATTGGGGAAAAGTTTTTTACAGAAAGAGTGATAAAGTTCTGGAATGGCTGCCCGGGGAGGTGGTGGAGTCCCCATCCCTGGGTGTGTTTAACAAAGCCTGGATGTGGCACTGGGTGCCAGGGTTTAGTTGAGGGGCTGGGGCTGGGTTGGACTCGATGATCTTGGAGGTCTCTTCCAGCCTGGTCATTCTGGGAATTCTGTGACTCAGTCTCCAGCTGTACCAAGGGAAATACAGGGAATACAAGGGAAATTACTCTGAAAAAAACATTGATTTCAGATGAGTAAATAATGACTGATCATGCATAGTGATTCCTATTTACACTTGTGTGACTGAGCTTCATGACCCACAGTTTTCCATCAATTAGCACCCACTTTTATTAAAGATTTTAACTACAATTATTAAAATTATTTATCTTCTGGGAACACCTGTCTGGGAAAATCTAGACTCTTGGCTAAGCAAGCATAAGTGAACAAGAACTTAGGGTCTTGAATAACTTTGTAGTGGTGAGCAGTTGTAAACATTGGAGGAAACAGTCAAAGTTCACCCTTGGATAGAGTTGGATATTGGGAAAAAGTTTTTTACAGAAAGAGTGATAAATACTGGAATGGGTGCCCGGGGAGGTGGTGGAGTCCCCATCCCTGGGTGTGCTTAACAAAGCCTGGATGTGGCACTGGGTGCCAGGGTTTAGTTGAGGGGCTGGGGCTGGGTTGGACTCGATGATCTTAAAGGTCTCTTCCAACCTGGTCATTCTGTGAGTTCTTTCCAAGTAAACTCATCCTTTTAGTGAGGATCCAGGTGTCATTGGGGAAATGAACTCTGTCAGCACAAGGAACACCTGCAGCAGCACATGGTCCTCAAGGATTTCACTTAGGGAAGCGCTGACAGCAAACCCTGCACTGATAGAGCATGTGTCCCTCACAGGCTGAAATTCCATCATTTTGAGAGCTGCTTAAAACCCTACTGAAAAAAGCCCCTGGAACTTGGGAAACAAAGAAACATGAAAAATGGAAAACAATTTATCTGCTTCTGTTTGTTCCTCTCGTGTGCCAATCAAGGCACTGCCACCCACATAAACTATTCTCTTTTTTCTGCCTCTCATTGGCAAATAGATGAAGGATATTGATTTGACTGGCAGAGAAATAAAAACAGATTCAGCTTCACTGAACTTTAATATAACATAATTTGAAGCTAAATGCATTACAGACTGGTATCCAACAAAACAACACTTCAAATCTGCAAAAAACTAATTCCACAGGAGGCCAAGAGCAGGAATGGACTAAAATATTGTATTTGAAGGCCAGAGGCAGATCTTTCATGTAAAGACAAAGTAAAAGAAGATTTTAAATCACACCAATGCCTAGAGAAAGATCCTCTGAGCTCAGAACCAATATTGAGTTTGTTCAACACTCACAGTATGTTTGCATAAAAGCCACACTCCTACTCCATCATCTGAGGACAAGAAGTCAATCTCAGGGTATGAGGATAATCACGGTGACTACTCCAACACAGACACAACACAAGCATTAAAAGGAAAGGATAATCTTAATCACTGCTCCTCTAATCCCATCCCTTCCAGAGCCACTGGGAGCACAGTGGGATTGCAGCCATGCAGAACAGAGGCTGTTGAGTGTTCTGCAACAAGAGGAAATTAACTCAAGCATCCCCTCCCCTCTCAACATCCTCTGTGTCAACTGCAGTTCCCTGCAATCCCTCTGCCCCAGTGTTTTGTGCACATTGTCCCTTGCTCCAGAGGCAAGCTAAGGACTAAACCTGGATTTTTTTTTCCACACAAAACTCAGCTTTCAAATGAAAAACAAAATCTTTCACGTGTTGCTGAGAAATGAAGCAAGTGAGGTTATGAGCAGGGAACTGCTTATGATCAAGGGCTGCTCAAAGGATTAGCAGCATTTAAACATTTAAATGTTTAGCCCATGATTCCACTCAATTCAGGACTCTAACAAATTTTTTCACATGCTCTTCATTACTGAGAAATGAAGGAACATTGTCCCTATTGTGTGAGTGAAAAACTGTCATATAAGCACCACAGGATGCACTTTTATGTGTAGCTATGTACCTGAAGCTGTAAGATGGCAATTAGCAAGGCCGAAAGCAGCAGCCAGGCACATAACTCCTACTGAAAACCGGTGGGAACTAATCACTTAACACCTTTTTCAAACTGGCATTAGCTCCTGTATAGCTCCCATGTCCTTAACAACATGGAAATCTGTATCAAACTTGCACAAAACCTCTGGAGGACACCAAAGAGCTGAATCCAGACACTTTACACCCAGTCTCTCTACCAGCAGGTAATTTGTTCTTGTCCCAAAATGCCTGGAGAAGGCAAGGGATGAGTTCTGGATTGTAGCCTTGACACCTGGCTGGACAAGGATGGCTCAACAGAGTCCAAATCCTCAGCATTTCATGGAGCCACAGAATGGGTTGGGTTGGAAGGGACCTCTGTAACCTTGTGAAAAACACCAATCACTGATTTTTAAATTTTTAAAAGGTTAATAGTAATAAAATGGTTATAAAATTAGTAATATAATTGGAGTAATAAAAATTTGGGCAATTTGGATTAGGACAATATGAGACAATAAAAACAAAGAGTTACAGACAGTCCGGGTACCTTTTTCTGAGCAAAATAAGGCCAAAAAAGGACCCACGTTAACAGAGGATTAACCCTTAAAAACAACAGCCTGTTACATATTCATACACCTCATACATGATGCATAAATTCCATTCAAACACAGGATTCTGTCTGGTCAGTGTCAACTTCTTCCTCTTAAACCTAACGGCATCTTCAGAGCTGAGTGAGGCGGGAAGAAGTTCATTTCTTCTGATAATGGAGCAATAAATTCTCTTTCTCTGAAAGATTTAGGTGTCCTGTGGCTGCTGTCTCACTGCGAGTCCTTTCTTTAAAAGAAGTATCTTACACAGCATAGTTTCTATTTTAGCCTTATGTTATAACCTAAAACTATATTTTACACACTACTTAAGAAAATTAATACAGCATAACTTTCTAATACAACATACAATACAATACATACAATATTCACTTGAATATTTGCGAAAAGCCAATCATAAAACAGGCATTTTTCACAACCTCTTGTTCCAGCCCCACTGTGCCACTCACATGAAAGCCCAAGGGAAGTTAAGCCCCTGGAAGAGAACTTAAGGTTCAAGTGGAAATCCTTAGGAGTAGCAAAGATACTGAATTTCTCAAGTAGTGAAATTCCAGGACCGGGAACCTTGTCTCATTTCCACTTCTCAGTACACTCCTACACTTGTTACAAGAGACCCAAGTGAGCACACCAGTACATAAAAAGACTTTAAAGAGGCAAATAGAGAGCACAGTGCATGCAAGAAATTTTTTTTCTTTTAGTTCTTAGAGATTCTGAAGCAGCCTGTGCTGTCACGCGCAAAGACAGACCCCCAGTATCTGATGTTCACAGAATTCACAGAATTCCCAGAATGACCAGGTTGGAAGAGATCTCCAAGTTCATTGAGTCCAACCCAGCCCCAACACCTCAACTAAACCCTGGCACCCAGTGCCACATCCAGGCTTTGTTAAACACACACAGGGATGGGGACTCCACCACCTCCCCGGGCAGCCATTCCAGAGCTTTATCACTCCTTCCATGAAAAACTTTTTCCCAGTCTCCAACCTGTATTTCCCTTTGTGGTAAATAGGTATGATTCGTGCTTATAAAATTGAAACAGTTAATCAATATTTGAAAATAATAAAACAGTTAAAAAAGTTGAAATACCAAAAAGGAAAGGGAGAGGAGGGGCTCCACCCCCTTTCCCTGCAGATGTCCAAGGACAAGAGGAAAAGCAAGAGATAACAGTTACTAAAAATTAACAAAAAGAAGGGAAAATCTTCTTGGGTCCCAGGAAAATGTTAATTATAAGAGATTTATTGCTTTGATGCTAAAATGTAGTAGAATGTTAGTTTTGGCTTACGTTATACTGGCTTGGTGCGCGTGTGTAACCCAAAGGTGGATTAAAGGACAAAAGAGGAAGAGGAGAGGCCTTCATCATGACGACCCCCAAAGACTTGTGCGACCACCCAAACGAGTGATGGGGCATGCGCTGTAAAGGTGGTGATGAGAGTGGAGATAGCAGTGTGATGAATCGAAAATGAGAGGAGATGGCATTGACACCTGGCTTATAAGGGGGAATCTTCCCTTGGCAAGCTCGTACGTGAGGTGGCAAGGGTCTGGGACCCTGCACTCCGTACCCCGCGGTTATCTTTTGCTTATGCGCTATTATCTGAACCAAATTATCCCGTATTTTTAATTAAATTATATTGTCAATATATATTCTAAACTATTCAATTAAAATTGTTACTACCTGTAATATCGTTTGGTTTTTTTATGATGGGATAATTGGGCGAACATAACACCTTGGTGCAGCTTGAGGCTGTGTGCTCTGGTTGTGTCAGTGCTGCTGCAGAAAGAGCCCAGCCCCAGCTGAGCACAGGCACCTTTCAGGAGCTGCAGAGAGTGATGAGGGCAGCCCTGAGTCTCCTTTTCTCCAGGCTGAGCACACCCAGCTCCCTCAGTCATTCCCTGTGTTCCAAACCCTTCCCCAGCCTCACTGCCCCCTCTGGACGTGCTCAAACATCTCAACATCAATGTTTTGCCAAAGCAGAGCAGAGCCCCACAAAAAGGAAATTAATTTGGTTAGCACAGGAGCCAGCAGCCCCGTTTGCCCTTGCAGCAGCACAGGTACCCAGCCCTCATCCCCTGCTCTTTCCTCCTGCATCCCAGCCCTAACAGAGCTCTGGGGCTCCCAGGGTTTTGTGCTGATGAGCTCAGACACTGCTCACATCCCCATAGCACTTCCCCAAAGCCACCCTGCTCTCCCAGGAGTTCTCCTGCCTCCCAGGCTCTTTGGGGCATCTCACAAACCCAGGAAGAGACAAGGTGGAACCTCCAGGCACAAATCCTCTATCCTGCCTCCAAATGCATGTGTCTCAGTAAACAAGCTCTGATTTCCTGTACCACCAAATCTCTTATTTATGAAAAGCAAAATGAAGCAGCACAAACCTGCTGCAAATCTTTGTTCGGAGTACAAGCTTCCATTTTATTTGTTCATTTGTTTGCGGTTTTTTAAACCAGTCCTGAATTCAAGCACAAACTAGTGCACCCTCCAGGTTTTAATTTTGAATTTTCTAGGATTGAAAAACACTTGCAACATTTGCCCAAACCTAGTTGCTATTTCTGCCCAAGCTAGTTTTTTTTTTTTTTTTTTTTCCCTAGGACAGTACAGAGAATGCAAAATGGATCCAGGGATGGAAGATGAAGATACACAGCAAATACATGTTTACACTGATACTGCAGAGCTCAATAAATGTGCAGCAAACCTGCAAGCCCACAAAATTGCTACTAAAAAAGGCATCAAAGGTACATGTATGAGAGCAATAGAAAAGCGGGGTGTCCTTCATAATGCAAACTCTCCCACTGCAGGCTTTTAAAATCCTGGCAGCCCGAGTGGTCCACAGATGTTAAATATTATTAGATCACTTCAGGGAAAGAACATGAAACACTGTTCTGTCAGATTCACAGCTGCTGCTCCACAGACTCTCAGACAATTTCAAATTAGGAGGAAGGGACACATTTTTTACAGTATATGGATGATTAACCACTGGTGCAAACAGCAAAGGGGAGGATTGGAGCTGCCATATCTTGATGTTTGAGATGAGAAGTTTCCTAAAGACACATTTAGAGTAAACATAAGGTAGGTTTTCTAAGAGCTAGAGTGCTTTTTGTGGCTCTGAGTGAAGGAAAATAAGTGAAAATCAGTAGTTTGGCTACTAGAAGATGCAGTACCACTGGGTGGTCCCTCCTGTGCCTAATTCCTGTGACTGAGTTTTAAGGATTATTCTCACACATAATTTTGTAAAAACTTCTTCTGCTTAGAAAAGTGAGGTCCCAGAGGTGGGAATGGCCCATCCCATAATTCACTCCACAAGGTTTTCCTTAGGATGGTGACAGGCTGGAGTGGAGCACAACGGGACACCCCTTCTGAGAGAACTGAAACAAGAACTCTTTCTTCAGCGAGATTATGGATTTTATGTGAGAGGATTTTAAGGCAATAACTTAAGATTTCAAGCCTGCAGAGCCATGGAATATTAAAATGGCTTTACTTTAGATAACATAATTCTTTCATTCTTAACAAGCATTTTCTTATGATAGCATAATAATCCATAGTTTGAGCTATTGCTTTGTTTCAAGTAAAAGTGATTACTGTGGCAAAAAGCAAAGAGGATTCAATAAACTGGGTAATCTTTTCTGTCTGCTCTACAACATTTCAAATGTCCTGAACTATAAGAACTTAACCCAAAGATAAGGGGCAAAAGAAAAACATTTCAATCTCACAGCTCCAAATTTCACCTCAATCCACACAAAAATCTCATTTCCAGTTCAGCGTAGGCTTGAAGGTTTATATTTCTAACCTGGCCAGTTTCCCCAGCTGTTTTCCCAGTTTTCTTAAGAAAATCAGCTCAAGGTAGAAATATAAAATGGTTTGGGTTGGAGGAGATTAAAATTAACCAAGTTCCACCCCCTGCCATGGGCAGGGACACCTCCCATTATCCCAGGTAGCTCCAACCTGGCCTTGGGCACTTCCAGGGATCCAGGGGCAGCCACAGCTGCTCTGGGCACCCTGTGCCAGGGGCTCATGGGGAACAATTTCTTCTAAATATCTAAATCTCCCCTCCTTCAGAGTAACCACAGGTTCATAAGAACATGTCTGGCAACACTGATCCCTGTTTGGGATACCATAAATGTGAAGATCTAAACAATATAAATGAAAATATTTAGCTAGAGCAAAATATTCAGAACTTTAGTAAATCTAGAAAGTGGTGATTTTGCTTTGGAAGGATGTTTTATCATTGTTCCTTTAAAAAAAAAAAAAACTGATTTTGCAATTACCTTTCTAGGTAATCAGAGAAATCCTGTTAGTGCACAGCCAAACTCTTCTGTTGCTTAGCAGTTTTCATCTCAAAATGAGAAAGGCTATGAAAAGACTTATGGTCTCCAAAGCAGAGTGCATAATTGCAACATGTTTCCAGAAACAATAATCCCATCTTTACCAGTGCTAAGCTTTTCAGTTTACACATCTGTGCAACTGGATGTCTTCACTGTTCTTATGGGATCTTTATTCTCTTTTCCTTAGATTTGTTCTTTTCTCTCACAGTAATAAATTAATGTGTCACGTACACAACAATTCTTAAACCTCAATGCTACATTAAGCCTCACATAGAAGCACAAACATCCCTTAAGCCTCAGGCTCAAAATCATTTCTGTGTTCAGATGTTCTGCATGCAAATAATACCTTGTAGCTTTGATAAAATTTAAATGTCTAAATCAAAACAAAGAGAATCTTTGCAGCAGTGAAGTTTCAGGTAATTAATCCCTTACTACTGGGACTATATAGATGTTTGTGTCAACCCCATAATGCCACAACAAAAACTATCCAAAGACTCATTGACCCTAAATAAAAGACAGTTAACATTTCTGTCAGTTATTCAATGGCTAATTTATATTTAGAAAAGATATATGAACAGCTTTTATGGCTGCTAAGGGAAGAGAAGGAAGCACATGTGAAAAAGGTTTTATCACAGCCTCAACAGCCACTTCTCAGACCACCCTTTATTTCAGTTTGATCCAGCAAGGCAGGGCTTGCCCCATCAAAACAAATTGTGGAAGATTTAATGATTCTACCTCTCATTACTTCTAAATTGGTGATGCTCTCTGATTTTGCACTTCCAACAACCTTACTTTGTTAATACTTAAAACTAAATCTCAAAATACCATTATTTTACTTTATCTTGGAGTGACAAATCCTCTGTTTTAATTCAAGTCTTTTAAACTCTATTGATATGCCTTTATGTAATCTCAAGCCCTCTGATCTGAGTCAGCAGGACTCAGAAACACACATGCATGTATTTGACAGGATAAAGTGTTCTGCCTCCTGCAGCACTGATCTCCAACCACTGCTCTGGTGGAGCGACTCAAATGACAAAATTAAACCAAAAAAAACCCCAAATTAATCAGGATCTGAAAGCCAGAAACTCCAACACTAAAGCCAGCAATGATTTTTTCAGTATAATATTGTCCCCAAAAGTTCTGATGGTTTGAAATAGAAGAACTGGGTTTTGCATCTGTTTATCCACTTGAATACACAAATCCCAGCCCAAATCCACTCTGTGTGACACGTGCAGAGAAGGGAAGGCTCCAGGGACACCTCCCTGAGGCCTCAGTGCTGAAGGGAGCTCATGAGAAAGCTGGAGAGTGACTTTTGACAGGAGCTGATAGTGACAGCACAGGGAGAACGGGTTTAAACTAAAAGAGGAGAGATTTAGATGGGATGTGAGGAGGAAACTCTGCCCTGTGAGGGTGGGCAGGCCCTGGCACAGGGTGCCCAGAGCAGCTGTGGCTGCCCCTGGATCCCTGGCAGTGCCCAAGGCCAGGCTGGACAGGGCTGGGAGCAGCCTGGGACAGTGGAAGGTGTCCCTGCCATGGCAGGGGTGGCGCTGGATGAGTTTTAAGATCCTTTCTAACCCAAACCATCACAAGTTGGTCTGTAGGAGCACATTCACTGAGGCTCCCCAGAGACCTCATGACCAGTGGTGAGGGTCAGGGTCAGCAGGAACTGCACTAAAGAAGCAACAAATAGACAGTAAAAGCAGAAAAGTGAATCCTTAGCAAGAAATTTATCAGAGAACAATGGTAACAACCAATAGTTTTCAAGCTGTGCCTCCCAAGTTTACAATCCTCACTTAGAGGGACAGATATCACACAAATTTACAAGATTCTCCACAGTAATATTCACCATAACTTGACCTTATAAAGTAGATAAATAGGCAAGAGCAAGAAAAACATATGTGCATCTCCTTCATAAATTCACAACAGTGCCCAAAACTACAAAAGGAGCTGTCATACACCTGAGTTTTAATTGCTACTTCTGCTAAATAAAGCCATTATTATTTTTTCAGCTACCTTCAGGTTCTCTGAGCAGGACAGATTAGTTTAATGAGACTTTGGATGAAGCACTCCAAGTCAAAAAGGTACAGAAACTGTTATCCCCCCTGCCAACCTTTGCCATGGTTTATTAAATTGGAGCAAACAAAGAACTGCATCCCTCTACTACTGATTCAACAAAGGATTAGCCACTGACACGGATAATGGAAACCTCTAAATCCATCAGATTGAATGTGAATAAATAAATAAACAAATCCTAAGACACATTAACCCTCTGCACCTTCCTAGCTGAAGTGGGGAAGAGAACATCCCTAAGAGTTACACCAGGACTTTCCTCTGGTGTTTCTCCCACGCTCCTGTGATGGATCCCACAACAATGGGGCTGGGTACACAGCTGGTATTCAATTAATCAATTATTTCCTGCCAAATCCAAATCCAAATGGTGCTCTCAGAGAACTCCATTGCATTTTTCCCCCTTAACACCCTGCACGCTTCAAAAAACAACACCCATGAGCCACTGAAGACATTATATGAAATGAAAGTTTCACTTATTGTGCGATCAAAGTAATGTTTTATTTGATTTATAGATTCTGCTGCATCTCCTGCTGCACAAGCCAACACTATCTGAGTGATAAATTACAGGGGTGCATGAAATTACAGACTGGGGGGAACATCTTGTCAAAGATCCCAAGGGAAGGTGCAGCAGGGAAGATGCAGTCAAAAGAAGCCAGAAAAAGAAGCTCCCTTTGCATGACAAGTTCCTGGATGTACAAATTTTATTTGGCTGCTGATTTGTGAGATTGTTAGGGTTTAGCAATCTGTATCCTGCTACACTTCCTCTGCAAGGGAATTTGCTTATAGGACATGGCCAATTATTCTCTTCTTCCCCCATCTCTCACATTTTCCAAGAGCCACTTGCACCAATTCCTGCTGAAAAGCCCAGAGGAAGGCAGAGCAGCTTTGCTCAGCTCAGCTTTGCCCTGCTGCTCTGACACAAGCTCTGATTTCCCTGCATGGCTTAAACCAGAAGCAGCCTGTGTTAATGTTAGTCAGGCACACACCTGGATATTCCTGCTAGCAAAGATGTCACAAAAAAACCATGACCTGAGGTTCTGCAAAGACTGACAGAGCTGTCTGGGTCATTAATACAGGAGGGAGAGGGCTCTGTGGACAACTTCTGCCAGAAACTGCTTCCCTACAAGATCCAGGTGGAAATTATCAGGAAAGCTGTGCTACAGAGCTGCTCTAAGTCAGCCTGACAGGACAGGGGAAGAAAATAAATTGTGTTCAGTGCAAGAACAGGCAGGCAAAAAACCCTGCAAGATTCAGAAGAGTGGGTTTATACCTCCTCCTTCCCCTCAGTGACATTGTCAAGGACACAATTTGAACAGAGATGTGGGGAGCGTCCCCCAGGTGGAGGGGCTGTCACACCCAGCAGCCTGGGCAGGTGTGACATGTGCATGAGAAGCTTCAAGAATCAGTGCCAGGCAACCCCAATGTAGGGAAGAGTGGGCTCTGACTCCATGATTTCAGAAGGCTGAAGAAATGCTTTATTAAGCTATATATATTACACTAATACTATGCTATAACTATACTAAATAGATGCTCAAGAAAACCCCATGACTGTCTGGAGATGGCCACAACACAGCTTTGACCGAATTGGCCAAGAAATCCAAACAACCATGACCTTCAGTAAACAATCCCCATAACACATTCCACATGTGCCAAACAACAGGAGCAGGGAATAGAGATAGAATTGTTTTCTCTTCTTCTCTGAGCTTCTCACTGCCCTCCCCAGGAAAATCCTTGGGAAAGTTGTGCCTGCTGCTCTCTGTGAAGGGACCTGAGGCCACATTCAAGTTTCTGCCTCAGCTGCAAACTCTTCTCTGTCATCGAGTTCCAATTACAAAACCAGCCAGTTTGAGCTGTCCTTCCCCCCAGGAGTAAAGGATCAAGGTGCCACTGGCACCTGACAAGAGGGAAGACTTGGCTTAGGGAGCTGAAATGAACTTTTAAATTAAGCATGAGGAAGGCATTACAATGACAGTCATATATGTCTTGGAAATGTTGGTATACTCAAACAAAAACGAACCAAACAACCAAATTTAAAGTTCCTACATTAAAGCTGTGGTTCAGGAAAATGAAGAAAAGGAAATGAAATCAAATCTTCCCCCTTTTCAGAATCACAGAATCACTGGGTTGGAAGAGACTTTCAAGATCATCGAGTCCAGCCCAGCCCCAACCCCTCAACTAAACCCTGGCACCCAGTGCCACATCCAGGCTTTGTTAAACACACCCAGGGATGGGGACTCCACCACCTCCCAGGCAGCCATTCCAGAACTTTATCACTCTTTCAGTGAAAAACTTTTCCCAATTTCCAACCTGTATTTCCCTTGGTGCAGCTTGAGGCTGTGTGCTCTGGTTGTGTCAGTGCTGCTGGAGAAAGAGCCCAGCCCCAGCTGAGCACAGGCACCTTTCAGGAGCTGCAGAGAGTGATGAGGGCAGCCCTGAGTCTCCTTTTCTCCAGGCTGAGCACCCCCAGCTCCCTCAGGGGTTCCTCACAGGGTTTGTGTCCCCAGCCCCTCTCCAGCCTCGTTGTCCCCTCTGGATGTGCTCCAGCCCCTCAAGGTCCTTCCCAAACTGAGGGCCCAGAGCTGGACACAGCACTCAGGGTGTGCCCTCAGCAGAAGGCAACTGATCACCATTGATCACCAGTTGATCACCATTGATCACCAGTTAACAACCATTGATCCCAACAATCCCAACCCAACAACAGCAATCCTGCTGCCCTGAGATGGGCTGGTGGCATCACTCTGGGTCCCAGCACTGCAGTGCCCACGGGCTGGGCTCTCCCTGCCCCTCTATCCAGGGCTGCAGGAGCTCTGCCCCCATCCCTGCAGCAGCAGAGGTTTCTCCTGGAGCAGCCAGCCCTGCTCAGGCTGAGCAGCTCCCAGCACTGCAGCTGCCTGAGCCCCTCATCTGCTGCTTCTCAACAGCTCTGAGCAGGGCTGGAGCTAAGCAGGGAGAAAAGCAGCAGGGATTCTCCATCCCTCTGTGAGCATTGCAGATCCAGGGGTTTAGCTGGCCCTGGCTCCAGAACATCATTAGGAAGAGGCTGCTGTGCTTTCCAGCTCGTTTGGCCAAGGCTGGTGCCAAACACTGACAGGGTGCCAGGGGCTGAGGAAAGGCTGTGCACATCTGGGGCTGCTCCAAGGCTGATGGGCTTTCCAAACCTGAAGGGGGACATTCCCCTGTCCTGCCTGGAGACCAAAACTTCTCCTCTGGGGTTCTGAAACTCTCAACCGCCTCTCAAAGAGAAATGCAAAATCCACCTAATACATATGGAAAAAACCCTCTCACTAAGCTGTCAAGATGTACAAGAGTTAGAGAAAGTGCAGGAGAGACTGAGGCAGACTTTCAACATTTTTTCCATAATAATGACCAAAATTTGCACAATACTAAAATTCTCCCATGCGAATGCAAACATCACTATAATCTCTTTTAACAAAGCACACAGAGAAATTAAAGCAAGCTTAACTAAGCAATGTTTGTGAATATTAATGAGCCTAAAAGCTAAATCCAAGCTTTTAAAATTTAAAGTAAAGAGAGGATTGTTTTCAGACTAATTTGTACTTAAAGCCGATGCTTTGCATGTGAAATGCAAGGAAGAGAATGAACTGTGGTGCCCTGGAAAAGCATTAAAATGAGTGTAACAAAGTAAGATCTTTGAGAATTCTAAATATCTGCATCTATCCCACTTTTAAGCTGATACAGTGAGATGTGCTCAAATATCACTGGACAGTGGCTTATTCCAAATCTCCACATCCTGTTTTATTGTAAAGATCAAAAAAATATGGGGGATTTTTCCTTATTGTCATAATTCAAACAGCACTGATGTTTTACCTGGCACGTGGAAACTCTGCATTCGCCATCCAGAGAAGTTTAGGACAAAAGTGGAACAGCTTCCACATCTGACACAGGCAGTTCAAGCTTCATTTGGTGAGGCTGAACATCCCTCACATCAAACTGAATGGTTTAAAAATCCCACCAGCTTCAGCAAGGAACAGAAATCACATCAGGTGGGATTTACCCAGATCCCAGATGTTTATCACAGACACCCACATCACCTCTGCTCTTTGCAGTTAGTGAAGAGAAACTGATGCTTTTATTCTGAATTCATCCCAGCCTCCTGGAGATGCCTTGGTGAGATGGATCACCCTTGAGTGTGGTCACCAATTGTTGTGGTGTTGTTGAGGGTCCCCAGGACGAGGTGAGAGATGAGAATTGACTCCAAGTTCTCAGAAGGCTGATATATTATATTATATTATATTATATTATATTATATTATATTATATTATATTATATTATATTATATTATATTATATTATATTATATTATATTATATTATATTATATTATATTATATTATATTATATTATATTATATTATATTATATGAAAATTATATACTAAAACTACACTAAAGAAAACGAAAGGAGACATCAGAAGGCTAAACAATAATGATTAATAAAAACCCGTGACTAAGCAGACTCCCGACACAGCTGGACTGGGATTGGTCATTAAGTTAAAACAATTCACATGCTGGGTAAACAATTCTCCAAATCACATTCCAGAGGAGCAAAACATGGAGAAGCTGAAGCTCCCCAGCTTCCCAGGAGAAGAAATCCTGCCGAAGGGATTTTTCAGAAAAGATGACAGTGACACTTGAGAACACTCGTTCCTCTCCAGAGGCTCTGAGGGAGCTGAGGGGTCACTGCAGGGCAGCTGTCAATGGCACAGACACCTCACACAGATGGATCTCACTCCTCAGGCGCCAGAAGCCAAACAAACCATACCCATCCACTGAAATCTGACAAAATTTAAGAGTACCAGCTCAATCCTTAGAACAGTCGTGACCAGACTCCCTTTGCTTGGCCATCCTGACCTGACAGAGCTGCACTAGGAACATGCAATGGCTTGGGCTGGAAGGAAACCTAAAGGTTCATCTCATTCCACCCCTGCCATGGCAGGGACACCTTCCACTGTCCCAGGCTGCTCCAAGCCCTGTCCAGCCTGGCCTTGGGCACTGCCAGGGATCCAGGGGCAGCCACAGCTGCTCTGGGAATTCCATTCCACAGCCTTCCCACCCTCACAGGGAAGAATGCCTTCCCAATATCCCATCTAACCCTGCCCTCTGTCAGCGGGAAGCCATGCTCTTCTAAATAATTTTTCAGTACTTTTAATTTTGATGTTTTGTTGTTCCCTTTTTCCTTTTCTTTTGGTGTGGTTTTTTGGGGGGTTTTTTAAGTTCAAAACCACAAAAGAGTTGAAGTTTTTATTGCCGCAAGTTCCTCCACCGAGGAGCACAGGCTGAGCCCTCTCGGTACCCTAACAGAAATACCTGTCTGCTCTTTTCTGTGTTTGGAAACCTCCAGTCCATGAGGAAAAACCCATTTTCTGTTTAATACTGATGATGTGACACAGACAGCAGAGAATGGCATGACAATTGCAGCAGTCTGTGAGAAAAGCCAGGGCATTGGCAGGAGGCAGAGGCTGGGATCCCAACACCAGGCACCCATCCCCAGGAGCACACAGGCACAGGGAGCACCCAGGCTTGTGACGGTGTTCACAGGGGTTTTTGTTGAGGGAAGAGGCGAGGATCTGACTCCATGTTTCAGAAGCCTTGATTTATTAGTTTATGATATATGTTACATTAAAACTATACTAAAAGAATAGAAGAAAGGATTTAATCAGAAGGCTGGCTAAGAATAGAATAGCAAAGAATGATAACAAAGGCTCTGTCTCGGACTCTCTGTCTGAGCCAGCTGACTGTGATTGGCCATTAATTAGAAACAACCAACATGGGCCAATCACAGATGCACCTGTTGCATTCCACAGCAGCAGATAACCATTGGTTACATTTTGTTCCTGAGGCCTCTCAGCTTCTCAGGAGGAAAAATCCTAAGGAAAGGATTTCTCATAAAAGATGTCTGCGACACAGGCTGAGGCATGGAAACTCCAGTCCCTGATCTATCCACAATCCCTGATCATCCAGAAATTTACAGAAAAATTCAAGCAGTCTCAGCCACATTCTGACATCTCCTGATCAATACCCTCCAAGCTCAAAAGAAACAAATTCCCCTTGTAGGGACAAATGTCCTACACTGGGTCCTGCTGTTTTCCCTGCTTTCTGCTGCCATGGAAGGCACCAAACCTGAAGTTTGAACAACTGGTAAAATATGTTAAAAAAAAAAAAGAAATTCAGGCCAGTTTGCTTCTCTGAAGTCCCTTATTCCTCCTCTCCCTGCCAGTCCCTGAGCACTCGGGGTAGCTCAGGCAGCTGCAGCCTGGGTTATTCAGCTTACAGAGATCAGTGGGTACTGCGCTTCAAACGGTTCATTAACTTCTTGTGCTCGGACCCTGGAGATAAGAATCCACTGTCTGGAACAGATTTGCATGAAGGCAACAAAAGATAAATAAAATTACAATATAAGACATGACAAAGTGAGAAAGCAGGGCTTTACCCCCTTCTGTGAAACCCTAAACAGAGAGAAATCCCCATCTTCCCTTACAGAGAAAGAAAGCTCACATATGTGGCTTTGCTCTATTTGAAGAATGTTCTAGGGCACAAAACCAGCAGAACTCCCTGAAGTTGGTGAGCCCCTCCTTTCTATATTCTCTTAGATATTAATTCTCCCACAGGCAGAGAACTACTTCTAAAACACAGGCCTCAAAAAGTCTTTTGTAGACACCACTCACATAGATGGGGTGCAAGAGTATCATATTTCTAAGGGGAAAATAGAATTAGTAGACACAGAAGAGGAGCTGGTGGAGTAATCTTATTTATTGCCTCCTTTGAACCCAAGCTGTTATTTTTTTAATCTGGGAATGACTACTTAACCTCTCTGGCACTTACTTTGTTATACATATATACATATATATATATAGATAGCTGGATAGATATAGATGATATAGATATAGATATAGATATAGATATAGATATAGATATAGATATAGATATAGATATAGATATAGATATAGATATCAGCAATGTTTACCTCCCAGGGGAAGAAAAACTGTTGTATACTTCTGAGTTTAATAAGAATGTCATCCAATCCACGAGTGCTACCCAACATTTCAAAAGCAATCCTGATGAAACTAAGGGAGAGCTGGGACCTTAAAGCTGGAATTTACCTCTTGCATTCCTGCACAAATAGGCTAAATAGCTTGGATCTCAGTCAGGATCACAGATGTGCATCCCCTAAAACACAACTGCTAACAAGTCTGGCAGCCTGTGCAGCTTTGGTAGGAACAAGGCTTCCCTGCCAACTGGTCCCCAGTGCAGCCCAACCGTGCACAATAAAACCCTCTCCAGCCTTGCTCAGGTTCTGAATTCCTGCTCCAAGGGAAAGGAACAGGGTTTGCAAGCATCAGCTCTGGCACAGCTGCCCTGCCTCCCCCCCTGGCAGCCCCTGACACAATGCCCAGGTGCTGAGAGCTCTGTGTGCTCATTTATCTCAGCCCTGACAAAAGCAGTGACATTTGCCAAAGTTTGATTCATCCCAGGCTGAAATCCTCATTCCCTGGAGGTAAATATTGCTGTCTAATGAGGAACAGTCACGCACAATTACACTGTGAGGCAGCACATGGCTGAGGGTCTTGAGAAAGCTGATTTGTTAAACTAACTGCTGGAGGGAAGGACTGGGCTGAGCCACGGCTCCAAATGCAATCCCAGCCCTTCCCAGGGCACTCTCCAGAAGGGTCCTTGGATCTGCCTTGAAAAATTTACAAAATAAGCACAAAGGAGATGAGAAAGTAGCCTGAACTCTCTCCTCTCTTTGCCTATGAGTTTCTTCACAAAGAAAGGAGCTCTGTTGAAAATGTGCATTTTGTAAGCTGCCAGCAGGAGCTTTCCTCCAGCCCTAGGAGCTGATCCCTGATGGAGCAGCACACCTCTCTCCCAAACTGGGACCTCTCCTCTGCCTCCCAGGCTGTGCTCAGCCCAGCCTACACATCACCAGCAAGAAAATATCTGTTAAGGTGAGGCTTTAGCACAGAATTCCCAGAATGACCAGGTTGGGAGAGACCTCCAAAATCATCGAGTCCAACCCAGCCCCAACCCCTCAACTAAACCCTGGCACCCAGTGCCACATCCAGGCTTTGTTAAACACACCCAGGGATGGGGACTCCACCACCTCCCCGGGCAGCCATTCCAGAACTTTATCACTTTCTGTAAAAAACTTTTTCCCCAATATCCAGCCTGTATTTCCCTTGGTGCAGCTCGAGGCTGTGTGCTCTGGTTGTGTCAGTGCTGCTGGAGAAAGAGCCGAGCCCCAGCTGAGCACAGGCACCTTTCAGGAGCTGCAGAGAGTGATGAGGGCAGCCCTGAGTCTCCTTTTCTCCAGGCTGAGCACCCCCAGCTCCCTCAGGGGTTCCTCTCAGGGTTTGTGTCCCCAGCCCCTCTCCAGCCTTGTTGCCCCCTCTGGACCTGGGGGGCAGGTTTACCTTCCTGAGCAGTGTCACACCTGCCTCTCGTGCTCTACAGAGCCAAGCAGCCTCCTGCAGCTCCTAATACACATCATTACTCCTTGCAGGGGTCATTTGGCACAAAGTTAGGACAAAGCAGAAAAGCAGCCACAAAGATTTGTATTCTTTTATCAAGGCAGCCTGGAAAATACCCATGTATCACCCAGCAGGATGTGCAGCATCCCAGCCCTGAGGGGCAGCTCTGCTTCCCCCGGTTGCATCTTGCCCCATTCCTGCATTCCTTCAGGAATGTTCTCATCACATTCCAGCCAGGAACTTCCTGGCCCTTGAACTAAAACTATCTGGGTCTCAGCTTAGTGTTACAGAGTTTCTGAACTTTTTGAAATCCCCCTTAAGAGGGATTTCAGTTCAGGAACACCTTTCAGGGGAGAAAAGAAAAAAGAGAGAAAGAGAGAAAGGGAAGAAGAAACCCCCCTAGCAAACCCAGTAGCATAGACTTCTATAATTGATCCAGGAGGGACATGAAACCATAATTAATCCATTTGGGAGATGGGGATGTCTCAAACCCTTTTTTGGGAAGATGGGGAGTACCTGGTTATGTTCACTTTACAAACAAGCAAAAGTTAATTGCTTCAGAGTGCCAGCAAAATTTACCCAGGGAATTCATCCTCTTATCTAATGCCACCTGCAGCAGGACTGGGCTGCTCTGAATTAGAGCTGAGATCAAAGAGCACCTGTGCACAGCAAGATTTTGATTTCCTCCTCCTCTCTCTTTGCTCCACCAGACAGGTTTGTATTTCTGATCACACTGTCAGCTAAATTGTTACTTTTAATTACAAGGCATTCCCACTTCTCCCCTTCCTCCTCACACCTCACAGAGATGAAAACCCAGCATATCCATCATGGTTTGCAGCACTGGGAAGTGGGACAGGAGGGAAGAGCAGCTCCTGCAGGATCCCTGCCCCTGCAAAGGGTTTTTCTCTCAGTGTACAGCCCAGCATCTGTAATTCATACACTCACTGATTCTCACTTGCTGCCACTAATGGGGGGCCAGTTAGCCATAGAACACCATTAATTAGTTATAAATTGAAACTAATTATCATAATAATGAAAGGATGCATGAATGCAAAGTTTGCCTCTTTTGCAGTGGTATTTACAAAAGAAAGATTAGCAAGGCAATTTGTGTTAGATTTTTACTACAAAACCCATGAGGGATGCAGAGCACAGCAATGGGAAACAGCTGCTTGGAGGCACTGATGTCTAAACCATGTCAAACCCAACACTTGCAGGAGGATGGAAACACCTCTGAGAATCAAAAGTCATAAAGCAAAAATATATCCTGCAGCGTATCATGTCTGCTGGGCACGAGCTCAGAGCTGCTTGCTCTGAGCCTTTCATTGATTTAAAGTAAAGCTGTGTGCCTGGATGTGCACAGCAGTGCCAGTGCTGCCTCTGGACAGGGGCAGAAAGGCAGTGATGAGTTTCAGCTCAAAGGACTCTGAGTGCCATCCCTGGACAGCCCAGCTCACACCAAACCTGTGCTGAAGCCAGCAGTGACCACACAGAGCCCCAGCTCTAACTGTGCATCTGTGGGTATCCATTTACTGGAAGCTATTGTCACTCTAGGACACGAAACACCGCGAGTGCACACACCACTGCTCTGAAAAAAAGGGAAATTTAGTTTCTGACTCCAACATTTACGGTTTTCCAAAAGTGACAGTGGATTGGAGGGTGACAGTGCCACCTCTCCAATGACACTGGACTAGCCAACAGTCCATCAAATTTCTCCTCCTCCATAAAAGAATGCAAAACAATGAGTTATTTACAGAAAGTGTGTCAGAAAGTTTGCTACAAGAATGTCAACATCAGAAGGATTAGAAAATCTTTAAAAATCAGAGTGACAAGCTATAGCAAAGAAATGGCCCAAAGTGATCTCCAAACCACAGCAGAGAGCACCACAGAAAATATCCTGGGGCTGGGAAGACAGACCACCCCCCTCCATGGCCTTGCTTGGATTTAGATAAAAGAATCCCTCTGGAAGTTCAGTGTGAGTTGGTTTAACACTTCCAGTCCTCATAACTGGCTGGGAATCAACTGTTTTAATTGCAGCAAATTAAGCTCACTCATCACCCCCCACCCCCCTTTATTAAGCTTTGTGATTTCTTTGGTAGCAGTAATGATACCAACAGTTGGAATAAATTCTTTTTTGGGTAGAGCAGACTCAGTGTTGAGAAAAGGCTGAGAAAACTGACTGAGAGCAAAGGGGAAGCAAGAAGGGACAGGAGAGAACTGTTATTCCAGATGCTCAGACTTGCTCTGAGGTCTGAAAGAGTGAAAAAGTATTTGCTCTACACTGGAGATCCACTGGGACTAAGCCACAGGTTCCTTAGGACCTTCCACTCAGCACAGGAACAAAACCCCATGAACCAGATTCCTTGGCACTGGAAAAACCAGGGAAAAGTCACTCAGGACAATGAAATAGGGTACAAGAAAAGCAGGGAAATTTTTAAAGATGAAAATTTGGTTTTTCATTGAATCCTAAAATCATTTAGGTTGGAAGGAGCCTTTAAAAGCAGCAAGTCCAACTGCTCTGCTTGGTTCAGCTGGAATTTCGTGGGCCAGCAAAATCCCTTCCTAGAATAACTTTATTGATCAGGGGATCAATGTGGTGTTTTACATGGATAAAAGGAATGGCTGAAAATACGGTGAAGAAGGGAGGAGGAGGTTTTAATCTCCTCATCTGAGCAGAGATGTTTCTTACAGGCAATATGCAGGAACAAACCAGCACTGGCACAAATCACACACTGTGTAGAGCAAGAGTAACTTTCCATCAACTCCCTGAAAGGCCTTTTAGTCCTCTAAGTGGAAGTTTGTACATTCCTCATTCATTTACCATCCCTAGTGGGTTCTGTACTAAATTAAGTGTTTATACAGTGCTTTGAAGATGTAAAGCACTGAAAGTGGCAAATACTCTCACTAGATATCAAAGAGCTACAGCTCCTGGAGACTAAGCAGATCCATCAGCTGAAATAATTGGTTGCACCTAACACTGACAAAGTAGAGTGGCATAAATGTCATTTTTTTCACAGATTCACGCTCAGACTTGCACTTGGAGGAAGCAGATCATTCCAGGATTATTTTATCCAAAGGATTACCTTGGTGGGAGGAGCACTGCCTTTCTCTTAGGGACTGAGAGTTGGGCACAGCTGGGAATAAGGCACTAAGGATGACAGGCAACTGCTGTAAATCATGATAGAAAATGCACTGTCTTTGATTTAGGTTTCTTCTACCACAGATGGAGTCTGTTAACTTCGCTGTTCCTGACTCCAGAAGTGCACAGGCTATGCACAACTAAGAAAATACCTGGAAAATAGGAACAGCCTGCCCTGAGAACCCTGAGAAGCAAAGGGAATCATTTACAGAGTTACTTTCCATGGCTCTTCAGTATCAAATCAGCACTGCCAACTGTGCTGAAGTTGGGAGGACACACATTACCCTTCCCAATGCCTCCCCTGCAGCCTCAATTTGCCAAGAAAAAAAGCAAAAATGCAGATTAGGACTGCTGCTAATTAAGCTAAAAATATGCCATAGTGGGAATATTAAAGGGGGGAAAAAACCAATCAGTGGGAAAGGCATTGATACAGCAGCAGTGAGGCAGCTCCAGCTGTTTGGGCACATCTGGCCAATAAAAATTACTCTACCACCAATTTATTTATCCTAGTGAAGGACCAGATTTCACAGGGAATAGGTGTATCACGCACAGGAAGGGATCTACAGAAGTGCAGCACTTCTGCCCTTTGTGGGCTTTTCCCCAGGTTAGATCTGGCAGGTCAGAGGTGTGAACGTGCCCTTGCTGGCTGTGCCAAACACTCCTGAGCCTCCTACCTGCCAGGGACAGCAAGGGTTAATCACTCTCAGATGCTTTGGATGTGCTGTGATGTTGCCCTGTTCTTCTAAGCCTTCTAATGTTTGCATTTTTGTAATGGAGTTTCTCACCACTTTTCATGTACATAATGATTGTTTTGCATTCCTTTTTGGAGGAGGAGAAATTGATGCACTGTTGGTTTGACCAGTGTGGCTGGAGAGGTGACAATTTCACCCTCCCATCCATAGTCACTTTTGAAAGTCTATAAATATTGGAGTTCAAAAATAAACTACTCTCTTTTTACCTTAGATGTCTCATCTTCTGCGTGTCGTTCATTTCGTGTCCTATTGCAACACTGTGACATGCAATAAAACAGTGATTTTGCACTTTGTAGTAAAAATAAGGATGGGAGAGCTTTCCCCCTCCTTATTTGTTCTGAGTAGTTATTTTATTTATTCCTCTTAAAATATCTCCACCTGTTTTGACTGAGGGGTTGGAGCTCTGTGATTCGTGTCCTCATCTTAGCCCTCCCTTGAACTGGAAATGCTCCTTTGGGGATCTGTGCAGCTCTGTTAATAACAGTTCACAAAGGTTACCCAGATAATGCACCCAGTAATGTCACAGCTCTAAAATAGCCAGGTTTGTTTAGACAGTGCTTCTAAAGGAGATACAGATTTGAATTGGGATTATTAGTTAAAATGCAACCTTAATCTTTTCACATCGATCCTAATAAAAGAATTTTTGTTAGGGGAAGGGTGGAGAAGATAAAGCAGAAATTCTTCTGTGGGAATTCTCCCCTGTCTCCCTGAAGGATGAACTTTAGGATCCCAGCCACTCTGATAATTGTTGTAGCATTAAAATGGCCTTTAATTCCCATTATAAACTGGCTCCTGACTTTCATCCAGGTGTGAGTGATCCCCACCAACACTTTCATTCATTAACCTGCCAACTGCCATAGATTTACTTGACTCTGGTTTGTGGTTTGACCACAGTTTGACAAAAAGGAGGGGATGTATTGAGGGAGATACAGGAGCCTGGTTTCAGCCCTGTGCCAACAGCAGGCAGCAGGAAATCAAAGGTGAGCTAATGGTGAGAGAAAGTCTGAGAGCCCATGAGTGTCACAACAGGTAAGGGGGGGGGGAAAGACAAATTTAGGCAAAAAACCAAGAAAGGATGAAGAGACCAAGTTGTGCTAAAGGAGCTGTTGTGAGCAGCAGTGTCACAGGTACAGCTGGCTCACCTGAAAGAGAGAACAGAGCTGATGGAGGAACTCTCCCCTCCAGTGTCCAGTGAAAGGACAAGAGGAGGAAAATGTGAACTGCTGTTATTTAAACATAAAAATTAATTTTTATCACAACCTTGATTGAACACTAAAGCAGATTTGCCCATAAAAGCTGTGGAGTTTCCACCCTTGGAGATATTTAAAATTAGACAAGGCCCAGAACAACCTGCTCCAGCTGACCCTGCTTTGAGGACAGAGAAAACATTTAAGGATCTCTAGAGACACCATCTAACCTCAGCAATTCTGTTATTCAATACCATCTGGAAGGAAAGGACCTTGGAACCCTCAAAACCAGCTCCTCCCAATTCAATGTCCCAAAATCAGAGGAAAGGACTCAAGATGCCTTTCAGGTACAGGATGCTCCAAACATGAACTTCTTCTTCTCTCTCACTTTAACCCCACCAAGCTCCTCTCCATCTTCTAGAGCCCTTTAATGCCCAATTCCTTCCCAGCCCATACAGGAATGTTATATCTGCCCTATTTCCTTTACCTCTGTTTTCAATATCACCTCTTCAAATCCACAGCAGATGTCACATGTTAATGAAATAACCCTCCAGGGAATGAAAGCTGCAATGCAAACAGGAACATCTTGATCAAATCCAATTTTTGTTCCAGGAAAATTTCTCTCAGGAGAAGAGCTGTGGTTTAATGGCTCCAAATTTAGTTCATGAGCTTCTTCTCACAAGTCTAAAAGCTCCTAGACAGTCTACATAAACATATGGATCTCATAATGCCCAAGCTGGTCATTAAAAGGGGGAAGTTCTTGGAAGTGCAAGTAGAATATAGAGCAGGCATTCCCTGTGTCTGAAACCTGATTTTCATAGTGGCAGCTGGTGAGATGCTAGTGAAGGAGTGAATTGCCATACAGGGCAGTGTTTTCAAGGAAACACAAGGTTGTTTTGGGCTCTTGAGTGAAATTCAGAGCTCAGAAGTAGCTGGAATGAGCAGTGTCTGGCCTAGTCCTCTTCCAAATAATCCAAGAAAAAGTTTGCAAGCTGCAAATTGCAACAGAAGACTTCCTGTGGTGCATTACAGACATATTTCCACCTCACATCTCATCCCAGCTAGGTCAGAGCCCAGCTCAGCTCTCTCAGCCCTCCCCAAGACTGATGGCTCCTGCTCACTCTCACCACACAGCCTCTTGTTTGCATTAGGCTCCTGCACACAAGGAAAAATGCCTTTCTCACTGTTTCAGCTGCCTTTTGTTTCACCTGAAGTTAAAAAAAAAAAACAGCCACACAAAGTCATCTGCAAGTCCCCGGCCAGAGCTGGAATGGGCTGTCAGCTGCTGCCTGGCAGGCACCAAAGGCAGCCCCAGGCTCAGATTTCCATGGAGCTCCAGAAGCATCCACTGAGGGCATAATGTGCTCTGACTCCATGATTTCAGAAGGCTAAACAATTGTTTTATTAATCTAGGTAATATTACACTAATACTACATTAAAACTATGCTAAAAATATCCTATAGAAAAACCCGTGACTGCCTGCAGATAGTCAAGACACAGCTTTGACCCAATTGGCCAATCAATCCAAACATCAGCAGGGTCCAATTAACAAATCACTTTGGGTAAACTATTGTGGGAATCCATAAAATCAGAGAGTTTTGGGAAAGCTGCAAAAGGCAGGCCTCAGAGACAGCAGAACTGTGATTAGAGCTAAGCAGTAGCCATGAGATAGATCAGCAGAAAAATTATGTAAAAACAGAAAGTTAGGACAAATAGAACAATGGTCTGTGTATTAATGCTTGGCTAGAATAATTCCCTGAGCTACAGAAAAGTTTATCTAGTGAGATTTTAGGAAGGTCTAAGCTTAATAATGGAGCTCTGTGCATTGTGCTTTAAGGCTCACAAACAGGTATTGTATTTGAAATAAGGAAGTGTCAGCACTCAGGACATCCCTCTGGCAGTCCTGAATGGTTCGAGCCCCTGCTAGGAGGCTCAGAGACCTTGGCACAGAGCCCAAGACACTCCTGACTTTGATTTTGACCTATGGAGCAAATTACCACCTTTATATGAAGAATTACATGTCAAGAGAGTTTAAGTAGAATAACAGTTAGTTTGTCACGGGGTGAAAGTAGATTTTGGGGGTTTTTAGAATGGGGGCTCAGGGTCCCAAGATGAAGGAATTTGGGTGTGTTTTGTCCTTCTTTCTCCTTCCTAGCCTCCATGTTCTGTGTGATGCTGGCATGTTTGGATTGGTTTAAGGTAGGAACTCACTGTCTAACATAGGTGATAAGTATTGGAAAATAACTGTAAATAAAGTACCGTAGTTTGTAGTGTTAAATGTTGGCACCAGCCCAAGGGTGGCCAGTGTGCCTCTGACTGACCTGCTGAACAGACCTTGGCAGACCAGAGAAAGAATGTTCTAGATAAGAAATAATAAACAAGATTGAAAAGCACAGCCAAGGAATCCTGACTCCTTCATTGACTGCTGGGCAGGGAAAAAGAGACTTTTTATGCATCTCAGAGTCACTCTGACCAGCAGAGATTCTGAGAAGCAAGCATTGTTTTAACCAAAGGTACCTGTGCTTACAGTGGTTGGATAGAACTACTGTCAATGTGCTTTTGCTTTGTGTGATTGGTCAAAAAACTTATAAAGTAAGTTGTAACATTAAGTTCTTGCTCTGCTGCGTGAGATGTGAGCTAGTGGCATTTTCCCATTGTCATAAATGAGACTGATGCTGGAAAATAAAACAGCTCAAGGCACGTTCCACAGCAGTCCTGTCCTGTTTGTGGTTTGTACAGAGACCCCGGCTGGTGATAAACAATCTCCATAACACATTCCACATGTGCCAAACAACAGGAGCAGCAAATGGAGATAAGAATTGTTTTCTCTTCTTCTCTGAGGTTTCTCACTGCCTTTCCCTAGGAGAAATCCTTGGGATAGTTGTGCCTGCTGCTCTCTGAAGAGAGCTGTGGCCACACAGAAGCACAATGTGCCTGTGCTGAGCACAGCCATCCCTCTGTAGGGGCAGGAACAGCAGGAAATTAAGGTGGAACACACACTTTGAAAAGCAAAAATCCATCTCTAGAGGTAAAATCCCAGGTCTGAATGCAGGGCTGCACTGAACAGGTGTGTTTATTTTGAAATGAGGATAAAGAAGACAGTAAATCATTCCCACATAGCCACAGGAGAGCTGGCAGAGGGCAGGGCCTTTCAGAGGTTATCCAGGATCAAAACAGCAACTTGGAATTTAAAAGCCAAAAGCCCTCTCCTCCATCCAGAGTAATTCTGCACAGGAGCAGCTGTGGTGGCAGGAACAGAGGCAGGATGCTCTTAATTTCCATTCTTTATGATGCATAGCAGTCACTTTGGAGAGACACAGCAAACTGGCATTTTTCTAACCTTCCTAATGAAAACCTCATCCCAAACTTCATTCTGCTCAGTAAGAACAGCAGCACAAGTTGTGGCCAGAGCAGAGAGAAAGCAATGATCCCTCTGTTCACCGTATCCATAATTGTTTTCCATCTCTCTGCTTATCTCAGACAAATTCCTGTTAACTCAGGGTCTCTGAGGAGGCTCTGCCTGGACCAGCATTCCCATGTTCCCTGCATTAACTGCAGGAAATGCAATGGATGTTTCTCCCAGTGCCATGAATCAGCTACTAAAATGCCCACTCAGCAATCTCCTGATGCACAGATCTCTGCCACCCACTGCCCAAAACCTCCCAAAAAAGTGGAGAAATAATTCTTTTTAACATCCATTATTACATAATACTACTGGAAACATCAAAAGGAAACTGCTTTCTACTGTTTACTTGTTTAATACTTTTTTTTTTCCTTATGTAACTAAAGAGAATGAAGAGTGGAAATTTCTAACAAGCAAAGTTCAGCTCCAGTTGGGATGAAGCTGGCACAGGCTTCCATGGGGAAATAAAACCTAAACCACATCAAGTAGTTTTTAAATTCCACCCTAAAACTAACAAGCTTAAGGAAAACAAGCTGAAATCTGCCTTTGCACATTTTTCTGTGGTAGCAGCAAATGTCTGCAGAAACATTAGTACATTAAACACTTCAGAGCCAAGGTCTGTACTGACACTCTGCAAATGAAGAAAGTAGAAGGGATTTATTTGCCCCAAAGCCATCAGACAGACAAGGACCCAAGTGAATACACAGCCCAGAGCCTCTCCATCTGCTGCTCCTGTGCCTGCTGAGCAGCCACGCTGTCCCAGCCCACTGCAGGGGAAGGATAACACAATCTGGAGGATGTTTTCTGCTCTAACTGCATCTCCAAAGAGGCAATAGATCTATACTGGGAAGCCCTCACATTGATGGTTTGCTCTGAGACTAAACTTTGATGAAGAATTTCTCATTTGGGTAAACCAAAGCCATTCTCATTTTAATTTAACATTTCACTGCAACAAACAGAAGAATCAAAGGCACTGGAGATTTCTGCCAGGCTATAATAGAAGTTGAATTAAGTTCAAAATTTCTGGGTCAGAAAAAAATTCAAACATGAAAATATTTGCATTCCAAATCAGAGTAAAGAGCTGAATTTCTTTTAACCTCTGAAAAAGGACCTGTCAGGATCTGTTTTGATCATCTTTTTAATCAAAATGACACATTGGGATATTTCAGAATCACTTCTCTGAGTCCTCAAAGCTGCAAGTCAGCCTGATAGGGAGAAATGCTCTCCTGAGCTCCCCTCTCCTGGCAGCAGCAGCCCATTGTGGATGCCCCATTCCAGCACTGGGGATCCATCAGAATTTGGGAATGCAGGAGATGCAGATCAAGCCTTTTATCCATAAGCTCAACAGCTTCCCAAGGCCCAGGCAGGGAGGAGCTCAGAGCAAAATAAAGCCACAATTTCTCCAATCCAAAAGGAAAACACTGGAAGACAGTTCAGACACTTCAAGCACCAATATTTTTGTATGGGCCATGAGAAAAGCATCCTCTGTTTCCTTTAAAGTGCAAGAGGGAAGTTGCTTGCTTGTCTTCAAACTTGTCCTCAAATTTCCACTGAGAAACTCACTTAGAAGTTAACACACTTTCTACCATAAAATAATTAATAATTTCCAAACAGTTTTTATTTAAAACTGTGATTTAATTCATATTTGAGCTGCTCATTGAAAATTCTTTTCCCCTCAGTGTTACTTTAAGGCTGAGTGGTGGTTGATGGGCCACTAGAATTAATTCCAATTGTCATTTATCTGTCAATTGCCTTTTTTGGGATTGCTTGGGTTTTTTTGTTTTGTTTTGGGGTTTTTTTTCTGTCTCTTCTGAAGCAGCCAACAAAAAAAAGCCCCAACAAAATTATCTGAAGAAGCTACAAATACCAACAAGCAACAGAACAGAGAAACACGGCTTGGAAATTCAGCAGGCATAGATATCCATGTATTGTCAGAGACACCTGCTTTTATTCACTGTTCCTATTGTATCAGGAAGAAAGATCAAATTCATTTAAATACAGAGAAGAACTTTCAAAAGGAATGTAAAAAGCTGCAGTGTTGAGGTTTTTGGTATTTAGCACAGTCCTGTGCTTGGCAGGGGACTGCAAAGGGGCCATGCAGCTTCTCAAGCCATTAACCACCATTCAATTCTCCTTTTCTCTCAAATACAGAGAGCCTAAGACAATATTTTACCTTTTCTATTAACATTTAATTACAGGAGTGTAATTAGTGCCACAGCTTGAAGCCAGGGAAAGAAAAGCACAGTACAGGTACCAGCTTTCCTCCCTTCCAGCACTCAGAGAAGCGAGGGGAGGATGAGCAGGTGCAGGGATGTTTGTAAGGGGCAGAAATGCCCACAGGACTGGAGGGAATGCTTTGGGCTTTACAAGGGGAGGCAGCATGGCACAGAGGTGTCTTTTCATCTCCACTCTGCCAAATTCCACCTTTAGCTACTGCAATAAATTACATAGGATATAATCAGTTATATAAACAAACAGACTGGCAAGAGGTGCAACCTTTCCATGGTCGATAAAACCCCTTTGATTTTAGTGATTAGCTGTAAATGAGCACCCAATTTCATGCACAGAAGGAAGAATGGACACAAAATGGAGCAGTGACTGTCAGCTGTAAGTCAAAGCTCATACATGTGTGATTTGAGGTGCCAGAGGTTGTTGATAACACCAAATCTCCAAATCTGGAGCTGCTTTGAGAACCCAACTCCTTGAGATGCTTCCTTCAAAGCAGCAGCAGGAATCAATCTTCAGGTCTTTACACTGCTTCTCTACAGCAGCAGAAGCACTGCAAATGATCCATGACTAATTCTTCTGAGTTAATGAAGAGAATTAAATCCATCCTTTCTTACTTTACACTTAGGGGTCAATCCACCCCTGAGCTGCCTCTGTGCAAACATGAGTGCCCAGCACAGGCAGTGAGGAGCAGAGGATGCTCTCCCTGATGCCTGAAGTTTTTAGCTTTTATATTTTCTAGATCCTGCATTAGTGTATAACTCTGAACTCCATGTAGAGTGTCAGTAAGCTCTGTTCACATTTTGGTCAGACAGAACAATCCTTTTCCAGATGGGAACCAAGGGCATCATTGCAGCCTCAGGCCCAAGAAGTAGAAACAAAAGTGAATTGGGGAGGAGCAAACTGGGGTAATGTGACTTCATTACCTGAAGCTGTAATTAGACAATTACATCTGATACACAGATAGAACAAATACAAAAACTCGTGACTTCTATCTATCTTGGGTGTAGCCTCAGCCAGGCTCTTGCACTGCCCAAGGTGTGTCCTTTGAAGGCCTTTAATAAATACCTACTTTATTCTTTTAACTCTGTGTAGCCTTTGCTCTAGGTAGCCACTTCAAGGCCTCATCCTCCGTCCAGGCACTGAGGAGCACAGTGAGGAGCACAGGATGCTGTCCCAGCACACTGAGGAGCACAGGAGGCTCTCCCAGCACACTGAGGAGCACAGGAGGCTCTCCCAGCACAGTGAGGAGCACAGGATGCTCTCCCAGCACAGTGAGGAGCACAGGATGCTGTGCCCAGCACAGTGAGGAGCAGAGGATGCTCTCCCAGCACACTGAGGAGCACAGGATGCTCTCCCAGCACACTGAGGAGCACAGGATGCTGTGCCCAGCACAGTGAGGAGCACAGGATGCTCTCCCAGCACACTGAGGAGCACAGGATGCTGTGCCCAGCACAGTGAGGAGCACAGGATGCTGTGCCCAGCACACTGAGGAGCACAGGATGCTCTCCCAGCACAGTGAGGAGCACAGGATGCTGTGCCCAGCACACTGAGGAGCACAGGATGCTGTGCCCAGCACACTGAGGAGCACAGGATGCTGTGCCCAGCACACTGAGGAGCAGAGGACGCTCTCCCAGCACACTGAGGAGCACAGGATGCTCTCCCAGCACACTGAGGAGCACAGGATGCTCTCCCAGCACACTGAGGAGCACAGGATGCTGTGCCCAGCACAGTGAGGAGCACAGGATGCTCTCCCAGCACAGTGAGGAGCACAGGATGCTCTCCCAGCACAGTGAGGAGCAGAGGATGCTCTCCCAGCACACTGAGGAGCACAGGATGCTGTGCCCAGCACACTGAGGAGCACCGGATGCTGTGCCCAGCACAGTGAGGAGCAGAGGATGCTCTCCCAGCACACTGAGGAGCACAGGATGCTGTGCCCAGCACAGTGAGGAGCAGAGGATGCTCTCCCAGCACACTGAGGAGCACAGGAGCTCTCCCCCAGCTCCCAAAGCCCAGCATCCCCCCTGACCAGCCACACACAGTGGGAAGGATGGGCCCAGCAGCCAGAAGCCCCTTGGGCTGTATCCCCATTCCTTCCTAACCTAACACTCCAAACCTCTCTCACACTCCTCCATTTCTCCCTTAATTACTACAAGTAATTTTATTAATATACTTTGCAGCCCCATTAACTATTACCTGAGGCTTAGCTTTAAATATGATGAGACTACATAATCTTAATGGCACTAATTCATAGTGCCACGGCTTTAAAATTTCACAGATCTGACCAACAAAGCATATCAAGTGTGGTTTGGGGGGAATGTTTTGGTTGGTAATTTTTGTTGATAAAGTAATGCCCCTGACAAACAGGAGCACAAAAGTGGGAGTTATAAAAGCAGAGAATTAAACTAAAAGCAAAGTAACTACCCCAGGAATTAAGGCAAACATGGAAGTTTGTCTAAAACACTCAAGCTTTGGTCACCAATTCAGAGACATGGGAGGGACTGAAAAGGCAGAGGTAAGGTCCCATTTTTTTGGAATTTTTTTTACTTCACTATTTTCTTGTGTTCTAAGCACTGAAGCAATCACCAAGCTCTCTCCTGATATTGATCTGGTGGCCAAAGGCTGATGACCACCAATGGGACAGGTGGTAAAAGCTTCAGGAGCTGCAGACCTAGACAATGCATCAGCCAGAAAACAGAGGGTGGACAACCAAAACAGAGAGAGAGAGACCTTGTTCCTTCAGTGGCACATTTAATATTTAATCCTCATGGCACATCCTGTCAAAGCAAAAAGGCTAAAGCTGTGTGTCCTCAGCTGGGGTTCTGCCACAATGTTCAAATTGATGACTCTTGTAACTAACCTGTCAAAAAACCTGGCACCAGAAATTTGCACTGGGGGTTTTTATTTCTGGATTTTATGTTGTCCGTCCTTCTCTCTCTCAGCTGAGCAGAGAGTTTAACAAAAAAAAAACAAATTTGCTTTATTCCCAACTCCCAAAATTCAGCAGCTCATCAATCAAAGAGAAACACAAACTGCAGGTACTGCTGGTGTGGTTTCCAGAGGCTCTGAGCAAACAGCTCTGAGGAGCCACAGCTGCTCAGCACCACCCAAAAAATCATCCTGGGAACAGAAGTACAGCAGTCAAACTGTTCCAGAGATGCCATAAATTACATTGTCAGATGAAGAGAGATGTATTTCCTCTGCAGTAATACTGTAATTATCAAGAAAGTGCCCTGCCTTTGCCTGTGAGTGCTGTGTGCAGTAATTAATTTTCCTCTGCATACTGATGTTTGATAGTAATATGTAAATCACTGGGTATTTGCTACAGATATCTAATGAAATATATCTACTGTCACACTCTTGAAAGCATCTTAAAACAATATTAAGAAGTTGCATGAACACAGAAATGCAGTGTCCTTATGTGTCTTTAAAGCAGGCTGCAGGTAAAAAGTCTGATTGTGCCAACACCTGAAACTGCAGCCCTGCTTTTCCCATTATTTTATTATTAACAAACCCTCATTGTAGTCAAGAGGCTCAAAAGTTCCAGCCTGAGAGTCTAAAAATCCAAGTGCTCAATGATGGCAGGGAGATTCTGGTTACCCTGGAGTGCTGGTGACCCCAGAGAGCCCCAGGGACACCCAGGTAGGGAGAATCACACTGAGGATGATGCAGCTTCTGCCAGGGCTACACAGAGCTGGGGACAGAGCAGACAGGAGTCCCACAGTGAGAAAACATCCCTTGGCACAGCCTTGAAGGAATCTCACCATCCTGCCATGCCAGGCAGCACGGGCCAAATTCAAAATGTGCATTAAAAAAACAGCAGTTTTCCTCCTTTCTTTCTACCATTCCCAGGTATAGATAAACTCCAGGTTTATGGGAAATATCCACACCTAGGAACTAAAGAAGTGCTGTAGCTGGAGGGGAACATGAAGCCATTATCTGGTAAAACTCCTCAGTTCAAGCACAGCTTGAGCCTTGTGCCTCTGCCATGTCCCTCAGCCCTGCCCACCACCACTTCTTCCTCAAAAATAACACTGATGCACAATTAACCCTTCCATCCACCCTTCAGCCCTAGAGATCAGGAATAAAGCTGCTTCAGAGGTGATTTCCCAGCTCCTGCAGTTGTGGTGTCAATGGCAGGTTGAGGGAAAAAAAACCCCAACAAATTGACTGAGATTTTGAAATCCTGCACAGCAGCATCACACCTAAGGGGTAACAGCATCCCTGGGCCCCAAAATAACCCTTCAGTGTCTGCTTAGGGTGCCTGGGCACTGCTCTTCAGTCATTCCTGGCAAGAGGAAAACCATCCACACCCTGAGCCCAGCACCCATTGCTGCAGCTGGGCTTAACTGCATTTCTGTGGAATTACCCCCCAAATCTAAAATAAAACATAAATACGTTGTTCTCTTATGCTATAAACTCTTGTTTAAGTTCCACGTTTCAAATGTTCCACATTTGAATTTTTAGGCAGAAGAATGCTATAATAACCACATCAAGTGTGTATCCTTGACTTCTGCAGAGGCCACGTTAACTCCAGAGTGAAAATTACTTTCAGAAAAATGATTGTAATTTTGTCTCAATACAGGCTGCAGGAAGATTCCATTGGGGATTTATTCCACTAGAAGAGAAAATTATTTTTCAGGGGAAAAAAAAAAAAGAAAAATATGTAACTTCTTTTCTTTTTAACAACATACAGCTTAATTGGAAATACAGAAAAAAATTAGGACAAAAAAGCCCAGGGAAGTTTAAGGCAAAAAAACTCTTTAGCAGCTTTGCATACTTGAGCATGAAGCAGAGGCAAATCAACTGATAATCTTCTCTGCTAAATTTATACAAGAGACAGAATATTCTCTAGAGAATTTGTTTCTTAAAAAGAAAAAAAAAAACTTAGCATTTTACTTGACCAAAATTATTCCCTATTTGAATAATCATACTTATCCACCTCCAGACTTAGTATTCTTTTTATGGTGATTTACAGAGTAGCTCTGCCATAAGTGCTGCACAACACTCACAAGGTCTAAAGAAGTTAATGGTGTGCTGGAAATGCTTGATAAAGAATTTTTACTGTCTTTGCCACTTGACAAAATCGAGTAATAAGCATAATAAATAGATGTATCAGACGTTAATGCTATAAAAGCTTTTCTAAATCTTTCTGTCCATCTTCCTTGCACTTATTCTGCGTGGGACATGAGATTTCTCTGTCTTTAAAAGTAAAGCTCAAATTATCTCCTGTTAACCTTTCTCCTAGAAATGCCATCTGTTAATAATGATTTTAAAAAACAACTTTAAAACCTCATTCCAGCACATGAGGACTAACAGCTCCACTTTTTCTAAAGACCATTGATGTCTTTTTGAGATTACCTAAAAACAGAGGCCAGACAGAATTAAGGGAATAAAAAGCAGTTATATTTATTGAAGGGCCTTCAGGTGCATTTCAGGCAGATGAAACCCCCTAGGTCCAGCCAAAAAATGGATCACAGGTCATGGGTTTTCACACTTTTATAAGTTTGGTCCATTTGCATATTGGGGGTTTATCGATGATATTTTTGTTTGACATTTGGGAGAAATGATGAGGAGGATTTTATTTTCTTAAAAGGTTAATTAATTACTTTATTATATTATATTATTTTATACTATATTACATTACATTTAAACTGAATTTGTTAAGTACTTAACTGCACTTTATTGCACAGAATTTCATGACTGTCAGCTGACAGTCCTGACACACACACACCTGGACTCAACTGGTCAGTGAATTAAAACACTTACACTAGAATCTAATTACTAATTTTTTTCAGGTGAACAATTTTCTACAAAGTATTCTACTTGTGAACAAATACAGGCATAGCAAATGAGATAAGACTTGTTTTTTCCTTTCTCTGAGGTTCAGAGAATATGAATCCCAGAAATTTCTTGGGAAGTTGTGCCTTGTTTTTCTCTGTGAAGAGAAATGTGGCAAAAGGGGTTAATCTGCCAATTACAGATTCAGGTAATGAAGTCATTGACCCCAAGTCTGCTCCCCCAACTCACTTTTGTTTCCATCTCTGGGGCCTGAGGCAGTGAGGGGTCCTTGATTGCCAGGTCTGGAGAGAATTGCTGTGTCTGCCCAAACTGGGAAAGCAGCAGCTCACACTGTGTGTGGGGTTTAGAGTTATACACTAAAGAAATGCAGGGTTACAAATACATGGAAAATAGAAAAGCTCAAATCCTGAGGCATCACCATGAAGCCCCTCAAAGTGAGATATTCCCACCAATTCACCCCAGGGCAAGACCCTGGTGCCCAACTTCCTGAGCTCTCCAGGAACTGGCCAAGAAGCCACGTCCACAGGAGGATCATTTGTCCTCTCACTTGTGTCTCATTAAACTTTTCCAGAGGTTTCTGCTTCCTCCTGAGACCCACTGAGGGACTTTTGGAAGCAGCTGCAACGAGGGGCTCCAGAGCCACAGAGCAGCTGGGCAGTGCAGTGTCACCCTGCTCTTCTAAAGTTCTTCTAAACCTTCTGATGTTTACATTTTTGTAATGGAGTTTCTCACGCACTTTTCATGTAAATAATGATTGTTTTGCATTCCTTCCTGGAGGAGGAGAGTATTAATAAACTGTTGGTTTGACCAGTGTGGTTGGAGAAGTAACAATTTCATCCTCCAATCCATGGTCACTTTTAAAATTCTATAAATATCAAAGTCCAAAAATAAAAACCCCCTTTTTTACCTTAGACATCTCAGTGTGTGTCGTTCATTTCATGTCATACTGGGACAGTGCAGCCTCCCCCAGCTCCTGGCACACTCCCACAGGGCCACCCCAAGAGAACCAACACAGCCACTCCAATAAAGGGGAGGGAATAACCAGGATTTTTTTAAGGGGAAACCATTAATATCATTGATATTACAGACTTATCCCAGTGTGACAGCATTGATGGGTGTGAAAAATGCATATTTGATGATTGGCTTTTTGCAAATATTAAAAATGAATATTACATGTGTTATGTTAGAAAGTTATGCTGTGCTAATTTTCTTAAGTAGTGTGTTAAATATAGTTTTAGGTTATAACATAATGTTAAAATAGAAACTATGCTAGGTAGGATACTTTTTTTAAAGAAAGTATCTTAACCACCCCAAGACAGCAGCCACAGGACACCTGAATCTTTCAAAGAAAGATTTAGGTGAAGAATTTATTGTTCCATTATGAGGAAAAACTAACTTCTTCCCACCTTGCTCAGCTATGAAGACACCATTAGGTTTCAGAGGAAGAAGTTGACACTGACCAGACAGAATCCTGTGTTTGAATGGAATTTATGCATCATGTATGAGGTGTATGAATATGCAACAGGCCCTCGCTCTTAAGGATTAATCCTCTGTTAACGTGGGTCCTTTTTCGGGCTTATTTTGCCCAGAAAAAGGTACCTGGACTGACTGTAACTCTTTGTTTTTATTGTCTCATATTGTCCCAATCCAAATTGTCCAAATTTTTATTACTCTAATTATATTACTCTTTTTATAACCATTTTATTACTATTAAACTTTTAAAATTCTAAAAACTAGTGATTGGCATTTTTCACAAAGGAGGCTGAACCAGAGCAGAAATGCAAGTCTTAAAACCCATCATCTGGAAAAGCTGTAACAGCCTTGGCTGCTTTGTGACAGGCTGACCTGGGCTGATGTTCCCCCTTTTGAAGAATTTCCCTGTTGAGTTTTCCCTGGAAAGGCTTTGCTTTGCACTAAGATGCATTCAGACATACAAGTCCCTTTGATGTGTCAGGACCCACGGAACATTAATTACCCGATTACAGCGCAGAGAGCTCTTGATAAATTCCCCTCAGACAGCAAGATTTGCTTGTTCTGAAGTGTTTACTTCCACCCAAACCAGTATTTCAACCAGGAGCTCTGTCTGTGTAGCAGGGGGAAGTCCCTGTGCCCCTCTCTCCTGTGCGGCTGCACAATTCCCATCTCCTCTCCTCCTGTGACTTGATGATCCCACCAATTTTGGAAAGCATCACTTCCAAAGGCACCAGAAGCCATCCCCAGGAGCACAGAGGCCATCCCATGTTTGTCAATACTCAACTCTAACATCTGCCATTTACTCCCACCCTCCTTGGCAGAGTCAGTCACCTTTTTTTTTTTTCCTTTTGTTGCACATTTCCAATTTGCTGGCTGTTGCTAAATTGAACAGCTGATGCTAGATTTGCTTTTGTCACAAGGTTGCTACAGACCTTGACTTTTCTCAATACAGAAAATGACTTTGTGTCAGCCCTTAGTGGTTGTTTATTATGGAGACTTCATAGTGCCGCCCAGTATGGATGTCTTTGCTTTTGAAAGAAAATCAAAACAGGCACATGAAGTGTTCTGGGAATGAGGGCAGTGATGAGGAGGCAGAAAAGGACTACATCATTAACTCACTTTGGCTATAAACTCAGCAGAGCCCAATCTCAGCATTATTACAGTCTGTTTCAATTTTAAAGTTCAAGTTTAAAAGGAGATGAGATTAACCATTCACAGGCTACAATCACTGCTACAAATTCCTCTCTCGTGGTTCCAAAAACTGGGCGTAAAACCAGACATTTCACAAGTCAGCTAAAAAATATCACCTACAGCTCCCCTGCTTGCTAATTCTTCAACTTGACTGAGAGGCCCAGCAGATCACAACTGCACATCCCTCTAACTGCCAGCTTATCAGGGAAAAATGTCTGACTTCTCCCTGCAAGCTCTCCTTGCCTCCAAAGCTTCCCTCCTCTCCCCAGCCTATCCTCAGTATCTTTCCCACTCCCATTTTACAGTTTCCACTAGAAATAAACTGAGTGGTGCAGCAATCCTACAGCAGGAGGAAGAAGAGCACCCCAAAGCCCAAGCTGCTGAAATCCTCCCCTTGCCCAGGGGCACAGCACACACTGCCCAGATTCTTTGCAGAAAGAGAAGCACCAAGTAAAGGACTGGATTTAACAGTGTCACTGGTTTAACACAGTTCAACACACCTTGCTCATGGTCAGTGATGGATTCATACACTGAAGTGTGCTGGTCTCACCTGGGGTGGAGTTAATTCCCTTCCCAGAGGCTGGTTTTGTGCTGAACAAATAGATAGTTACAATATCTGTTCTGTAAAATATCTGCAAAAATAGATATTACAGGTATCTGTTGACAGGTAGATAATTACAGGTTATTGCTGAGCAGGGCTACACTGAAGTGTGACTGGTCTCACATCATACTCTGTAAATAAACTGGGGTGGAGTTAATTCCCTTGCCCAGATGGCTGGTTTTGCTGCTTTGAACAAAAATAGATAATTACAAATATCTGTTCTGTAAAAGATCTGCAAAAATAGATATTACAGGTATCTGTTGACAGGTAGATAATTACAGATATTTCTGTTATTGCTGAGCAGGGCTTGCACAGAGCCATGGCCTTTCCTATGGCCATGCTGAGGAGGGGCTGGAGGTGACACAGCCAGGACAGGCGACCACAAATGACCCCAGGGATATTCCAGATTCTGTACGTCATACTCTGTAAATAAACTGGGGGAAAAGAAAGAAGAGGGGGACATTTGGAGTCACCCCTGAGTGTGCTGGAACCCTGCTGCCCTGGATGGGGATGGCTGAACAGCTGCCCAGCCATGGGAAGCAGGGAATGAGCTCCTTGCTGGCTTTGTGTGTACACCTTTGCTTTCCCCATTAAACTGCCTTCAGTTACCTCAGAAACTGTCACTGTTCCCATTCTGAGTCTCTCCCCCAGCCCACTGGTGGCTGAGTGAGCATCTGTGTGGGCCTTGATTGTTCTGCGGGGTTAAATCATGACAAGAAGCCATGAAACACTGGAAGGGCTGGCAGACACTCTCTTTATGCAGCACACAAGGTAAACCCACGTTTCTGAAGCAGGAAACCTCCCTTAAGCCATTCAGCTGCTTTGCAGTGATGATCACACAGATCTGCAGCTACACACACTGCATGCAAAAAGGAATTCAATAGTGCTTGCTACGGAGAGAGGGGTGCTGGAACAGCTTAGGGTTTTTGAGTCTGTACATACATAAATAAAAGATTAACTCAAACTTTAAACAAGAGATTAAAAGGACATTCTGCGCCATTAGCATAGTGCTCACAATCTGTAATGGGATAAAACAGATTATAATTACTTTATGTTCATAGTTTTAAATGAAAGAGAGGGTTTGATAGCACATAACAGAAAAGAAGGTTATGAAGTTTCAAGGCAAGAGGAAAAGAAACAAATCCCTACTGTGAAAAATGTGTATTTTATGATTGGCTTTTCGCAAATATTAAAATGAATATTATATGTGTTGTGTTAGAAAGTTATGCTGTGTTAGTTTTCTTAAGTAGTGTGTTAAATATAGTCTTAGGTTATAACATAATGTTAAAATAGAAACAATGCTATGTAAGATACTTTTTTTAAAGAAAGGACTCGCAGTGAGATGGCAGCCACAGGACACCTGAATCTTTCAGAGAAAGAGAATTTATTGTTCCATTATCAGAAGAAACGAACTTCTTCCCACCTTGCTCAGCCATGAAGATGCTGTCAGGATTCAGAGGAAGAATCCTGTGACACTGACCAGACAGAATCCTGTGTTTGAATGGAATTTATGCATCATGTATGAAGTGTATGAATATGCAACAGGCTCTTGCTTTTAAGGGTTAATCCTCTGTTAACGTGGGTCCTTTTTCGGGCTTATGTTGCCCAGAAAAAGGTGCCCAGACCATCCATAACTCTTTGTTTCTATTGTCTCATATTGTCCCAACCCAAATTGTCCAAATTTTTATTACTCTAATTATATCACTAATTTTATAACCATTTTATTACTATTGAACTTTTAAAATTTTAAAAACAAGTGATTGGCGTTTTTCACACTACCAAATGACCATAAGCAGACACAATATACCATTAAACTCAGATAACAGAAATGCTGCATGTGATGAGGATGAGAACATTCACCCCCAACCTCTAGGAGCACACACAGCCCGTGGGGCACAGCCTGAAGCCCCCAGTGCCCCCCAGCTGCATGCAGGAGGCTGGCAGGAGCCATCCCAGCAGCCCTGGCAGCCCCAGGAAGGTTTCCCCTGGATCCCTGCCACTGCTCCTCCTCGACAATGCTGGCATTGAGCAGCTGGCGCTGGGAACACAGCCTGCCTGTCTGGGCAGCCTGCTGGGGAACACTGGGGCTCTCACAGCCCACCTCGGCCAGATGCAGCCCCCAGCTCCAGCCAGCAACTGCACCCACAACATCTGCACACTGCAGCCCTCCAGGGCACCTCTGCCTTTCAGTTCCTGCGTTCATTGGGTTTTAAGGCAATTAGACATGTTTAATTTGGTTTTAAGTGTTTAACATTCACCTATTTGTTACCCTGAAACTTATTCTGCCTTTGCAGAGGAGATGTTAATGTAAATTAGTAAAGACAGGGATATGCACGCACACAAATTGCACAGGTTATGGATTTTTGTAGCCTCACAGAATCACAGAATGTCCTGAGCTAGAAGGGACCCCCAGGATCACCCAGGGCAGCCCCAGCCCTGCACAGACACCCCAACAGCCCCACCCTGGGCATCCCTGGCAGCTCCTGGAGCTCTGGCAGCCTCGGGGCCGTGCCCATTCCCTGGGGAGCCTGGGCAGTGCCAGCACCCTCTGGGGAAGAACCTTTCCCTGAGCTCCAGCCTGAGCCTTTCCTGATGCAGCTCCAGCCATGCCCTGGGTCCTGTCCCTGTCACAGAGAGCAGAGATTGGTGCTGCCCCTCAGGAGGAGCTGCAGACCCTGGTGGGATCTGAGTTCAGTCTCCTCTCCTCCAGCTGAACCAGACAAGCGACTTCAGCCACTGCTCGTGTAGCCCCTCCAGACCCTTCACCATTTCTCATTTTCCCCACTCCCTGCACCAAGTGCTCCAGCAGAAAGGAAATTTCTCCTGCATGAGCCAAGAGAACAAGGAGGGTGCCAGAGCCCCAGGGCTGCTGTGGCTGAGCCCTCACCCACACCGTATGGCAGAATAAACAGAGTGACACCAAATCTCAAAGCACAGGAAAAAGGTGACACCAGAAATTAAACTGCTCCTGCAGAGGTCAAGACGCACATGAGAAGCCATAAGATTGGACTGATTTTCTTTCAGGTTTTTTTTTCCCCTTCAGAATAATGTGCTGCTGGTGGTGTATTTGTATTCTGGTGGCAGAGAAAAGGCTGCAGCACTGCCTGTACCAGGCAGTGAGCAAACACTGCTGAACCTGCCCCGAAGATCCTACAACATCAAAAAACTCTGCTTTATTGAAGAGAAAACAAATGCACACTTCACATTTCTCTTTTAGAAACCTTAGGGTTCAGGATGCCAAGTGCAATAACATCAGTTGACACTTCCACAAGAACACATGGTGAAGAGAGAAGAGATTTCAAGGGGAAAAAAAAAAAAAGCACCTCAAAACCCTGAACCAAATATTGTGATTTCTCCCACGCTCCAGCAATGCTTGTGACATTTCCCAATGTGAAACCAAGCTGACATCTTCAGCCCACCCAGAACAGCCTCGACTCTTCCTTCCCTGCAGAGGAAGGAAAATGGGTTTTTTTCTTCTTCTTTTCTTCCTTTCTCAGCACATATGTTCAAGATGAACATCTGAGGCTGTGAAGAAGCACCAACCTTTCAGCGTTAGTGGCTGCACAGCACATCATCTGGAGTTATGGGATGGGGTTTGTTAAAGATGACATTGCAAGGAGCCAACAAAGTGCTACCTGATCTCTTCTCAGCGGTCTCAGGAAGAGATTTACTCCCTCTGGGCAGCCCATGGCAACAAAGTTCATTTTTATTCCAGGAAGTAGATGTAGGATTATATTCCAGGAGAGCTGTACACATCTATGCTAATTGTGCAATAGCACAGTATTTTCTTGAGCAGTTTAGGAAACTCTCTGATAAAGGGTAGGGGAAATTGGGGGTTTTCTGGTACATTGGCAGCAACAAAAACGCAGCAAATGGGCATTTACCACTGATATTGTGGCTGCCTCTGAGGTAGGTGAAGGCTGCTGAACGTGAATTTAGGGAAAGAGCTGGTTTAGAGGCACACGGGAAATTCTGTAAGGGTACCTGTGGATGCCAGTGCAGCCAAGACAGGCTGGAGATCAAACCTATCTGCTTGCTGCCATCAGAAACACAGCTCACTGCTCCTGGGATGCTGGAGATGGCCCTGTAAAGTGGCTGTGACAGCTGGAAAATCCTAAGGAGACATTTAGTGGGTTTATTAAGGTGCAATATGATCTTATTTTCATTCCTTTGCAAACATGCAAGGCAGGAATTTTCTATTGTTACAACCACACTTTCAGCTTTTACACTTATTCTGGAGAGCAACTGTTCATGATGAGGACTGTGACATATTGACAAAGCCTAAATTCAGAGAGAGCCTTGGGCCCACCCTGCTGGAGTCAGTGCCATGCAAGAGCCGCAGTGAAATGGAAAAAAGCTGAATTTTTTTCAACGGAATCTACCTCTGAGTTGTACTGTATGGATGGATATCACAGCTTTGTCTGTGCAGGGGCTGCTCATCAGAAAACATCCCTTCCATCAACACCAAAGGCTGCAATCGGGACTGCTAAAAGTTCTCCTCTCAGGGCCACCAAAAAACCTTACACTGGAGATAGTTAACAGGCAGCAATGAGACACTCAGGAATTGGATATCATCTGTTATTTCTCACAAACATGACATTTAAAGTCAATTAAAACAAGCTCCTACCAACTCCCTGCACCCCCGCTGTCATTCCAAACATCCCTAAGGCCCCTCGGCAGAACCTGTTAAAAAAAATAAACCCTCCAACCTGAGCATTTGACACACAGACCACAGGCATAAAAAGTAACACTCTGAAAGAACAATCAATATAATTTCCCATTAGCTGTCTTCACAGATTTGTCATTTGGGCTTTTCCTTAGCAGCCTTGAGGGGAAAATGAGAGATGTGTGTGACTGCACAGGAACTACAAAAAGTCTCTTAAAGGCATTTAGAGCTGCTATTGCAATCATTTCCTTTCAACAGATGAATGAACTGAGGACATTAGGCATGAAGAAAACTAATTTTCAATAGAATACCACCTATACATTATGTTCCAGCTGGCTGGGTAACCTCTGGAGCTCTAGAGGCTGCCCAGAAGTCTCCAAGAGAAGTTTCCACAGCAGAGCTGGTGGCACCTCACCCTGCTAAGGGATGTGCTAAGGGATGTGCTCCATCTCCAACAGGGGCCAGGTCTGACCCTCTGAGGGCTCTGAGCTGTGCTTCAGTCCCAGAGATCCCACAGGATCTCTTCCTCAACATGAATCTCTACCCTGCTGCTGATTCCTTAGCCTTTAGCTTTTATATTTTTCAGATCTTGCAATTCTTCAGTGCATAACTCTAAACTCCATATACAGTGTTAGATCACTGTCTTCACATTTTGGGCAGACACAACAATTCCTCTCCAGGCCTGGCAGTCAAGGACACCTCACTGCCTCAGGTGTGAGGTGAGGAGGAGCTCACGCCTCACACACACTATACTTTGTTAAAGTAAATAAAGTGATTTACTTTGTTTGGCCCCCCAGTTCACTTTTGTTTCCATCTCTCAGGCCCTGAGAGATGCAAACAAAAGTGAATTGGGGGGCCAAACAAAGTAAATACTTCATTACCTACAGCCGTGATTGGAGGATTAACTCCTGATACGTAAATAGAGCAAACCTGTATGAAAACCTCGTGACCATGGTGCATTTTGGGTGTAGCCCCTCAGAGGCTTTTGGCTGCCCAAGGTGTACCTATTGAAGGCCTTTAATAAATACCCACTTTTTATCCTCTTAATTCTGTCCAGCCTCTGCTTTAGGCAGCCACTCCAAGGCATCACTGCATACAGGGATTGCCCTGCAAACCCCAGCCACACAAGGGCTCCCACCACCAATTCCCCCTCTGCTCTTGGCCAAATGATGCTCTTGCAGAATATGTCAGGCATGCCCCTAAATAAAAACCCTAATTCCAAGCCCTTAGAATTAGAGATTTTATTTAAACCCTAATTTAGGATTTAAATAAAAAAACAGAGCAGAGTCAGAGCCTGGTTTAGTGACTCAAACCACAGAGCTCAAAGCTGCCAGAGCCCAGGGTGCTACTGAAGCACAGCCCCAGTGCCCAAAAAACTGCATCCACCCCACAGAGCCCAGGGTGCCATCTGGGGTCTGTCCAGCAGCTCAATTTGACAGGAAAATGCTCCCACACAGTTTGTCCCTCACACACCTCCCAGACCACCTCATACCTGGAATTGTTTTGGCCCAGGGGAGAAATATCCCAGATCACTTTGACCCTGCATGGCAGCGAATACTGAATGCATCCTCTTCACTACACAGCCAAAGACATTTCTGACAGTACCCATTCATTCTGAGTTTTTTTTCTCCTTCCTAACTCTTCCTTGACAAATGATAAAAGCCTCTAAAAGTACCTCTGCTAAGCACTATATACACATAAAATCTGTGCTGTTGGGCTTCTCCCGTGGCTCTGAGCTCCCAGGTCCTCATTACAGAGTCAGGCAAGGGCTTTCAAGAGCTGTAATTGCTGCCTAACTGAACAAAACCCACCCTGAGCACGGAGGCAGAGCCTCCTGCAGGAAATGGTCAAAAAGAACTGTGTGGGAAAAAAATAAAAAAGAGCAGATTAACTTAAGTGATGGCGGTTACCTGGAATTACTCGGTGCTCAGAATACTTAAAATATAATCTAGAACAGGGAATTTCTTTAGCTTGTGCAGAATTTCTTTCAATGGCACACAGGTTTTCATCCCATTCCACCAGCTCCCACAGAGCTGGGACAGCTCCCACCAGCAACACTTTGGGGCCAAAGACTGACGATCATACCCAGGTTCAGGGTTAAAAATGGGTTATAAACCCTGTTTATTCAGGGTTATAAACCTGAATTAGCAGGTAAATTAATAAAAGGAAATCAGAAGTGAAATATTTTGAAAGATAGATCAATTATGTATGATATGATATCAAATATGCTTTAAATTAGAATTAAGCTAACAGTGTAGATCTGCATTAGCTTCATCCCATGCAGGTATTATTTCTCCATAATAAAAAGGAGATGCACCCCTATGAAGCTGAATAAACACCCCAAGAAGCCAATCCCTAGTATCTTTCTTCTTTAGGCTTTGTTTTGAACAGCAAGTTTCCTTTAACATCCTTCAAGACAAAGCATCATCACTCTGAGCAGGGGAAGAACAAAGCAGCTCCTTTTATCTACATCTCCATCTTCTGAGTAAATATTGCATCACTGCTCTCCCTAGGAAACACCTTTCATCTTTTTAGGGATGGGGAAGGGCTGATATGGTCAGGAGAGGAGCAGAGCTGCAAGGGCATCCTCCCTGCTTGAGATAAAAGCCTGGGCAGGGACACCCCTGTCACCCTGTCCCTGCTCACAGAGCTGCTGAGGGCAGCAAGAAGGGCTTGATGCTTTAGGATTTGAGCTCTTCTATTATCCGTCTATTTGTAACCCTGCAGTTCTTTAGTGTGTAACTCTAAACCCCACACACAGTGTGAGCTGCTGCTTTCCCAGTTTGGGCAGACACAACAATTCCTCTCCAGACCTGGCAATCAAGGACCCCTCACTGCCTCAGGGGCCCAGAGATGGAAACAAAAGTGAGTTGGGAGAGCAAACCTGGGGTCAATGACTTCATTAACTGAGCTGTAATTGGAGGATTAACCCCCAATATGCAAATGGACAAAAGTGACTTGGGGGCAGCAAACTTGTGATAAATGCCTTCACTACCTGAAGCTGTAATTGGAAGATTAACCCCCAATATGCAAATGGCCCAAACTTATAAAAGTGTGAAAACCAGTCACCTGTGATCCATTTTATGGGTGGACCTGGGAGGATTTCATCTGCCTGAAATGCACCTGAAGGCCCTTGCATAAATATAAATGCTTTTTAGTCCCTTAATGTGAAAAGTGCATATTATATGGCTCTACACAGGTATTTACTATATGTATTATGTTGTATTGATTAGTAATGCTGCATTAATATTTTAATAGTATGATAAATGTAGTTTTGTAGTTAAAATGTAGCTTTTGTAGTTAAAATAGAAACTTTGTATGTGGAATATTTTTTTAAAGAAAGGAATGAGGTACTTGCACTGAGATAGCAGCCACAGGACACCTGAATCTTTCAGAGAAAGGGAATTTACTGCTCTCTTATCAAGTTCTTCCCACATCACTCAGCTCTGAAGACGCCTTCAAGCTTAAGAGGAAGAAGCTGACACTGACCAGACAGAATCCTGTGTTTGAATGGAATTTATGCATCATGTATGAGGTGTATGAATATGCAACAGGCTGTTGCTTTTAAGGGTTAATCCTCTGTTAACGTGGGTCCTTTTTCAGGCTTATTTTGCCCAGAAAGAGGTACCCAGACTGTCCATAACTCTTTGTTTTTATTGTCTCATATTGTCCTAAATCCAGATTGTCCAAATTATTATTACTCTAATTATATTACTGTTTTTATAAGCATTATATTACTATTATACTTTTAAAATTCTAAAAACAAGTGATTGGCGTTTCTCGCACTTAAAACATAGTGTGAAAAACTGTTTTTCAGCTTTTAGGTAGCCCCAAAAGACATCAGGCTCAATAGTAAAGTTTCTTTTTTCCTTTCCCCCTGAGACAGCACCAAAGCAGAGTGCAGAAAATCCCAGTGTGTGTGTGGCTAGGTGCCATCTGCTCCCCTTTCCAGAGGAAAAGTTATGATATTTATATCCCCCAGAGTACCCACATTAGCTGTGCATAAAGACTCTGCTCCTCCTGCACTGCTCTGCACAGGAATATAATGGCTGCAGAACAGATGGGGAAAACAATACAAGGATATTATTAGGACAAACCCACATTATAAGGAATGGTTCTGTTCCTTATATAATTACACCAGAGCAGGGACGGGTTTCTAGAGTGCTGCAGCCTCTGGAAATTTAAAAATTCCATAGAATCAATCTTAAGGTTCCTTTATTGTAAAACAACGTTTACCCTTAAAATGTCCCACCTGTATTGTGATTTTTTTTTAAAAAGGGAAATACAGGGAAACAGCAGCATTTTTTGTGGGCTTTTTCAAGAGTTAATCCATCATGAAGCAAAAAGGTCATGGAAAATAAAGTGAGCCTGTTCTGATGGTGGTCTGCTCTTGCATCAGTCCATGACTAATTCCACAGCACCCACCTGTCTCCATTTTCATGTCAAATGCTTAGTCTGGTACTTCTGCCCCCTCCCTCCCACTCTGAGCCTCTTCTGATACTCCATCTCAGAAAGAAAACATCTTGGTTCTGCAATTCCCTCTTTAATTCTGCTACTCCATGATGACAGAAAGGTACATCCTAGATGCTGTGAATCTTGGCAGCTGCATAAAGGGAATAACTCTGCACCAGTGACAGCTCAGATGACAAGGTATTTGCAAAGCCTAGGGAATGGCTTTGCTCCCTCCCAATCACTTCCCATTCGATAAGAGAAAAAACAATTGTATCTATTGCCCAGTCTCAGACTGGGAAAAGTTACAGCCCATCTTTACTGGTCATCAGCAGCTTTCAAATAATTCATGCAGAAAATTACTTAAAACACATCCCACCATAGAAATGCAAAATAAAGTTCAATTCCCATTTTTGAAAAAGCTTTTATCTTCAGGAAATATGGAGGCTTCGAAGCTCAGTCATTTGCAGCTCATTTGAACATTAATGGAAAGAAGTGTTCCTCCACTTCAAACTATTTCCTCAGTCAATTAGACAAATCCTCTAAGTGGAGTTGGTGAAGCAGTTAATGTCCAGGAACTTAATTAGTGCTGAATTCCCAGACTTGCATCCAGCCCACCCACACCAAAGCTCCTGGGACTGTGCAGGAGGGGCCCTGGGGACAGCTGGGGACACAGGGGGTCAGGACAGCTGTGACAGTGGTCACTGGGGTTTTCAGGATGAAGGAAGAGACGTAGATCTGACTCCATATTTAGAAGGCTTATTATTTTATCATATATATATATATTATATTATAACTATACTAAAAAGAAAAAGAAAGAAAGGTTTCCTCAGAAGGCTAAGCTCAGCTAAGAATAGACTAGAAAAGAATGATAACAAAGGCAGCTCTCCAACCGAGCGAGAGAGCCAGCTCTGCCATGACTGGTCACTGAACCAAAACATCCACACCAGATCAACCACGGACCCACCTGTTGCATTCCACAGCAGCAGATAACCATTGTTTACATTCTGTTTCTGAGGCCACAGCTTCTCAGAAGGAAAAATCCTAAAGAAAGGATTTTAAATGAAAAAGATGTCTGCGACAGCCAGCACAGCAGCTGGGACAGAGCAGGAGTGCTGGAAGAGGATGCAGGATCCATCAGAAGGGAAAAGCAAATCCAAAACTGATGATTCAGCAAAGATCCTGCTTTCTGATGGCCATTGAGAAAACTCCCCCAGCGAATTTTCAGCCTAACCGCTCTGCCCTGTACCCTTGCTGAATTTCCCATTGGATTGCAAACTATTCCTGCTCCAATGCCCGGCAACTTCAATGACACTGTCACCTGCACATTTGCTTGTCCTGGTTAGCTGCTCTGTCCCTGACTGTGGTGCTCCTAATTAGGATTGCTGGCACCTTCCAGCACCACCAGGAGCAGCCCAGAGCTGGCTGGGGAGCCCAAGAGCAGTGGGAACAAGTGTGGAAGCAGAGCAGCTCTACACTGACAGAGCAAGAACTGCATTTCACACTCTGTGAAACTGCACTTCCAGTGTGGAAAGCACTGAGAAATTCCTAAAAATAATTAGGGTCTCTTGGGAAGGAAGACGTTTGAACAATATTTATAGCGAAACTCAGCAGGGAGGAAAAAAAAAAAAGAGCAGCCCTTACTGCACAGTATTAGAGCAGAAACTAAGTGAGCTCCTTAATAAACGGTTCATCTAAAGCAAATTGGTCTCATCCTATGAGGGCTCATCCCTTGTTTCCATTTTCTCCTAACCTCCAAGCGAGTGCAAGTCTTGAGAGCAATTGATAATTACCATCTTAAGACAAAATAGTTCTCTGAGTTTCTCTGAAAAGGCAGACTGCAGGTCAAACACAGCTAAAAAAAAGAATATTATTTTTGAAGCCTCCTTTTATCATGCTCATATTTATCATTTATGGAGAAAGTGGCTCCACTGCTTTTTGTGGTCACACACCTGACAAGGCCTGCGGCAGATGGAGGGGAACCACTCGAGCAGGTTTCGTCTACACTGCCCTTACTCCTCACACAGGATTTAACTCTCACATGGATAAAATTCAAAGATAAAAGCATCCAAACCCTGGTCCTCAGAGTCACCTGGGATTCCAACAGGATGCTACATCTACATTAATTATGTAGGCCCATTTCCGCAACTTCTGGGCACATTAAGTCCTTTTATTAATTTGCTTGGATCCTTGGACAAGAGAGAAGTTGTGTCCCCTCAGGGAATCTGCAAATAAATCACAAAACTCACAGCTCAGATTTGTCAGGATAAGCAGGTGCCTGAACACAGCACATTTCCAACAAATCCAAGAGGCCTCAGTTATCCAAGACTGGGTAACAAGTTGGTAAAAAAGAGCACAAGAAGCCCAGTGCAGCCTCACACCATGAAACAATCATTTCACAGGCAGAGGCAGGATGAGCACAACCCAGAGAAGAGCTCATAGGAAAAGACATGGCAGAACTGCTTCATCTTGCATCCCAGTAAGTTTTTTCCATTGCCAGGGAAGTCCAGGTGATCTGCAGACTCCTCCCATGTGCTGCACCAGTTTAGTTAGAGGAGACATAAAATTCAAATCAGCATTTGGCTTTGTCTGTCTCCTCAGCCCTGATTCTGCTTGGAGGGTCCAGGGCAGCTACCTGAGCTCACACAGCCTGGGAGCAGCAACACCCAGCTCATACCATGGAATTAAAAGGGGAGGTATCTGAATTCAGGACATCCCTCTGGCTGTCCTAGATTGCCAGGACCCCTGCCAGGGGGCTCAGAGACCCTGGCACAGAGCCCAAGACACCTGTGGGTTTGATTATGACCCATGGAAAAAACTACCAACTTTATATGAGGATGTGCAAGCCACAAAAGTCTAAGCAGAATAATAATTAGTTTGTCACAGGGTGAAAAATAGATTTTTTTGAGTTTTTAGAATGGGGGTTCAGGAGGCAAGATGGAGGAATCTGGGTGTGTCCAGCCTTTCCTCCTTCTTCTTCTTCACCTCCATCTTCTGCTGTGATGTTGGCACTTACAGATTGGTTTAGAGTAGAAGCTCACTGTCTAACATAGGGGATAGGTATTGGGAAGTTATGGTAAATAATGTACACGTAATTTTTATTATAAAAAGATAACATTGCCCCGGGGGCAGGCAGAGTGCCTTGGACTGTCCTGCTGAGTGGACCTCAGCACGACAGAGAAAGAATTTTATAGATAAAAAGAAATAAGCAACCTTGAGAATGAGAACTGAAGAGCTCTGACTCCTTCTTCAACTGCCAGGCTGGGAAAAGAGACTTTCTAATGTATCCCAGGGTCACTGTGACCAGCAGAATCCCAAGAGGGAGGAGTCACATGAACCAAGAACCATCTTCAGGGGTGTCAGAACCCAGGGAAAAGCATCCCCAAGAGATGTAACAACTGAAACCAACCCAAAAGCATCCACTATATTTTTTTCTGTGTAAGAGCTCATATTTCTGTTTTGTTTATTATCAGAAAGGAGTACAATATATTTCCTATCCCATAAAATACACATATAATTTTTGTGGTAATAAGACCCAGGAGAGGCATAAATATTCCCAAGGGTTTCTGCAGTTCAGGAGAACACTGTAAAACAGTTTGATAACTTGGAGATTACATTTCCCTCTATTCACCACACACACACACACACACTTATAAAAGCCTGCCAAGGGGAACATTATTGATGCTTTATAACTATGAGCCAATAAACCTCATGAATTTCATTTATTTGAAGACTGCAATAGAAGCAGAAAGCTAAGTAGCATCCTTAAATTTAGGATCATTAATTTAATCCCCACCCCCTAACACACACCAGCAAACTCTACCTGCTAAATCTTTTCATGGTTCTTTTCCCAGTGCAAGCAAAACCAGTAAATGCCATTTGGGAAGGAGCATTACAAGCCTGTTCAGCAGAGTACCCCTCCTGAATTATCCACAGCAAATGGCAATGAGATGTTTCTTGTGGCAGAGCTTGTGTTTTGCTCCCAGGAATAATTCAAGGCTAGGATAGAGAGGAGAGTGGTGGTGGTGGGAGAGGAGCAGCAGGAGATTTGGGCTGGGCTGCTCTTTTCAGGTGTTTGAGGGAGGAACCTGAGTCCTGGGGGTCCTGGGACTCATGTCCTTCATTCCAGCCCCTGGAGAAGATCCAGCAGCTCTTTTCCTTTGGAAGCTCTGGCACACAGCACTGTCACCCTGATTTTTTAAGATTTTCTAAACCTTCTGATGTTTACATTCTTGTAATGAACTTTCTCCCACACTTTCTGTAAATAACTTATTATTTTGCATTCTTTTAGAAAAGAAAAAAAAATTGATAGACTGTTAGTTTGTCCAGTGTCATTGGAGAGGTGGCACTTTCATCCTCCAATCCACTGTCACTTTTAGAAAACTATAAATATTAAACTCAGAAAATAAACTTCTCTTTTTTCACCTTCAGAACAGCAGTGTGTGTGCTGGTGTTATTTCGTGTCCTATAGTGACACAGCAAATGAGGATTTGAGTGGGTTGCAGAGCAAGTTCAGGACTAAGAGCTTCTCCTCCCCTCTCTAAAGTACCTACAAAGCAGAGAGAGGATTCACACAGCAGCAGCACAGCCAAGGCATTCTGTTTAAGAATCATGAGATCAAACCTGCCGCAGTAATCAGTATTTCTGAGATGCTGTTATCAAACAAAACCCACCCCAGCCACCCTGCCTTGGTCACCTGGCTGCTTTGTGGCACCACAGTTCCCATGTGCAACACAGAGAGCATCAGCAGTGCTGATAAAACTGCTCTGCATGGAGAGGAAAGGCAGATAAAATCCTTTAAACAGTTAAAGGCTTCAACAGAGAATAAATAAGATGCCATGGAAGTGCCAATAATCTATCAAAGGCGGGTTAGCTCTCATCAGTGGTGCTAAATAGGTACAAATGGACATGTTCAGCCAGGCAGAGACAGCCCTGTGGGGAGCTCAGGCAGGGAGGAGCTCCCCTTCCAGATGGGATAAGTTCAGCATCTGTTTTGTTCTCAGCCTTGAATGCCTAAATGCATCTTAAAAAAAAGTCACCAGTCTGCCTGAGACAGACAGAAGGACATGTCACATCAAACAGCACATCTGGGCAAGAGTCACACAGAACTGACATCCCTTCACAATTCGGACACTGCTCCCTGTTTGTCCTTGCACATTTTGAATTCAAACCTCTGGTTTTTAAAACCAACGGATTAGTTATGCAAGTTTCTCATGAAACATCTCTACTCAATCCTGGTGCAAAATTTAATGAGCCCCTTGACTCCTGATCTTGCTGTTTTAAAATTTGAGGGCAGCGTTTCTGACCTGTGAATCACCAGTTCTCTGCCCTGCCCAGCCCAGCAAAATTCAAAAAAAAAAAAAAAAAGAAAAAGAAATGACAGCTGCTGGGTCTGAAGCATCCCTGTATCCCAGCTGCTGCTGCATGGTGCAGCATTCCAGAAGGGAAGTGGGAGAAGCCCTGCACAGCAGAGCAGCAGCTCTGCCAGCACACAGGTAAAGTTCATTTATATCTGGAATTATCCCCCAAAATCTGTCTCTGTGTTCTTGCTGCATACAAATGCACCTGCAGCAGTTAGAGGCATCACAGAGGACACTTATTTGTTCAAAATTAATTCACAAAATGTTAAACAATTCCTTTCCCTACAATGACTAGCCAAAAGCACAAACCATGCCTCACCCAAAATCCCAGGGTATCTCAGGAAATCTGACCCCAAGAAAATGATTTTGAATCAGATTAGTTGGGGGAATTCTGCTGCTCTTTGGGTGCAGCTTTCAAGGGATTCTCCCTCTCCAAAACACTAAACACTACAAGAAAGCCATTATTTTATTTAAATACACACCCTTAAAAACAGAACTGAAGCTCACACACCAAGATTTCACACAAATACAAGTGATTGGCACAGAAGTATCTCAAAAGAGAGAGAGAAATTGGCTGGGCCAGATGCTTAAATCAGGAACTGAAGTCTGATACTGCATGTGGGTACCTGTCTTGTGCTTCCCTCTTTAAATGCCCCTGAGTGAAAACAATCTTAGCTAATAAATAGAGAGCAGAAATCAATTAAGCCTTTTGACAACTAACACTAACCCAGCCCTAATGTTGCCTTTAATTCCTTTTAAAAAAAATTTATGACTATTCAAGCAAATAAGAAAAAGACTAAAATGATACACATGAAACGCACAAAATTATGCCTTATTCTCAAAATAAATTATTCACTTGCTTCACTTCCTATCCAAATGTATTTCCTTGAGGCAAAACATCTCCAGTCCCATCACTCTCTTTGAGAGCAACATTCATCTTATTTCCCTCTTTTGGAAAGGAGGCTTGATGGGAATGCAAGAACAGACCTTAAACCTTCATTTCACTTCCTGCCTCTCCCCACTCTGTCCTTGTCACTTGTCACCTTGTTCCACCCATCACTGCGGAAACCCAGGGCACTGGGAATATTTCTCTGTCTGCTCTGGGGTGCCCTGACCCCCAGGGCAGCACTGACTCTGACCCTCATTCATGGAGAAAGTTTCCCAGACTTCAAGATAGACTGGAATCCACAAAAGTGTGAAATAGATTATAGAGAGCAGTGTAGGTGTATCACTTGGTGAGAAATTGAGGTTTTGGGATTTTTAGTGTGTTGTGGATGGAAGCAAGATGGAGGGCACAGGGTGTTGTCCTGGGTTTCTTCTTCATGCTTCTTCTTCCTCCTTCTCCATGGGTTTGGGTGGCATTTTGTAATTGGGCAGAAAAGTCCCCATTGTGGGCTCTGTGGGATCAGTTATTGGGTTAAAAGGGAAAATAATCCAGGTGTCAGTTCTTAATTGGATAGTTTAGTCTTAAAAGACCTTGGAACAAGAGATTGTTGGCCATTTTTGTGGTGCTTTTCCAGTGTGCTGAGCCTGGTGTGGACAGCGTGCAAAACTTTAGATAAGATAACAATAAACAAGAACCTGAAGACCGAAAAAATCCAGTGTGTGTCTCTTTCCTGACACAGAACCACCCCAGGAGGGTCTCCCACAACAGGGGAGCCCCCAGGGAGGGCCCAGCCTGAGGCTCAGAGATTGAGAAATTGATACATCACCTTGGGGCTCAGCCCTGGAAGCAGCCTGCGATTGAGGAGTGTTGGTCAGCTGGATGCCAACCAGGTGGGATTTGTGGTCCCTGGCCCAGCTCTAATGGGAAGACAACAGTTTATAGCCAGATTTGGGCTCCCCCTGACCATCCTCTAGCATAGATGAGCCTCTTTTACCTTCCAACATGAGATATTTTAAGATTCTATGGCTTTAAACTCCCATTATCTAATTGACCTCAAGTGCCAACTTCATACCATGAATATTACTCCTCACAAGTGATTGTGCTTTACCTTCAAGCTGTAAAATAAAAAAAAGTTGTGGAAGTTAAGCCTGTGGTGGGCACCTTGACACAAAGCCCACCAAAATTATGGACAAGGCAAACTTGGACATCCAGCATCACCTGCATCTCCCTGGGGATAAATGGATCTTGCACCTGGAGTATCCCTCTAGGACTGACCACATAAAATAAAAGTAGTTTGTGACCTGGGGATTCATGAAAGCAGATTTTCTTTAATATAGATTTAAGGGAATGAAAACTGATATTTTATGGAAAAGATCAGAAATGCACAGCTGACAAGGCTGACCCATGAAGGGAGCAGTGCCTAAGCCCATCTTCTGGCTGCATTCACCAGGATCAAACACAAATGTTCTCCAGCATTCCTGGAACCTGATGAAAATGCCAAAAAAACCCTGAGACATCTCCCAGCAAGGCTGGAGGGGAAAATACTGGAAGATTTATACACATCTGGAGGTAAGTGGTAGAAAACAGTCTGCAGAAGGTGCAGATTTCATCTTCCCAGCTACTCATCACCTCAGGAGACACTTGCTTTGGGCAGAGAGACATATTGCAAATTTGTTACAGATTCCTCTTGAAAAGCATTTCAGGATGGTGTCATTTTCCAAAAATGAGGTTAAATAAAAGCAGTGTTATCTGCACCCAAAGCAAAATACATTTTACATGCACAACTCGTGGCTGCTGCATGTATTCAAAATGTTACACAAATTACAGAAACTTAAAAAAAAAAAAAAAAACCAAAATCAAAACAAGTCTTATCTTCTTCCTTGTCAGAACCATCAACTATTTTGTTTCCTATTTATTTTCCTGTAGGATGATCAATGGTTTGGTTTACAATACTATTTAAGATTTGAATTCTTCAGAGAGTTTACATGGATTAAGTTCCTACTACCTGCAGTAAGAATTGCAGTTAAGAGGTTGGAAACACAAAGATGAGCCCAATTTATCATTACTTTAACATTTATCCCAAATCACAACACCACAAAAGAAAATAAACATGTTCAAAAAAGCCAGGGAAAACCCAATCCTACAGCAAATATTAGATACTCTACACATAAGGAGAGAAAGCAACTTATTTTCATTAATTGGGACTTTACCAGTTTTTTAAAAAACATCACCAAGGAAAAAAATCTTGTTGACCTCTACATTGAGAGGTTATTTGGATGGCAACCCAAATTTTAAATCCCAGGCTGTTCTGCCAAAGAATGCTCAGCCTACTTCACACCTGAATGTCTTTTTTTTACCACTCTTGATGCTCACACAGAAAAAAGGCTTCTTCTCTGAAAAGTCAGCAATAATTGCTAACAAATAGCTTCAGACATAGTTTTCATGGAGTTTTATTTATTAGTTTTCTTACATTAAATAAACTTCTGGGTCTTTAAGGCCTTCACACACCTCAAGACACATTTTTCTCACCTTATCACAAGAATAAACACATCCTTATTTCAGGCCCTTTTAAAACCATTCCTTCACTAAAGCTTGGGGCACAACATCTGAATTAAAAGCATCAGTTCATCTTATTTCAAAAATATCTTGAAATTTAAAAAAAAAAACTTAGAGAAGGGCCAGGCTTGATGCCTCTGGGAGCCCACAATGAAAGTGATGCCCAGACAATGTCTTTTTCTTGATTAAGTGGTAAAAGCTGCATTAAGCACCTCCTCAGTGCCTGCAGCACTCAGCAGGACCGTGTTGGGTTCTTTAATCCCAAAGTGCAGCTCCTCAACTCCTTCCTGCTCTAATTAGGCACGTGAAGGTGCATCCTCAGTCTTTGAATTATCATCTCTTCCCACCACTGGAGCAACAGAACACGAGGTAAAAATAGAAGGGGCTGCCTTGGATGGCAATCACAGAGCTGTGGATTATCACCTCAGGGTTTAGTGCCGCTCTCCTGGCCGTAAAGTGGGCAGTGAAAAATGCTGGGAGTGCTCATGGAAAGGATTTACCCTGCACAGGTCAGTGAAATTGCAATATTAAAGGCAAAACCCCCAACCCTGCTGCCACCCAGGTCAAGTTGGTTTGCTGCCCACAAGGATGCAGGTTCAACAAGAGAACTTCTCCACTCAGAGCATTTGATAACACAAAGTTTTGGCTTGGATCATAGAATCACAGAAAGGTCTGGGTTGGAAGGGACCTTAAAGAATATCTTGTTCCAACCTTCTGCCAAGGGCAGGGATCACCCCAGGGTGCTCCAAGCCCTGTCCAACCTGGCCTTGGACACTTGGTCACCATCACAGTGACCACCACTTCACCTGTACACTCCACATCACTTTAGAGAGCTCCCAGGAACAGTGTGCTCTGTCCTGGAAAAAAAGTCTGCATACAGCTGAAAATACAGCCTAGAAACAGCTGAAATATCAGCTGTGTGTTTCAGGCATTTGTTCTGACCTAATTATTTCTAAATAAGCCTTGAGGGGGTTGGGGTATCTCCCCCCTCCCTTCTCTCCAGGTAATACTGGAAATGCTCAGCTCCATTTCTCAACCAGTGATTTCAATAACTCTCCTCAAAACATTCGTAACAGATAACTGAGAGATGGGATGACCAAGTGCCTGAGTATTTATCCTCTGGTGTTTTTTCCAGAAGAGATTTCAAATGACAAATCACTGATGGCTGGAGACTTCTGGGGCAGTTTTTTTCACCAACAGGAAAGAATTGCTGGGATTTGTTCCTTGACCTTTTATTGCAGCATCAGCCTCATGACATGGCTGAGACAACAGAAAGATGGCAAAAGCTCACATACAACCAGCACCAACCAAAGATTTCTTTGTTACAGAGCACTTTAAAAACTTTCTAGCCAATAGCACATTGCTAAAGGTTACAGACAATTGTCTAGCCAATCACTAAAAGCACATGTACACCTGCTGCACACAATGCTTGCTTGTATGCCTTCTATTAACAATACACAATACTCCACTATTAGGCTTAAAACCTTCTCCTGTCTTGCTAAGCACATTTTCCTGCAGTCTCAAGGTCTATCTTAGCCAAGCTTAAAACTCAAGCTATTGTTTCATGTCCTTGCTTGCTATACTATTGTAACTTTTTCTACTTTCAGACTCTGCAACTACAGCTAGTTCTCTGTTTCTCTGCTCTAAGACCTACTTTTCTAACTTTCTAAAAATCTTCTTGGTTTACTATTTCCCACAGGGGTCAGTGCACAGATGGGTCCATCTGCAAGGGACATCCCTGGGCACAGCAAGTGCTGAGGATCTGAGAGATGGATGCAGCCAGAAATGCCCAGGCAGGTATTTCCCAGTGGCTGGAACTCCTCACCTGGCACACCAGGTCACAGGGGATGCTGGTGAAGCTTTCTTTCATTTAGGTACAAAGCTGCTTCTTAATACTGAAATTACTTTCCTTGTTCTTACTCTAAAAGAAGCTCCTGTTAATGCTCAGTTTTTATCAGGAGCTGTTACACACCCTAAAGATTCCATGTGAGGCCAGCCCAGACTTGGTAAAATCTTTGGGGTTTTTTTCATATAGATCAATTCTCCCACCACATCCCAAAAGTCATAGTTCAAGAAGCCACAAAATTAATCAGCTTCTGTTCTTGATTCATTTCCAGTAATTGCTTGTAAAAGCACCTTGTTAACCCAGGGGCTGCTCTGGTTCAGCAGCCTGCAGGACTGGCCGTGGCACAGTGACACAAAGGACAGCTCCTGCCCTCAAAAGTATCAGGAAACAAAGATTTCTTCACAGCCACTGTAATAGACTCTCACCTGGCCATGTATTTTATAGGGGAAGGCAAAAAGATGGAAGGGAGGAGAGCAGATGGTGACTGTATCCTGACTTCAGAGGAGAAAGGGGAAAAAAGTGATTTTCAAAACCAAGTTGGTTTAATGAATGGTACAAAATATCATCCTGTTTCCACATGACTGGGAGACACTTTGCTAACTGCAGCCATACAAGAAAATAAAGAGAGAGGTAAAAAACCAGAGTTCTGGATTTATGCATACAGAAAACTGAGACTGAAATTCATCCCCTGAATGGGATGAACCCTCCTGCCCCTGCAAATGGCCAAGGGGGGAGAAACAGCTCTAGAACACAAGAGCTTCCAAAATGTGTGGTGTGTTTGCAGAGGAAGAGAAATAAAGAAGTTATGTGATTTACTTCTATGTATTGGGTAAAATCCAAACACTATGACTTAGCCTAAAGGAGAAGTGCAGGGGAGGTGGTTTTTTTTATTTGCAGTGGAAGTTTTTTTTTTTTTAAGTTTTAAAGGACAACTTAAATGACCTGAGCAACTACAGAGTTATCAGCTTGGCATCAACCCCAGGCAAAAGAATTGAACAGTTGATACAGAAATCAATTAATAATTAATTAATCTAATTAATCCATAAATCCATGTTGACTAAAATAACACCCCTTGATATAGTAACAGGATCCCTTCCATAAAAACTTCTGAAATGCCAGTAAGGGGAAGTGTTGATAAAGTTGCTTCAAACTTCCTGAGGGCATTTCCCTTGGCATGAGGTGGCACCAGTCCCATTCACCAGCTGCTGCAGCAGCACAGGGCAGGACCTTTCCCACATTTCCTTGGTGGGGAAGACATCCTCTCCCTCTCCAATATTCAGCAATTTGGGCTTTCCAGTCCCCCTCTGGGATCACTGGCACCAAACATTCCCTTGGTACAGCTGACAAGGCACACACATGAGGAGCCAGAGAAGAAAATGAGGTGCAGCTCCTTAATCCCCCAGTTTGCTGGTGTGGAAATTAAACCACACCAGCACATCCGAGCCCTGAGAGGTCTGGGGGGTGTTCATGGACAGGAAAAGGGGTGGCAGCAGGAGGCAGGCTGCAGGTGGAAGCAGGCAGAGGATGTGGGACATGAGAAAGGAAGGAGAACAGGGAGAGTCAGGGGCTGGTTCTACTGAAGAGGGATGGAGACTCAACCACCTCTCTGGTCACCCTGTTCTAGTGCTTGATCACCCTTTCGGTAAAGAAATTTTTCTTAATAAAATAATTGCTTCCTGTTACAACTTGAGGCCGTTTCCTTTCAATCTATCAGATGATTCCAGCCCAAACCATTTTATGATTGTATGGAGTTGTAATGATTTCTTTATTGTTTCAAATAATCTGGTAATTTTAAAATATTTGGGTTTTTTCTGCTGTTTGTTTTTTTTTTTCCTTTGTTCTATCCCAAATTCCTCTTTGCTGTCTTTATCTTTTTAAGATATATAGATAGACAGACATATTTATATCTCTTAGATTATATATAGATATATCTATATAGATATAGATGTATAGATACATCTATATAGATATATAGATGTACAGATATATCTATACAGATAGATAGATCTATATATATAGATAGATATCTATAGATATATTTCTATCTATATATCTGTATTAATATAGATATATTTATACCTTCAGAATTAAACGTCCACTGATCTAATTTTTTGCCAAAATGTTACAGAGGTAAGTGACAGAAAGTAAGTTCCAGACAGAAAACTGCAACAGTAAATAGCTGTGAAGGAAAGGAAAAAAGCCACAAACATTTTATGTAGGAGGCACTTTTGAATAGAACTTTTTTTTTTTTTCCAGACATTTAACCTAACTCCACAATGCTCTGGGGCACCTTAGGTCCCCATTCTTGCTCCACAGTGCCTCCTTTCTCCAGAGCTTCCCAGAGCGGGAGGGTCAGGAGGCTGTGGCTGCTGCTCCACCCCTGCACTGGGCATCCCAAGGGACCTCAAGGGCTCCAGCTCCCAGAGGAGCCAAATACCAATTCTGCTCACTTCCACCTCCCTCACCACCAGCCAACCTTGGCAACATAATTAGAAATCTTTTCTCTCCCAAACAATAGCTGATATTCCCAATCTCATCTCAAATCTGTGGTAAACTCCATGGCATCTCTTTTATTTCCAAATGAATTTGCCTTATTAAAAAGTAATGAGCTATTAATTAACTTTGCACTCATACAAAGCTGTTTAATTCTCAATCCAATTAACAGCAATCTGCTGAAGGATTCTAATGATTATTTTAAATTTGCTAAGAGAAACATCTCTGAGCCTTTCATAATAAGATATTTATAGAATGGCTTGGGCTGGATCGTGCTCACATTTTAATTCGATAACATTTTTATAATACACCAGCATCTCTCTGCAACATTATCTCTGACAACACATCATTCACATGCACAGGAAGGCTGAATTACTAAAGCTGCTTATTTAGAAGTTCTTCTGCAAGGATTATTTTGTTTCAGGCTTTCCCGACCCAACACAGGCACTCCTCAAGCAGGGCTTCTGCTCAGAGGGGTCACCCAGGGGTTTCCCACAGGTGTTTGTACTGCAAAGAATGCACTTAAAGATTGTTTACCACCCCTTCAAAGGCTCAGGAAATCATCCCTGCCGGCACAGAGGAGCCCAGCTCTGCAGCTTGTTCTGTCCTGTGAAGTTACACAACCATGCCAACAGTTGTTGTGTGACCTTTGAGCCTAAACATGGCTGGACAAGAAAATCTTTATAGCTGTGTCATTTCAGCATCTGAAGGGTTTCCCCTCCCAACACACAGACAGAACCAGCACCAGTACAGCACAAACACCTGCAGTCACTCACCTTGCAGCATTTCTGACAGAAAAATAAAGAATTTTGCAAAATCTGCCCTTTCAAGGCAAGTTATTCCCTCCACCACTGCAGCAAAGGCATTGAAGAGATAGAAAGCTGCAGCTCTCATTCTCACTAATATTACCAATTTTCCCTAAGCCAAGTGAGGAGCACACTCAGCTCAACACACTTGGGAAGATAACCCCCCACTTTCAAAAACCACAAATGAAAGCAACTTTAATAATCTTAAAGACCAGAACTTCCCATATGGTTCTTAATTATTAATTGCCACAGCCTACCTGAAATGAGAACTGCCAGAAAAGCTGCAATATTAAATTCTGAGCAAATTTGTCTCACACGGGGCTCAGATACCCAATTTCAATCAGGTGTTCAGAGCAGGAAGTTTATAAAGGCAGTTCATAACTCACCTTTGCACATACCCATAGCACACACAAACCCTGGCTAGTTTAGCTTTAAACCCATCCAACCCTGAAGTAATGTAACTTACCACATGTGAGAGCTGCCAGGCTCATCCAAAAACACAGAAACAGGAAAAGTCAGTGGTAAAAGCAGAGAAAAGTGTGGAAGGGGCACTGAAAAAACTGGCCTAAAACACAGGTGGCTGTATTTTTTTAAACAATACAATTCCTTTAATGGTCACTTTTGTTCAATGATAACTTTTTCTCATCCAGGTGAGGAATTTTTGCTGTTCCCCTCAGGGCTGTTATTTGGACTGAACCTGTTTCTGCAACCTTGTTGGATTTCCCCACTTCAGACACTCCTAATAGTGGATCTATGTGCAACATCTGTCCCTAAAAACAGGTACCCACTCAGGAAACTGAGGCTAGGAAAGGTCACAGCCCTTCAGCCATAAACAGAAGTGTAAGAACAAAATAAACTTAAAAATTTTGGTGTATCCATGAGTCCCAGTTAAAGTCAGCACTTCTCTTTGCATATCTACATTGGCAAGATGCAGGATCCTTCAGGAGAGAAAAATGAATTTTCCTTGATTTTAGATATTAAGTAATTCCCAAAACAGCCCAAAAGTGAGAGACTTAGAGACATCCACAGTAGGAAATGCTGATTTTTACGCTGTGGGATCCTCCAGACACTTCTAATTCACCCATGGCATCATGCAGGACAACTGCACAACGTGCAGCAAGGACTGTTCATCTTCCTGACTGATGAACATCCTCTGTGGGTGCAGTTTTCCCTCTCTGAGGCAGCGTGTTCATTTCCATGCTCCACAGCCTCCTGCTTCAGAGGGGACACACGATTCTGATTTACCTCTGCCTTTGATTGAGGCTGAGGGCATTGCACATTATTTTATTAGCTAGTACATGCACACACAGGGTGCTTTAACTGCTGCATCCATACTCTTATTTTACAAATCAATGCTGTGCCTCTCTCTGAATTAGAAGAGCTATCTGAAGGTATTGATCTGCTCATATTTCTTTTTCTAGTGATCATGTCATCCACGGCCCCATCAAGTTTCCTTTGGCACAGAGTAGATTCACATGGTGCAATTTTCCCTGCTCAGGGCAGTGACATCTGCCACTGACCTGCCCCAAAGTCATAAAAGTGAAACTTCCTGACTGTTCTGTACATCACCCTCTGGACACACACACTCTCTCACACACACAAATAATTTCTCTTGTGACATCTGCCTGTTTAGGTTGGGGACATCTTGTGAATTGCAGCAATTTGTCCAGTCTCACAGGATGGCCAGTGAACTGCCCCTCTAAAACAGCAGCCCAAAAAGTGGGGCTGGTTTGCAAAATTCAGGAGCCAAATGAAAAACATGAAAATGTTTTATGCTTTTGTGAAGCACAGAGGGGGCTTTAAGAATGTTCTGTACATGACCCTCTGGACACACACATTCTCTCACACACACAAATAATTTTTCCTGTGACATCTGCCTGTTTAGGTTGGGGACATCTTGTCAACTGCAGCAATTTGTCCACTCTCACAGGATGGCCAGTGAACTGCCCCTCTAAACACAGCAGCCCAAAAAGTGGGGCTGGTTTGCAAAATTCAGGAGCCAAATGAAACACATGTAGATGTTTTATGCTTTTATAAAGCACTGAGGGGCTTTGAGAACCATTCATACATCTTGCTTAATGTTAATTTGAAAATAACTCCTGTTGAACTCTACTTTCAGGGAGTTAAAGAACAAAACCACAAATCTAACTCCCCTGCTAGCTTCTTCCAATGAAAGAAAGATTTTCTACAAATTATTACTCCCAAATTCTGTTTTATGGAAGGTTTTTACTATAGAGACAACAGAGCAGTAACTAAGAAGCTTTTTGGTGTATTAAGGAGCACTTGTCACCTGACATTTGTGCCCTTACACACCCCTTGTACCAGAGGGGAAACAATTGTGCCCTGTGATGAAGTCTGACTAGAACACCAGCTCTGAGAGTCCAGGCACTGAAAATTAATTATTCTTTACAAGAAAATAGAGTTTAAATGCATCCTTTCTGCCTGGGTGGGATTGAGCTGTGCCTTGGCTGCCCAGAGGTGCTGGGAGCAGGGCTCCTTCACAGGGATCCCTTGCACAGCTCTGGCAGCACAGCAGGGCAAGGTTAAAGTTGAAGTTTTGCAGCTTCACAGAGGAGTGAAAAGTGTGTCCTGTGCCATACAGATCAAAAGGTTCTGCAGCTCAGGCAAAAACCAGTCTGCAGAGAGCACCTGCAAACAGCCAGGCTATTCCTAAATAACATCAGTTCTGCACAGGCAGGAGCTCCAGATGAATTGAAAGAGGGAGAAATAGGGAGGTCCCCAAAAGAGAGAATCAGGGGAAGCACCATACACAGAGAAACATGAGCCTTGAATAACCCATTTGATAAATATTACTCACTTTGCATAGAACCTACATGTTCAAGCTCACTCCTACTGAAATCAAGTGAGCTGAACTTCCTTAACATTGAGATCAGGGTCTAAACACAGCTGCAAATTGTAGGAAATTATTTTTGAGTAGCAGCACAATGTAAATCCAAGGGGTTTGGGCTAGAAAATCTGCCACGGGAGCCTCCTTCTCATTTTTACACCACAGAAATTTTTACATTACACAATCTCAGATGATTGATTTATATGAACTTACCTCAATTATAGAAGCATTAGAAAAGACAGTAAAATAAGTATCAACAGCTAACTTGTGGTGCAGCATGGAGGAGAATTTCACTAAATTCAAGACAGCATCAAATTAGGATATTGTAACTTTCATATTTAACATTTTTAATCCATCCCAGTAAAAGGTTTTACTAATTGATGGTGTCATACTGTACTAAATAGCACATGCCAGGAGGAACAGCTGCTAATGCTGCCCAGCAACAATTTGGAGCAAGGACTGAAAAAACAACATATCCAACAGAAAGAACTAAATGCAAATAGGTAGAATACAACTATTTATGTCCTTTTTTTTTCTGAGAGAATCAATAGAAAGCAGAACTTTCTTTTTAAAAAGAGACAGATTTTGTTTGGTTGAGCGTAGAAAGTTCATGGAAGTGCAGGATCATTACAAATTAAAGGATTACTGATGCATGACATACAACATGGCTGCAATCAAGTAAACAAAGCAGTAAGACAGGAAAAATCTGTCACAGCCCAGGCACCTTGCACCTGGAACTTTGTGAGAACTTGAGGTTTTTTCACTGCAAAATGCTGTCAGTCATAAAATGAGCAATCTGTTCTCCTCTGAACAAAGACAAACCCAAGGTCCAACTCATGCAGCTTCAGCTTTTCCATGGTGGCAGAGAATTCAAACCCAGCTCAGCAGCAGCTTGAATTCACCTGCCTGAAACCCAAGGATGCCATCTGCAGCCCTGCATTTACATTCAGCATTCAGTTGTGGTCCTGGCAAACTTCAGGCTCAGCCTCCAGAGCCTCAGCCTTGTACTCTCCCAACATCCATGTGTTGACTCCTAAACTAAAGGGACACTCTAAAGAAGATTTGTCACCAACATTGAAGCTGTGGCAGTGTTTGATGTCCCAGCATGTTGGACTCAATGGTCTTGAAGGTCTCTCCCTGCCTGGTGGTTCTGTGTGTGTGCAGCAGGGGTGAACTATTGTATTTGTGCTGCCTCCAGACAAAGGCAGGAATGATGAATCTGATTCCATGTTCTCAGATGGCTCATTTATTACTTTATGATACTATATTGTATTAAAGAATACTATACTATACTAAAGAATACAGAAAGGATTCTTACTGAATGCTAAAAGATAATAATGAAAACTGGTGACTGTCTCCAGAGTCCCAACACAGCTTGGCCCTGATTGGCCAAAGAGTGAAAACAACTCACAGCAGAATGCAATGGAACAATCACCTGTGGGTAAACAATCTCCAAACACATTCCACATGAGAGCACAACACAGGAGAAGCAAATGAGATAAGAATTGTTTTCCTTTTCTCTGAGGCTTCTCAGCTTCCCAGGAGAAAAACCCTGGGCAAAGGGATTTTTCCAGGAAATGTGAATGCCACAGTGAACCAGGACAAGGGCTCCCTGCAAACACCCACACTGCTGTCCCCACAGCTGTCCCTGAATGTTCCTGCAGTACAGGCCATGCACATGGAAATATAGAAACGCTGCTTCGGTTTCAAGTCATTCAGCCACAGAGTTTCTCTCTTTTCCAGAGCCCTGGAACCAGTCTGATGCTGCCTGCTGCAGGTGATAAGGACTAAAGTCAAAGTCAGCATTACTCTGGAGCATCACTGCAGGCTGGACAATGCACAGGCAGCACTCGGAACATGCTGCCCACACAACTAAGACCAGAACCACTCCAGCCTCAAAAATATCTCTATCAGCATCCATTACTATATCTATTGACTGTTTATAAAATAATTCTTCTAATATTGGATTTATCTCAAAGTCTAGAGCCTGCAGAATTGACATGCAGAACAGCTTATTATAAATCTCACAGACAAGGACAATTGCAAAGTCACTTTGTACAACTTCCAAAGTTGAGCAGCTCTAAAATGGACAGAAATCCCATTACTGCAGCACAGCATCCCATTATTCAGCACTGAGACACTCTCCCAGTGCTATTACACAGCTCACACAGGGCATGAGTATTTGTGTCAATATAGATCAGTCCATGCAATGTGCAACTGATTTTCCATAGTCAACCTTAAGTGTAATCAAACAATTTAAGGCCTCAATGGGTATTTTAACAGATGGAAAGAAATCCAAATGAGTAAAGGCATTTTGATATTTGCTACCACTTAGAGTTTCCAAGCTTTCAGCACACATATGTTTATTCAGAGAGTTGATTGGGATCACGGGTGAGTGATTATTTATTGACATGTGCACAGAGGGATGGAAACAGAATGGGATAATTGGTTCCTTGCCAGAGTAACTGGCAATCCTTATTGACCATTTTTTTATTTTTGGACATCAGCCCAAATATGATACTGCATGTGCCAGAGAAGCTTTACATTTGGCAAAAGTGGAACCACAGGAACAACTTCCTACATGTGATTAACCCTCCTAATTCAGGGCCAAGATGCTCCCCAAACCTCAGTTAGTCAGGGCCTCCATCTGCACATGGTACAGAACAGCTACACACACACACACATTATTTTCAGCAATCCAAGCAGAAAAACAAGTTGGCATTTAAGGAAAACAAACCAGCAGCATTCAGATGCCTTTCAGACCCCTGGTATGAAGCAGTAATCACCACCTTTCTCTGACAGCCCACTATTAAAATGAGGGAAGAGCAAATGTTTGCTTTCCTGAGAAGGACAATATTCCAACAGATGAGAAGCAGAACCACCAAATATTGACAGAGCACCAGGATCCTCAATCAGAGCAGAGCAAGGTCAAGCTCCCTGTCCCTGCTGGGACTTGGGCTGAGCCCCTTCCCCTCCTGGAGGGGAACCCTCTGCCAGCTGAAGTGTGGGTAGTAATCCTGTCAGAGGGCTGCAAACAGAGATGCCACACTCACAAAGATCCCTTAAAACCCTCAGACTCATCGGTCCAACAAAGCTGGAAGGAGGAGATGGGTCAGCTCCAAGGAGTGCTTTCACGTGTGGGCTTTGAAGCAGATCCTTGAGCACAGCTACTCAGCTGTTAATGCACAAACCTTCACATCAATTCAAAGAATGCTTTCATGTCTCCTCCATACGGCTGAAGGCACAGGCAAAATTGTGCTGCTTGTATTTTATCTGTGAGCAGCACCAATGAAAGTCAGATACATCAGAAACCCAGGGTTTTTTTCTCAAATCTAAAAATTCATCTCCTCTCCAAGCCTTTCCTTAAGCATCCTTCTTGGTAAACTGGAAGACTTTGCTATCTGAGAAGACTTTGGCCCATATATGCAAATTACAATCTTTCCACAAACTTTTTTTTTAAACACTGTAATTTACCTTTAATTATTAACAGCAGAGAAATTCAAACAAAACAAAACCACAACATTTGTTTATGGGATTGCTTTCAATCAACTTTCCAGCTTTGTTAGAATTAATAGAACTGCCTTCAAGGCCCCCCTTGAAGCCTCTGTCCCCTCTTCTGCATAAGAATATGTCCACAAGTGGATACAAATACATAATCTTCAATCTTTAAGGCTGCAAAACAGACATAAAAATCGGCAACATTTAGTGTCAAATAAAAAAGTGCAGAGCAGACTGTTTGAATTACAGGCAGCTACATTATTTTGAGTTTTAAACTCTAAAAAATGAGGGGAGGAGGAAGAAGAAATCAACCCCAAGACCCAAAATTTGTTCATATAGTTTCTTTTTTGCAGGTAAAATATTTGCCACATGGATTTGTGGGAAAAAGGGGATTATTTCCTAGCTTTGCTAAGAATCACTGGCTTGTGTGGAGAGATTTTGTGCAGATTGGTATCCTTTAACTCACAGAAAAACCCCAATAGAATTATTTGACTCAATGTCTGGTTTGGGAGAGAATTCACAACTTAGCATTTTTTCCCCAGTACAAAATGCACAGGACAGGGATGGGATGCACATGGAGCAGGGAAACCTGAAAAACATCCTCCAAAGTTCACCTGGTTCCCAAAGCCAGCAGAAGTTTCACAAAAACACTTGTTTTACAACCCAATTCAGAAATATTTCTACTCCCATTGGTAATTCTGACAATTTTCAGCCTGTGCTTATCCACAGCTCAGCACAGATGTGGAAAGAGATTTGGAGGAAGGTGCCAAGGGGAAAGGAAAAAGCAGTCAGCTCTACATGCAAGGCTTTATCTGGATGAGGAAACAGTGCTAAAAGGAAGCAATTTAGCAGCTGACACTAAATTTCCTAACTTTAATACCTCCAAGTTAAAAATCAATGGATTTTAATTGTTCATTCCAAACTAATGTTTTGTTCTGAACTGAAGCAGAGCTTCCATGCTTTCTGCCAAAGATTGCTCCTCAACAAGTGTTGGGAGTATTGATTTTGATTTCACTCATCAATAAAATACTCCATTGCAATTCCTACATCATGTAATATAAAACTTGATGATTTCCCCCCAAAAAAGTAAGTAATGCTACAAGAATACAGTGAAAACTGACACATTTTCTTCCTGTCTTGCTAACACTGCTGGGACAGAGGTCAATGAGTCATTTCTGCCTCCACTTGCACAGCTGCAGACAGGACTGAGGCTCACCCTGTCTCCTTGGGGACTCTCCAACATGAACCAAAGGCTGTCTGCAGCCACAGGAGCCTGCACAGCCTCAGCAATCAGCTCAGACAGCAAAGTCTCATCCTAAACCATCCTTTCTATCTGTTAAAAACAATTTAGGAGTTCCTTCGGACTCGGGCAAGATGAGAACTACACCAACCATGCTGCTGAGCTCATGGATGTGTACAAGTCCAGATAAATGCCCACATCTTTCCTCACCAAAGCAGGGAGATTGAGAGCAGAGGAGCTCTCTCTTACCCTGTTTAATGCACACATTTAAAATACTCTCATTTAAAAAACCTGCTTCCAGGAATACTTGCAGTGCTTGCAGTTCACGCACTACCACAGGCAGGCAGGGGGATATTTCAAAAATCATTAAATTTAACAAGACTGCTCCAAGCAGACAGACAGCAGCACTGTCAAACCTGTAATGGGTCTGAGGTGCCAGTGGAACCACAGGAGCAAAGCCAGGCTAACCAGGGTGGTTTGGGCACACAGCCCTTACCCACAGCACAGCAGAGTCTGCCTCCACTGAGAGCTCTCTCTACTGCAGCTCCATCAATGAAAGAAGAAACAACCCTCTTTCTCCTACAAAGGCTGCTCTGCTATATTAAGATGTGATCAAATGCAAAAATAAGTCTCAAAGAGAGTGCTGGCAGAAAAGGGATTTTGGAGGTGTCAAATATGCAGCACTACACTTGGTGGCACCACTCCCTACGAATGTGAGTTCAATCACAAACAGCCCCAGCCCACCCAACACACCACAGGAGACAAAGCTGACTTGGTTTTTTTTTTTATAATTTACAAGATTAAAACACACTTTAAGCTTGTTTCCAAGCTAGGTTTAGTCCTAGAGTCCAAGCCACAAGACAGCAGGGATATCCACACTTTAATGAGGCCAAGTACTAGAAGCATTTTCAGCTCTCCAAAAGAACCAAATAAATTGTTCAAGAAGCTCTTAAAAAAAACTCAGCTTATAGCAAAAAAATTATAGACAAGTCAGTGTGACACAAAAAATAAATCTCTCCTCTTGTATATTGTCTCAAAAAAGAATTAGTATGTTTTCCCTTAAATGAAAATATAACAGCTACTGACACTGATTATTAGCTTTCTGTACCAAATGGACAGCACTGAGACATTAAATCAAGATGAACATAATACACCAATTTATTCAGCAAAGCCAAATATTTGAGCAAGCATACACTGAAATTTAATCAAGCAAGAATCACCTGGGAAACCCTACCCTGTGCATCAGCTACCTCCAAATAAATCCTAAAATATACATGTACGTGTAAAATACACACGGAGGAAAATGTGACAGTACAAACAGGTTTTGCATTAGGGTTGATCTGTGCAGAGAGGATTAAAACAGACACACAGACACAATTATTACACAATGTCCTGGTGCAAATCCAGCAGGACACAACAATAATGAAGGGATTGGAGCACCTGACACACAAGGAGAGCTGGGAGAGAGCTCAGCCTCAGAAGGGTTCATGTGGGTTATCCATGTCCATGGGAAGGAATGACGGAGATGCCCAGAGCAGCTGTGGCTGCCCCTGGATCCCTGGCAGTGCCCAAGGCCAGGCTGGACAGGGCTTGGAGCACCCTGGGACAGTGGAAGGTGTCCCTGCCCATGGCAGGGGTGGGATGGGATGTCTTTAAGGTCCCTTTCAACCCAAACCATTCCATGATTCCATGATCTCTTCCTCCAAGGAAGAACTGGCACCACTCAGTGTTCCTGAGGTTTTTGGAAGGTGAACAAGAAGTAGCTCCACTGATTTTACTGAACACATGTTCATGGATGACAGCCAAGATCTAAACAAACCTTCTTGAGAAGTTATCCTTTGATACTGCTGAGAAGTAGGAGCGAACCTGAAAACACACACCCCTGTGGCACCTTCCATCAGGAGATCTTCAAATAATTCCCCAGTGTTCACTAAGCACCCCCAAACTCCTGAGAGATAGAAAAGAAGCAAGGATGCTCCTTACAACAGACTTATGTGAAACATGGAAAAAATTCACTAGCTCAAGGTTATCAAATAAGATGGGGACAGAGTTTGGAACAGGGAAGCTGAGCCTCCAAATCCCTGATCTAAGCACGTGGTATTTTTAGGGTCTCCCGTGGCAGGAAGGAAATTATGAATCTGACTTAATGTTCTTGGAAGGCTAACTTATTATTATATTATAGAATGCTATACTAAAGCTATACTAAAGAATAGAGAAAGGATACAGACAGAAGGCTAAAAGATAATAATGAAAAACTTGTGACTCCTTCCAGAGTCCTGACACAGCTGGACTGTGATTGGTCATTAAGTAAAAACAATTCACACGTTGAATAAACAATCTCCAACCACATTCTAAAGCAACAAAACACAAGAGAAGCAATCAAATAATTATTGTTTTCATTTTCTCTGAGGCTTCTCAGCTTCCCAAGAGTAAAAATCCTAACAAAGGTATTTTTCAAAAAATAGGACAATAACATTAAGCACAGCACCAAATTCCACCTGCTCCCTGATGGAGCATCCCCAGTGCAGCAATTCCTGGGAGCATGAAGAGTGCTGTGAAGGGAGCTCAGCTCTCACAGATTGCAGGATTTCAGTGTAACATTCACTGGGCTGCTTTGCCCCCAAGGAAAGCTGAAGTTAGCTAAAAAAGGCAAGATTTCATTCTCACCTGAGAGATTACCAAATACAAGTGTGGTGAGTCAGAGTACTTTGATTTTCCTGGTAAACCAGGAGCAGACAGAGAGCTGTGATATCCTTTAGTCTGAAAGAATTAATTAACGGTGCAGTATCATAAGGGGCTGGGGGAGGGGAGCCTTGATTCATGTTCATCTTTAAATACATTTTCTTTAAATCATTTCCTTGTGCAATTACTCATATATTACAGATAATGTTCTTGTACTCGATTTGCCTTGCTGTAAAACAGCAACATAAACATTTTCCTCCTCCCTAATATCTTTGGAATCAAAGTTATCATCTGATGAGAGGTATCCAGGGGAACAGTATTCAATACAACAAATATTTTTTCATTGGTATTTACTTCCTCTTTAAAATATTAAAGTGCAAGGAAGGGAGTAGAAAGAGCCAAGGTCAATTCATACATAAATATTTAGCTTGGAGATGCAATTCCTGCTTCCATTACTTTGTACTCTTTTATTACTGTGTCTTAAGGACATGTACTGTCAGTAAACTGCAGTTTAAGTTTCCAGGCTTTTATTTTGTACTGAGTTCCCTAAAAGAGAAATTCCAAGTTCCATCTATTCCTGAACAATTAGCTGAATTCCTGTTCTGACAGACAGGCTAGGAAGTGGCAGCCCTGTCCTCCTGCATGAATTCCATGCCACTGGAATGTCTCTCCATGACAAAGAGAAATTTGCAATTTTGCAAAAAGCAAACTTCTTAATCCCACCATGCTTCTCCCACATTTTTGCAACTTGCCACAAGCTTCTCCCACAGTGCTGAATCATGGAATTGTTTAGGCTGGAAAATACCTCTAAAATCATTGAGTCACACTGTTAACACAGCACTGACCAAGACACCTTTAAACCACGGCCCCAAATGCCACATCCACACACCTTTTCATTTCCTCCATGGATGGTGACTCCACCACTGCCCTGGGCAGCTGTGCCAGTGTTTGACAACCTTTTCCATGAGGAAATTTTCCTAAATCTCCAGACTAAACCTCCGCTGGCCCACCCCGAGGCCGTTCCCTCTCCTCCTGTCCCTGAGAGCAGAGCCCGACCTGCGGCTGTCCCCTCCTGTCAGGAGCTGTGCAGAGCCACAAGGTCTCCCCTGAGCCTCCTGTTCTCCAGGCTGAGCCCCCTCCCAGCTCCCCCAGCCCCTCCTGGGGCTCTACTCCCTTCCCTGGACACTCTCCAGCCCCTCCAGGTCTTTGCCACGAGGCCCCAGAACCGACCCCAGGATTCGAGGTGGGGTCTCACCAGTGCCCAGCACAGAGGGACAATCCCTGCCCCGGTCCTGCTGGACTTTTCAGAGGTTTCAAGATCCTTGGTGAGCATTGCATTCTCAACAGAGCTCTCCAGCAGGCTGCAGCCTCTGGCAGGCACGAGGGGATGGGTGGGATGAGCCCAAGGAGGAGAAAAGCAAAGCCCAGCAGCACAGCAAGATCTCCTCAAGCAGAGCTTCCCTCCCTGCACCAGCAGCTTGGCATGAACCACCATTCTCCTCTCACCCCTCCATCAAAAAAAACATGGGGTGAAACTCAAACTCAAAACCAAAGACTAAGAAAAATCTGCTAAAACATTTTTGTGAAAAATGCGTATTTTATCATTGGCTCTTTGCAATTATTAATGAATATTATATGTGTTGTGTTAGAAAGTAATGCTGTATTAATTCTCTAAAGTACTGTGTTAAATATAGTTTTAGGTTATTAAAAATGTTAAAATAATGGAGGATACTTTTTTTAAAGAACGGACTTGCAGCGAGATAGCAGCCACAGGACACCTAAATCTTTCAGAGAAAAAGAATTTATTGCTCCATTATCAGAAGAAACGAACTTCTTCCTGCCTCGAAGGCTCTGTTAGGATTTGGAGGAAGAAGCTGACACTGACCAGACAGAATCCTGTGTTTGAATGGAATTTATGCATCATGTATGAGGTGTATGAATATGCAACAGGCTGTTGTTTTTAAGGGTTAATCCTCTGTTAACGTGGGTCCTTTTTCAGGCTCGTGCTGCCCAGAAAAAGGTACCTGGCCTGTCCGTAACTCTTTGTCTCTATTGTCTGATATTGTCCTAATTAAATTTGTCCAAATTATTATTACTCTAATGGTATTACTATTTTTTATAACCATTGTATTACTATTAAACTTTTAAAATTTTAAAAACAAGTGATTGGCGCTTTCCACATTTTTAACTACTGGTATCTTTTACCTTTTTACTTCTCTTAACAGAGTTGTCACAGTGGAAAATCTAGAAGTTTCCTAAATAACTCCAGTCGTCCTGACAGCCTCAGAACAGGAAAGGATCTGCAGATTTACTGGGCACATACTATGAGCACACAGACAAACACCTGCTGCTGTGCCACTATAAATTCCTAGAATATCATTTAACATGGATGGGCATTGCAGGAGCACAGCAGGAATGAACAGCCACTAAATGCCTTGCAAAAGGAGAGAGCAGAGTAAGGGAAATGGATTGGAAGCCTCAGGGCATAAAGAAAAAGGAAAGTTTTGAAAAAACTCATTATAATTTGTTCTCTTTAACTCTATGGTAATATCAATGCTGAGAACAATAGCAAAAAAACAGGGTTGAAGCTAATTTTCAGGAGACATTAATTCCCTCAAGTTGACTGATAAATAACAGTGTTTTCTCTCCTCCTTTTTGTCTTTAATGGGATTCAAATAATTCCATTTAATTGCAACAGCACTGGTTTCCCCACCCAGCTTTCTATACTCCAGTGAAGCACAGGGTGACCTTAATTGTGTACATGATGCTGATTTTGGTTCAAACAAGAAGTATGAGTGCACCATGTAGCAAATACAAATTTAAACAAAGCCTTAAAGGCTCAAATCCCAATTCATTGCAGTCCAGCTGCCTCCTTGCAAGTCTAAACCACAGTAAAATTCCTGGTAGACTTTCATGATCCCCTCACAGAGGAGCTGCCTGCACAGCTCTAAGGACATGTACTACCAATAAAATACAGGTTAAGTTTCCAGGCTCCTATTTTGTCCTGAATTCTCATAAAAGAAAAATTTCCAGTGCTGAGCAATTATCTAAGTCACCATCCTGACACAGACAGAGCCTGAGAAGTGACAGCTCTGCCTTCCTGCATGAATTAGGCGCCAGTGGAATTTAAATCTGTGACAGCAAAAAGCAAATCTATTAATTCCAACACACTTCCCTTAAATTCCCGTGGCTTGCCAAGAGCTCCTTTCACTACACAGAACCACAAATTGTTTAGACTGGAAAAGCACTTTACTCTGCCCAAATCCCCAAACTTCTGTTCATTTCCCTGCTTTATCAACTCTGGGGTGATATAAAAAAAGTTGAGGGTGTTGCAGAGTTACACAGAGAGCAGCAAACTCCCCCTGTACATTCATGCAGCCAAAAAGAGAAGCTCACAAGTTCCTGACCACTGAGGTGATGGGCCTGCCTGCCACAAAGGCACACTAAGAAAAGAGAAATATTAACATCAATAAATAATCAAGCTTTGCTGCACTAGTAAAAGGTTCTCCACAAAACCCTGTGCCAATCTTCTTGCAGATTGGACTGAAAAAAATCACCTGAGCACACACTTCTGCCACGGGACCTTTAGTTGTTTATGCAAAAGATGGATGGCCCTGACTGGAGAGGCAGCTGCTCAATATTTTGTTTTATTCTTACTGTTAGCTCCGTGGGCCCATGCATTATTTACCGCACACTATGCAAACTGAGCTCCACAGAGAGAATTATTAATTTCCTCTCAGGCTTCTCCACAGCTATAGAATTTCTGGACTTTCACCAGCATTCAGACACACTCACCACCCCACCTCAGAGCTCTGCGTTCAACCCTGTCCTTTCAGGCACTAAAAGATTGAGGATTAACCCATATTAACATAATGTGATGTTCCCTGTGAAAAACACCAATCACTTGGTTTTAGAATTTTAAAAGTTTAATAGTAATAAAATGTTTATAAAAATAGTATTATAATTAGAGTAATAATAATTTGGACGATTTGGATTTACGACAATATGAGACAATAAAAACAAAGAGTTACAAACAGTCCAGGTACCTCTTTCTGGGCAAAATAAGCCCGAGAAAGCACCCACATTAATAGAGGATTAACCCTTAAAAGCAACAGCCTGTTGCATATTCATACACCTCATACATGATGCATAAATTCCATTCAAACACAGGATTCTGTCTGGTCAGTGTCAACTTCTTCCTCTTAATCCTAATGGCATCTTCAGAGCTGAGCGAGGTGGAAAGAACTCAATAAGAGAGCAATAAATTCTCTTTCTCTGAAAGACTGAGGTGTCCTATGGCTGCTATATTGGAGTTCTTTCTTTTAAAAAAGTATCCTACATAGCATAGTTTCTATTTTAACATTATGTTATAACCTAAAACTATATTTAACACACTACTTAAGAGAATTAATATAGCATAACTTTCTAACACATATAACTTATTAATACAGCACAACTTTCAACACATATAATAATATTCATTTTAATATTTGCAAAAATCCAATCATAACATACACATTTTTCACATTCCCCATTGGCAGCTCGGGGATTTTCAGTGTGCTCAGGGTCCTGCATGGACCTCTCACACAGCAGCACTGAGTGCAGGTAGGATGTGACACCTAAAGCCCTTTTTGGGGTCCCACCTCAGCCCCCCAGGGTAAAAGCTGACGCTCCCCTGCCTCAGCTCTCCAAAACTCACCCACGAGCACTCAGGAATTCTGCTACAGAAATAAAGCATCACATGCCTAACACTCCTCCTCTCTCTGACTGGTACATTATGTGCTTCTTCAGCACCTACAAATCATATCTTGCACTTCTAATTGGGTTTTGTTTGGGCTGCTTTTCTGTTTGCTTGGGGGGTTTGGCTGAGGTTTTTTTTGTGGGGTTGTTTGTTTGTGGTATGCTCTGCGGGTTGGGCTTTTTAATCCCACACTCACTAATTGCCCCCAGGTTAGATAAGGGGTAAATGCAGATTTGGGGGTGAGGGGGATTTGGAGGGGCACATGATTCAATCCTGCCTTCACCATGATGCTGTTGATATTTAACAGATAATCAGATTAATTAAGAAACAGCAGAGAAGCATCAGTATGTGTTATCACATGCTAAATACAGCATCATCACACTTTTTTTTTCCTCACTCTACCTCCTCTTCTGTTCCCTCTTCAACAGCATTATTATAAAGTCAGAAGTTTTAGAGGAAAAAAAGCCTGCAGTGGATTGTTCAATTTTTTGTCCTGTCTAAATTAAAGTGACTCAGGCAGAGTTCCCACCATTTCCTCTGGGACACAATTCCACAGCTTCATGGATCTGCAGTAAGATTTTCATAATGCCCAAAGTAATTATTTGCTTGTTTTTATCTCATTCTATTCCTTTCACTGTACATTAAATATTTCTCCTTATTCCCCTTCCTTCCCTCTGAGGTACTCTCCCCTTCACAGCTCCATTCTCAGAGATCCAGAAATTAAATGGATTTAGATACTGTAAATCTCTCTTCAAAGAGGAGAAATTGCTGTCACTTGTGTGTACTCTCAATATGTTAATTTGTCACTCCTGGAAATAAGAGGATGCTCAGGGGGAATATTCCAGGCAGAAAAAACATCCTGATATATACATTTTAAAATACAAACACAGCAGGCGGCACATTCTGCCCTTAGTGCACTTGCTGCTTTTCAAACCCACATTCAGTTTGATGCAAATATGCCACCAATTGCCAGTCAGTCCTCTCAAAAATCTCAGCATTAATCACCCCCAGATTCCTCTCCTCCACTCAAAAATCAGTTTGTATACACCTTCACTCTGCATTTACATTGTAATACTACTCAGGATTTCTGCTAAATTTCTTTTTGAGATGCTCAATGCCAACATTTTTTTTAAGAACTGAAAATTTGAAAGTTTACCATCACCAAGCAAAAACTTACAAAGGAAATACTTCTAAATGTTCTCAATTTTAATAGAAATTGCATCTGAAGTCTGAATGTGATGAGTGATCTCTCTGCTATCCCCTATGAGGAAGAACTCTGTGGGTAATCCAAAGTGGATAATCCAAACACTCTCCTGTATTCTCTCCAGCAATTCTAGCATGAATTACACTTGTCAAGCAGCATGATACAAGTTTGGGGTTTATGTATTGTTAATGCTGCTGCTATTTCATGTTTTAAATACCTGCAAGTTACCCTGAATTCAGTGATCATTGGGAATTGACCACAGTGACCACTAAAGCACACAAGGAAATTTAATATTTCTTTTACTGAAACACTCATTTCTTGGCCATTCTGTTAGCAGTAGCAGCTCACCAGCATGGAAGCAAAACCTCTTTAAAAATTCAAGCAAAACAAAACAAAACAAAAAAAAAAAAAAAAAAAAACCAAACAAAAACAAACAAGCAAAAAACCACACCATCAAAGAAATCCCACACCAAAAAATCACACCAAAAGCCAGGAGTGATTCAATATAGACAACTGCCAGGTGACCTTCAGAAATCACCAAGCAACATTCCAAAACATTACTTCCCAGCCATTATCAGAAATGGCTTTGTGTTATTACTAGAAAATCAAAGTGCAAGGGTAAAGCAGATGTCCAGTGCAGCTGTACTCTGTATGAGTTTTTTTTTTACAATAAATATGCACAGAAATCTTAATAAACACATTATAGAACATGGAAATCTTTGGCAAACAGAAAAGCTTTATTATAAAAGATGTGAAGTTGAGTGTTTACTTTAAAAGGGTTATTTTTGCTTGGTAAGTTCATTTAAGGATAATTAATTATACTTTCTTATTTTTGCAGGCTCTGGCCTTGGCAGTCTCCAGGGTTATCCCTGTGCCAACAGAGACACTGTGTTTATTTCCAAGCTTTTCGCTTCTCTGATCATTCCTACCACGTGCTGATAGCTGTTAGTACATACACCATCTCCCATGTTTTAATCATAAAAATATTTACTGTTTGCGTAGGAAACCCTATCGCCAACAAAAAATTTATTCAGGAAGCTGGGGAAACATTTTGACCAACATTTGCATAGCAAAAATCTCTTTTAAAATGAGATTTTTTTTTTCTTTTTTTTGAAACCTATTATTTTTTACTAGATCACATGGATTCATCCTCCCTGATGGAATGTTTGAACCTCAAGAACTGAGGGGAAGCGCCTGGTTTAGAGCAGCTTTTTTCAACAAAATAATTATTCAGGTTGTATTTACAGGAAACTCCAAGTGGGTCTGGATTTAATTTATACAAACAAATAAATTCCCACTTCCCAAAATGAAATAGTGGGTGCAATGTGGCATCCCTGGCAAGGACCAAGTGCACTGTTTGTGCACAGGAGTGCCATGGAACCAGGGGGATGCTGGCAGCCATCCAGCCCTGCTCTCTGTACCTGCCTTGCCAGGCAGGAGAGCAGCAGAGGCCCCAGGGCACCTTCCAGAGAGGGAATGAGTCAGTGCTGGCACGGCAGCCAGACCACAGGAGCTTCCAGACACCCATCTGAAAGTCAAATCCATCAGCTGATTGTGCCCTGTGCAGCCAGAGCCAGCAATGCAACACAAAAAATCTGTCTCAAGTGAAAGGTTAAAAACCAGATCTTTGAAGGGAAGGGGCAAAGATGAGTGACTGGTTTTATTTAGGTGGGTGATGGCTCCTGGATGTTTAATTAGGGTTGGCTGCTGCACAAATTGAGGCACATCTGGGCTGTCTGGCAGAGGCTCTGACCCAGGCCCAGTGAGGCACTGAGGTACCCAAAATATCCTGATCTATTGTAAGTGTAGGGCCACTGATGAAGGCAGGAATGATGAGGAGGATTCCATGTTCTCAGAAGGCTAATTTATTACTTTATGATATTATATTAAAGAATACTATACTAAAGAGTACAGAAAGGGTATTTACAGAATGCTAAAAAGATAATAATGAAAACTGGTGACTCTCTCCAGAGTCCTGACACAGCTTGGCCCTGATTGGCAAAAGAGTGAAAACAACTCACAGCAGAATGCAATGGAACAATCACCTGTGGGTAAACAATCTCCAAACACATTGCACATGTGAGCACAACACAGGAGAAGCAAATGAGATAAGAATTGTTTTCCTTTCCTCTGAGGCCTCTCTCTGCTCTTCAGCTTCCCAGGAGAAAAAACCTAGTCAAAGGAATCATGTCCAGGGAATGTGAATGCCACACTGATCAGCCACTGTGGTACAGGCAGCAGTGTTCTGCAGAGTGTAAACATAACAGGCTTTTCCTCTCACATGCTTATTCCTTCCCATTTCTGAAATAAACAGTGTGCAACTGTTGTGTGAGCACATGAGAGAGCTATGAGATACCAGCTGAGCTGCAGGAGCAACAGGGAGATCTGCTGCTGGCATGGTTAAGGCTCTTAAAATATTAGCAACTGGCAAATATAACAGATAAATAGATGCTTTTCTAAGCAAACCTAGAATGGGCTGCTGGTAAATTCAAAATATTCACATCAGTTTGGTTTGTGAAGGGAGATGCTCAGTCACTGAAATTAAAGACAACAGCTAGGTGCTGTATCCCACGTTTCAGGCTAAGGAGCAAAATTTGCAGCCATGAGCTATCTCACAGTGACTCTGGTGGACATTTAGCTCGAAGAAAGGGAGATTCTATCAGTGCCAGCCACCCTCCCAGCCAGAGAGCATCCAGCAGCCCGCTTCAGAGCTTTATTTTATGTCTGCTTCCTCACTGTTTCTGTTCTGGCAAAGTCCCCTTTCCTATTTCCCTTCCTACTGCTATAAATTTACCGTATTCTCCTTCCCATCACACTCTTCATCCAAACACCAGGATCCTGTCAGCTGCCATCCTTCTTGCTTAACTGTGGCACTGCTCACATTTCTGCTGCTGTTTCTGTTTCCACTTTATACAACTGCAAAGAAAACATTCTTCAGGGTATCAAAAAAACCCAATAATTTGTGCCTCTAAAGCATTTAGCAGTTGGCTCTTCAAGAGTTCCAAAGTTACTACACAACAAAGTCATCCCTTCAGGTTTAATAAACATTAGGAGGGGAAATGGAGTTTCTACTAATGAGGCTCATTAGGAAAGGAGTTGGTACCATTGCAAAACTGGCAATTGCCTCTCTGGGATAAGAAGGTAACAAGGAGAAACAAAGAGAAGGTCATGAGCACTTCTGCCCAGCCACCTGACAATCACACCCAAGCTAGAGACCAGAGAAACCACAGAACAGACTTTCTAGAGAGATTCACCTCTTTTAAACCTGAATGGAAAACACCAGAAATAGCTCATTATTGTTTATCTTGGTGCTTTTCTTAAGAACTAAGAACAAATTAGTAAAAGTTCTTGGTACCAGCTGGAAGCAGTGGCAGAGATACACAGACAGCTAGCTGGTTGGATTTTTTTTTAAATCGACCTCTCAGCCACACACCTCTGTAGAAACATCAAAACCACAAAATATTTCCCTGAGAAATGACTGACTGTGGTAGAAATACACTGCACTTTACACTTTCAGCAGCAACTGCTCCCATTAGAGCACTGAATTCCCACCTAGGAATGCAGAATGAGATTTGGGCTGCCCCCACCTAAGTGGGTACATGTTGACAGCAAATCCCTTTTCTGGAGAAACGAACCATCAAGCTCAGCAGCTTCCCATCCTGCTGACAGAAGTGCTCTTCTGCTTATCCAGCAAATGCTGCTGCACTTCCAGTAAACATTTCTAAAGGAAGAAAGGCCCATTATAGAGCAGTCAGATTGCTTTAATTCCCTTCTTCCTCCCCTGCTTTGTGCCCTACTTCTACTAGTTGGTCACAATCACACACAGGCTTTTGACTCCTACAAATCATCATTATCTTCTCAAATAAACAAAACCACGTGGCACCATTACCATCCCCTACTCCACACTTTGTCATTAAATAAAAGACCCTGAAAGCTCACTTCAAAGTTGGTATATTTGCCTATTTAGGATTTCTTTTCTCCCCTCTGCTAGTGAGGGCTGATCTTTGAGTCGGTACTAAGGGGAGAAAGATTCACGCATGTTCAGATTAAGGTAGCAGCAACAAATTCAGCAGTGCTGGAGTCAAAAGCATAATATTCCAATAAAATATCCCCAGCACAGCCTGAAGCCCTACTTCTGCTCACACAGGTAATACTTTCCTCAAATTCAAAAGAGGGAAGGATTGATTCTCAACCAAAAAAAAAAAAATTGATAAACTCTGGCTGAAGTGGTAATACTCTTGATTTTGTTGTTCTTTACAGCATTGCAGAGGAGAAGAGTGGAGCAGCCCTCCTTCACTCCACAGCTGAATTCACAGCCAGGAGCTGCTTCCCAGTGATTCAACACAGTCACTACCAGGAACGAAGCTGAGATTGACAAGGATATATGTGGAAAAAAAAGTGATAAACTCTGTTTCCTCTGTAAAGCCAGATCTGAAGCCGTTTCAGCTAAGCAAACATGAGATATGGGACACTTTGAGCACTTCCAGCACAAAGGGAGCAGCATGGCTGAACAAAGAGCTTTGCGTAAGCGGAGGTTGCTCAGGCTGCAGCACTGATCTGTGCCCACACAACATCATCAGCTGTCAAACCCCACAGCCTTCCTGAGAGATGAACTCAAAAATATCAAGGAACAAGAGCCAGGTCCCATCCTCCCAAAATTCATAAGCAGCTCAATCATTCTTCAGCTACATGAGCAGCACGGCTTCAAACGGCAGCAGAATTCACCAAGTCGGTTTGAATTCCCAAGGCTGCAGTCCCAGGGGGATTCAGCTGGAGAGAAGAAATCAAGCAACTGGCCTTGGATTGCTTTACAAGCATTACTTAAAAGAAAACAAGATAACCAGAGGAGACCAAGCACTAAGTAGGTTCTTTCTTCCTGGGGTTTCTTGTCCTGTTTTACCAGGACTTCCTAGAATTACATCATCTTTAACTGGGGCATAAAACAACACCTTAACAGCCTTCCTTCTCCAGAGATCCTTGTTTTCTTTAGCTGAAATTTCTTTCTTATCAGCATTTTCCTCTGGAATGTGCAATGTCCTGCCGTCCAGTTTACAAAGCATTTGACATCTCTGAACTGCAGTGATAGATGGGATGTATTAATTGGATATTAAAAAACAAGCAGGACTGATTAAATGATGCATAGACTGATTAAGACAGTACTCGTCTCCTTTACCATGAAGATGTATGATCTTTAGAGCTCACAATAATGAACCCTTTTTTGTTATGTAATGACAAGTGCACAGAAAAATAGGACCAGGCTGTGAGAAGTCCTCACTGATGCCATCAACAACATCCACTACCTTTGTGTGCCTGCTCTTTTTCTCTGTTTTTGCCTGGAATGGCATTCAAAAGTAAGGGACAGCACCAGGCCAGGAAGGTGACAGGGTAAGAGGAAGGTAAGGGTGTCTCAAAAAAAAGCAGAGGCCATCTAAATGAAGGTACATCCAAGTAATACCATCCAGCACAAACAGGGGAGAGCACCAGCTAAAGAAAAATAAGAAAACTAGGAACTGTGAGTGGTATAAAAAAAGTGACTCCAGGCCAAATACATTGGCTTCAATGAGCCAAGTAATGCTGCTCCATAAAACGTTCCAGAAATACCAGAAGAGCCATATACCATCTTCTTATCAAGAATATGAGCACAGAGCCAAGGAATGGCAACCCACGAGCCCTTCTTCAGGGGAGTGGAGCCCTCTGCTATTGAGGCAAGGGGAGACACAGAAGGTTTCCTGCTTCACAGATGGAAACCTGGCCTACAACTTGTTCACAGCAGCAGGTGACCCCTGCATGCTGCTGCTATTTCACATTCATGTAAGGAAAGTCTCATCTATGGATGTTCCTATGAGCATTTTTTTGGAAGCTCAGTTACATTTTTAATCTGTGCCTTACAAGACACCGAGGAAACAGACTGCAGCAGTTTCCATAAAAAATTAAGGGATGTCTCTCTAGAAAGACAGAGGGCTTTATATAGCAATGCACACACACACACACATCCTGCTGCTCGTCACCCAAACACCGTAAGGGTTTCTGGGGATGTCAACCAGGCTGCAGGATTTCTGTGGGAAAGCAGAAGCGTTATCACTCTCATCACTGAGCAAACCCATTGATACAATCAGGTTTTGGTAGGTGGATTTCAGACAACAACTGCTATTTTTATTCTTTTTCTTAATTAGGGCCACGTTAAATCAGTCTCAAATTTGCCTGTTGCCAAAATATTTAAGTTCCAATGCACACCTCTCCATTGTACAGTCAGTGCTTCCCATTCAGGCAAAGAACAATACCTGCCAATACACATTCGTGCACCTCACTTATAAAATCACAATGAAAATTACCAGAGGCATAAAACAACTATTATGATAAATAATGAGCTTTAAAAAACCCACAACACACACATAGAGATAATCAGAGACACTGATCCCTCTGTGCTGAATGTTATTCAAGAGGATTGTCAGAGCAATGCTGAACAGATCAATTTATTTCTCTTTCTTCTCTCCACTTAACTGGATTTCATGTACAAAAGTAATTGTTCCTATAAGAAACAACCCTTGTCCGTGGCTTTTGAGGTTCAAAGCCTCAGACCTACATCTTTACTACTATTCGGGTTTCCATGGCAACAGATGATGGTGCCTTCTGAAAAAAAAATATACTTTAATATTCTACAGTAAGTGCCCCAAATCATTCCTGTAATATTAATGAAAACTGGAGCACGTGGGTCTGCACGCTGAGCATAACAGACTTTAAAAGTACAATTAAACAAGAGAAGCAGAGCTCAGGGACTTGCGGGAGGGTGGATGGTTAAAAAGGGCTCTGCATTTGTAAAAGAGAAGGATTATCCCTCAGAGATTCACAAACGCCTTTATACACACAGTGACCTTTCGTTGCCGCTGTCGAAAGAGGCAGTTTCCCCACATCACCTTCTTAGGATTAATTGTTTATGTATTAGAAAACAAATCGAGCCAGCCGGGGATAAAAATAAAGTGGAATTGTGGCGCTAACAGCTCCCCAGAGGGAGAGAAAAGTGATTATTGAGTTAAATGGCTGCATTGTTAACAACTGCCACACAGAGCAGCTCGCTCAGAAAGGCCCGTTTTTCACCGCCAATTTACTGACAGCAAAACCTGAGCAAATGAACTCCTACTAAATTAAGGCTTCCCCCAAAAAATTTCCTTGCAGTTTGCTCCCTTTTCATCTTCTCTCCTGGCTGGACGAGCCCTGTGTAATGAACTCTCAGCAGCCGCAACTTGGCGATGTGGCAGCAGCCCTTGGGAGCGTTCGAGCTCTGCCAGCAAAGCAAGGAGCAGGACAGGGGGAAAATTAAATTAAGCACTGCCATCAGAAGAAAAACAAGTGTTAAATAATCTGGTGTTCAGGTCAACAGCCCCCATGTAAACCTTCTGTCCTACTTTCCCCACCGGATGCTTTTTCACAGCTGCAAATTACTTTAATCTCTCTATTTATCCCCCTGTTGTGTTAAAAATCCTCGCAAAACAGACAGTAGCAAAGTGTGCGGCAGTTGCAGGAGTACCCCACATGTTCTGGTGGGAGAAAAACCACACACGGACTTTCAGGAGAACTTCCCTGTAAGTAATGCTGTTCCAAAATCCTGAAAGAACTGGGTACCGCTATCACTACCGGGCGCTACTTCTGTGTCTGGCACGGAAAAGTAAAGCATTTAAATTAGCAGCTGACCCTAGAACTGACAAAAAGTTTAGAACCTCGAAAAGCATATGTTGAGTCACAAATAAATACAGAGACTGCGGGGAAGGGGAAGTAATTGCTGGGGGAAAGAGTTATAAATAGAGTGATAGGGAAATTACACAAAGAAATGAGTGGTATCCAGCTCCCTCAGGATGACACGAGGTATGCCAGGGAGAAACCATGAGCATTCTGCTGTCTCCTTGTAGCATTCCTAATTTTACATTGGGAATAACACAAAGCAGCAGCAGCTGTGCAAATCGGGTAGGAACTTAGTACGTTTCCTCTTGACTTGCGCCTTTCCTATTTCCTAGTCCAGCGATCACTTAAGAAAATAATTTAAAAACAAAAACAGCCAACAACTTGCACAGTGATTTTTCGGGATGTTTAACAAAAGGCTGCTGTATAAACGCAGTAGTCTTTGAAAAACAATCGGAGACGGGAAGGTATTTGCATCCTAAAAGTTATGGAGAGAGCACCACCTGATGGAAGACGCGAAAAGACGCCGATGGCATTAACTGGAGCCACTCCAAACTTCATGGAATTTTCAGGGACAAAGTGCACCTGCAAAATTTTGCTTTTTACCATTCAAAAAAAAATTCTAAAAATCAGCTACGGGGCACAGTTCAGACCAGTACACTTCACAGCAGATATTTATTTTAAGAGTAGAAAGCTTTCTCCTCATTTCAGTACTACAAGCAGATCAGAAAACAGTTATTAAAATCAGTGTCTCTTACTTTGGATGGTAGGATGCACACTCAAACAGGAGGGAGAAGGGGATTCTAATGATTTTTTAAAAACCCTCACAGTTACTATTTCCACTGAACTGATAATTAAAATATTTCATGGCTTTCCTAAAAATAATTGAAATATGTTAAATCTTCATGCATTTAGCTCATATTACATTATCTCCCTCAAATACAAAGTGTCTTCTGCCCCCTTAAAACTTTGCTATTTTCCCAGAACACTCGTCTTTCCAAGCATCTGGCTAAATGATTCATCAAAAGCCCGGGATCTAATCACAATTGATATGACAAGTGTCAAGAACACGAAAACAGTTGGAAGGGAGAGAAAAGAAGGGAGGGGGGGAATAAATAGCTCCACATATTGCTTACTCAAGGAAGCAGTTATTTAACTAGGTTAGATTTCCCAGCCTCTCTAATAAATCTGTGCTTTGTGCAGTTGCCTAGCAATGTAAACACGATCCCGGTGGTGTCAAAGGCAGCCGGGTTGGTGACAACACCTCCAGCCAGCCCCGTCCCTGAGCCCAGGGGTTCGGGGGAAGGTGGGCACGGTGCTCAGCATCCCCGACACGCCACTCCTGCTGCTTTAAAACAGCGAGACAGAGTCATCCGAGCTGCTGCTTCGAGTCACAAAAACCTGCTTGTGTTTGAGATGAACTCAACTTAGTTTCGTGCCTCCAGCACGCCCAAGTCGATGAGATGTATCCCTGTGTTAAGTGACACAACACAGGGAAATTTTACTCGTCTTAAACATACAGGTAGTTTTAAAATACTTTTTTTCCCAAGTCAAGAGAGAAGAAAGCTATAACTGCTTATCTTTTAGCATGAGCACAAACTGCAGTAAGAAAATTAATGTATTGCAAGATCCAGGAGACAAACAAGAACCATGTAGCTTTGGATTACCTACAAAATAGCACAGGAGGAGAAAGCCAGCTCTATAAGCACCTGTCATCTTCAAGTAATTCACACTATGCCTAAAGGAACTCGTAGGAGTGGGAAAATAGCCGGCTACTATTACTGTACACATGCCAGGGAGCAAAGTACTCCTAAACATCAGCGACAGACAAAGTGACAATTGGGAAGGAGCCCCCCGAGAAAGTTCCTGGAGCTGTGACATGCAAGTGCTGAAACAGCTGCCACTAAACTTCCCAGAGCAAGCCCAGACCCCTTCCCCTGACCGGAGGGGAAAGGCAGCGGCTCCCCCCGCGCTCCACATCCCGCAGGAGCCAACTCCTGCCTGGGGCTCGCAAACCACCAAAAAACACCTCGCGTATCGCGAATCCCAGAATAAAGGCGATGCTGTCATAAAGACGATGCTGTCACCTCTTGCCACACGCAACTTTGGCAGGAGCGACTCCCTCCCGGCCCCAGCCCCGGCGGGACCCCCGCACGGCCGGGCAGAGCCCCTCGCATCCCATCCCCGGCGCCTCCCGGGTACCGGCGGGTACCGAGGCTGCTCGCTGCCGCTGGCCAGCGCCTTCCGAGGCGCCTCCATCCCCCGGATGGCACCGGGAGCTCCCTGCGAGGCCGCGGGGCTGGAGGCACGGAGTTCGGGCGGCCGGGAGAGCCACCCGGGGGATGCAGGAGCGGGGCACCGGCCGGGCGGGCATCACTCACCTGGGAAAACCTGTCCGTCCGCCCTGTGTAAGAGCTGCAGGAAAAAAACGATCGCGGCCACGCCGGTCATCCTTCCCCGGAGTTCACCTGCCGGAGCCGCTGCCGCGGAGCCGCTGCCTGCCCGCCGCTATTCCCCGCATTGGTGGCCGTGCGCGGCGGCGGCCCCGGCAGCCGGAGCCGCGGTGCTGCTCGGAGCGGGGAGCGCAGCGGGGCGGGCGGGAGGTGCCCCCCGAGCCGAGCCCAGAGCCGGCCGCGCCCGCGCAGAGCCGGCCCCGCTGCCCCCCCGGCCGCCTCCCCCGGGGGAGCCGCTGCCAAGCGGAGCGCGGGTTTGGGGGTGCTCGGTGCCTATTGAAGGCCGGATGATCGCACGCAGAGCGCCCCGCGGTAGCGGCTGGAGCGCAGCATCGCGCGGCGCAGGCAGGTTTGCTGCCACTGCCCTGACAGCGAGGGGCTGGCGTTAAACGGAGGGCTGGGATTGGGGGTGGGATTGGGGCCGGGAGCGGCGCGGGGATGGGATGGGATGGGATGGAGGGAGCGACCCTCTGCTGGAGCCAAGGAGGAGATAGCCCCCCCACCCCGAGCCCTGCTGTTTGATGGGGCGGCTGCTACGAGCAGCTCACGGGCACCTACAGCTGAAAATAATCATTTCCATCCTTATTCACTTTACTTTCGGGAGTTCACTGCTGAACAGCGAGGCACACCGCGCCCTGGGCACTCACAAGGCTTAGGCACAGGCAGGGAGACAATTCCGGGTGCAATTCTAAGAATTGCTGTCCACAGGTAACTTCTTGACCCAAAATGCTAAGTGGGGGGAGGAAACACAAGGCCCTGAATAGATCAGCCTGGATCAGGCACCTGGGCTGGATTCGCACAGGAAAAGGAGAGCAGTGACCACGCGGACAGAGCACCTGTGCGGCCAGCCCTGGGCAGTGACTGCAGCGGGGATGGCAGCGGGGCGGGCGGGCTGGCACTGCCGGCGGCAGCCGGGCCCCGCTCCCTCCATCTGGTTCCTGCCAGGCCCCGCTGTTCCCGCCCGGCCCCGCTCCCTTCCCGCTGTTCCCGCCCGGCCCCGCTGTTCCCGCCCGGCTCCGCTCCCTTCCCGCTGTTCCCGCCCCGCCCCGCTCCCTTCCCGCTGTTCCCGCCCGGCCCCGCTGTGGCTCCGGCGCTGCCGGGCCCGAAGGGGGCGGTGTTGGACCGGCGGCGGCTGCGGCGCTCCCGGGGCTGCCCCGGGTACGGGCAGCGCTCCCCCTCCCAGCCACCGCTGTGCGTTTAAAACAACCGCCCGGCGATTCATTTTAAATACTGCGAGAAGGCTGGAGACTTAGAATTACGGGAGTAGTATCGGTGATATTTTTGCCCGACGTCCGGGAGAAATGATGCATCTGACTCCATTGATATCAGAAGGCTAATTAATTACTTTATTATACTGTATTATTCTATATTATATTACACTACATCTCAGGTGAAACTGCCCAAGCACTCAAGTGCCCAGAATCTTGCGAGTGTCTGCTGACCCACAGTCTGCACACACCTGGCTCTTACAGGCCAAGGAAACAAAACCCCATCACTATGGGTAAACAATCTCCACATTGTATTCTGCTGTGGCACAACACAGGAGCAGCAAATGAGATAAGATTTGTTTTGATCATTCTCTTCTCCTCTCACTGCTCCTCTCAGGTTCAGAGGATGTGAATCCCACAGAGTGTGGAAGTTTCTTAGGGGCTAGGATGTCCTCAAGACTCAGCCTGGTGGGATAATCAGAAATTTCTTCACTGAAAGAGTGGTCAAGCACTGGAAGAGGTTGGCTTGGGGAGATTTAAAAGGCAGGTGGATGTGGCATTTGGGTTATGGGTTGGTGGTGGGCTTGGCACTGCTGGGTCAATGATCTTAAAGGTCTTTTCCAACCTGAATTATGCTATGGTTCTGGAGTAACCACTGAAGAATTGCACATTGCAGTCCTTGACTGCAAGAGCACCACCCTGGGAGTCAACAGAGACAGCATCAGCTTGCTATACAGCAAATACTCCCCCTCAGCTGTTCACAGCCTGAGCCAGAAATGAGCTTGAGAGGTCCCTGTATCTCAACAGAGAAAAGTTTGTGTTGGAAGGACCTTACAGCCCACCCAGTGCCACCCCTGCCATGGGCAGGGACACCTTCCACTGTCCCAGGGTGCTCCAAGCCTGGCCTCAGACACTTCCAGGGATCCAGGGGCAGCCACAACTTCTCTGGGAACCAAATCCTATGCCCAGCCCTAAAACCCCTCCAATGAATGATGTGTGACCCCCTCTTTAGGTGTCAGCATCACTTCAGGAATTAAGGCATGCCTCTATCTTTCATTCAGCACAAGGACAATCACAAACCAGTACAATTGTAGATGAGAGCACAGAACAACAAGAAGAAAAGCTCCTCACTAAATAATCTGCTAGGCAGCAGAAAGGATCCAGCCAGCACAGCAGACATAGAAACCACTGGAATAGTAATATATAATAATTCTTAGATCAGTGCAAATTGCCTGGGCAATAAGAACAGAAAGTCTTGAAACACAGGGATGGTAAGAAGTGAATAAAGAACAGCTGTAAAAAACAAACTCTAAATAAAGTTGTTTTCATATAAACTAAAGAAAAGGGAAGAAATAGAAGCAAGTCTGGCATTCATGTTCAGAATGACAAAAAATTGGCAAAGTGACTTCCTGAGGTCCAAGGAGCTCAGGGAGTGAAAAGGAGAGAAACTTAATACTTCTTATAGGGGAGATTTTCAAACCAAAAATTCTGCATCATAAGCAAGGTGAAGAAGAGTGGGAGGGAAGATCTAGATGGAGAAGAAAGGTTAGAAATAAATTTCCTGCAAGAACCTAGGAAAAAACTGACAAGAGACAACTGTCTTGGACATCAAATAGTGCAAAGGCAAACATTAGGCTGAACTAAAATCAGGCTAAAACCATATGAAGGATTGTGTGAACTCAAAAAGTCTTGTGAGAAAGGAAAACAAAAATATAAGATGCAGGATGACTGCAGCAAGAACAGGATAAACTAAAATTAGGCAGATGTAAGCACAAAATCCTAAAGTCTGAAATTATTTCAGTTAATGGCAAAGTCAATAGATATTTGTAACCCAGGAGGATTGAAATAGTCTTTCAGGCAACAACAACATCTTTGAGGACTAGATATATAGTGGTGGGATGAAATCCAGCTATTAAAAGAAGTTGTAAGGCTGGAGAAGGGAAATGAGAAAACATGCTGCAGATAAGGAATGTGTAATTTAAAAATAAAGAGCCATGCCATTAGTATAACTCATTTACAGCTAAGGAAGCTCCTGAAATTCAAACAGAGCCATAATGTTGGTTCATAAACCATTAAGAAAGACAGGGACAAGTTGTGCTCTAAAACTCAGGTGTTCACAAAGCAGTAATGCACACAAAAGCTTTTATAATAGGTGGCTTTGGAGCTGGCATGAAGAATTAAAACCCCTACAAAAGGAATTTGTTAGACTTCTACATTTCAAGGCTAGTATGTATTACATGATATTATTTTCTGAAAATGGTAAAGAAAAGTTCCAAGTCTGATCTCATCCTGGTGTACAACACCACAGCTGATTTTGCTGTAACTAATAACTCTCAAGTGGTTTAAAAAAGAAAACATTGACATACTCTGAAGTTTTCTTGAGCTTGTTGCTTGAGGCTTCTTGACTCTGTAAAACTGTTCCCTCACTGGGTCAGATGAGACAAAAAAAAATGTAATTCTTTGGTTTCCAGGGACAATCTGTACCATTTGTGGTGGGGCAAATGAAGTGCTAAACAACTGAAGGCACTGTCACATCAGGACAGCTGCTGCATTTAATCAAGGAAACACATCAAACACAATCAGCTCACAAAACTGAAGCAATAGGTATGTTTTTGAAGTATTTAACAAAAAAGTTAGTATATAATACCCAATCCTACTACCAGGCTAGAAAGGGAAGTTAGAGGAACTCCTCCAGTCCCCTGCAGTGTGCACAGCATCACAGCTCCAGCAGAAAGCTGACTCACAGACTACAGCCAGGCTGCCTCTGCTCCAGACAGCACAGCTCCTCTGCCTGGAAATGAGTACTCCACAGCCCATGTGCTTTTTTTGAAGGGGAGGAAAACATCTTTTTGCAGTTCTACAGGATTCTTTGGGGGTACACGGGTCCCCAAAACACAGCTCTCACTCAAGTCTGGCTCTAGGCAGAGCCCTAGAGGTACAGGAGAAGTTTCATTCCACACACCAGTGGGTGCTTAAAGAGAACCTCAGCTTTGACAAGTTCAAAATACACCAAGATCAGTCAGCTCAATACAGCAAACTCTTTTTTCTCCCCTGAGGCAAGCAGTAAATATGTACTTACAAATAAATACTCACACAACTTACAGCTTTCATTACAGAGCTGCCTATTAGGCAGCATCCTGGTTAAAAAACAGGATTGATGGGTGACAGTTTTAGGTAAACTTCAATGGGTAGATTAAAAGTTTCCACTTCTTTATATTATGCACTGAAAGTTTGGGTCTAGGATATGATCTGTTGAGCTTTTGTTGTCATGCTATTAAAGAAAGGAAACTTTACACCACAGGTCGTTCTCCTGATACCATTTGCAACTTCACCATCTGCCTTCCTGATTACAATTTTTTATTATTAGAAACAAACTGTCTCTCCAGCACTGGCTTCACTTCTTTGTACAGATTCATCCATTTTTATAGATATGTATGTGCACATCCAGACATACCATCACCACAGGAAAAATAAACCCACACCACATCTGTGCATAAACTTCACCACTGAGGAGTTAATGATAAGCCAGCTCAGTGAGTACCAGGGAGAAGACCTCTGCCCAGTTCTCTGTACCCTGTAAGTGGTGCCTTATCTGTTTTCTCACTCCCACCAAGTAATCAGCACAATTACAGATAATTATGTGCTCAAATACAGAGCCCAGCTGCTTTTTCCAGCCTGGTTACAAGTTGAAATCATTAATCGATGTCACACACATTGGCATTGATCTCTCATGCATTATCCTCATTAATAAGTTTCTTCCTTTCTGAAGATAAAGAAATTAACTACCAGCCATCAATTATTCAGAAATACAAGTTCACCTTTAGACATGAGCACAATGACACCTTCTGGGAAATGCTAAAAGGCCCTGGATCCAGCAGTTTATTTTCACAATGCCGGATCATGGAAAAGCAATCTATTAATACCATAGGCAGACACATGTAAATAGAAAGGTACAGCAAGGAGGCAACATCAAAACAGTCTGAAAATGTCAAACAGCCCAGCAGTTGCTCTTCATCAGCAGGAAATCTTGAATTTACACTTCATCTTCCCATATAATAGAATAAAAGTCAGAGGACCCTGATAAGCATCTTTCTAAAAGAAAGCACAACTTTCCACGGGTATAGCTGAATTTATAGATCACAATTAATGAAATTCCAAAGACAGCTGTAACACACAAGGTTTAGCTTGCCTGGCTCTGCTTCACTACAGCTGGCTGAAGAGCAGAAGGGGCAGCACCTGGCTACCTGCGCTGGCTGCAGACTCAGGGTGGGTGGAACCTGCCCTGGGAGAGGGGATATTCCCTCTGGAAAACACCTGATTGTGCTCAGTGGGGAAAGCTCTCATGTGCAGCCCGAGATGGCAGGGACAGAGAAATCAGAGCCAGCTTAAAAGGAGCCCAGGCCAGCAGCACTGCAGATCCACAGCAGGCCTTGGAGGGAGCAGAGAGGATTTTCTGAGCAGCAGGAATAGCTGGTGCAGAGCTTGCACTGTGCTGTTCCATGAGGGACAGGCTGGGCACGGACAGATTGCTTAGGCAACCTTTTATTTTTATTCAATATTTTTAAGATCCCTCTGAGCTCTTCACCATTATCCAAAGTTTGCAATTCTTGCAGTGCCAGCTGTAAGTTATTGTCAAGGCAAAGCACAACAGAGGGATGTCAGTGTCATTGCTGCCACCTTCTGACTCACTGGGACCTTGAGTGCATTTCCCTGCACAGAATATTTCCCCACTAATCCTATCCTTTTTAGCTGTTTCCAAAGCACTGAGCAGGTAAAACTCCTGTTTTACCCAAGTACCATCATGTACCTATTGTTGGCAGGGGTCTCTGTACAAATCACAAACAGGACAGGACTGCTGTGGAACGTGCCTTGAGCTGATTTATTTTTCAGCATCAGTTTCATTACATGGTTAGGACAATGGGAAGATGCCACCAGCTCACATCCCAGGCAGCAGACCAAGAACTTAATGTTACAACTTACTCTATAAGTTTTTTGACCAATCACACAAAGCAGAAGCACATTGACAGTAGTTCCATCCAACCACTATAAGCACACGTACCTTTGGTTAAACAATGCTTGCTTATTTCAAATACAATACCTGCTTGTGAGCCTTAAAACACAATGCACAGAGCTCCATTATTAGGTTTAGAACTTTCTAATATCTCACTAGATAAACTTTTCGGCAGCTTAGGGAGTTATTCTAGACAAGCATTAATGTATTGTTCTATTTGTCCTTACTTTTCTACTTTTTACATAATTTTTCTGCTGACCAATCTCATGGCTGCTGCTTAGCTCTGCCCACAGTTCTGCTGTCTCTGAGGCCTGCCTTTTGCAGCTTTCCCAAACCCTCTGATTTCTTGGATTCCCACAATTCCCCCTCTGGGTTCACTGAGCAGGTAAAACTGCTGTTTTACCCAAGTTCCATCGTGTACCATGGCACATCTCAAGTTCTAGTGCTTGATGCTGCTCACTTTTCTCATTGAAAGCTTCCATGCAAGTTTTGTTTGATATAAAATTAATCTGAATTAACACAGAGAAGTGGGGATCTGGATGACAATTTGCATCATCAAGCAGGTGTTCTGCACAGCTTTCCAGAGGATGCTGCCAGTGAAAGGGGAACTAAAGACCTTTTCATCAGCCACAAGGAACAGGACAGCTCCTCCAGGCAGGGGACATGAATTTGTTGCTACTTAACTCAGACAACTCAGATTCCTCTTGCAATAGGAAAACTCAGCAAAACATCTGAAAGTGATATTCCATCTTTGTGTCTATTGGGATTCAGAAATAGCTACTGTGTTTGACATATAAAGAAGGGAGCATTCCAGTTAAAGATTACTCCAAGCCCTGTTTGTGGAGTAGGCAACAGCATGAATGAAAAAATGACTAATTCTAAAAACTTGTAGAAATCTCTTGATTTTTTTTTTTTTTAGGGATAGAAGGAAGAATAAACAACCATGACAAGTTTAACTCCAGCTAGCATATCTGAAAGTAAATTTTTCCCCCCATACATCAAGGACAGTATGACAAATCACAGACACTTCTTCCACTGCCTCACTCTGTCTTCCTTCCCAGAAACTGCAGGATCCTGACTTGGAAGCTAAGGTGCTACAAGGTACATTTCACCAAAAAAACCCCCAAAAAAAAAAAAAAAAAAAAAACAAACAAAAACCCGCCACAAAAAAAAACCAAACAAAACACCCAACAACAAAAAAACAAACACCCCCCAAAAAAAAAAAAAACCCAAAAACAAAAAAAAAAAAAAACAAAACAAAACAAACAAAAACCCAAAAAAACCTAAAGAAAAAAAAAAAAAAAACAAAAAAAACCAAAAACAAAACCCCCCAAAAAAACCCCCAAAACAAAAAAAAAACCCAAAAACAAAAAAACAACCAAACAAAACAAACAAAAAACCCTAAAAAACCTATTAAAAACTTAAAGAAAAAAAACTAAAAACCTAAAAAAAACCCCAAAAGAAAAAAAAACAGCCTCCCAAAAGAAACCCTCCCAAAAAAAAACCAACCAAAAAAAAGGAAAATAAACAAAAAACCCTAAAAAACCTATTTAAAAAACTAAAGAAAAAAAACAAAAAACTCAAAAACGAACAAAAAATCCCAGCCTCCCAAAAGAAACCCCCAAAAAATCCAGCAAAACAACAAAAAAAAAACCAAAAAACAAAAAAACTAACCAAACAAAAAACCCTAAAAAACCTATTAAAAACTTAAAGAAAAAAAACCTAAAAACCCCCAAAACCAAAAAAAACAGCCCCCCAAAAGAACCCCCCCCAAAAAAACAACAACAACAAAAAAAGAAAGTAAACAAAAAACCCTAAAAAATCTATTTAAAAAACTAAAAAAAAAAACAAAAACTCAAAACCAAACAAAAAATCCCAGCCCCCCAAAAGAAACCCCCAAAAAATCCCCAAAACAAAACCCCAAACAAAAAAAAAAAAAAAAAAAAACAAAAAAAAAAAAAAACCAAAAAACCCCAACCAAAAAAACACAAGAAACAAAAAACACCAACAAAAAAAAAAAATAAACAAAACCCTAAAAAAAAAACTAAAAAAAAAAAAAAAAAAACCAAAAAAAAAAAAACCCCCAAAACAAACAAACAAAAAAAACCCAACAACCCCCCCAAAAAAAACTAAAAAAAAATCAACCCAAAACCCAAAAAAACCAAACAAACAAAAGTATAAGCCATTTAGGTTAATCAATGAAAAATGGCTGACAGAGCTGTCTCAACCAGCCCAGCTTGTGAAACTTTGGAAAGCACAGTTTGTCAGGAAGGAGAAGGCAGAAGCATTCAGCACTTCACACACAGGTGAACTCACAGCAGGTTTTTCACTTCTGTTTCGCAGGTAGAAAATCCGAACCTGTCACTACATGGATGTACCCCAGAGGTACAAAGTAGAGATGAGTAGGAAACTTTTCTGCATTGATTGGGTGGCCAGGCATTGGAATGGGCTGCCCAGGAAGTGGGGGAATCACCATCCCTGCAAATGCTCCAAAACCCCTGTGGATGTGGCACTGAGGATGTGGATTAGTTGAACATGGTGGTGCTGCTGCGTTGACACAGTTGGACTTAATGGCCTTTAAAGGTCACTTCCAACCTCAGCAATTCTGTGATTGCAACTTCTCTAGAAAATGCAAGAGGTCTAGAACATTAGGAATTACTTTAAAAGTAAACCAGTTCTGTTAAAATTTATGACAACGTGCATTAGCTCAGAGGAAACCATAAATTGCCCCTTTATTTTCTTTGAGCTGTACTCAGGGGATTTGAGCCCACATAAAGGAAGCAGCTGAGCATTGGCAGGAGGTGGAAGCCTTTCTTCTTCCTGCACAGCACACAGAGCACCAGCCCCTGCGAGGTGCCAAGGACTTGTGACTAAAGTGCCACATCTATTATGCACTCCTCATTCAGGAAAACGTGGATGTTTTCAAGTAAACTCCATGGAAAACTTGCAAATTCCACAACTCCCGTTTTTAATGGATTGCTCATGAAGCTTATCTAATAAAATCTACAGAGAAATTTATAAGCTAACATAATGATAGCAAATATTTTTTGTTAGAAATTTGCTGCAGTGTTACAGCCAAGCATAAACTTTATCAGTTATTTGGAAAATATAGAGTGCCATAAAATAAAAGTAATTAGAATTAATGTATCTTCACTCTCCCCCCCCTCAAAAATATCACTTAATTCCTCTTTAAGACATAGCCATTCATCAGAGTTCATTAAGGCCATATTTTCCTCTCAGTGCTGTGTCATTAACAGTCATTAGCAGAGGATGCAGGAACACAGAGTCATAGAGCAGAGCTTCAGCAGCTTGGGAAGCAAAGGAGCCATCTCCTCCTCCAGGCCAAGGTGGTGTTAGGGACAAAGGGCCTGTAGGAAACACAACCCCTGCCACCCTTCCTATTAATATTCCTGGAACAGCCATTCCTTCCCTATTTAATTCAACTTCCCTCCTCCTTGGACATCCCATCCCATGGCACAGTCCATCTAAAGGTGTTTAGGTGAACAATTAACATTTGTAGACTCCCTCAAGACTTGCACAAGGGTGCAAGGCCTCCCCTCTATGTCACCCTATTCTTCTAAGCCTTCAGATGTTTACATTTTCATAATGGATTCTCACACACTTTTCATGTAAATAATGACTGTTTTGCCTTCTTTTCTGGAAGAGGAGAGAATTGATGGACTGTTGGTTGGAGAGGTGGCACTTTCATCTTCCAATCCATGGTCGCTTTTAGAATTCTATAAATATCGAGGTCCAGAAATAAACATGCTTTTTTTACCTTAAACATCTCAGCGTGTGAGTGTTGTTCATTTCATGTTGCATTGTGACATCTCTACATTTCCCACATGATGGTTCTTCATCTTCCCTATTCCGGAGCCTGAAACTTCCCATAAAACCCCCCTGGCTCTGCCATTTCAGTGGCCAACTCCTTGGGCCTCTTGGACCAAAACAGACCCAAAACCTGGGGGTGGAGGCAAGGACTGCTCGTATTTCTCTTTTCCCATTAATGTTCTCCTGCAGGCTCTAATCTGGGTTTGCCACAGTGAGCACCATCAGCAGATGCAAGATATCTACAGCAAGGACTTGCCTCTCTGTGCAAGCCTGTATTCCCCACTGAATTCCTAGAGCTATCCTAAATTCGGCTTTTAGGAATAAAACTCAGTAGCTGACAGCTGGCCAAAGTCACAGAATGGTTTGGGTTGGAAGGAAAATTAAAGCTTGTCTCATTCCATCACCTTGCCGTGGGCAGGGACACCTTCCACTGTCCCAGGGTGCTCCAAGCCCTGTTCTAAGTTCTTCTGAGCCTTCTGTTGTTTATATTCTTGTAATTAACTTTCTAATGCAGTTTTCTGTAAATAATTATTGTTTTGCATTCTTTTCTGGAGGAAGAGAAATTTGATGGACTGTTGGTTTGTCCAGTGTCATTGGAGAGGTGGCACTTTCATCCTCCAATCCACTGTCACTTTTGAAAATCTATAAATGTTGGAGTCAGAAATTAAACTGCCCTTCTTTTTATCTTGGAGGTTCCAGTGTCTGCATCTTTTTATTTCATGTCTATAGCAACATCAGGCTGCTCCAAGCCCTGTTCAGCCTGGCCTTGGACATTTCCACAGCTGCTCTGGGCACCCTGTGCCAGGGCCTGCCCACCCTCCCAGGCAGGAATTCCTTCCCAATATTCAACCTAAATCTAGCTTATTTCAGTTTAAATCCATTCCCCCTTGTCCTGTCCCTCCAGAGCCCCCCTCCAGCTCTCTTGGAGCTCCCTTAGACACTAGGGGAGCTCTGATGTCTTCTGGAACTTTCTCTTCTTCTGACTGAGTAACCCCAAGCCTCATAGGAGAGGTGTTCCAGCGCTTGGGGCATCCCTTGCTATGGCAGACCAGTGAACAGAGTTGGCCATCAGATAAAAAAACCTTTCATTGGACCACTTGCAGCATTTTAAGACTGGACTTGATAAGGCTTCTGAGAGCTCCCTGTTTCAGACAAGTGTCATGTGAATAAATCTGTCTTTGCAGCTTCCTAAACAATCACATAAAGTGCCTTTGCCTCGGTAAGTGCTTGTAAAGCAATCAAGCACTGATATGATAACCAAATGTTTCTCTAATAGTAATTATAATTCTTTGAAAAAACCTTCCTCTAACACTAATTTATTTTCTACTTGAAAGCCAATCTTGCTGGTTATTAGATATTCTCCTTCCTATCACAATCAGTAAATTATTAAAGAGCTGACCAGGCTTTGTTTTAAATTATTCTCTTATGAAGCTCCCTGATATATTTACCCTGAATACTGAATGGTTTTGAGGCCTCTAAGGACCCATGAATGATTTCTATTTACTACCTTTAGCAAAAAGCCTGTGTAATTAGCAGCAGGGATTTCACTTGAGTCACAGCTACTGATGATATTTCCAGCTCACTTACATAGAGTCTCTTGAAAAAAAATTAATAAAAAAAACCCAACAACACAAAGCTCTAAGCTTTTGATGGGAGAAAGCATTTTAGCCTGGGAAGTTACTAAGTGGCTGTGCACTCCAAGCTGTGTGAAGAATCAGTCCCCTACTGGGAACCTGGCAAGGCTCTCAGTGCCCAAACCATCAGCCTAACCACCTAATAGAAAACAGCATTTGAGAGAGTTCTGTGAAAGCAGAGAACTCACCTCATTTCCAGCCCTCCTGCTACGGCAAGGTGTGGCTCTCACACTCCCCCTCAAACCAAGTGCACAAACTCTGCTGATTATCTACATGACACGTAGGCACACCTAAACTTTTTAAAGCTTCTTTTTCAGCTGCCATCTTTTTATCTTTTTATATTCAAATACCTTATGCTAACTGTGCTGAGCAGAGCAGCATCATTATCTTCATTTGACAGACAGGAAAACAGGGGTCAAGTGCTGCCAACACACTGAAGAGGTGCAGAGCAGAACTCGGTTTTAGTTCTAAAACACGTAATTAATGTCCTGTTATCAGTATCCTTATGGCTCACAGCAGTCAAACAAAACCCAAGGATGGGAAACTTAGTGAAGAATCAGACCTTTCTTTTCAAAAGCCCAGCTTTTAGTAAAAATAGGTTGCAAGGTTTCAAGAATTTGTTTAAACCAGGTTCAGACAGAACTCCCACGTGCTTGAATCCCTTGCTACAGCAATGGGTTTGTGCAGGACCCTGCCACCTCCCAAGAGCTGCTTATTCCAGGGCTGGAGGCTCAGCCTGGCTTCAAACCCCCCAGACTGCAGTGCCAAAATTGGCTTTCCATGAGCCCTGAGCAAGAATTGCATCAAACCAGCTGATGCAGGTTTATCTGCTGAAATAGCCATGCCCAGCTGAAATACCTCACCAAACAAAATCCATTAAAACCCCCCAGAACCAGAGGCACATAAAGGAGCTAAATGGAGGCAAGAACACCACAAACACATGTAGTAATCAGTGTTTGCACAAAGATTTGAGAATTCATTCAGTGTTTGTTGCACTTTTTCTATTCTTGCAAGCAGCCAAAGGTTATGCTGCTGTTTGAAGCTGCCAGTTCTGAGCCCAGGAAGCTGACACAGGATTGGCACCAGCTTGGGTGGATGCAGGACTGAATTCAGACTGGGCACCTAAACAGGAAACAGCATCCTCAGCTAAGATCTCACCTCACCTTTAAATTAAAAATAAAAATCCTACCACCAAATCTCCAGCCAGCCCTCATACATAAAAAAAAATCATTGTAAGACACCATTTTACTAAAATCAAGATCATAAAAACTCACCCCAAAAAACCCCCACAAACCCAGTTACTCTACACCATACCCACAAAACCCACCTTGACATACATTAAGTCTCAAACCATAGTTTAGATTTTTAGAGGGTTGGGGAATTTAGGGGTGCTTTTTGTTGTTTTAAAATCAAAACAGCATATATCCAATTCCTCTTGGTATAGCACCACCAAAGTCTGCTTCACCAGAAGTAAAAAAAGATTGGTCTAAAAATTCTCAGGCTGAGAATTCTAGTTCAATACTCAATGTTTTTGTAGCTGCAGTAATTGCTTTCTGCTAGGGCCAGAAATAAACCTGTTCAGTCTGCAGTAAAAGCAATATCTTAACAAGTGAAATTGTAAAAGCACAACTTCCAAAATTTGCGTAATCAGGGAAACCTCACATGGGAAGGGTTTACTAATTGCAAGACAAGTGGTTTCCAGTCAGGAAGTGTTTCACCCCACTCTCATTGCTTGGGCCAGGACTGGATTTCCCCTCCTTCAGCCCTCTAAGCAGAGCTGCCCCTGGGGAAATGGGGTTAAAAAATAAACTTTAGGTTATGTAGTCCAGCACTTTCATGTGCATGACACCCCCATTACTCTCTCTCACAGCCTTCCCCAAGTCCTGGTTAATACTATTGAAGTGTCCCTTACATGACAGGTGAACTATTTTTAGCTTTAAAGCTTAGGCAAAGCAAAGATTAAATTTCACTGCCCGTGTCATACAGCAACAGTACAGCTCATACAAGGCAGAAGTCTTCAGCTCTGCTTCCCTCTGCAGATAAACAGACAAGATTTCCTCTGAACTTGAGGGCACAACCATAGCAAAGTTTATAAAAATCCAGTTCAGTCAGCAAGAACATCAAATTAAGCACTGCCAGTGATCGCAAGTTGGTGCAACCTGAGCTCTCTGCAATATTTACCATCTTTCCCTCTCCAAATCCTAAATAACCATGTCCCTGAAAATAAGAAAGACACAGCATCAGGCCTAGAACAAATCCAGTTCTGTCTGGCACACATTGTGTGCTCCATGGTGTTGGGTGTTACACAATTCCACTTCAACACCAAAACCCAACGATTTCTAGAAGTGGATTGTTACAATTTTGTTAGAAATACCAAAGGCAGTTTCTCTTACAAAGTCAAGAGCACTTACACATATATTCATGACACTTATAAAAAAAAGAAATCAGGCTGGGAGTTTAAAGAGACTCCAAGGTAGCATTAAGCTTCCAATAAATCCCAGTGAATTTAAAATTAATTCCCTTAGGTGGCACGAGAAAAAAAAAAAAACTTAAAAGTTGATTTGCTCTAAAATAAGCATCAGATTTCATTGGCTGAATCACATGCAATAGGTCAGTCACAGAGCTGCTCCAATGCTCAGCTATCTGAGGAGGTTCATCCTTATCACCTTTGATGGGCTTAACAAGGAGCCAACATTCCCCACAGCAGGAGAGGGGAAACACAGATTATTACAAACTAATAGAGGACAGTTAATGGACACAAGACTCTAAAATAGAGAATAACTGATAGAACAATCAAAAGGCACCAGGGAAAACCCACAGCAGAAGGACTAAGTATGACAAAGAGGTGTTGTTTTAAAGTGTAAGGAAATTTTTATCATTGGCATGGGCCCATTGCTGCAGAAGAAGGGCAAAATTATTAATAATGACAGAAAAGTTCAATAAATATTTTTGCATTTGCATTTTGAGTGAAGGAGGAGGATATACTTGTATCACTTGAGAAAGACAAAGTACTTCATGCTGCAGCTGCAATCAAGAGCAACTCAAAGGATAACAACAGGAACTCGCTGAAAGCACCCTGGGACATGGTTGACATGCTGGTGCTAATTTTAATACATCTCTAAAGACTGATAATATCATACCAATATCCATGTAAGGCAAGGGAAGTGACTCAGCTGCACAAAAACTGGTTTGCTCTGGGCTAAATCTTAGGCAGAAAAAGGAAAAAATGTGTCCAGCTTTGTGACTGAGGGAAAATTAAGGGGCAGGAATTTCTAGAAGGTTGGGTTGATATCCCTTCATCAAGCTGACCTTGGCAGATGTGAGGTTTTGAGGGCTTTAAGGTGTTTGATTTAATAATGCACACAATTCCCTAATAGATACTGTAAGCTATAAGGAAATTGAAGCAGAGTAAGGAATAGGGAGTTGATTGCTCCACAGTGGTTGTCAGGAGCTGTGATCTGAGTTTTGTCATGAGCTCTCCAGCAAGGAGCAGCTCCGTCTATCAGATATCACTGTGTTTATCAGCAGCTGGCGTGACCTCAACACCTCCAGCACAAGGGTTTGGTGAACTGGGAGATGCTGATCAGGAAGGTCTGTCCCACCCAGCAGCCTGGAGGGCTCCCACAGGGACACATCCACTCCCACAACAGGGATTTCAGTGCAATTCCAGGCAGGGCTGCTCTAGGAAAGGGCAGGACTATTTGTGGCTTGGGAAATTTTGGTAAGTGGAGAAGTCGAGGGAGATTAATGGTTCATACTCTCAGTAACAATACCAATAATGAAGCACAAAACCAGTAATAAAGCACTAATGACCTGTGCAATTTTAAGGCTTTCTTGGATTTATGAGACAGGAACAGCAGCCCTTCCCACCACTGCACATGACAGATACTGGTACCTTTAAAACCAATGTTCACATTCACTGACAATATTGGAAAAACACAGTAAAAAAGTCAAGATGCTATGGAAAGCAGAAGAATATTTGTTTTAGGGCCAGAAAGTGTCTCATAACAGAGAGTAGGCAAAAGATCACTCTGGTTATTTTATCAAAAAGATTGAAAGGGACTTGATTACAAGTGTGTCCTTGGGGAAAAGATACCAGCTCCTAAAGAGCTTTTTAGTGTAATAGAGAGCAGCATAACAAGGAGCAATGGCTGCAAGGCTAAACCAGACAAGTTGAAAAACTTGGCAAGTTTTCTCCTCTGCCCAACCACAATGAGGGGGGGAAAAATGAAGCAAACCACAAAACCTCAGCAACATTATTTCTATTACCACCACCCTTAATAAAAAGTTACACCACTTGCAGCAGTGAAATAATCACTGGGGATGCTGAAGACCAAACTCACATGGCTGAGCTCTAGAATATGGCATATTGCTGAATTTGTAAAGATACCTGTCTGTGGTGTTTTCTGAGACCCCTGTCAAGGGGAGGAAATGATGAATCTGACTCCATGTTCTCAGAAGGCTAACTTATTATTTTATGATATTATATTATATAAAAGAATGCTAAACTAAACTATACTAAAGAATAGAGAAAGGGTACAGAAAGAAGGCTAAAAAGATAATAATGAAAACTCATGACTCCTTCCAGAGTCCCAGTACAGCCTGGCTGTGATTGGTCATTAAGTTAAAACAATTCACTTGTTGGATAAACAATCTCCAACCACATTCCAAAGCAGCAAACACAGGAGAAGCAAATGAGATAATATTGTGTTCTTTTTTGTCTGAGGCTTCTCAGCTTCCCAGGAGAAAATCCTAGGCAAGGGGATTTTTCCAGATAATATGACAGTGACACCTGTCTACTGAAACAGTGCCACAAAAATGACAGCACAGGACGTGTCACCTTAATTAACACAAATAATTTCCAGATAAACTTCTCTTAAGAAGCTAAACAGAATCTTTTAATTCTATATATGAGTTTATTCTCTTCTCTGCCAGTTTGTAAACACACACTTCTTTGTCTTCCCTTGCTCAGCATGCAGCTTTTTCAGAGGCAAAACCAAAAGGAGCCCATGACATTTCTACACCTTCCTGAAGACATATATTGTATTTGTGTTGCCCCAAGACAAAGGAAGGAATGATGAATCTGACTCCATGTTCTATGAAGGCTCATTTATTACTTTATGATACTATATTATATTAAAGAATACTATACTACACTAAAGAATACAGAAAGGATACTTACTGAATGCTAAAAAGATAATAATGAAAACTGGTGACTCTCTCCAGAGTCCTGACACAGCTTGGCCCTGATTGGCCAGAGAGTGAAAACAACTCACAGCAGAATGCAATGGAACAATCACCTGTGAGTAAACAATCTCCAAACACATTCCACATGTGAGCACAACACAGGAGAAGCAAATGAGATAAGAATTGTTTTCCTTTTCTCTGAGGTTTCTCAGCTTCCCAGGAGAAAAAACTTGGTCAAAGGTATTTTTCCAGAGGATGTGAATGCCACACACATTTTATACAGCTAATACCAACCCAGTGGGAGGGCTCCCCAGAAATGGGAGGTGATAAAGAGCAATTAGAACATTAAAGCTCACTCCTCAGTGCTCATCTGGCTCACTGCAGAGCCTGCACAGCTCTGCTTCCCCTCACCCAGCTCAGCTTTCTGGGAGCTGAGATCTGCCCTGGAGGCTTCAGCTGAGCCCGTGGAGCAGATGTTAATTCACTTATGTCTGTTACACCTTCAGGCAGGTCTTGTTTTATTTTACAGGGTATTTTGAGTCTTTCACAGCATCTTTCATCTGAAAGACTCAAGATAAATTGCAATGAATAAGCACAGAGAGAGCTATTCACGTACCTTTGTTCTCCAAATTCCCTCTATTCAAACTGGGACAGAGGAAAGAGATTGCAATTCTAGCAACACATTTTGGTAGGATACAAGCTCCTCTCACCAGAGCTGAGCCTTGATCAATCATTCCTTCCTCTCTCTCTCTGCCTTAGCTGGGATGTTGCACAAACCAAGTTCCAGTTAAGGGCAAGTCATTAATGGCAGTGAGACCCTACAGTTTGTATTGCTGAACAAAGTTCCCAGAATGCCAGCACTGGCCTGCTGAGACTTTATTTATTCCTTAAGACTCTAAAAACAGCACGAAAACACCTGAGCCTACACCTGTAAGGCCCCTGCTTTCAACAGAGCTGGAATCACCAGTGAGGAACAATTTGGTTTCCAGCTGCTTTGTAGAGCTCTCCTGATCCAGAGTATTTCAGATGCATCTCTAAAACACAGTTTAACATGCTCGCTATCACAGGCACTGCTACTGCAAGAGGTTACAGGATATGTAGGTTAAAATAGCTGGCAAATTAGTGACAAATATGAGAACAGTCCCTGTGGCAGCTCAGACACTTCGATGTGAATATTGTACACTTCAGTGAACAGGCAAGAAAAAAAAATAGTACTTTTGAATTCTTTTTAGAACTCCATAAAAATCCACTACTCTTTCTACAGCTACTCACCTCACCAGGGGTACAAAAATTCTGCTTGCCATTAGCCATTTAAGCCATTCAAATTAACAGTAATTGACTTAGAAAAACTAATTTACATTTCCAATTGCTCTAGGAAGCAAATTTACACCTGGTCAGTACTTGAGTGATCCCATTTCCTCTGAAAATTTGCATTTCACACACACTCACCACTCCCTGCACCCAGAGCTAGGGTGCTGTGAATGAAAGCTCTTATTCCAAACCTTCTTGAAGCCAGAGCTGTGCCTGAGCTCAGCAAGTTGAGGGACACTCCTTTAAAACCCCTTATCTTGCCCTAAAACTTGAAAGATGTTCAGTAAACTATTGAATTAGAGGAGGATGAGACAGGCAACTATTCTGGGATAAATCCCAGCCATCCTAACTTATGCTGACTCTCTGAGCTCCCACTTGAGCCGAGTTTAATCTGATTGAATCCAGTGATGGATTCACACAGTCCCACCAGCCAGGGCAAGCAGGATCCTTCCAGAGCCAGCTGCTCCTTCTGGAAAACAATCTGCTTCTCCCAGGTCACCCCTATGCCAGCAAAGAAACAGCCAGCAAGTACAGGATTCAGGGGGTACAACAGTAAAATGGGAATGCTGGGTGAATCTAGGGAGAAAAAACTCTCTGGTGAATGTGGGCAAGACTCTGGGTTCCACCAGAGCTGCTGTATCTTTATTCTCTTCACATAAAAAGCAGCAAGATAAGTCATCAGTTAAACTGGCAGAGCTTATAAAAAGTAAAAGTACATTAAAATATAAATTATAAGGACAATGAAAATATACCGTGCATGGTGCACAGAATCATTCAGCATCCTTAAAAAAAATCATCTAAATAAGCATCAGGAACACTGAAGAGTTACAATTCAATGTAATCCATAAAGAGGCATTAAGTTGGTTGTGCTTATGGTCTGTGAAGAAAGCAGTTAAGATTCCCAGGCTCTCATCCAGCATAAACACTGCTGCCCCATAGACTTATTTTTGCCTGGAAAAAAAAATCTATAGTTTCTTTCCTCACCAATAAAGGAAGCATAAAAGAAAATGGTCAAACAGTTACTCTATTAAAGAGGCATCTAAATACTTGAAAGAGATAAATCTGACAAGTATGAGGATTTTTTAAAATGGTTAGAGGGAAATAAGGCTCGGTTTGAGGAAAAAAAAAGTCATGAGGAAGTGTTGATATTTTAAGACCTTCGATTTATGCAAGAAAATTAAAAGGAAAAACTGAAGGCTGCCTTAAAGCAACAAAGGAGGAAGCATGCAGCAGGCTGTCACTGAGACTTTCAAGTCCCTTTTATCCCAGATGCAACACTCACTAACACGGCCAAGCAGCTGCTGCTGTGGGATGGGGTGGAGGCATCATCCCCCAGAGATCTGAAGGGCACAAACACACAGCAGGACAGCCACCCCATATTCTGCTATTAATTATGTCATTAATAAAGCTGATCTATCAATGATGCCAGGATATTGTGACCCAGTGCACACATACAGATACACATCTATAAAATTCAGAGTGCAACTCCACACATGTTAGAGACAGAACAAAAACTTGTAGCAGCTCCATGATGAAGGGTGTCGTGTCCAGCACACTTGGTTCAGATGTGCTAATAGGGAACAGAGCTCTGTGCAAGCTGCCCACGGTGCCCTGGCTTCAGGCTAAATTCCACTTGCAATGGCATTTGCAGTACTAAAGCACTAAAAGGGTACTTACATCTCCTGCTTTCATTTTTGCCTTGCCTTATTTCAGAAGGCACAGAGGAGAATAATCCAGCAGCACAGTGCAGCCTGCATTAGTCAGGGTCTGGGCAATTAGCATCGTTAATAAAAACTGCTCCAGGATAAGGTAAATTTATAAAAAAATAAATCTAAATTATCTAATTTTGATGTGCTGGGGATTCAAAGCAAAGCTTCCTACTGTCTTCAAAGCATCACTGAATGTTAGTAAGAAGAGACAAGTATCACTCTGGCTCTTGCTATAACATTCATTTATTACCATCCATTCACTCATAAATGTCAATGTTGTTTCACCCTCCCATTCCTCCTCATCCCCTTTGCATCCCCACTCCAAAAAAAAAAATTTTATGGCCTTTTCTAATGAACCTGGTGTGATTTTTTCTACTGCTGGAGACTTATTTAAGGCAGAGTCCTGTAACATCCTGCAGTGCAAAGGAAAAACACACACCAGTGTGCATGCATACATTATAGAAAACAGGCTGTGTGTAATACAGAAGTCTTTATGAGGGTTAGATTTATTGCTATTACAGCATAAAACCAAAAAATTGCATTGTGTTTCTAACAGAAAGCACCACTTACACCTGGGAATGTAAATCCCACCACTGTGGTATTTGCTGGGGTCCCCAGGATGAAGAAGGAATTGAGACTCTGACTCCATGGTCTTAGAAGGCTGATTTATTATTTTATCATCCATATTATATAAAAGAATGCTATACTAAAACTATATTAAAGAAAGAGAAAGGAGACACCAGAAGGCTTAACAAGAATGATAATGAAAGCTCATGACTGACTCCTCAGAGTCCAACACAGCTGATGGTGATTGGTCATTAAGTAAAAACAATTCATATGAAATCAATCAAACAAGTACTTGTTGGTAAGCAATCTCCAGCCACATTCCAAAGCAGCAAAACAGGGAGAAGCAAATGAGATAATATTGGTTTTTTTCTCTGAGGTTTCTCATCTTCCCAGGAGAAGAAATCCTAGCAAAGGGGTTTTTCAGAAAATATGACAATGACACACCTCCATGGAATGAGAATTTCAGAGCTGCTCAGGGTTCCCCCAGCTGGCAGTGCCACAATGCCCAAGTCCAGCATCAGAGTATGGAATGCATTCTGAACTACAGGGCTTGGAAAATTTACTGAGCCCATTCCACCTATTGGATTGTCGTGAAGAGCTCTGTCAGCCTGATGACACTCAAAAGATCAGTCTGATCTGGCAAATTTATACTTTATCCTTTTCTTCTGCTAGCAGAGGAGCACAAGGAGGGATGGAGGGCAGACACACACACACACATTCACTCCTGAGCTCCTCTAATCCTACCCACAGCATCAAGAACAAGAAAAACCATAGTAAAAGGATTGTCATAGAAATTTGATCATGTTCCAGCAAAGCATCCCCAAATTCTGGTTCTGAAAAACAATCCTGCTTTCTAGGAATTGGAAGAAGAAATGAGAATTATGATATATGGTGATAGGGCCAGGATCACACCTTGCTCATCCCTCCTGCTGTTTAGACAGGTTAATTTTGAAGGAATGGCCTGTTGATTAGCAGTGCTTTTTTCAAACTGTGACAAATGACACTAAGATCATTTTTAATGGCCTAAGAAGTCAAATAATTTATCCATGGCAAAGGAGAACAACTGATGGCTTTTAAAGAGTACAGATCTACAGGTCTGGCTCCTGAGCACCAGGAGTACCACAGCCAAGCAGCTCCATCCCTCATGCTGGGTACCAGTGAAATCCAAATTCTCATCCCTGCTGAAGTCACAAGGAGCCCCACTGAAGCATTCAGGGCCTCTCTGTGCCACTTCCTTCCCCAAAATGCTCAGCTCACTACAAGACAGAATGATTCCATGAAAAGCAAGCACGGGGGGAGGATCACAGGAGGCAAATGATGTTTTCCCAGCTCATCTTAAGTTTTCCTTATACATCAGAAAACTCTGCCAATGAAGTAGTAGCTGTATTTCAGCACCCAAGCTGTTCTTCAGCAGGACAGAATGCCTTCAAAAACACTTTGCATATGCAAAACTCTGCATCAGGCATTTGCAAACAAGCAATATCTTGTTTTTAGACCACCTGTGTGGCTTTTGTGAATGCACACTGACCACCCTGGACTCTGGGTGCCTGTAAACCACAAACCTTGCTCCATTTACAACCAGTGTTTGAGATATGGAGACAGGAGACATCAGTGCTCAAACCTCTGGGAGAAAACACCCATGTGCACACTCAGTTTGGCTGTAAGGATTTCACACACAGAACAGAAAACCCAACCAAGGGAAGTTTTTCCAACAAACATTTCTGATAATTGCATACATGGCAGGAGAAGATAAGAAGGGAGCATGAAAGCTGCCTGCAGTTATCAGGGAGGATGGAACAGCTTGAAACGCTTCCAGTTATGGAAGTTCTACTGGAAGAACTTTGTCATTTCAATTTTTCTCGTACACTTTATGGTGCTCTACATTTCTGTGAATTCTTATCTCTTCAGCCCAATGCCACAGGCTACAGGTCTGGCACACAGCCCAGCTCCCACTTCAGACATCACAGAAGGGAGGGAATGCATCTCCTGTCATGGCAGAGCTGAGCACTGCCTCTTCCATCCCCAGAACACTCTGCAGGATCTTCTGGCTCACCAAGCAAATGTGAATCTGAGGGGCATCTCCTTCCAGTGCTGCTGCCACTTCTTTCTCCATCCTCACTGCTGTTTCATTTGTCTGAGGAGCAGGATAGTAGCACAGCAAGTTGCTGGCTGCCAACCAGAGAAAAACAGCCCTGCAGCTGACAAAGCCCAGGGTCTGCCTCTTGCTCCTCCAGAATAATCCACTCCTGGCTGGCTGACAGAAGCCAGCAAGAATCCTCCACCACAAACCACATCTCTCCATGGGATGCAGGTGGTAACTCACACCAAGCTGGCTGCTCTTGTGTTTGCTGCTGGGACAGATGGACTCATTTTTAAACAGCACCCTTGGTGGGGCTGTGAGTTCATTTTTAAACAGCATCCTTGGTGGGGCTGTGAGTTCAGAGCCTTTAAAGGTAGAATAACCCAGTGTCACACTGATTTATAGGCTAAAAACTGTAATAGCTTCCTCTGGGGGGTTCAAATCAGTCCCCACACATTCAGTTTGCTGACTACAGGACTGGCTTGGATTGGTCACACACACTCCCCAGCAGCTGTCAGGCTGCTGTTGTCTCTACCACCAGTTCCTGTGCATGGAATAAGGATAATTTCTCTAATATTTGATAAAACTCTTGAGGTTCAAGTGCTATTTTTTTCATGGAGACTCTTCATAAACTTGGTGTGCACAGGCAAAGTTTTTCATCTCTTTACAGAGTTTGCTGCTTGCCATATTTAACTCATACTACACACAACTCACCCAGGTCACCCTTTCAGGGGTGCAATCTGCAAGGAGCTAAAGCACCAACTTGAAATAAAAGTAGTGTGAAACAATATTGAGGAGAAAAAAAGCAAGGAATTGAACAAAGTAAGTGTCCTTGTAATGCCACAAAATTATAGTCTCACTCTTCAGTCTTTGTTTCCTTTTGTATCCCTGCTCCAGGGGAGAGTGGAGGGAAAGAAAATAATTGAATAAGTGTCCTTCCTTCGATGCTTGCAGCACAACAAAAAGCTGTGCTTTGATGGCTCTGTTCACCCACGTGCAGCCCAGCTCTTTCAGACCCTTCAGCCTGTGCTGGCACTACACAAATGACTCAGGCTCACTCCTGGTGTAAAAGCCCCAGCTCAGGTTACAGATTAATGTGTACCTTGCTGCTCTGGAGCTCCTAGAAGGCACCACATAAACCCAAGGAGAGGATCCAGGCTCAGGCAGGTGAAGAACTCCCCTTTCAGTCAATGCAAAGCTAATAATTTCCCTAAGAAGCAACGGCACTCGAAATGTTTCTTGTCATTTTCATTTTCTAGTTATACACAGACAAAGCCACCTCTTAAGAGCTACACAGAAAATGAATTCAGTGCATCAGAGCCCATTTTATGCACGGCATTTGGCATTGCAGCAATCATTACACTTAAGGACAGACTGTAAAACAACTAAATACCCCTTGTGTTCTCCATCCCCCACTCCCCACAGCCCTCCCAGTGCAGGACACATCCACTGTTTGCTGCCCTAATGGGTCCCTCTGGGATGCTCATGGATTTCTCCACAGCACAGAGTTGTTATTTCATCAGCACAGCCCTCCTTTTGCCATGGCTGGGGCTGTCTGTGCCTGCCATCTCCCTTTGCTGGGAGCCACCAAACCTCTGCCCAAATTGGAGGCCACTCTTTAATTAAGTCCCTGCCCAGCTCTTCCGCCACCCTTCAGTTCAATCTCTGCCCAGCTCTTCTGCCCCTGCCCAGCTCTTCTGCCCCTCTCCAATCCCTGCCCAGCTCTTCTGCCACCCTTCAGCCCCTGCCCCTCTTCAGTCCCTGCCCAGCTCTTCTGCCACCCTTCAGCCCCTGCCCAGCTCTTCCATCCCTGCCCAGCTTTTCTGCCCCTCTCCAACTCCCGCCCAGCTCTTCTGCCCCTCTCCAACTCCTGCCCAGCTCTTCTGCCCCTCTCCAACTCCTGCCCAGCTCTTCTGCCCCTCTCCAACTCCTGCCCAGCTCTTCTGCCCCTCTCCAACTCCTGCCCAGCTCTTCTGCCACTTTGTCCCAATTTGTTTCCCCGGGAGGGAACATTTCTGCCCTGTCCTCAGTGAGCAGCATTCCCTCAGTGGCCTGACACAAAGTCTATCACATGATGCATTGGCCTCCAGCTCTGCTCCTCTCTTTATATGCTTTAATAATTCTATATTAGGGAGAAGTGACAATATAATCCTTGGTCCAATTTTACCATGGCCATATTTGAAATTCAGTAAAGGTTTTTAAAGTGCTTGTCCAGCATTTTAAAGACCAAAACACAACACTTGCTCTTAATAGCAGCTGTACAATCTAATTTGTGGCTGATTGACACAGACTAAATGAATTAAAATCAGAATATGAAGTGAGTTAGGTGTTGGCATGTCAGGAAGTTTTGTGGAGCTTTTACTTTATGATTTATTTAAAATTTTGACTATCAGCTTGCACAATTCTTGCAAAAGGGAGGCATTTCAGAAAACTGGTCGTACCTCCATGCAAAACATTGAGATTCTTGAATTATAACACGTTCCTGACCTTTTCTTAACCAATTAAGCACACCATTATGGGCACCTCTGCAGCACAAGCAGCCAGACCTGCTGAGAACCTGGCTTGCAGCCCCCACAGTTTATAGTTCTTTAAACACAGCCACAGCACCTGCACATGAAATCCCACCTGCAGCCACAGACCCAGCAACGCCACATCCTTCGAGGTACCAAACAACCATCAAGAGGAGATAGAGCTTTTCTCCCAGCTCCTAGGACATTCTGCCCCATTCTCAGGACAAATACCCTTACACAATGTATATTCAGTCAACTTCAGGGATAATTCAAAAGCAGCAGAGTTTTGAGTGCCAAAACTCAAGACAGGCTGTTCCTTAGGTGGATTATTCACCATCACTCCTTACAAAGAGGCACAGAGTTTGTCATTCCTGATGTGTTAATCCAGGTAAGTCATCAAGATCTCTTCTATGATTTATGCCACTTCTGTATTGGTCCCATTTGGCACTTTTGGGTCAGTTTTCCATGAGGACATTGTCTACCAAAGAATAGATCCCTCCCCATTTTGGCATTGCAGCAAAGGGTGCTACTCTGATCCCCTAAACAAGGGTCATAAGCCTTTAAACCCAACCACCACATCCAATTTAAACTCTGTTGTACACTAAAATATGGATCAGCAAGAAAGAATTAGCCGTTGAATAAATTTTAGAAGGAAACACAAAACTGAAGAGCTACAAGAAAAAAATAGAAGGTAGTACAGACAGAGCTGAGAAATAACTGGTCACAGAAGTGCAAGGCTTAAATTGTCTCATTAATGCTTTATAAAAAATAAATAAGGACAATCAGGACCCCCTTGGTGGCCTGGATGTGCACTTCAGAGTGCAGGGAGCACAAGCATTTTAGCAGCAGCAGCTGCTGTAATCTGTGTTACACAGCAAAACATGAACGCTGCTCCTGGGCTGCACTTCTCATCAACCTGCAATTTGGAGAGGTGGCCCAGATTTAATACAGGCCTGGGAGATTACTGAGCACATCCTGGCTCATCTGTAATAAAAGAAGCTGCTGCTATGCCTTGTTTCTCCCTGCAGTGATTATAAAACAGCACATAATCTCAGTGTTGGGGGGCAGGGATCTGCTCAGTTCTCAATTAGGGGATTTTTTTCAGATTTCTGTAGGGGGGAATGTGGCAACAGCAGCAGGTTTGTACCATTCTTTCCTATTTAGGAGTGCTCAAGGGATGACTTGGAAAGAAAAAAAAAAACAAAAAAAAAACCAAAACCACCAAACCACCAAAGTGTTTAAATTAAAAAAAAACTTTCCCCAAGGCAAAACATCTCATTTTGAGGTTCAGAATTCCTCCTACAGCTGAAATGATCAGCATGAAATGTTCATCCTGCAATACAAAAAGAAGGAAGTTGTGCCAAGTGCACATTTTCCTGAAAAACAGATTCAGACAACACTGTGTCTCCTCCTGCTCCTCCACACACCCAACCAGTGCTCCTTCATACAGAGAAGGGCTTGGATGTGCAGGACAACAGCTCTGGATACAAACATAACATTTATACAAATGTTTTACATCAGATCAGGGACACTCCATCCAACTGTACTGTAACAAGGAATGGCACAAAAAGGCCACTCTTGGAGCAGGCTGGGGTGGGCAGCATTTAAAACTGGCCCTGGTATCAATGAGCACCATGGCATTCACTGCCAGAGCACAGGGGAGACGCTGCATCCGTGGGGAAATGCCACCTTAGAAACCTCCTCTCTACCTTCAGCTGGCAAAACCCTCCACCTGGATACACAGAGCTTGCCCAAAAACTCAAGACAAACCAGCTGCCCTCAGCAGCCAGAGCAGAATGACCAGGTTGGGAGAGACCTTCAAGATCATGGAGTCCAACCCAGCCCCAACCCCTCAACTAAACCCTGGCACCCAGTGCCACATCCAGGCTTTGTTAAACACACCCAGGGATGGGGACTCCACCACCTCCCTGGGCAGCCATTCCAGAACTTTATCACTCTTTCTGTAAAAACTTTTTCCCAATCCCCAACCTGTATTTCCCTTGGTGCAGCTTGAGGCTGTGTGCTCTGGTTGTGTCAGTGCTGCTGGAGAAAGAGCCCAGCCCCAGCTGAGCACAGGCACCTTTCAGGAGCTGCAGAGAGTGATGAGGGCAGCCCTGAGTCTCCTTTTCTCCAGGCTGAGCACCCCCAGCTCCATCAGTTGTCCCTCTCAGGGTTTGTGTCCCCAGCCCCTCAGAGGTGCTGGTGCCAGGCAGGTCACACCAGCTCATTTATTTCCTGTCTCCCATCCCCACTTGGATTTCCTTCCTCCCTCTTCCACCTCATTTCACAACACAACACTGCAGCACCCTGCTCCCAACCCCAGCCCCCTGCTCTGAGGCCAGCTCCACGTTCTCCCACTGTCAGCACCAGGGCATATGTGCTCCTCAGCTTCCTCAAGTGTGCTATTCTGAGCCCTGCTAAGAAAAATCTATGGCTTTACACCCTGTCTGAGCCTCAGCAGCAATCACTAACACTCCACATTTTCAAATTTAATCTCATTTCTGATTAAACTCTCCTCTCTGCCATTTGTAATCTCACTTGGTGGTGTGCTTTGTGCAGCTCAGTATAAATATGTGCTTTAGAATTAAAGTGGTTCAGCAATTTTGACAATGATTTCTTGGAAATTAAGCTGAGACAATTTGTTTGGTTGAAGTGGAATCATTTGAAACATATGACAGAAAGGCTATAAAGTACTTTATAGTGTAGCACACTCATAAATATCAGCAATTCACATCTCATTTATGCCTGGTTGGAGGGGGTGTTAGGCAGAGCATTGTGACAATGTGGTACCCTCTGACCAAGTGCAGAAACAATATTTCTGCTTAAACTATAAACTGCAAAGCAAAACACCACACAGAGGTGACAAATATCCCAAGGAATAACCTGATTAATAATAACAATTTAAAACAGGGAAGGACTCTAAAGGCAGAGTGAGTATCAAGAACAATGACCCCAAGCCCAAGTTATCCCATTGCTCAACACAAGGCCATTGGACCTGCTGAAAAATAACTTCTTTTACAGCAGGCTGAAAACTTCAGGAACTTTCCTCCAGCCACCCCAAATCCATGCAGCAGGAGGAGACACAAACAGCCCCAGAGCTCCTCCTGCCCCCAAAGCCCAGCTCTGATGGGAAGCTCTGACACACATCAGGGCTCTGGGGAGCTCTGAGGCAGAGCTCTGCCTCATCCCTCACCAGGGACTACCATGCCAGAGTCCTCAAGAGACTCCTCAGCCTGGGAACATAAAGATTTCATCACTCCTGTGGGAAATATTACACACATCATTAAATTGAAGGAAAATTCTTGCCAAATAACATCTTCCCAAGTCCTCCATGCCTCTCTTTGTGTGATATTTGTGGTAACTACCTCAATTTCATGACTGCTTAGTTTTATAGCAGCTTCTTCAGTCACTCCACCTAATTTTAATTCTTAAGCAGTTTAGCAAATGTTATTTTTGCTCCAAAACACTTTCCTCCACTCTTCTTCCTCACACACTTTTAAACTCCCATTCTGTCTTCTCCCTTAAATTCTTCTGTTCCTTAGTCCTTAAGAATCTCCTTGTTCTGTTTCTTCTTCACAGCCTACTTTATTCCTACATGTTCTCAGTCACGCCCAGACATTTCTCTGGTGGCCTGACCCTGCCACATCCTGACTCATCTCAGAATAAACAAACAATTCTCCCCACCTCAGCATTCACTCAGATACACCCTGCAAAGCTACAACACCCTGACAGACATCACTCCTCTGCAGTACTCCAGAGCTCAGCGCCAAATATTCAATATCCACTTCCAATAACCATCACTCAGCTGGGATTAATTCCCAATTAACACAACAGGGGCAGAGTAATTATCCCAGCACCTAAGGAATGTGCTGGGTGAACAGACACAGGGTGTGTGCCATGGAAGGTGGAAAAGGAGGAGAAGGATGATGGGCCAGAGGAGGTGCCCTCACTCTTCTGCAAGCTGCCAACAGCTTCACCTGGAAGGTTAAATGTCCAAAGCAATCTCAGCAAACACTCCCACTGCCTTTCCTGAGTGCTGACATATGTGTGGCTCCCTGCTCTCCAAATGAATCAGCAGCACTCGTGGGGAAAGGAGGGAAAAAAATATAGGGCAAGAGCTGAGCATTCAGTGCAGCAGATGGAGGCAACAATGATCCATCCCCCGGAGCAGCTAGCAGAAAACCAACATATTCCCTGGGTGCTGATCCCAAAGGCCCTCCTCCTCCTCCTCCCCAGCCTCCTGGCAGCTTCCCCAGCTGAGCACAGGGCAATATATGCAATATTCTCCCCTGGGCATCCCCTCCCACTCATCGGCAGCTCTGATGCCAAGGTGGTCTGCTCAGCAAAAACCAGGCAAGCACAGGAATCCTCAGCATTGTTTTCCAGGACTTCAAACTGGAGGAAATCCTCAGATCTGCTGCAAATAGTTCCTTTAAAATGTTTCCAAAGTGCCACTGGCCTGTGGCACAGACTTTTAAACCAGCAAACCATTAATGCCATTAGAGCAGGGGTTTTTCCCTGTGTCATTTGAGGCTGAGCTCCCATCCCTAAAGAGCCTCAGAAAACTAAAGAAAAGGTGCACCCCTAATGATTATTGAAACACTCCGATTTTTACTCTCCACTTATCTCTGCTCTGGTGGTCTACTGATCTAGACATTTAATAATCTCTTCTAGCACAGCCAAATTGCAATTTTTCTCCCCGTAATTAATCCAAGGTGCTGCTGCACTAAGTAAAACAAAGGGACTAATTTAATCCTCACTGAAATTCCTCCAAAATTAGTAATAGCATACTTACAACATTATTGAACCATTATTTTTATCACCTTTTTCCTATTTTTTTTTCTTTCAGAGCTACTGATGGGCTTCTTCATTAACTTTTAACAAGAAATATATACAATAAACAAATCTTGGCTTTTTGCTGTGGTAACCATTTCCTCGGACAGTGGGACAAAGTAAATTTAATTGAAATTAAATTTAAATTAAATTTAGTTGAAACCCATTCTGAGCTACCTGAGCTGGTATAAAGCCCAATTATAATCCCCACACACCTTCACTCAGTTCAACCAGCCATCTTTTATAAACACACCTCCAAAGCCCCCTGTTCAACCTCATACTCTGCAGGCACGAGGAGATATTTTTCCCACTCTGAAGCAGCAGGAGAGACCATGGCAGGGCCAATGTGCTAAGGAACGTGTAGGAGGCAGCAATAACAAACTGACACCAAGAAATAAGGCTGGAGCTGGAACAAACGGAGCTCTGAGGAGAAGTTTGGGGGTTTCTCTCTGATCTAACGTGCCACGCCACCCACCACCAGACCTAGATATGCCTCCCATCCCTGTGGCATGACCAAGCCACCCTGTGCAAAAGGGGATTGAATCTGGGTTAGCAGAGCTCTGATGAAAAGTGCTTTTATTCTTCAGCAAGGCCTCATTTCCAGCTGGCAGAAATTATCCAGGATGAAGTTAGTTTCTGTATTGTTATTATCCAACAGTCTTTTCCCACCAGACATCCTGAATTTTCAAGTGGGGCAAAACATTTACTGGGGCCTGAGTGAATACACTAAATTATGGCTTACCTAACAGCACCACCTCCTTCTAGCTTTCCAGCATCAGGCCAGATCTCTGTAATTTAGCAACAACACCTCATCTGAGGCTGGAAAAGCCTTCAGCTGGCTGAGCAGAGGCAGCAAATAAAGAGCAGCAAGGCTGCAAACATAACCAAGCTGGGACTCAATCAGAAAGAAGGCTGGGTAGACTTTTGCTCTCCAAAACTCAGAAGTGCACACAGCAGACTTAAACAGGCTACATTTTAATTTGCTTCTATACATCCAATCTAGCAGCAGTGGGAATTGCCTTAACTCAGGCACTCATTAGGCCATGCCTGCTTTAGTCACACAAAACACGTCACCCCTTTAGGAAATGGTCTGGCTGGCTTGTTCACTTGCTGTTATTGTAAAACAGATCAAATAATCTCAGCATCTCTCTGAGTCCCAAATCTACAGAGCACAATGAACAGAGCTGGGCTCTGAGAAGTGTGAACTAGTTTAGCATCATCCAAACTCAGCCTTGTTCCCCTTTCCCTGTGCAATGGGGTCTGAGGTTCATTTTCCTTTTGGGTTTCACTTGGTTTTTCACTGTTTGCTCCTACACAAACACCAGCATCAGCTCAGGATTGGGAACACGCTTAAGAATGAGTCCCAAATCCTCATTTTGGTGCTCACATCCTGTACTTAGATCCAGTATGGCACTGACATGAGGATCAGCAGTGCTGCAGATCACACAGCAGCCAAAGCTCCATTTCCAGCCTGACACCAAACCCGGGGTGCAGCTACATCCTGTGGTGTTGTGAGGTCCCCAGGACAAGGTGAGAGATCAGAATCTGACCCCATTTTCTCAGAAGGCTGATCTATTATTTTATAATATATTAAAAGAAATTATATACTAAAACTATACTAAAGAAAGAGAAAGGAGACATCAGAAAGCTTAACAAGAATGATAATGAAAGCTCATGACTGACTCCTCAGAGTCCAACACAGCTAATGGTGATTGGTCATTAATTAAAAACAATTCACATGTTGATTTCAGACCACATTCCAGAGCAGCAAAACATGGAGAAGCTGAGGCTTCTCATCTTCCCAGGAGACAAAATCCAGGTTAAGGGATTTTTCAGAAAATATCATGGTGATAACATCTCACTTCAGGGACTGGAGCCCCAACACTTCCAGTTCCTCCATGCGACTCAAACCCCTCTCCCATTGTGTTCAATCAGAGGACAATCAAGGATGTTCTGACAGCAAAGTGAGTTAAGTACCTCAGTTCCCCTATCTGACAAAATTCCTCTCTGTCTGAGTGCAGAACTGCTGTTTACCCATTGATTTTTAAATAACATTTCCCACCCTGGATGCACAGAATGGCTCCCAGTAAATCTTCTTGCTGATGCCTTCCTGAGGCAGCCAACAGCCTGAACCAGCAGCACTACCAGGGGCTGTGACCTTCCCCATCCATCTTAATTAGGTATTAACTTCAAAAGGCTTTTTGCTACACAGCTCCTGCCAGCATCAAACAAAAAAAGACAAACACCAGCCTTGAGTCGTCAAAAATGTAATTACAGGGTCTCTTGGAGAGGTGGCTCTGCCTGCTTCTCTGGTTTTCACTCCAGAAATTTATAGCAGGGAAACAGCACTTTAGCAATACTTAGAAGAGCCCTCCAATGAGAAAATACACCAAGAGATACTTGCACAAAGTACAGCTTTATCTATCTCAACAGCCCTACCAGAAGCACTCACATGGCTTACTCAGTGCTCTCCCACCTGGATTTTCTGATGTTTTCTACCTGTCCCAGCTTTTCAGCATAGGTAAGGACAGACCTGCAGCCCAATCCGTTGGCACCCATCAATCCATTTAATTCCACAAAGGATCAAGGAGAAAATGGGTTATCAGATACAGGCACAAGGCACTCCAGAGCACATTACTACATTTTCTACAGGGGTTCCTCATGCAGGCCCTGCACCTCACACACCAGAAGTGCAAAGTGGCAGCAGATGCCAAAATTTAGTGAGGAGCTCCTGCCAAACCTGTAGCTCCCAAGGTACCTTAATCCACATATGAAGTAACTAATTTACCTTACATTCTGCCTTAGGGAAGCTGTGCTAATAAATAATTTTTTAAAATAATTAAGTTGAAAAAAAAATCCTAAGCATGCTCTGCAAATATGGTTTAGCTCACTCACAAACTGCTGTGACAATATTCAAGTCCTGCTCCTGCAGACTTAAAAAACCCCAATAAAACAAACCACAGAATGGTAACCCTGAAGAATCAGGGCTGGGAAGTTGCCTCCTAATACACCCACACCTGATCCAGGAGCAGATCAAAGTGCAGCCATAGGGAGCCAGAGCAGAACCAGCCAGCCAGGAAAAATCTCAGCATTTATGGCTGTTCAGAGGCAGCATTTTGATAAGGGGATGTTTGGAGATGGGAATAACCAGTTGAACATTGTTATTCCTGTGCTCCTTTTTGCCTTGATGGGGCATAAGAGGTGAACACACAACTCTTTTTCCAGCCCATCCAGCCCAACAGCTCACCAGGGGTTTCTCCCCAGCACTGCTATTTTTCTGATGTATATTTCTGTCTGATGTAATAACTCCTGTTTCTCTTTCCATGAGCTCCTTGGATCTGAACAGTGATTGAAGCACCAAGGACAGTGTTAGCAGTTTTCCTGTTGTGAGGACAAAGCTAAATAACCACATTAGCAAGAATTCCCTATTTGGATTACATCTGCATCCCTCCACCTTTTACCCAGCGAAATTCAAGCATTCCTACAGCAGTGCTGAATAAAACAATTGTTTTCTGACAGAGTTGAGGCAGCACCATGTGCTGAACACTGACATTCATGTTCACAGCTGAGAAATTGCTCTGCTCCACAGAGAAGCATTCAGGACTAAAACTTCCAAATTAAACATAGCCTTGCTTTAAATCTATTCATTTTTTTCTATGCTAATACATTGACCAAAATTGTTTATATTACATGAAGCAGAGATTACAATGTGAGTCACAAGAAATCCTCATTTTTCTTTCACCTGAGGACTTCAGGAAGCAAGCTGATGTCACATGAACAGCAATAAAAGCATCAGAGCCAGGCAATTCATCATTGCAGCAAAGTGTTAAATAATAAGCTTCCCCATGCCTGTTTTCTCCTCTTTTAATTTTAAAAAAATTCTTGCTACTTTGAGTTATTTTGAAGTTGTGTCTGTTTATTCTTCTGCCAAGTTGTTGAAATACTTTTAGCAGACAACAAAAGGAAACAAATTATTTCACAGAACACAGAATAAGAGCATTTAATGTTATAGTGAGAGCCAAATCAACTGGTCCTATAATAAATCTTTAATCCCCTGAAGATGTTCTCTTACATTGAAGCAAGGCAGGAACAGAGCTGCAGTCACTGAGCTGACAGTGCAGCAGCAGAACCGTTCCTGTCTGACACAATGACTGCAACTCCCTGCTCCAAATGGACAGGCACAAAATAAATGGCATTGAAGTGGCAGGAACATCACCTGCAGCCATCAGGTGCCACAAGGGTGAGAGCACTCACTGCCCAAGGCTCCTGTGGAGCAGCTTTAGGGGGATCACAGGCACTCCAAAGCCTTGAGGAGGGAAGGGCAGGGCTCAAGGGCTGTGAATACACTAAATGTGTATTCACTCTGTGTGTTCTGCCCTGAGGAAGTGGCTCCCAGCACAGAGGGCACAGCTGCCATCAACAAACAAAGTTATTGAAACCTTCCCTCCACCCCTCAGAGGCAAGAGTCCTCCAGTGTGAGCTCCTGCTCCTCTCAGTGCTTTGACCACCAGATAAAAATGTTTTCCATTATTCTTCATTTCCCCCTTGCCCTGCAGTGCCCTTCAGGAGCCAAGTGCTGCTTCACCCCTTGTAGGAGCATCGGGGGGTAGGACGGTCAGGACAGACGGACACGAGAGATCTCTGCAGCCAGGGCTGGAACTTGGGGTTTATTGCAAAGGGCCTGGGGGCAGAGCCCTGCTGGGAGCTGCCAGCCACAGCTCAGAGCAGAAAGGTGAAGTAAAGAGAGCAGGAAAGAGGATGAGAGAAGAGTAAGAGAGCAAGGGTCCTGTTCCAATACAATAAATCTTCTTCTGTGTTGAATATTCTGATTCTCACTAACCAATCTAGTACAAGATACAAATCCTACAGCATTTCCATACAGCCTATAAGAATCACTACATTCCCATACTGTGTTACATTTTAAACCCTAAAAACTCCTCTTTGGGCCCCTTCTGCCAAGCTGTAGGGTCTGCTCTGACCCTTGGAGCTGTCTGCAAGCAGAGGGTGTTGTTCCATCAAAAGGGGATTACCTTCAGCCAGCCATGCCATTGTTTTCCAGTTGTTCAGTAACTGAGGTATTTCAAAAGTTGCTTTCATTTCCATCTCACTTCTAGTTCCCATATTCTCAAAATCTTTTGCCAGACAATCATATTGATAAGGCTTTCCTGTTTCATCTTCCCCAACAACCCCTCACCTGGTGCTCTCTGCAGACAAACCCCCAGTGCCTCACCATGGGGCACCTGGAGCTGCCAGCCCTCCCTCCCTGTGTGTCACGGCCCAGCCTCTCTTGGGGCTTACAGAGCCCAGAGGTTGGCTCCAAAAAGGCTCTTGGTGTGTCAGGAAAGGTTTTATGTCCATGGCCCTGGGTAAGAAAATTTTGCCACACTGAGTTTAAAATGTTTGTAGCCCTCAGAGGTGCCCAGAGACAGAATCACAGAACTATGGGATGGTTTGGGTTGGAGAGACCTTAAACCCCATCCAGTCCCACCCCTGCCATGGCAGGGACACCTTCCACTGTCCCAGGGTGCTCCCATCCCCGTCCAGCCTGGCCTTGGGCACTGCCAGGGATCCAGGGGCAGCCACAGCTGCTCTGGGCACCCTGTGCCAGGGCCTGCCCACCCTCACAGGGAGCAATTCCCTTCTGTATATCCAAACTAAATTTCCCTTCTGTCAGGCTGAACAGGGTTTCAGTTTGACCTCTTCAGGTTTTGTGGAATTCCTTCAAATTGCCAAATTCAATTTAATAAACAGAAAGGCATTAATACCATTCATCTGGCTGGTCAGCAATTCTTATCAAAATTCTGATCTCCAGTGATGACAGTAACCAGCTTCACAGCTAAAATAAAAGTACAAGGGGTCTGTCAGGGGGAGTTGTGTCTTTTTTTAGGAGATTTTTTTGTTTGAGGGGGAAGGATTTTTTTGTTGTTGTTGGTTTGAGGAGTTTTTTCAGTAGAAGAAACTAAATTCACAGCCATTAATATCTGGGACACTGAGTTAAATTTGCCTGAAAAATGTCAGTCTCACCTGTTAGAGGTGGGATGAACAAAGGGTGAGGTCACCTTATTTGTTGAACAGGAAGATTTTTGTTTGATTTTAAAGACCTTCAGAAACACAACTGCTATTTACTGAGGTCTTGCAGCCAAACTGCCACGAGGGCTTTTAGTGCCAGCCTGAGCAGGATGTGCAAAGAAAAAAGCCCAGTGTGATCTGATCACTAAGAGCCTGGAAAAGATGGCTTTCAGTCTGCACCAAACACTACTTGATTTTATTTGACCATTTTCCACAAACCAAATCAATATCTCAGAGCAGAGAAATCAATCAATGCACAAAACTTTTTCAGTCATTGTGCTGAAGGAAGGGAATGGACAGGAAAAAGCCTTCCCCATATCAGAGCAAGTGCTGGAGCACACAGCAAGGGCAAACCACGTGTGAAGGGTCAGTGCCCTTCCCAAATATAACAAAACTTCTCAGAACAAGCTTCTTTCAAGGGATGGGTGACAGAAAAACCTCTATGACACCTCCTCCAAGTTATTTGTTGGAACTGTACCACATTAAAAATATTGAAACATTCTAGGGTGGTTGTGTTCTTTGGTCAGGCACCTCCTCCTCTCCAACTTCCTCTCATTTATTTAATTTCACAGGCCATTTGTTTCTTCCATTTTCATGTTTTTTTTCTTTTAATTAAAAAAAAAGCTTTGTTTTTTCATGCATTTTAGGCTTTTCAAGAAATGAAGTTGTTGAAGCTGTTCTTTGTTATCTGCACCATTTCTGATAAAAAATAAAAAGCCTTCCAGATGAGTATTACTGGCATATAAATTAAAACAAAAGAAAAAAGTGTTTATTTGTGAGAGCTAGGAGACAGCCTGTTCCCTCTGTGGGGACTGACCTTGATGGATATGCAGCAAGTTGACTGTTTGCCAATAAATTTTACTTTCTGGGAGAAAAAGGAAGCTGCTTCACCTGAGATCTTGGTTGGCATCATTTTGATGCTGACAAAGAACTGCCCCAGCAGTTCCAGGCACCTTAAAAATTTCAGATTTTGGGCAAATCCTCTTGGCTCAACATGAGGCACCACCCAGGAGGCAGTGGGTGCTGAACATGTTGAAAATGGAGCAGAAATCTGCAAGAACAGCCCAGCTATGCCTGACAAAACAGGCATGTAGGACACTGGCACTCGGGGTAACACATCCACTACCCATCATTTTCTTACCAAACACATCCTTCCCCATCTCAAACATCTCACAGCTGGCTGCAGGAGGAAAAGAGGCAGCAAAAACACATTTTGAAACACCTTTTCCAACACTGACAAGTGTTCAGGTTTATTTCCTGCAGTATGGAAAGCCTGTCAATCCTCACTACAAAAATGTGTCTTTCAACAAATTTTGCTCATCTCAGAAAAGTCCAGGCTTCCCTTAGGAAAAGCCACCTTATTTATAGCATTTAACCTTCATTATCCACATCCTGCTCTTCACCTGGGAGGTGTTCACCTGACCATCAGATCCTTCCTGCAGCCACATAGACTCTAATGCACAGCACAAACAGCAAGTCATGTCTGTGCAGAGCACAGGAACCACCTCAAATGAAAAATTCATTCATGGCTTTACCATCCCTGATAGGTTCTCTGAGAGCTCATAAGACCCAGCTTGAGGAGAAACCTATCACACCTCTTAGAGAGCCTATCACATAGCCCAGCTACCCCAAATAGCATAAAGTTAGCAGGATGGCTTCTGAGGTAGTGTTGGAAACAGAAGGAGGTTTAATAGAAGGCAAAATAACAAAGCTCTTACAGGGAAAAACCAAGCCAGGGGCAAGAGGTTCTTCCTCCTGCTAAAACACCCCACAAAAGCAATTAGTTTCTTTGTTCTCTTCTTTTTCTAGTGAATTACCAAGGTGGGACCTCTTGGCCTCTGTCCAATCAAACAGCCCCAGGGTCTGAGGTGAAGTCCCAAAGGTCCTATGAGATTTTGTACCAAATTGGGAGAGAAACTTCTAGGCTTTTTACCTTTTTAAGCAGACAAAATCATTTAATCCCTCCATCAACAGGGGGCACATTCCTACACATCCCTACATGCCAAGTCATATCTGTCAATCACCTATCAGCAAATGATCTATCAAGCATTCATTCAGCAAACTCTTCTGCTAAGACATACTCTCCTCAATTTCAGACAGCCTTAACACAGCATTCTCTGCAGATATGAAATAATTCTCTTTTGTAGGATTTTACCTTGAAACCCTCCTGTGGATCTATATCTTAGCCATGAAGTGGTTGCTAATACAGCAAACTTCCTTTACAAACGCCTGGCTGGAAGCCAAGGGTTCCTAAAGCCCTGGCATTTGGCTGCAACCTGTTTGTAAAGCTTTCCCCAACAGTAGTTTTAGTTGTTACCAGACTTTGTCTTTGGCCCAGGACCATCAGACTCAGCAATTTGTTTCTTTTGTCATTGCTAAATCCTCTCCACAGGGACCAGCTGTGGTTTATCCTCTGCTGGCACACACAGCCCAGCACTCACCAGGGTGTTCAGCTCTGCTCTGCAGCCCTGCAAAGTGCATTACCTCACTTCAACAAGGGAAGTCACCATATCAACCCACTCTTTATAACTCCCCCTTCACAGGAGTCCACCTGCTTCCAAGGCAAACTGCTTTGTTTTCTTTTCACTTCCAGCTTATTTGCATTAATTTGAAAATGCAAAGTTTTGGCTTTTACAAGTGTCCAATTTGGAGGTATTTATAGCACTGGGCCTCTTACAGCGTCACAGTTTGGTGGGAAATGATCACTAAAATCTTATGACACTGCAAACTCCCCTTAGGAACTCAAGCACCTTTTAAGGGGCACTTTTACCTTATTAAATTCTGTCTATTCATAAGCCTTGCTCAAGACTTTTTTGCTTCTGCTGCTTTGAATTTCCTCAGTTCTTGTGGCACAAAGTTGCTTTCTGCCAGCAATCACCTCTGAATTTTCATTATTAATGCCACAGATGGGTCTATCCTGCAGCTCCCCCCATAATTAGATTTGTGCTGCTACTCTTTAAATAAACTCCCCTGCACACAGAGCCTCAGCTTCCCTTTGCCTGCTCACCTGAAACCCAACTTGAAACATCCCCCAGTGCAGCCTGTCAGGCAGGCACTGCTCTCAAAATCCTTCACAGGTCTGCACTTTCATCTCCTGATGTCTGGGGCTGCTGCACTTCTGAAGAGGAAACAGCTTTTATTGCCAGACATACTGAGGAAGAGCTCATTTCTGTTTATCATTATTTCCTTGTCCAGCAACCTGAGACTAAAGCAGCAGGTGATTACCCACTCCTGGTGACCAACCCACACTGAGACCAGGATCTTCCCATGGCTGGGTTTTCCTCATTACCAGCAGCTTCATTGGCTATTGATCATACCACAAATGTAAAAAACATCATAATCCTCTTTCCTCTCCTCTGTCACCATTATATTTTCTGAAAAATCTCTTTGCCCAGGATTTCTCTCCTGGAAAGCTGAGAAGCCTCAGAGAAAAAGGAAAACAATTCTTATCTCATTTGCTTCTCCTGTATTTTGCTGCTTTGGAATGTGGCTGGAGATTGCTTATACAACATGTGAATGTTTTTACTTATTGGCCAATCACAGTCAGGCTCTGTCAGACTCGAGAGAGAGTCACGAGTTTTCATTACTATCACTTAGCCTTCTGTCTGTATTCTTTCTCTATTCTTTAGTATAGTTCATGTAATAAATTTAACACTATAATATAATAATAAATATAACACTATAATATATAAATATAACACTATAATATAATAATAAATATAACACTATAATAATAAATATAACACTATAATAACAAATACAACACTATAATATAATAATAAATATAACACTATAATATAATAATAACTATAACACTATAATATAATATAGAATAATAACTTAGCCTTCTAAGAACATGGAGTCAAATTCACTCATTCCTCCCCTCGATGGGGGTCTCAGAAAATACCACGCTCCTCCCTACCCTTCCCAGACCACATGGCATCACTCCATCATCCTTGCCATCCTGCCTATTCATCAGATCCCATCCATGCAACCCTTCAATTCCCACCCAAGGGATTTGGGCATGGATTTGGGCTCTGAGCACTGCTTGGAGGTGGCTGCTCTGTTCCATCCACCAGGCTGGCAGCACTGGAGTGAGCACACACAGAGGCAGGGGCAGCCTGGCTCGTTAGCAGAGCACACACAGTTGCTGGGAGCATCTCAAAGATGAAAAGAACCATTTCAAGCATCCCATCCTCTCAAAAATAAACGACAAAAAAAGGCAGCAGTACAGCTTGTCAGATGAAGTTGATTACAAATCAAGCACATTCACAGACCCAGGTCACAACATTTGGGTTCATTAGTAAGAAAACATTAAACAAGCAGTGGCATTTGCTTTTTATGGCAGCAGAGTTGAAAAACAGCTCCTGAGTTTTTTTGCTTTGATACAGATCCCTGATAAAAGGGGTCTATTCATATTCTGTCTGCTTTCAAATGATACCAAAAAATATTTTGCCTTTTCTAAATCAGATTTCAAAACCTGATTATCTTAGTTTTAGCCACAGTATCAAAGCCAAGTAAATGTTTAAATAATGAACAAGAATTTACTTGGATAGCCAGCAGATTATTCTGTATTACACTCCAGTCCAGAATAGACTTCAACCTCAAAATTACTATTTTTTTTTTAAATCATCCTTAAATCCCAGTACCAGCAATCAGTTCATTTATATGTAGTACTTCTGAGAATCATTTCAGCTTTGATTACCAGGAAGACAGAAATATGGAGAGAGGTGTCAGGATAGCAGCTTGAGGGCATGCAGTCTACAGAAACAAGAGAGAGTTCTCTGGGAAGACTTGCCATTATCCCTAAGAAAATACATTTCAACCTCCCTGGAGTCTTGTTCATCCTCCTCACATCTGTCTTAGAAGTCCAAGTTTAGAAGCAGTGCCACTGATAAATGAGATTTCCCCTATGCAGGTTCTGTTCCTCCCTGAGCAGTTATTTAAATCTAACAAAGGAGATGCTGCTCCTTGTGCCATCCCATAATTTTAGAGCTGGGCAGGGGGAGAACAAGAGATAGACAAAAGAGATGGAATTATAGAAGCTTTCTGTGCTCACCCTAAACCATTGGGCTGTATTACTCCTGGCAAAAATCTCCCCATTTAAGGGGCACTTTCCACTTGGTAACCATTTACAAAGCAATTCATTGGCTCTCAAAAAACTCTCAGAGGAAAGAAGGGACAGCATGAAAAGCACAGAACATGGTTTAATGAGGAAAAAAACCTCAACTATTTTCCTCTTCTTTTTTTTTCAGGTCTATTTCTAAGAAATTGAAAGTTTGTTGCATTTAAATTCCAGTTTGCTACTCAAAATGCAGCATTTACATTTGTACTGGAATAGCGTATTCTTCTATGCTTCCAAACTCAGTGTAACCCATGGCTGCAATGCCTCCAGCCATTTCCTCACCTTATCTGAAGGACATTCTGGGGAGCTGCTGTCATTTCTTATGGAAATGGGAAACCAACTCCCTCTACACCAAATAAAATGGGGAAAACCAGGAGTGGGACAGCACAGCTTGCAATAGATCAGCACAGAAGCTCCTGCCTGAGTTCAGAAACTTTTTTCAAGTCATAAATGAGTAACTCTGTATTTATTATTTTTTTTGTGTATTGGAAATTCCTTCCCCAGCACCATTCAGGAGTTGGTTCCTTCCAAGAGGGATGCTCTCCATCATTTAACTGTGTCCCCCACTTGAGAGGGAAAAGGAAAAAGGGCTCCCAGTGCAGGCTCAAAGATAAAAACACACACCCAGGACAAAAAACTTCTTTCTGCTGCAAACTGGATTGAAACACCAATACTTTCACCCAGGCCTTTGGGCAGCTGCCAAATTCAAACCTTCCACTGCTCTGCCAGCCTTGGAGAAGCTCAGCTTGATAACCCAGAGACAGAAACTTTGACCAACAAATAAGACAAGACTGTCTCAAAAAACAAGAGCTGCCAGCCCAGACTAGTTGCTAATGAGCAGCTGTCCTGTTAAATTTTGAAAAGCTACTTCATTCATAAAGACATTCCTTCCAGTACTACTAAATTTGAGGATTTCTTTTATAATTAAACACTGGAAAATTTAAAATCACTTGTTGGCAAACACACCCAGGGATACATTTGAGGATCCACATCTTGGTAGGGAAGGAAAGGACATTTCTTGACCTCCATTCCCAGCCTTGAACTACAATTGCCTACCTGGGAACTTTACACCTTTCCTGGAAGATGCCCTTTCAATAATCCTCAGTATACAGAAGGGGCCCACAGGTAATTAACTCAGACTTTTCACAGCCTGGAAGCTAGACAGGTTTGTCAAAATGATTTTTATTCTTATGGTTTATTATCTTGTTGTGAAGATTTTTTATGAGAAAAAGATTAAATCACCACCCTGATGTGTGCATTTCATTAAGCCTCTAATCCTTAAAGAGTCACTAACATCGCTCTCCATTGAAAAGCACTAAATCATCATTGAGTCATATTGACCAAAATAATCTCCTAATTATTTCAGAGAGGAGCAGAGCACCAGAGATGTGCTGTAAATGACACCTCAAAATGCACAAAACCAAAGGGATGGAAAGGTAGCTTTGATTACTTTTGGTCTGTATGAATAATGGAACATAAGAAATGTATCTCTACTGAGCAACTGACTCAGGGTAAGGTGGGATTTTAGGTGGTTCAGGATCTGGATGGGGTGTAGAACAAGTTTCAGCTGCAGCAAATCAGCCCCTGCCACCACAGCATCAAGAAAATCACAATGAGCAATGAATTCCAGGTGAGGAACATTTAGCAAATTCAGCCAACTCCTGAAGAAAATGCCCCAAAAGCACAGCAGTTCATAGTAAAAATAAATTGCCACCCACACAGCTGATAATGGAGCTTGAATTAGTTGGAGGTGGGTTTAGTTTTTTCTCTGGTTTTGCTGCCATTAGTGTAACTGGGAGCACATGTGAAGGGCACCATTAAGAGGTTGGACTTTATGATCGTGGATGTGTTTTCCAACCTTCCTGATTTCTCAGGGCTGGAACTCACTGCTGACTTCATCCCTTCCTTCTCCTCCCCCTCTGGGTGGGCACTGAGGAGAGCTGCTGCCACCAGCAGAGCCCCAGACACACAAACATCATTTTTCCCCTCTTCCTATATCAGGTGATGATTTCCACAGCATCCCAAGGGCTTTTCCTGGCAGGGTCATGCACTCACACATTTCCTGAGCACTCAAGAACAGGGAGCAGCTATCACAACCAATGCAAGCGGGAATCCAGTAAGGAAAGCCATGACTGATACAGCTTTGTGTGCCATGTTAAATTTATCACACCCTCTGTGACTGTAGCCATAAATCTTTCAGGAAGAGCTTGCTTCTAAAGCTTGATTTTGAGTATAATATTTGCAATTTAAACACCCAACGGACCAATAATAATTCACTGTCAACCTTTATAAACCCTTTGGAATAACTTGCATTCTCATTACTAGAAAGATCATCAGAAGTGAAGGAAAAAAACCAGCAAGCAGGCTTAGAAGGAAGAAGAAATCCCTCAAGTCAAAACATGAGTTCAAAGGATAACTTCGATATTTTTGTATTTTTTTTAACCAACTCTCTGTTTTATCATGACTAACAAGGCTCAGAATCACCTTCCCAGCAAAACAGACATGGTAGGATTTGTGGTGAGGCACAGCTTTCAGGTAGATGCACCTAGCTCCCCTCGGAGGATTGAAGCATAAAAGAAAAACAACATTTTTTCTTTGAGCAAACACTACACAGACACACATGTAAAAGAGAGGAAACAAAGACAGCGGAACTAAGAGATTTTGAAAGAGGCCTCTTTCCTACCATTTCCCCCCCACACCCAAGGTCTTTGCAGGTTTGCTTTTGTCAGAGAATCTCAGAATGGTTTGGGTGGGACCTTAAAGATCAGCCAGTTCTAACCCCCCTTCCATGAAAAATCCAGGTTAAAAAGTTTCTGTGCTGCTGCCAACCCTACACAATCCCACATCTCCTGAAAAAACTCTTTTTGAGCCTCATCTCAGCACGTTCCTCAGCCCACCCTGTGCTGAGCATCATCTCCATTGTCCAAGGGGCTCCTTTTGCCCTAAGAGCAGCCCAAAAACCCAAATCCTAACCAGGCAGGCAGGGAAGCACCCCTTGCCCCACAGCTCCAAACCTCCCAAATCCCCCAGAAAGTGGCAGGATTTCTTTGGGGAGGTAGACAAAAGGGTTTCACTTAAGAACAGGAACTCTGTGATGATCAAAAGATGCTATTTTTAAATCTATTTCTTACCTTGTTCTCTGTGCTTTAGACCCCACCGGACTCTGCTGCAGGCTGGATTTTCTCTTTAATTAACCAATCTGACCTGGAGTAAGTTAAATTATACTTAATTTCCTTCCAGCACTCTTTCCTTTTGATAAAATTCAAAGTATAGAAGGGCAAATACCACCAGGTACGTGCCCACAAGCCTGCACCAAAGGTAGGGAGAGCTACCCAGGATCAGGAATCCTCATGGCTTTGAGGCAAACTTGCCTACACCTCTCCCTTGGAGCAGGGCACCACAAAAAACTAAAGCAGCCTTTGAGCTGAAAGAGTTGGGTTTCAGCAGGATGGAATCAGACTAATTAACTTTACTACAGCAGAAAAAGCACAAAATATCAAATTAAATCCAGAATTTAAAAAAAATTTAGGTATTTCCTCACCAGCTTCCCCTGCCCAGCCAGGTAAATCCTCCTCCCAAAACTCCTGCAACAAAATGCACAGAGCCCCTGCCCCTCCCTGGGAATTCATTGTTTCCATAATTACAAACACCTGGCTCCCTGCTCTCACCTGAATCCAATTCCCTCTCTACACCCTGCACACTGCCTGTCCCAGCCCTGCCCAGCTGGTCCCTATAATCCCACCTGGCACTCTTCAAAAACACAAGCAAGACAGCAAGAGGATTGATTTCTTTTTTTTATTTTTTTTTTCCACAGCAATCAGAGAAACTTAGAAAAAAGCTTATCAATTAAGAAAAAATGTGAGCCTAATTTGTCTTTTATATAATCCAATATTTTTTCTAACCACAACTGAAAGGTTCTGAGTTCCTCTTCTCAGACTGGGAGCAATTAGGAGATTAAGTGTAAACCACAAGAGAGGTGTGCCACGACATTGCTGCAACCTGCAGCCCTCAAACTGCTTTGGTTAACTGAGATTTCTGACAGAAAACATCCCAAATGCTGTGGGATAATGGACACCCTGTGAAAGGGCTGCTTCCTCAAACATCATCTCACTCTAAAGTTCTCTGTGCTTAATTAACATCTCACCAGGCTTTTTTACACAACCACATTAATTGGGATATAAATGGATAATAGAGGCCATTGCTTCTGTCTACAAAGCTTTGCCCTCACTCACAGAATTTCCCTTTTTATTCACACAGACCTTTCAGAAGGCACAAACCTGTGAGGTTTCCTCCTCCTTTCTCTGCTCTGGAGACTGACAAACCAGGTGCTTGCCAGTCCTCAGATGCCTCTTGGTTCATGGCACTGTGGGGATTTCCTGACTGTGCTTTTAATTGTATTTTGTACAGAGTGGACAAACACATGATCATTTAGAAATATTATATAATATTTTAATTAATAGTAATATTTTAATAATATAATATAATGTCATATAATGTCATATAATATAATGCCATATAATATAATGCCATTAATATAATATAATATAATATAATATAATATTAATATATATAATATAATATAACATTCTACTTAATAGTCATATTTTCATAAATATAATATAATATTTATCTGGTAATAGTTTATTTTATTCATACTTTATTTTATAGCCATCTTTTATTTTATTCATATTTTATTTCATAATCATATTTTATCATATTTTTTGACCCTACTGCCAGAATGCCCACACTTTGCCACCTAAATTTACTCCTTGAAGCTTTGCCTCCTGGGAGCAGGATACTGCAAATTCAGGGTCACTCCCCACTTTCAGGACCTGGGAGTCCCCATAGGACAGGGTGAGGTGGAGGTTCTGCAAGCAGCTGGTCCAGATTTGCTCATTCTGCACTAAAACTCTCTCATTCCAACACCTACCTGCAGGCTGAGCAGGTTAAAACCTGGTCACCATGCTTCATTTAGCTTGCTAGGAGCTCTTCTGGAAAATGTGAGTGATTAGAGGCTCGTGTGGGGTGTGATTTATTCTCCTCATGCCAGCCACAAAGAGAGCACAAAATGCCAGCTGACACAACTGTGGCACTGAAATAATTGAGTTTGCAGTGGGATGCTTTCATGAAGCAGCTTTTTATATACCACAGATATATTAAAAAAGGTCAGTCAAAATATCCATTATTATTTCTCACCTGGTTTTGGGTGGGTTCTCAGAAATTCGGGTTTGCCTAAAAAATAGCAAGAATGTCACTTTTTCTTTGTCTCACTATCAAGCCTGGAGAAGAGAAGGTTCTGTGGAGGCCTCAGAGCAGCCTCCCAAGGAGGCTGGAGAGGAACCCTGCATCAGGAGCTGCTGGGACAGGACAGGGGAATGGGTTCAAACTGAAAGAGGGGAAGTTTAGGTTTGATTTACAGCAAGGGAATTGCTCCCTGTGAGGGTGCTGAGGCCCTGGCACAGGGTGCCCAGAGCAGCTGTGGCTGCCCCTGGATCCCTGGCAGTGCCCAAGGCCAGGTTGGACAGGGCAGGGAGCACCTGGCACAGTGGAAGGTGTCCCTGCCATGGCAGGGGTGGGATGGAATGTGCTTTAAGGTCCATTTCAACCCAAACCATCCTATGGTTCTATGTACCCCACAAGACAGTGACTGGAGTATCTCCCTCTGTTCCCACTGCCTGCCCAGTGCAAGAATGTGCCAGTGCAGGTTATAAACCATCAGCTTTTTACTTCTTGAATATTTCCTTACACCCTTTATTTCTTCAGGCTTGCCCAATTATGATTTCTTTATTAAATTGTTTATTATTACAAGTTCTGCCCTTGAGCTTACTGCAAGAAGTGATCAACCTCTCATTCACATCCACAAACCTTGAATCAGGGCTCTGTGTTGCAAGAACTTCTTTTCCTCTCAGCCATTATGGGTATACCACTACTAATTTTAACTCTGGCCCACAGCACTTGTAGCTGTCACGTTTTTTCCAGAACTTTTTCTATTCAACCACCCTGACACCAACACCCAGAGCAGCTGTGGCTGCCTCTGGATCCCTGGAAGTGTCCCAGGCCAGGTTGGACAGGGCTTGGAGCACCCTGGGATGGTGAAAAGTGTCCCTGGCCATGGCAGGGGTAGAATAAGATCTTTTTAGTTTTTTTCCAGTGGAAATAATTCTGGGATTCTCTGGTTGCATCCACCAGTTAGGAAGCCAAGTACAGAGGTCCCCCCTCTCCTCACTTTCCACAGCCACAGCAGCACCAGCTCTGCACTCCGGACTGGCCAAACACTGCTTGTTGCTAGCCCAGGGCAAGTGTGGAAGAGGGAATCACCTTTTCCCCATGCAAAGAGGAAAAAATATTTTCTCATTTAGCCCAGATTCAATGTGCTTTTTGCCTCTTTGTCGCAGAAAATCCAGTTTCATAAAAGTTCAAGTTTAATACCGGCTGCAGGCCTTCAGGAGCTATTAGCTGATAATTCTCTGAGCTTTTGCCTCAGACTCCCTGACCAGCAGCACTGAAATTATCAAATCACAGCAATATGATGGAAAACCTTTGCTGCAGCAATGAATTTCTCTTGGAATGGAGCTGGACACAGTTACTTACCTCCAGTATTCACACATGTATTAGAGATCCTATCAGACAAATAAAGGGCCTGAGTCTCTGGTTTTGTGCTTTTAACATCAGCAGACCAACAGTCCTTAAGACTCTTAAAATTTTTAACATTTCTTAAAAATAAAACCCTCATAGAAAACAGCTAAAGTGCAAATATTTATGTTGGGCAGCCTGTACATTGATTTTCCAGCTGGGTGTTTGATGTAGGGATCCAGCTCTGGTTCATGCAAGGGGGTCTCCTGAACTAAAACACAAGGTAACATAATTCTCTTTTATCTTTCAGAACTGACATTACATAATGTTCTTTATCAAGATGTTTACATGAAAATAAATCCTAAGAAAAAGAAAACAAAACCCAAATACCTCTAATGGGAAAATGAGGAAATTACTTAATTGAAATAATTTATTGGCCCAAAATTTTACATACAGACAGGTTAAATTTGTGGAGTTTTAGCAAAAGAAAGGAAGAGCATCAGTGAAAAGTGGGTTAATTGTGTAGGATGAAATCAATGCAAATACCTTTCAGTCTGAAAGCTTAAACTAAATGTTACCCCAGATTTTTCCAGCTAGTCCACCTTCAGGAATTTTCCAGGCTGAAATAATGAAGTACCAAGCCTATGTTTAGACAGAGAGGAGCAAAGGTGTAAGTTAAGCAGCAAAAGCAAGCACTCACTGCCTTCTATTCTTCCTCCAAGATGTTAAAAATAAGTTTTCCCTTCTTAATTTTGAGATGTAATCCTTAGGAGGCTCTGAAAACTGTAAATCAAATTTCCAATATTATTTCTGCAGGCATTCCAACAGCCTCTCCTGGCTCTTGCTTGTTTTTATTAGCACTGGACCAGCTCCCTGTTTGAGGAGCACGTGGAGAGCTGATGGATCATGTGCCAGCAGCGTTGGAAAGGGGGCACTCTCAGGAGATTTGAAAGCCAGGCAAATATTGGAGCTGGGCTGCAGGAAGGAGCCCTGAAAATGGAAGGTGTGACTGAGAGCTGTGTGATTAGAAAATACATCCAGGGGCTTAATTGCAGAGTGGGTCTGTAAGACACACGCCAAGGCCATTTCCCAGCCTGGTCCCACCTGAAATTGAGACTGCTGGGATGGGCAGGGCCAAATATCCTGGGCCAAGGGACTTCTGTGGCTGCTTTATTCTCCCTGTGGCCACTCACAGAAAGTTCTCAGTGAGGTAAATGCTGCTTTGCCCTGATTGTCCAGCATATTTGGGCGTAAGATGTTACTTTTTCTATACATTTTCTTGTGCTTCCCGAATAGATTTTGCTCACTGAACTGATTCCTGGGTAGATTTTTGCTGCAATGCCAAGGCTTTGTTGAAATGAAGCCCCTCACTAAAGTGTTGTACTGTGCAAGACATTTACTCACACAGGAAATCCTGTATTTTCAGCAGGGAAGAGACTCTGTGTTAAACATCCTGCTCAGAATGCAATTTTCTGAAATACATTTTATTACAGAATGTCCTGCTTTGCAGTAGCATCAGTAAATAAATATGTCTATGATACATATGGGTTTGTTTGGGATTTTTTTATGGGGAGGAGGGAAGTTCCTGGGGCTGAATGAAGGAGAAGCTGAGAAAAGGAAAGCCAAGACTGAATCCTATTTTTCTTCTACCAACAATCTTGTCTGGGTGCCTTTTTAGCCAGGATGGCACCAGGAGTGGAGCTTGAGCAGGGAGTGTTTCCCAAACCAGAGACCCCTGCAGCACCATCCCTCTGGATGGGGCAGTTAAGGCTGTTGATTGTGATAATGGGGGCCCTGGAAAATATTAAAAATAGACTCTGAAAATGTTAGGCTTTGTGTTTTGCCAGATCATTGCACCTGCGTAAGCAGTATGATAAATGATGTAATTGCTAGATGTGATGATTGTTTAGTAATTAAATATAATTATTGTATAACCATAAGAAGAATCATGGGAAACTATGTACAAAATTTAAGGGGAACCACGAGGGGCCGTGCTTGATTGAAATCTATGTATACAATAGAACAATATAAGTTTAATAATTAACATGAGAGTCATATAACGATAGAATATAAAAGCATGTTAATCTCCAATGTATGGCAGAGTCAGATTTGGGTTCATACCCCTGACACCCAGAGCTCTTCAATAAAAGCACTGACATATGATCATTTTCCTGGTTATATATTTCCGAACACTAACAATTGGGGCAGTTAAGGCTGTTGCAACCCTACAATCTTAGCATCCAAGGCTGGTTTGGGTGGGAAAGGATCTTAAAGTTCATCTCATTCCAACGCCCTGCCATGAGCAGGGAACCTTCCACCACACTGGGCTGCTCCAAGCCCCAACCTGGCCTGGAACAGAGGATGTCAAGATTTAGGTTTTGTGATGGAGACACCTCCTTCAGCACAAAAGCTGACTTTACGAGGTTATTTAATCTTTAAAAAGTGTAAAAACACACAGTCCTGGAGGTAGACGTTGGGACTGATGTCACCCTGATTTTTTAAGTTTTTCTAAGCCTTCTGATGTTGACATTCTTGTAGCAAACTTTCTCACACACTTTCTGTAAATAACTTATTGTTTTGCTTTCTTTTCTGGAGGAGGAGGATTTGATGGACTGTTGGTTTTGTCCAGTGTCATTGGAGAGGTGGCACTGTCACCCTCCAATCCACTGTCACTTTTGGAAATCTATACACGTTGGAGTCAGAAATTAAAAATTCTCTTTTTACCTTGAGAGAGCTGCATGTCCACGTTGTGTTTTTTCATGTCCTGTAGTGACTGAGGAGCTCTGCCTGCTTTTCCAGAGCTGCTCATCAGCCCTTAGTGTCATGGTGGCATCTCTTCTGCATGAGCACATCCCCAACTCCAAATGAGGTAAATCTTTAAATTAGTATGAGGAGGGCCAAAAAACCCCCCTTGGCAAGTGTGAAATAGATCAGCTTGATGAGGGGAGGAGGAAGATGTTTGCTGGGTCTCCCATCTTTTCCACACACTTACAGAGACACCACCCTCAAATTAAAACTGCACCTCTGTTGTGCTGGGCTTTTTCCTCTTCCTGAAATTCACATTGTATCTGGACTGGATATCTGGATATATCTGGATATTTTATGGAGCATAAGAGCTATAAGGAGCAGTTAAGGGAATTGAGGTTGTTTGCCTGGAGAAAAAGGAGGCTCAGGGGGTCCTTATCACCCTCTCCAATCACCTGAAGGGAGGTTGGAGCCAGATGGGGGATTTGTCTTTTCTCCCAAGTGATAGGACGAGGAGACAGCCTCAAGTTGCATCAGGGGAGACTCAAGTTGGGTATTAGGAACAATTTCTTCACTGAAAAAGTGGTGGAAATTTGGAACAGGCTGCCCAGGGAAGTGGTGGAGTCACAGTCCCTGGAATTGTTCACAAAACAAGCAGTGATGGAGTCACAGTGCCTGAAAGTGTTCACAAAACAAGCAGATTTGGCACTTCACAATATGCTTCAGGGAACACCATAGAACTTGGCCAAAGTTTGGATGTGATGCTCTTGGATGGCCAAAGTTGGGATGTGATTGATCTTTTCCAATGTTAATTATTCCATGAACTATATATCTCCTACACAGGTAAACAGAAACCCCTTCCTGCAGCACAAACATGGGAGTTACATGCATTTATTTTGGAATGTATATAGTATGTAGACACAGATATGACTGATTACAACAACAAAACCAAAAAAAATCAGACTTAGTCATAAATTATAACAACAGTGCTGCCAACCACCAGTATTTAAAAGTCAGCCCTCACAAAAACATGAGGTATTATCTTTCAGAAAAATAATATGTGTTCAGTTATTTATCTTCTGCTTTTCTGAGTCGTTGAAATGAATTTAAATCATCTTTTTAAGGCTTTGTTCTTCACCATGAAGTAGAAACTTACTTTTAGGGGGGGGGAAAAGCTGAATTTCTTGTGCTGGCAGAACTCCAGGAACAAGGACTTTAAGAGAAAAAGCCCAAACAAATATAATGTGTGAACCGTATTAAAACTGCAAGAGTTGGCAACACTTTGACATAATAGAGTATTTTTATGCCAAAACAACTGTGCGTGGCAGGGATAAACCTGGCCACCATCACATTCCACTTCTCACATTTAACTCTTTGCTGCAGCCCCAGCCCTTAGCCCCAGCTTTAAGCAGCTCTTTGTAGATGGATTTTCTAAAGCAGGAGCTGCTGGAGTGCTCAGGGTCAAAGTGTGCCCTTGAGCAATGTCTGCAGAGTCGTATTTACAGATTGTACTAACGAGATATCAAAGCTCCAACACCAGAGATAGCTGAAAGAATATGAAAAAAAAGTCTCTTGCTAAAAGAAAACTGATGTAGAAGTGCAGAGGGAAAATTCATTAGCTGGTAGTGAAAAGAATAATGGGCTTTAGAGCCAATTCTTTAGGTTCTTTCTAGCACCAGCTGCTTTAGTAAACGGAATTTACAATATTTAGGAAAGAGTAATTCCAGTGGGAACTGTTTCCCAGTTTTCAGATCTGCACATCAGTAGTTGCACGTGGCTGCCCCCAGGTGCATTCCCTGCCTCCTTCCAGGAGATGGGATTTGATCTCACCAGAGTCCCTGGAGTTTAATTAAAATGCTGAATTCCTGCTCCTGCCTCAGCTGGCTAAATGCAGGTTGTGTGTGTGGGGTGAGGATCACCCTCCTTGAGAAGGGCTTGGAAATGATGCACAGGAATGTGCCCACTCCACATTTTTTATTTACTCACACCCCCTTTGTCACTTGCTGAGGCATCCCTGACCATCAGAAGGCAAAATAGGATCCCTCTTCTTCCCCATAATTGCTTTTCCTTTCTCCACTCCTGTTCTGGCCTCTCTCCCAAACTAGGACCATTGCTGGTACCTGCTCAGGGGTCGTTTGGAGTCTCTGTTCTTGGAGATTATAGCAAAGCTCTGTTTTCCCTCAGAAAGTTTCCATCCCCATGGCATTCCAATGATAGAGCATCTTCAATGAGCTGAGGCTCAAAGCAGAAAGCAAATAAAAGCCTGAAAATATGGTGTAAAAATTAACTTTTTTTAAAAAAACAGTCCTGGGTTGTCTGGGTTTTATAACTTCTAAAGGGTGTGAGGTTGATAATTCTGTATCATGGGTTTGTTGGGTTTTTTTTTTTTTTTTTGCAGAGACAGAAGAGCTGGCAAGTAAAAAAACTTTTAGCAGCCTCCACAAAGCACCAGCTAAGCTTTTCTTTCCTCCTTTGAAATAAACTAATGCAGTGAAACAAAGGCAAAAAAACCTATTTGGTCAAATAATTCCCTTGGCTGCAGCATAATCTTTTTTTTTTAGGAAAATCCAATGCTGTGAATAACTGGAATTTTATCAGGAGATTAAAGAAAACAAGCTCCCTTTCTTCCCTGAAAGAAAATGAGCTAAAATATCATTGACAGATGGCAATCTGAGACTGGAATGCTTTATTACAAGCTGATGACACCATTTTCTCTCTCATATTTACAAGTGTAAAAGGCAGGCACCTTTTACGCAGCTGAGTGGAAAGAACCTGTTTAGCCAAGTGCTCCTCCTTGGTTCATTCCCCCATCTCAGGCCAGAGAAAAATACTCACTGTAATGTCACAATAAATCTAGTATTTATGAAAATGAGCCTGAGAGCCCCAGCCAGGCCAGGCACAGCTTCTCCCAAGGAAATTTAATCTTCCTGCACATTTCTCTCCATCAGAGCTCTGTCCCTGCTCTGAGACACAGCAGCCAGCAGAGCCCTGCAGCCCCTTCCCAGCACAGCCTGCACAGCTCTGCTGCCTCATTTGGAGCTAAAAGTATCTTCTGAGAGACAAATAAACTGCTTTTAAATAGAGACCTGAGCAGCCTTTGAAGGTGGGACCCACAGTGACCCGTGGCACTTGAGTGGCTACAGAAATTTTCATTCAAATACACATTTCATTCCTTGTCTCATTTCAGCTCCTGGGTGGCTGCACAACAGATAGAAGAGCAAGGAGAATGAAATGGAAAAGAGGAGTTTTCAGGAGTTTTACAGTTCTCCTGTGTTGGAACCCAGGAAATTCCTCTGGCTGCCCTGGAGGACTCAAGACCCTGCCCTGAACAGAGCCCAAGACCCCTGTGCCTTTGATTTTGACGCATGGAGCAAATTACCACCTTTATGTGAAGAATTACAAGTCAAGAGAGTTTAAGTAGAATAATAGTTAGTTTGTCATGGGGTGAAAAATAGATTTTTGAGGTTTTTAGAATGGGGGCTCGGGTCCCAAGATGGAGGAATTCGGCCGTGCCTTGTCCTTCTTCCTTCTCCTTCCTAGGCTCCATCTTCTGGGTGCTGCTGGCACTTTTAGATTAGTTTAAGGTAGAAGTTCAATGTCTAACATAGGTGATAGGTATTGGGAAGTTATGGTAAATAATGTATACATAGTTTTTAGTATAAAAAGATACCACTGCCCTGAGGGCAGCCAGTGTGCCTCTCTCTGACCTGCCAGACAGACCTCAGCAAGTCAAAGAAAGAATTTTATAGATAAGAAACAATAAACAACCTGAAGAATGAAAATAGAAGAGTTCTGACTCCTTCTTCAACTGCCAGGCAGGGAAAAGAGACTTTCTAACACATCTCGGGGTCACTGTGAGCAGCAGAGATTCTGAGACTCCTGTTTTCAGGAGAGGTGCTGAAGCAAACAAGTTCCTGTGATCCTCCTGTCCAGCACTGATCCCTCCCTACACCCAGCCTTTCAAGACCTTCGACCATCTCACCCAGCGGGACAAGCTCCCATTAGTTCCTAAATTATACATTAAAACAGGGAGTCAGGGTGAGGAAATGCATCCCCCCAGCAGCTCAGCTGAGGCTGAAGCCTCTGGAGTTCAGATCCTGACAGGCACCAGGGGATCCTCACCAGGAGAGCCTGAGCTGCCCCTCCTGGGCCGCCCTCACTGCCCTGTCACCAAACCACAGAGGGACTGAAGACAAGGCTGCAGGGACACCGAAACATTTGTGGTAGTGCTTAGGCACCAAGAAAACTCCATTTTGCTTTTCCACTTCAAAAAGAAGGAAATATTTTCAAGTATGATAAAAGTATGATAATGATTTCAAGCATGCTAAATTGATCTGGCTGTGAACAAAGGCATGGGTACATTAGTTTGTGTCTTGTTGTGCAAATATCACAGAGTCATAGAAGTGCACAATGGTTTGGGTTGGAAGAGACTTTAAAAATCACCCAGTTCCAAGCCCTGTCCACTAGACCAGGTCCAACCTGGCCTTGGACACTCCCAGGGATCCAGGAGCAGCCTCAGCTTCTCTGGGCACCCTGTGCCATGGTCTCAGCACCCTCACAGGGAAGAATTTCTTTCTAATTTCTCATCTGAATCAGCACTCATGGAATTATTCAACTCTAATTCCACAGGAGTTGCTGCAGAAAATTTAAACTACTTTGCTGGAAAGGGTATGGTTGAACTAGCAAGCACATCTTTACAGGCAACCAGTTAAGTCTCAAAGTCTCAATTAAATCAGTGAAAAAACTCCTGGCTCTGTGGGATATTTCCTCCCTGGGTTTTTTAGCATCCTCACGTACAGCCATCCTTGGGGTGCCTCACACTGCCAGCTGTACCAAGCAACTTTATGCAGAAAATGTTCCCAGCAGGAGATAATGGCAAGCAATTGAGGGCAAAAATAGGGTGGGATATATGGGAAATAAGAGTTGCAGCTCTTAACTGACCAGACAGAGAAGGCTGGGAGGAAAGAGGGCAAGTCATTAAATCCAAATCTTGGCTGATAGAAGAAGATAGCTGTATCTTTTCTTGCAGGAAGGAAATAAGTCAGTAAAACACATTTTCAGCACTGCTGCTGTGCACCATTATTGCAATTATTTAGCAAAGAGATGGCTGAGTGTGTAAATACTGCACTGACGTTGATAATGGTTCTTTTAATTTGTATAGGTTCGACGGTGCATTAAGGGCTGTGGGCACAATTATTCTCAAATGATAGATTCTCTTTCATGAAACCATATAGGGCATTTCTTCTGCTTTCTTCCTAAGGGTAATAGAAAACATCAGAAGCTTGACATCATAATAGAGTTCAAGTGCCTTAGCAGTATATCTGCTCTCAAAGAATTCTAAAAAAGCTGCACGAATGCACTTCCCTATGTGCATGGCTCAGGCAGGCCAGTTTGGAGCCTTTGCAAATAAACAGACTGTTGCCTCTCTTGTCCATCAATTGAGGCAGCTCAGGATGATATAATGCCATGGATTCCAAGCCAATCAGCTGCTATTGCCTAATTATACAAGCAAAACAAACCCAGACTGTTTAAGGTAGAAGGGGGAGGCGAGAGGGGGAGCTGCCATAAAACACTGAGGGAGAGCTGTCTCCTCTTTTCAAACATGTAAAACCAAAGAGTTGTTTTCCCCTTAAACAGGAATACTGCAGCCATGATTGCACAGACCTATTTACTTTTCTTTTCATAACGTGCCAGCCTGCATGCAATAAAGCTGTCAGGCACAACTCAAGAGCAATAAATATGGGGAAAACTGTTATTTAACAGGCCAAGAATCATCTGTACAGTGTCACTGTGCATTCAGAGCAGTGCTCGTGGAAAAAGTCATTTTGCAAAATGACAATTTGTGTCGCATCTATTTCCATCTCCCCTCCCATTCCCTTTGCCTTGATTTTCTCAGCAGGAGAAGGGAGATTTCTGCATCCCTGCCCTGCTGCTGCTAAAGGAGATGGTGCCAGGGCTGCCCAGTGCTCCAAGACAGGTGAGGAAAGGAAAGGGCAGAAACCTGCAGGGCTCTGAAGATACCAGGATGGGAAAATTACTCTGTTTTACCAGTCTCAGAACAGACATGTAAACCTAAAGATCCCATATATTCAGAGATAAAGGAATAAAAGATTGATGCACAAGAACCTGGATATGTACCTACTTCAGCTACAACTCACAGAAAGTGTTGGCTACATGGGTTCCAGATTGAAAGAGAGAGAAAAAGTTTAAAATCTTGGACTTTTATATCCCAGAACAGCCTGCATATTCAAGCACTTATCACTTCTTCAGGCCAATAAAAGCATAGATTTCTTTCTTTAAGAAATATGAGCTTTTTGCAGGTATAAAAATCTCATCAAGCCCATCTAAAGCACCACCTCAACATATTATTCTTATTTGAAACAGCTTCTCTGAAGACACAGCTCCCCTTTCCAAGGTATTTCTGTCACAGCTCAGAGACAAAATAGTTCCGAACAATTCTGATGGCCCAGCAGATTTGTGGTGAAGACTCCCAGAGGTGCCAGTGACCCAACAAAAATCACTCTGAGCCAAAACATCCCAAGGAAGAGGAATGGTCACCAGAAATACATGCAAAATAATGAATTAGGGACTTAACTCAGTGTCAAGTCGCATGAATGTGGTTTGCTGAAAGGAATAGGAGTAAAATAATTATAGAGCTTCGATCTTCTGTCATGCTCCCTTTATCACAGAGTGATTTGCTCTTTTGAGCACTCACAGAAATTTAAAACCCAGTGTAGCACCTGGCCAACCCCCTTTCATGAAAAGAAATGGATTCCTGAAAAATCCCACTGAATAATATGAAATTTATCAATGATATATGGGAGAAATAACCAGGCAGTGTATAGATCTGAAAGCAACCACCAGCACTGCTTGGTTCAGGAATAATATTTATTTATGTACTGTGATTATCAAGTGATGGAATGGCTGGGTGGGTTGTGTTATATCTGCAGTCACAGACAGCCAAGTGTGTAGATGGGCTGGAGATACATGACATTTGATTCAGGACTTTCACAGCCTCTTGGCAGGCCTGTTTTGTTCTGGGAGCATCAGCAGCCCTATAAATAAGTTATTGATTTTAATTTGTGAGCAGAATATTGTTTAATCTCTGCAAATTGCCTCCTGTTCCACTGTATAAAGTCAGCAGAAGGAAATAAAAAGTATCGAATATCTGCTAAATTGCACTGACTTAAAAAATCTGCCATCAGTGACATTTTACCCTTCAAAACCAGCATTCTCCTAAATTGAGTTTCTTTTAATGGTGGCAGACAGCCCCTTCACAGAATGGCCCTAGAAATACTGTGAGATTTCAATGATCTCTAATAAACCAAATAATTTTGGCTCAGCTGTGGCTCCTTGTGGGACATTCTGTGGGGTGTGGGGCAGCAGATGGGCTCATCATCACTGTGGGGGTCCCTGCAGTGGGAGGGGGGTTTGTGGAGGAGGCAGAAGGGTTCTGCCCAAAGGAAACTGTCAGGATAAGGGTTCTGTCTCCCTGATGGGTCTTCTCCTCCTCCCCTGGTGCTGCACATTAAATCACTAAACCACTACATCTCAAGTGACCGATTATTTGCCAGCCCCAGAGCATCACAGTCCAGAAAATGTCTCCATCTCGCCTCAATTCAAACACAGAGCTTGAACTCAGCCCTGTTCATGCCTGAATTTGCCTCTCATCTGCAGTTTTGCCAAAAGCAGCTGGTGTTTGGAAGTGATTGCCCTGGGGAAGCTGAGGTGGTTTGTGATGGAGCTGTGGGGACTGAGGTGCCCACAGGATGGCTGTCCCCATGGGGGTGCACAAACCTCTGCCCTCCTCCATGGCCTCCAAAAGCCCCTCATCATCATCATCATCATCATCTCTACTCAGCCACCAACCCTGCTGCCTGCAGGGGACAAGGGTCACCATGGCCTGTCACCTCACAACCACCGAGTCACACACTGGGCTGGGTTGGAAGTGACCTTAGAGATCATCCACATCCAACCCCCTGTCATGGGCACCTCCTGGATGCTCAGAGCCCCACCCAACTACTTCATGGGTTTAAAAAAATCACATAAACCAGCACTGAGCCCCCCTGTGTGGGGTTAACACACTCAGCCAGTTCATTCCAGTCAACACAAGTTTTCTTAGGAGAAACCTGAAGTTTGGTGGTGGCTTTGTGGTCTGTACCTCAATATTGTATACAGGAAATAGAACCTATCACTTTTACACTATTGCATTTACTTATCATTGCCTTTCACTTGAGTCAAGATGGGATTGAAAACTGATACCTGGAAATTCCCACTGGAAATTCCCCAGCCTGTTTTTTCCAGCCATAGCGCCAGCTATTATGATACCATATTTTCAAGTAACCTTGCAATTCAGAAACGTCCTGTTGAGAAAAGCATTTTCAAATTAACCTTTGAAATTATGGCTGCTCGTGGCCTTTCCCCAACCTGACTCATGAGGCAAAGCCTGTCTCCCTTGAAATTCTATTAAAAATGCCAGTCAAATAAACCCATTATAGCTATAACAGCTCAAATTAATGTCAACATGTCAGGACATATGTCTAATTTCAGTTTGGAGACTTGAAGATTGGAATCCTCATTATGGGCAGCATCAGCTGTTTCCAAACAGCCTTCAGGTCTGGAGAGATTCATTTGAAATGAGGAACATCAAGGCAGACCTCACAGAGCTGTTCAGATGGTGCATTAATTCCAGTCACTTGGCTAAATCTACGATTGCCATCACTGTGGATTCAATCAGCCCCTCCAGCTTGCTGCTGGTACAGTTTCAGAGGCTTTTCCACACATCCTTCTTCTCCATGGGAGACAGCAAGGGATAGCACAGCTGTGACCTTGGGGTGGGATGGATGGGGACAGCAATGAGGAGCTTGGCTAAATGAGGCAGGGCACCTGCTCTGCCCAGCCAGGACCTGCACCAGCTGCTACAAATCCCTGCCCAGCTCCTGATCTGCCCTGTGTGGCATTCAAATTCTCTGAAAAAAATCCCTTTGCCCAGGATTTTCTCCTGGGAAGCTGAGAAGCCTCAGAGAAAAGGAAAACAATTCTTATCTCATTTGCTTCTCGTGTGTTGTGCTCACATGTGGAATGTGTTTGGAGATTGTTTACCCACAGGTGATGGTTCCATTGCATTCTGCTGTGAGTTGTTTTCACTCTTTGGCCAATCAGGGCCAAGCTGTGTCGGGCCTCTGGAGAGAGTCACCAGTTTTCATTATTATCTTTTTAACATTCAGTAAGTATCCTTTCTGTATTCTTTAGTATAATTAATATAATATAATATAATATATATAATATAATATAATATAATATAATATAATATAATATAATATAATATAATATAATATAATATAATAATAAATTAGCCTTCTAAGAACATGGAGTCAGATTCATCATTCCTGCCTTCGTCAGGACATTTCCCAACAAATACAACAGCCCTGCTCAGCACGAAGGAACCTCTAACAAGCACTGAAATTAAACTGAAAATTGGAGTATCAAACCTCTCAGAGTGTGTGTGCTTTGGTGAAGAGCTGGAGCACTCATCTCTATGCATATTGACTCTGGGACAGGGAGAAGGAGGGCTGAGCTTCTATTACAGCACTATTCAGAAACTTGTCACTATTGAAACCCTTTGCATTGGTTGCTATATAAATGCAAGGCAGACAGACCTTTTCACAGATTTCCTGCCATTTAGCTCTGGATGACACAAAGGAAGGGAACAAACAGGAAGGGAGATGGATGGGAGTGATGTGGGATCACAGAGCTGTGCATACCCTAAGCATATGCACAACCTGATTCTTCAGACAGCATGCTTAAAATCACTGCTTAATCTTTCCTCTGCTGTCTGTTCTGAATTGAATAGGCATTTTTGCCAATTTCTCCCTCCTGATATGCAACCTGCAAAATAGAAAAGAAAAAAAAATCACACTTGTCACCTTATCCCATTGTATCTCACTACTTTCAGGTGAAACATTGTTTTTTTCTAGGGTTATGCACATTTGTTGCTTCCCAATATAGATTTCCAAATTTCTTACTGCTGAGCCTCTGTGTGCTCAGTTTGTTTTGTCAACTTCAAAAAACATTTTAAAAAATAATTTTAAATGACCTTTTGACACAACTGAGACATAAGTGTGGATTCCACTGTGTGCAAAACTTCTGGGACTCTGTCAAAACCAATATTTGTTGTTCTCAGCAACATTTCAGTTATTCAAGACAAACCTGAGAAATGCTGATGAGTGCAAAAATCTCAGCTGAAACTTCACTTGAAACTTCTCACAGTGAAGAGAAGCTTCTGTACAAATTCCAGAATAAAAAACATCAAGACTCCTTCTGAACTGATACTAGAGGAAAGAATAATACACTGTGTGTTAGGAAAAAAGGGAATATCTGAGGCCTTCATCTGGCCTATTAATCACACTGAAAAGCTTCTTAGTTATGGACATGGAGTTGGCTTGGGAGTAGAATGAGAAATCATAGAATTACAGAATTGTGGAATGGTTTGGGTTGGAAGGAACCTTAAAGTTCATCCCATCCCACCCCCTGCCATGACAGGGACACCTTCGACTGTCCCAGGGTGCTCCAAGCCCTGTCCAGCCTGGCCCTGGGCACTGCCAGGGATAGAGCATCCGAAAAAAAGCAGGAAACCACCAGGAGCAGCTCCAAGCACTGCAGTGTGCCCACATCTGTACACATCTGTAAGCAAGAATAACAATGCAAATAAAAGACAAATCTCCAATCCACTTGAGTCTTAATTTTCTTTGTTGCATTTTTTTGATTATTTGGCTCAAGCTCTGCATTCCTGACTGGTTGTGTTTGCCCACTGGCCAGTCCATGCCCAGGAGAACATTCCCAGCACAAACCAGCAGATTGAGCTGCATTCCATACACTTACACTGCCAATGCTTGGAGCAGGCTAAGGAGATTGAATTGGGTTTTAAGGAGAAATTGCCCAGAATATCTGTCTTGAAAAACATTTTCTGAAGCAGCTCCAAAGGTTTCTTAAGAGCAAGTCAAGCCATCAGAGACAAATTAATGGGTAAGTTTAATGTGAGATGGTCAAAGTACATTATAAATGCAATTAAGAAGGCGCTAGATTAGATTTTGACATTCAATCTTGCACAGTAGATAGAGTGGGAAACTGTCCTGTGCCAGGAGCAGACCAGCAAACAAGGTGGTGCTTTCCTTTCCTCTGCTCTGGTGTTATCTCCAGGATGAGGACAGCCTTTCCCTGGTGTTGCAGTGTTGTGAAGGTTTCTAGGACAAAGTAAGAGATAAGAATTAACTTAATAATAAGTTCTTAAAAATATATTATATGATATCATATGATATCATATGATAGATATGATATGATATTGTATGATACACTAAAACTATACTAAAGAAAGAGAAAGGAGACATCAGAAGGCTAGACAAGAATGATAATAAAATCTGTGAGTGACCAGAGAGTCTGACACAGCTGGACTGAGATTGGTCATTAAGTAAAAAAAATTCCTATGGAACTAATCAAAGATGCACCTGTTGGTAAGCAACTTTTAAACTACATTCCGAGCAATCAGATAATTATTGTTTACATTTCTTTTCTGAGGCTTCTCAGCTTCTCAGGAGAAAAATCTTGGCAAAGGGATTTTTCAGAAAATATCGTAGTAACACCCTGGACACACTGTCTTCTCTTGCCTCAGCCCAGCTCCTTTGGTGGTGGCCTGGGTGGAAACTGCAGCCCAGCCTCCTCCTGCTCTTCTCCACTTTCCCAGCAAGTTCTCCGCAGCCAGAGGAAGCAAAACAATATGGAGAAATTACTTCTTCCTATCTACAGTCTGGATCAAGTAGTCCCAAACCAGAATCTCTCAAAAGTTTTCTCCTTCTTCTTGAACTTTTTGCTCACGTCCTTTATTCCTTCACTAACACTAATAAACTTAGTAGGAATAATTTCAACTGAACATGAACTATTATATTTTCTAACATCAGCAAATGCTCCTCAGGTAAAGTAAGCTGAAGAGGAGAAGTAGCTGGGGCAGTGAAACTTGGCTGGAGCTGGAAAAATGGAGCAAGTGCCTGATTTAATGTTTTGTGCAAGGCAGCCAGGAGTTTTGCATGTTGATCAGGGTAAAAAGGCTTGTGCTGGATATAAACCTGCCCTGAACACTTCAGCTGTGCACAAGTGCGTCATTTCCCTTCAAAATATTGCCCAGCCTTGGCAAAGGGCTGGAGGAAAGGCATCAGCAGGTTCCTCATGAGGGGAATTCACAGACTGAACTCCTCGAGCTGACTCTGACAGAATTGGTGCCTGATGGAGGAGGGTGGGCAGTTGCCAGCACAGACTAGAGGCCCTGTGTCTGCCCTCCTTTCATATCTGAAACATAAATACACTTTTCATGGTTCAGCATGAAATCCAGCCCTGCAAACAGCACTTCAAATCTGCATTCAAAAATGTACCAGCATTGCAAAGCTGCTGAGAGTCACTGTAGTGTTTTGACAGATCCCTGTAAACACTGTGGCCATTTCACAGTTACCTCAGGCTATCTTTTCATCTCCAACATGCTTCAGCCCTTTAATGTAATATTTAGACCAATGTTGTTATTAGATTTTCCCTGGATGAAAGGATCTATAAACACAAATGCCAGTTGCTAATTCTTGGTAGTACAAAATAATAGTATAAGTACATCACACAATAAGACAAAAATTAAGCTGGTAATTTATACTGCTGAATTAGATACAGCAACAAAAGAGGGAGGCAATTATATATCACAGTAAAATCTTCAGTGCACAGACTTAAGCATTCCTCAGTCTTTAGTGTTCAATTAGGGTGAAATTTACTTTCAATACAAGACATAATGCCAAGGGCTTTCACACCCTCCATAAAAATAGAGGATTTCATCTCATCTGCTCCGTGCAAAGTCTTTTTTATTCTGGCAAAGATGAAGGTTTAGCTCTAAAGAACAATTTGATTTGCATTACACATTGCACTAACAGGCTGCAGCAAGCAGATTTATCTGCCAAATGAATATATTCTAATAGGTCTGATGATCTGTCTTTATGGGATCATTTGATTAACAACAAATTTATTCACTTGGCAGCTGTATTCCTTAATCAGGTATTCATTAAGCAAGAGCATATAAATGTGTATAAATGTCAGATTTATGGATCAGAGACTACAATAACTCCATTTAAGAAAGGTGGATTGTCTATATTTCTAATTAGTTTCCCTTTAAATAGGCTCATCAAATCTACACATTTGTACACATCCAGGCCTGATTTTCAGAGCCAAGGGTGCCTGTCCAATTGGACAGAATTCTCTTCCTCTGGAGCCTCATCCAAGTCCTCTGACAAGCCCTTCCAGCCCTACTGCTCAATTATTGGACATCACACCACCATCTCCCTGTCTTGGATGATTTTATAGAGGGTTCCTTTCCAAATCTGAGTAATTCACCTTTTTGCACACACACCTATTTTGCACCTGGCCAATCTCTGCTTGTCATTCCATAACCTAGACATGCAAAAATAGGTGCTGGCAATGCATAAGCACTGGCAAATAGCATAAAAAGGAGTTACTAAAAAGAATATCTTCTATTAAATGGATCCTGGTTGTGATAATAATGAAAAATGACCATAATTACCAGGGAGAAATATTCTGTCTGTGGAACTCAACCCAGCCTTTTAAGGTAGGTTATAGAGTAAGTCAATGAAAGTGCTTTTACCTCTCTTTTTTTGAGCTGACTCCCTAGCAGCCACTTTTACACTTCATGGGAGGCTGGAAGGAAAAAAAAAAAGATGTGAAATAATTCTCAGTTTATCAGGGATAAGTACTGTTATTTTGATATCTGTACAGGAGTTAGCAGGACTGGAGCTGTCAGACCCCAGTTAATGCAAAAAGTGAACTGGCTGTGAAGACACAGACAATTGAATGGTGTTAACAGCCACAGCTTCAGCATGCTGTGGGTACCCAAGCTGAAATTTAGAGCACCAAACTGCCTACCAAGAAATATGGACACCTTGTCCTGGATTGCCAAGCAAATTGTATTCTATTTGCCATCTGTATGGCAGTTGTCTTTTGTCAAGTGGGCAGTTTTCCTTATCTCTTCCACACCCAATCCTCCCTCAGGGGAGACACCTGCTGATAACAGCTATTGAATGTCCCTGCATGGCTGATAAGAACTACAGCATCCCACTGGGAGATGTGAGCCCAGAGGGAGGAGCCAAGCATTCCTACCTGGATATAATCTGGAGATTCTGGAACACCAGCACAGCTTCTCCACTGGATTTCCCAGAGGAGCAGCAGCTGCCTCTCCCACTGGATCTTCAGAGGAAGAGACTGCACCTTTCTCCAGGATCCCTGCTCCAGCAGAACCACCCCTGACACTGCAGGAGGGCTGCAGCCACAATTCCAATGGGACTGCTGCCAACACCCTGACCCACAGGGTGTCAGGTTGGGTTCTGACTCTGTCAGTGTTGTTCTAATGTACTGTGTTGTTTGATCTTTTTATTTTCTTCCCTAGTAAAAAACTGTTATTCCTGCTCCCATATTTTTGCCTGAGAGCCCCTTAATTTAAAATTTATAGCAATTCAGAGGGCAGGAGTTTACATTTTCCATTTCAGGGGAGGCTCCTGCCTTCTTTAGCAGACACCTGTCTTTTGAAACCAAGACACACCTGCAGAGAACTGCTCCAAGTAACTACTCTACAAACCTCATTAATGTCCTCAAATTACCCATTTCCCTTTGCTTGCTCTAAAGGACTTTTGCATTTGATTCAAAAATTTCCGGAAGAAGGTGGCTGGGAAGGAACATCCACCTTGTGGAAGTGCTTCCATGGAAGAGGAACCCATCACATGTGGCAGGTGCTCGGCCCCAGCTCCGTCTCTGTGCTGGCTCGTGCCATCCCGAGCATCATGATATTCCTGGGCTCTCCAGGAGCTCCCCTGGAATGAAGGCATTAGGAGCTGAGTGCAGAGACATGGATGTGGTGTTAAAAATGGAGATGAAAGCTTGGGCAGGATTTGAATCAGATTTCTGGCAGCAGCTCCGTTTCAGGCAGCCTGTGCCCCAGATTGTTCTCATTCACAAGTTCTTAATAATGGCTGATTAGGTTTGCTGCAAAATGAATTATTTATTGATTAGACAAATTTAACAGACATAAGACTTTGAACAGACTACTCACTGCACAGGATAAAACAAAAATAACTACCAGTAGATGAAATACAGTTGAGAAATTACAGAAAATAAAGATACCTATATTACAGCTAGTGAAGAAATAGTATAGACTAAGATTCAGTGTAATTTACCACCAAACTGATGGAGTACACATAGAATTCTTTCACTCAATTCCCAGGAAAGTATCCATAGAACTTGTGCCCAAACTCCACTGGAGAAGTTCTACATGTTTCCTGGACGTGTGTAGGAGGCTTCTGTCTTCATGAAAGTTTGTGTAGTTTTTATAGTTTGTAAAAGTAGTGCTTCTCAGTCAGGAATTCCAGCTTATCTCCCAACATCTTGTTGTCATGGCCAGCTGTTTATTGGGAATTCCACCCCTGGTACCAGAGAGAGAAATGACTCAGTAGCCAGTGAGGACTTTCTAGTGAGCTGGCCTGGGTTATCTCACCAGTTCATGTGAGAGGAGAATGTCCTGAAGTGCACCAACTGATGGACAGAGCAGGTGAGCTCTGCTGTGTTGGGGGGGGATGTCCTGCCACAGGTGGATCCCTTGGAGGCACTCTTTGGTCCCCTGATCTCCCTCCAGCCCTGGAGGTGGCAGGCTGGCACAAAGCACAGCATATTTATGCCACTTGGTTTATTTCCATAAAGCACCAGACACTAAACCAGGTGAGAACAAAGGTGCCTTCCCTACTGCTCCAAAGTCTTACCCAGAGCATGTTAAACTGGAGCTGTTGTGGCATTCACATTCTCTGAAAAAATCCCTTTGCCCAGGATTTTTCTCCTGGGAAGCTGAGAAACCTCAGAGAAAAGGAAAACAATTCTTATCTCATTTGCTTCTCCTGTGTTGTGCTCACATGTGGAATGTGTTTGGAGATTGTTTACCCACAGGTGATTGTTCCATTGCATTCTGCTGTGAGTTGTTTTCACTCTTTGGCCAATCAGGGCCAAGCTGTGTCAGGCCTCTGGAGAGAGTCACCAGTTTTCATTATTATCTTTTAGCATTCAGTAAGTATCCTTTCTGTATTCTTTAGTGTAGTATAGTATTCTTTGATATAATATAGTACCATAAAGTAATAAATGAGCCTTCTGAGAACATGGAGTCAGATGCATCATTCCTTCCTTCATCAGGACACCCCACAAATACAATAGGCTGTGTGTTGTAAAGTCTGAATGTGCTGGAGCAGCACCTTGGCTTCTTAACAGAGTCATTTTCCCAGGGTTTGTCGTTTTAGTACAGCATGTCACACACACACAGCATCTGTGCCACTCTTGAACTGACCTGGACCTGAAGGAACTCTCCACCAGCAAAAGGAGTTGGACTCCCACCAAGATGTTCACCATGACTCTGGACAGAACTGGAATATCCAGTTGTCCAGTTAATCCCTTCTGGAGCAGAATGGATTAAAGGTCTAGTGTAAATTCCCTGACTGTGCTGTCCAAACATGTGAGAGGTGGAGACCACTCTCTAACCCTGCTTTTATTGCTAGCTGGAATAAGTTTAATAAAAAATTGAAAATCACATTCAGGTCTGAGAGATCTGAGCCATGTCTCTGGTATATCCAGCTGTGGCTGTACTGCCCCCATGGAGGGGAAACATATTTTGCTGCACAGAAGTAATGTGCAAATAAATTAATAGCCAGAAATCGTCCTTCATGCAGCTCCACTTGGACTGCTTTCTTTATATTATTTAATTAAGTTACTGATCTATTGTCTTTGGAATATTTAAGAAGCAGAGGGAGGCTGATCCATTGCCATTTAATATACAGCACTGTTGTGTGTTGAGATGGATATGACAGTAATAGTTCCTTGCAATATTTAAGTCTACTGAGCCCTGAAGATCTCTTCTAATATCACTTGATTTATCAAATCTGATTTGGGACTTATAGCCTATATAGAGGGAGTTCTCAAATTCCTAATCCACTTGGCAATAAGTATCTTCTCTGCTTTACTACTTCATCTTCCTTACTCACTGATCTGAAGGTTTGGAGTTTTAAACTCATTTATTAAGGACCAGAAAAAGGGGTTTTATGATGAGTTTTGACAATTATATATGTCCCATTCCAGAGAGTAAATAAAATATGAGTGCTATTTGCTGTGCCACTTAATGCAGGCCACCAAATTGATGCCCTGTGATGGAAGATGTACAAGACTTGCTGCTGAGAATACAGAATTGGAACCACTTCGGCACTCTTCATAAAAATCTGAGCTTCCATCCTAATTTTTCCTACCCTGTGCTTTTCTGCAACAGAGAGTTTTCTGCTACAAGTGGTTTCCAGGCAAGGTAAGAGCCCCATTAGTTTCCAGTCCATGCCCCTGAGTGCACTCAAGGCAACATTCTCCTGCTGCCCTGTCCTGCCTGGTTTAACCCTGCCGAGTCCTGATGCTCATTTTGCCTTCCTAGAGACACTCTCCATCATCCAAATGCATTTTTAAAAGCAATATTCCAAGGCTGACTTCACTTTTTCACTTGAAATGGACTGGATTTGAGTGAGTCGATGTCTGGCCCTCTGTCTTTCACTTAATTACTTTAAAAATCCAATAAACAGAGCAAGCCAAATTACAAAAATGGAATAAAGAGCACCAGGCCTCTATTTCTTGCTCAGAGGCAAGTTGTGCAACTTTAATTTAACAGAAAATTATCAGCTTTATGACTAGATGTGTTGCAAATAAACTGACAACCTTTATACAATACAATTACTTTATTTTATGTGATATTATTATTATCTGAGCCATCTGACACTCTTATGGCTCATATAAAAATTCCTATTTTAGTGCAACTCTGTGCTTAAATAGATCTCTTTGTGCTACATTAAATAACCCCTTCCTCTCACCTCAGCACTTACAACCTCCAAAATATACAGAGCTCTATCACATCCCTTCCTCCTCAAACAGCTGGATTTAAAATCTTAATCCAAGAAAGGGTTTCCATAGATTTGAATGGCTATTGGATCATCCCAAAAAATGTGCCTATGGGAACAATTCAGCCCCATGTGACTGGAAAGAAGGTTTTCCTTAAGCTAACTGACATTTTTGAGGGGAAAAAAAAGGATGTTTCTGGATGGAGAGCCACAGCAATTCAGCTATTTTGCTTCTGTTCCCTAAATAAATTCATTCAAGTGGCTGGCACTGAGCAGCACAGGCAGATATACCCATTCATTATCATCTTTCCTCGCTACATGTCACATATTTAATTCTTCTGATCCTTCCTCTCAAATCTCTCCTCAACCCTGGAATCCTGTTAGCAGCTCTTCCCCTTGTTCAGTTCAAATCCCTCAAGAAAACAGGCAGGTAACTGCCATTGTGTTTGACAATTACTTAAAAGCAACGAAACGTCACCCGCTGCGTTAATTCGCTCTTTGCCACTTTGGCAAAGGACAACCTCGCCCTCCCTCTCTGCCCTACAGCCCAGGGGCTGAGCACAGCCCAAGGGGGCAAGGACAGCTTGGATTTGACCTGACACAAGGTGCAGAAGTGCCCCTAATTTCCAGCAGCCCCCCAGAGCAGCATCCTCAAGGCTGGAGCGCGGAGCTGGGTCCCTGCGCGGCCGCGCTCCGCGGAGAGCAGGGATGCAGACAAAGGGGCCTTTGTGTTCTGCTTTCTTTCATCCTCACTCTGACAGTGAATCATTCAGAGCACGAGGGAAGGAGACAGGCAGAGGCAAACAAGTTGCATTCAATCAGCCATCCAGAGGCGGTGGCACAATTCCTGGCACGAGGATCACGTGCAGCTGCTTTGAAGGACCCGCGGTGGCATTGTCACGCTGCTGGGGACATTGCCCGTCCTACCAAGAGCACACCTCCCGAGCTGATGGCCTTCCAAGCACGTGGGGAAGATGTAGGGCATCTGCCACTGAATTCTTCCACCCAAGGATTGCAGAATCCTAGAACGGTTCAGCATGGAAGGGACCTCAGTGAGTCACTTGGGCCAAACTCCCTGCTCAGAGCACAGGGCTGGGTCCAGATGGGTCTGGAATGTCTCCAGTGAGGGTGATGCCTTGAGAGGCTGATCTGGAGCAGAGACTAGACAGAGCTAAATGGACAAAATAATTATTTATTGCAAGGCCTTAACACACCTTGGGCAGCACAAGAGCCTGGCTAGGGCTGTACCCAGGCTGAATTTAAGATGGATCCTGGTCATGAGTTTTTACACTTCTATCAGTTTTGGTTCATCTACATATTGGGTTCAATTGTCCAATTGCAGCTCCAGGTCATGAACTCTCAGCCCCCTGGTGTCACCATCGTATTTTCTGAAAAATCCCTTCACCAGGATTTCTTCTCCTGCAAAGCTGAGAAACCTCAGAGAAAAATTAAAACAATAATTATCTGATCCACTTCTCCTGTGTTTTGCTGCTTTGAAATGTGGTTTGGACATTGTTTACCACCTGATCGTTTTTTGATTGGTTTCATGTGAATTGTTTTAACTTAATGACCAATCACAGCCAGCTGTGTCGAGGCTCTGGGGAGTCAGTCACAAGTTTTTAATTAGTATCTTGTTAAGCCTTCTGTCTGTATCCTTTCTCTATTCTTTAGTATAGTTTTAGCATAGCGTTCTTTAATATAATATATCAGAAAATAATAAATTTGCCTTCTAAGAACGTGGAGTCAGATTCTCAATTCCTCCTTCATCCTGGGGACCCAGCAAATACCACACCCTGCCTTGCCCCCTTCTCTTTTCATTGTTTGTGCTCTTTGGGTAAAGATTGTCCTTGATTCTCCAGCTGGGAAGGGATTGCTTTGTCTCACTACCCTGTGAGGAGAACCTGCTAACACCTAATAGGAAGTTTCAGAGTTACATACCAGGCAGCAGAGAACCTGAAAAATATCAAAGCTAAAACCCAAGGCATCAAGGGAGACTTCACATCCTCTCTGGAAAATCTCTTCCAGTGCCCACAGAGAAGTTTTTCTTCATACTTAGGTAGAACTTGCTGTGCCTCTTGTCCTATTAATTGGCACCAGCTCCACCTGCCCCATGGTCTGAGCTGATGCTGGGGTTGGATGTAGAGGAGTCAGGAATTACAGATCAGATGGAAACTGCCAGCTCCAAGAGATGTGGTGGGGTCTGGGGAGCCCCCAGGAGAGGCTCCTGCCAGGCTGGGTGGAAGAAACCTCGTCTAGTAGAAGGGGGGAAATGGCCTGAAAAACAATGTGAGCCATCAGAGTTTGGGTACTTTGTCAAATAAAATGAATAAACAAATAAATAAACTAGAAGGGAACGTGGCCAGCTATTGTGACATTGGATAGAAGGACATGAAGAAGAAGAACAGAGTTTACCATAACAACAAATCTTATCATTTCCTGCATCCCTGATGCTCTTGCAACTCCATGTGATTCTCTAAAGCATCTCGGCTGATTGAGAGAAATTATATCTCTGGCTCCAACACATGACTAAACCCTGAAGCCACCCTCAGAAGAGAGCTCTGGTTCCTGCCATCACCACTTGCCATATGGCTCCTCTTTCTTCCTCCACCTTCTCAGCCTCATTTACTATGGAAACAAGGCTCATGTGATCCTGCTGTCTTTCTCATGCCTTCACCTCACACACAGCTCCTCAGCCTGCAGCTCTGTCTTGAGCAGAACTGACAGTGCAAAGCTCAAAGACAACTGGATCCTCACGAGTGTGCTGAGGATGGGCAGATGGGAGAGGGGCAAGGAGAAATACAAACACATTAATGCTCCTAGAAATGGTAGGATCTCGGAGTCTCTGTGGTCTAGATGACCCTGAGGTGTTAGAAAGTCTCTTTTTCCCAGCCCTGAGATCGAAGAAGGAGTCAGGATTCCTCAGCTGTGGTTTTCAAGGTTGTTTATTTTCTCTTATCTATCCCATTCTTTCTCTGACCTGCTGAGATCTGTCCAGCAGGTCGGGTTGTGGCACAGTCCCTGCCCTTGGGGTGGTGTTGGCTTTTTATACTAAGAACTACGTGTACTTTATTTACAATAATTTTCCAATACCTATCACCCATGTTAGACAGTCTGTCTCTACTCTAAACCAATCCAGAAGTGCCACCATCACAGCAGAAAATGGAGGACAAGAAGAAGAAAGAAACAGGACAAGGCACGTCCAACTCCCTCCATCTTGGCTTCTGTACGCCCATTCTAAATCCCCAAAATTCTACTTTTTCACCCTGTGACAAACTAACTATCATTCTACTCAAACTCTTGCAGCTTGTAAATCTTCACACAAAGTTGGTAATTGCTTCCATGGGTTAAAATCTAAGGCAGAGGTGTCTTTGGCTCCATGACAAGGCCTCTGAGCCCCCAGCCAGGGTCTCAAATCACCCAGGGCAGCCAGAGCAATGTCCTGGGTTCTGACAGTAGGCAGTTAGCTGTAGGTCACAGAATGGTTTGGGCTGGAAGGGACCTTAAATGTTATTCCATCCCCCTGCCATGGGCAGGGAAACTTCCCACTAGACCAGGCTGCTCAGAGCCTCAAGATAAAGGGACAAGAATTTCCACTGTGATCTTCCCAGGCAGGAAATCCAGTCAGCCACTGGACACACATCTGCAGAAAACAAGGCTTCAGTAATTTGTACTCCTCACAGATCTACTTATGTTTTCTATTCTCCTCCTCTATTTTCCTCTTCTATTAGAACAAAAAAGGCAGGGTCAGTCAGGCAAGACTTCACTATCTCTTTGCAGCAAGGCTGTGTTTGCTGCTGGAAATGAAGCGAAAAGCAAAGTTTCAGTAGCCCAACCAGTGCTGGAGAAGCTGATCAGATCACAGGCTCTCTCTGCTTCTCTACAAGCACAACTGCCAGGGACAATCTGTCCCACAAAAGATAGGATGCATCTTTTCTTTGCTAATCTCTTCTTGCTCCTGGTGTGTCTCAGTTTTTTTCCTTTTTTTTTTTCCCCTCAGGCATTAGAATTAGATTTCAATAGGAACAATAGCAGCAGCAGTAACATCAGCTCCCTTATCTCCACTAAAGGCTCTTTTCTCTAAGATATTTCTCTGTTTTTTTGGGTTTTTTGGGGTTTTTTTGCACCACCTGAAAGTATCCAAACCTGACTTGTTCTTAGAAATAGCTAAAGGAAAAAGGATTAAGGAATATTGTTAAAATGAAAACCTTACTTCCTACCTAACATCTTCCATTCTTTAACTACTTTTTCTTTTTCCTATATCTGTAATGACAGGTTATAAGATCCTTAAGGCTGATTGTTGCCATGGGATTAAGGAGCCTGGGGTCTATTAATTCAAATCCCAAATGTTTATGTAACTAGTTAGTTATATATATATACACTATATATATATATATATATATATAAATATATGTATATGTATATATGTGCATATAGTATGAGGGTCATGCTGACATCCTTATTTCAGCCCTCTTTTCAAGGAAAATAATTGGGCCACTCCCAATGACTTCCAATTCAACTGGAATTCACAGATGGAATTTCTGTCTGTTAGCCTGTGTTAAGAAGGTTTGCACTCTGGATCCTAAAAAATTAAAATCAGAAGAAATGAGAACACAGAATGTCTCATGATGAGGTCAGACTTCTCCTTATTTGGGACTGACTCAAAGTAATTTTTCAGCACTGAAGATTTGCATTATTTCTTTCCATGGGTAGTGGGGTAAGGTGGATCAAGGCCTGTTTTTGTGCCAGCTCTGGAATTCCAGCAGCCTTTCCTTCTTCCTTTCAATGCTTTCAAACCTTTTTAAACTATGACCAACTCTGAACCTATTTATCTTCCTTTCCTTTTCTCAATTTCTCCTTCTGCTTTTCAAGGTGTGGCTTGATATGTTGGCTGGCCAATGATCTGCTGAGGAGAGTTACAGGATAAATAAATTTGCTAAAAACCACCTACCTCTGTAGATTTACTTTATGCAACAACAAGTGACATAAAATGAAATTGCTTTTACATAAAGGATGAAAATTTGAATATCTTACACAGGGGAAATGGGCATACCAGGAATATAAAGACACCTGGAAGTACAAAATACTGTCACAACAAATCTTTATTTGATTTGTAAGTGCTGGGCTGGAAGCTTATTCTAAATTAGAGCTCCTGGGAAAAGGGGTTACTTGATTAGTTTTAATGTTCTGCAATAGTTCAGCCTTGGCCATTTCAGAAAAAAATCACAGATATCTGAAATATTCCACATGAATTGTATGCACCCTCTATGCAAACAGGGTAAAAAACAATTGTAATCAACTCTGCCCTTGTAAATAACTCATAAAAATGAAGTTAAACATGTAGCTGTCAACAAGTGCATAACCATGAACCAGGCAGTGCAATCATTCATTTACAAAAGTATAGAAGTGTCAGCCAGGAAAAGTAAGTCACTGCTGTTGGCACAATAAAGGACATTAGAATCAAGCAATGCTGGACTTTCTAATACTGAAAAACTTCACTGGAAAGTCCCAGTGTGAAGGGGTGAGTAGAGTCAACAACCATGGGCTGAGCTCCCAGTCCTCCCAGTGCTCCCAGTGCTCCCAGAGCACTCCCTGCCCCACAGGGGCTTGTTCTACAAAGGTATCAAACCATTAACCCCCAGTTTAAACCAGAACACAGGTGGAATTTCAGCCAGGATCCTCCACAACAGACCTCCCCTGTGTGATTATTGAAGCATGGGGGGAAGATGAATGCACACAGGCTCTGAATAAGTGAACATCACCTTGGAGAGAGCTTTTGATAAAAGGAAATACTCAGTTTTAAGAGCTCTCAAGTCAAGGCAGAGACAAAAGTTACATTAATTTCTGCTCCCTGCCTTCCCTGCTTTAAATGGGAGGAAAGAGTTGAACAGGAAGGCTTCATTCTCTTGAGACTCCATAATTTGCTTGTTGAATGCTTTAAAAAGAGATGGGCTGGGAGAGAAGATCATTGAATTTAAGCAAAATGTAGTATTCATTTCACTTCTGGTATCAAGAGGCAAGGCAGATGATTCACAGGTGAAAAAGGAGCTCGGTGTAAAGGTGGGAAGCTGGAATAAAAACGAGGAAATGTTTTGTGAAGAACATAGTCCTCAGTGGGGGAAGAATGCTGCCTGTCTTGGGAGAACAAGAGAGATTCCAGAATTGGTCATTGTCTATCAATTGCGTCAGATATTTGCAAGGCAAGGGGAAAAAATTAAGACAAATGATCTTACTCATGAAAAGGTCATGAAATCCTCCTCATTTGGTGCCCTTGGATCCAGAGACTGACACACAATTTGTGGTTCTTCCCTTTTCTTCTTGTATTAAGGTTTAGTTCCTCAGTCAGTCCCTCTCTTTTATCTGGAAATTTCTAAATTTTGTGCACTAGCTCCTAGCCTAATGAAATTTTTGCCACCCAGTGTTCAGCACTGTGTTGCTGTGAGGCTAATAGACTACAGCAGTCACCCATGGCAGAAATCTTTGCAACTCCTGTTTTGAAATTACTGCTGAACCCTTCTTTCCCCTTTTAGTTCTGTTTTTAATCAAGCCTGAATTTTTCTTCCTTTAAAGAAACCTTTAAATCTTCTCATTTTCTCTGGATAATACCTCTCTGAACTACATTGTTATACTCTAAGAAAAGGACTATTTTCTGTCACTTGGAAACCCACGCCTCATTTTGAACTGAAATAAACCCACTAATAAAATTAATCAGAAGCACTATTCCTCTGGAGAGAGCCAGGGACAATATGATGGGTTATAAACTGAACCACAGGTTTCCAATAATGCAGCACAGTCAATACCAAGGAACAAGACCTCCACTAGCTGGGACACATCATACCTCAACAGAAGGTCGTGAAATTACTGCAGGAAAACAGCACAGATGAAGGACAAGGGGAAAAAAATAAAGGCCAGATAATAAAGAAGTTGTAAGCACATTGAAATTCCTGCAGAAGATCTGCAAGGCTCCTTAAGTCCTTGTCTATTGTTCAAGACAGAAACTTCGGTTTTTAAAGGGGCTAAAATTTCTATTGTGTGCACATCCTTTTAGGACATCCTGCTCACAATGCCTTGTTTCCAGGAGAATAAACCAAACACATATCCTGTTAGAGCTGATTATTTAACAGCAGTGAAATTCAGGCTGAAGTGCTGAGAGCACAACTAACAAGACACCTAAATTACCGTCCCTGAACGAAAATTGTGGTATCACTTCTGTCTGAGGCTCCTTTCAAGCTTTTCTATAAAATAGAGATAGTTATGGCAATTTCCTAAGCATGCTCAGAGGGTCAGGTAGTGTCAGCAAGGTATTTTAGATTTGTGAAACACTATCTGTGCCAAAAGTTAATGTCAGATGCCTGCAATGAAAGTGCAGGGCATGGCTAATGGAAGGAATATTAGACAACAGACAGTAGACTTTGTTTTAAAAATTTTATGACTGAGAGATGAACTGACAGAAGCTGACAGTGATGAAAAAAAGGAACTGCTCTGGAAATTGGCCAGGTTTTCTGAAGCTGCTATCAACAGAAAGGTAGCAGATGCAGTATTTCAGTAACAGGCCATGAGAAAACACAGCCCCTGCTTGCACTGACACACCAACACTTGCTTAACCTCTTCCAGAACACTACAAATTACTGAATATTACTTACCTACAGAAAGAGGCCTAATTTAGGATCACAATAAACCAAAGTTCACGAGGCAACTCATGTCAGTTTCTGCTTTGGATTTCACACAGCTGTGGTAGATTTTTATGTGTGTGTGTGAAGTTAACCAAGCCATAAACAAACCGTGATGCCGTAACAAGCCTGACAGTGTTCGTGCTGCTGGGAACCCTTTGTAAATTTATGACACATGCCATAATAAAGAAAAAAAAAGCAGCAGAACTCTTGATTTCCTATTCCACAGGGTTGTTTCCTTCTGCTTTTTCTGACTGAGGAGTTGAATAAACCCCAGTCCTCTGGCACTCCAGCTGCTCAGAGTCCATCCAAGAGGGGCACATTCACGATGTCCAGGATGATGTGATTTACCTCACACCACAAAAGTCTTACAAGTTCTCTCACTCAGTGTTTCCCCAGGTGAGAGGTGCTGTAGGAGTGCCAAGCACTGAGTGGTTGAGGACTGAGTCCTGGAAGGCACTCTAAGAAATTTCCTTTTTATAATCCAACACCTCCTTTGCTTGCCAGACATAAGAAAGAAAAGGACTCTGCTCTTTGTTGGGTGCCGCTTGACACTGATGCTTTAGTGATGGCTGATTCTACTGCTTATTTTAACTTCCCATTGATGTCTCCTTTGTCTGGGCACCCAGACTCTCTCTAGCACAGCCTAAACCATGTGAGTAGTTGAATTTTCCTTCCTTCATCTTTTTTTTCTGCTGGTTGATGGCCCTCTGCTACACTTTTCTTTGGTCTTTTGCTCCATGTCCCAAGCCCTGTTTCTCCTTCAGCCCCCAGAGGCAGTGCAAGCAGCAGCTCCCCAGATGCCACCTTTACATGGCTATGCTCTCACATCCTAAACACTGGGCAAAATCTTGAGGGGTATAGGTGTTTTACTATTATTTTCTGTGTTATTTTCAAAAGCCTTATCAAAAGCTTGAAAATTTGGACCAGACAACAAAAATAATCTTCTTTTTTTATAGAGTTAAGGCTGGGAAGGAGAACAAACTCAAAAGTTCAGCTTTCCTGTGGAATGGAGACATTAGAAAAGCAAGTTGTGCCTTAAAAAGGACCTGATTTACCTCAAGGGCAATCTTAAGAGGATGACTATTCAAATAGTTGCATATTCAGAATGGAAATATTCGAGTAGATATTTTAACCTTGTTTGCAATCTATGACACAAACTCCGAATGTTTTCATAGCAGCCTCAACCATAATAATTTTCCTTTCTTCCTCTTTCCTTCAGCTGGTTGGTGGCATCTGCTACACATTTCTTTAGAATTTTGTTCTCGACCCCAACTTCTTCCCCCAGCTGGGCAAAGACACAGACTTGTGTCTACTTGATTCCAGACAATTAATTTCAACAACCTCAGCATGTTTAGCTGACTTCTCTGGTCCCCTTATGGTGGATCTGGGAGCACTAACATTCTGCTGGGATATTGGAATGCTGGGAATGTCCGGGACTCTTTTAGAATATTCCCAGCACATCTCCTTTGATGGGCAGCACAAACTCTGTTGTGTTCCTCCAGGGCCACAGCCCAATCTCAGATACCAGGAGGTGTTTGCCTCCCTACAGAGCCACTCATTTTGAACCCTCTGCCATAGCAACTCAGCCAACAAACAGACAATAAACTGCTTTTTTTTTTCTAAGCAGGATCCTGGTATTCAAACACAATGACTAAAAAACTGCAGAGATTTCAGTATTGCCACTTCTCTGAGTGCATTAAAACACTTCAGTCTGGTGTATTTCTTTATAGCTGAGCTCTTGCAGGGAAAAGATTAAGTTGAAAAATTCTTAAATCTTTCTCTTTTTTTTAAATCTTGGTATTTATGTGGAAAAATGCAAAAGAATATAAGCTGCAGTTATACACAGCAGTATTTTTTTAATCTACAAATAGTTAAGAAAGAGAAAGATAAGGAAAGAAAATGAAGGGCTTAGTGAAATACTGGATTGTATTTAATGTTAGCAGGAATTTGTGCACTTTGTAACTATTCTGGTTTTTATTAGTTAATAACATAAAAACATTCTGGTTTTTATTATTTTGTAAGGTTCCATCACATTTGGGGGATTACTTCTTATTTATTAGCAGATATAAATGTCTCCCTCAGAATAATGGCCAAGGCAGAGGAGGATAATGGATGGGTTGGGGTTTGGGGATCTTTTTAATCTTTGGACAGCAGAAGTGAGGAAGTTCAGGAGAGAATGGCAGATAAGGTGAAGCACATCCCTTCAATCAGAGCAAGCCTCTCAACTCCAGCATGGGAAGGTTTGGCCAACACTGAACACTGAAACTGGCTATGCCTGGCATATATTGGTTTCTTGATTTGCTTGTGAAGAGCTTTGTTGATGTGCCTAAAAAGATGATGATCAAGAAAATGGAAAACTGCTTTGCACGTGGTGTTGCCATCACTGGGATGGTGTCGCCCTGTTCTTCTAAATTCTTCTCAGCCTTCTGATGTTTACATTTCTGTAATGGAGTTTCTCGTGCACTTTTCATGTAAATAATGATTGTTTTGCATTCCTTCCTGGAGGAAGAGAAAATGAATAGACTGTTAGTTTGACCAGTGGAGCTGGAGAAGTGGCAGTTTCATCCTCCAATCCATAGTCACTTTTAAAAGTTGTACCAGATTGCAAGGCAAGATGTATTCTATTACCATCTGGTATGGCAGCTGTCTTTTGTCAAGTGGGCAGTTTTCCTTATCTCTTCCACAACCAATCATCTCTTAGGGGAGGCATCTATTGATAACAGCTATTGAATGTCCCTGCATGGCTGATAAGAACTACAGCATCCCACTGGGAGATGTGAGCCCAGAGGGAGGAGCCAAGCATTCCTACCCGGATATAATCTGGAGATTCTGGAACACCAGCACGGCTTCTCCACTGGATTTCCCAGAGGAACAGCAGCTGCCTCTTCTCCCACTGGCTCTTCAGAGGCAGAGACTGCACCTTTCTACAGGATCCCTGCTCCAGCAGAACCACCCCTGACACTGCAGGAGGGCTGAGCCACAATTCCAATGGGACTGCTGCCAGCACCCTGACCCACGGGGTGTCAGGTTGGGTTCTGACTCTGTCAGTGTTGTTTTGGTTTACTGCATTGTTTATTTTATCCTTTTATTTTCTTCCCTATTCAAGAACTGTTATTTCCTGCTCCCATAATTTTTGTTGCCTGAGAGCCCCTTAATTTAAAATTTATAGCAATTCCAGGGGAGGCTCCTGCCTTCCTTAGCAGACACCTGTCTTTCCAAACCTAGACAAAAGTCTGTGAATATTAGAGTTCAAAAATAAACTATGTTCTTTTCACCTTAGACATTCCAGCTTGTGTGTATCATTCATTTTGTGTCCTATTGCAACAGGCTGGTGCCAGACTGTAACTTTCTGTCCTGTGAGTCATGCACTGGCCCAAGATAGAAGTGACATTGCTGATGGGCTCCCAAAAGCTCTCCCCAAGGGCAGCCAGGCTCTGACTCTGACTTCAGGCCATCGTCTCCCCCTTCTTCATTTCCTGCTTGGTTTTAGTGCTGTGGAAACTTTGCTACAGTGGCCAGAGCCACAGGATCAATAAAGCAGAGGAGGAAAGAGCCTCATTCCCACCTGCATCGTCCATCACTGGCAAACCTGGCAGCTCAGTTCTGCTACCCGAATCCCATTTTTTCACTTGACAGAAAGCCTCTCTTGGAGAGCGCTGGGGGAGAGACCTAAAACCTTCCATACATTAAGGCAAGTGAATTGATACCCTGTCAGATGATGAGAATCTCTCTTCATCTGCTGAGAGTTAATGATGATTTATTAGGCAGAACAGACAGGTCCCAGGACATATTTGCAAGGACTTGTCAATCAGAAAAAAATTCCCCCAGAGATTTGGACTAAGCTTATTTCATACTTTTTACTTAGAAGACATGAGAGGACAGTGAGATTCAGTTTGAAGTACTTCTCAGATAACATGGAGCTTTAGAAAGATAAAAGGCTAGATGAAAAAAGACCTCTTAAGACCTCAGTACAATCCCATGTCATCCCAGAAATGCCACTAAGGAAACATGTATAAGTGAATAGGATTTGGGGGTTGGTAAAATAAACATGACAGCTTGTAGAGAAGATTCACAATTGAAAAAGAATGTCTGAAATTAAATCAATGCCAGGCATACTGCCTTAGGTCTCCATACCAAAACACCTTCAGATAACTGAACCTAGGATCTCATAGTGTAAATTTCTGACACTCACAGATCAGATTCAGGGACCTGTTGATCCATCAGGGTAGGACTCCTTGCCCAGAAGTAAATGTCTCCCTTTCTGTGAGCCACCTCGAAGTCAAGGGAAAGAAACAATTATTTTTGGGGTGCTAGCACAGCAGAGAGGTGAATAAGCCTGGAAAAGCACCCACTCCTCCCTAGGGAACCAGGGCTCACTCAGGCAAAAGGACTCTGAAGCTCAGAGGGGGGAATTCCCCCAAATGACCATCCCACTCCTTGTCAAAGACTGGGCCATGGGGACCTGAACAGGGGGTGGGACAAGCTCACAAGCTGCCCTGAGTTTTAAAACTGTCCCATCTGTCCTTTCCTCTTTCTAGAGCCATGGCTGCTGTTCAAGGGAGGTTGGAAGGCAGAGGAGCAGCAGCAGAGCCACCCTCCTGTAAGACAGGGTGTGCAGGAAGCAGGGGCTGTCTGTGCTTCAGGATGTGCATGAGACACAGCAAAACAAAACCATCCCCACCCAGACTGTGACCAGAGAAGCACATGCAGCAAGGACATTCTCCTCTGACTGTCCAGACTGAGTTAAGAGGCCCAACAGACAAAAGTGAATGGGAAATGCTTCCCACATCCAGTAACCTCTCTGAAAGCCCAGTTCTCACATTTATGGTGACCCATGGCTATCCATCCAGAGGGAGGTGGAAGAAGGGTGGACAGAGCCCTGCAGCAGTGTTTAAAGCTCCCAGCTAAGAGATGGAAGCAGTAAATATTTAACCTGGACAGGGGTTCTGCACACCTCCAGCTCTCTAACCACAGGAAGGTGATTGTACCCTGCTCCCTTGAGACCCTCCTCCACTCTCACCTATCCCCTCCTTTGGAACAAGCCTTGCAGGCAGAGAGCTGGTGGCTCCTCAGGGTGTGGGAGAGCAGCATTAATCACCTTTGAAAAATCCTTATATTTTCTAGTGACAACAACCTGTGCAAAAGCAGAGCTCTGGCTGCAGCATCCCTGTTTGCTGAGATTTATAGCAGAGCAGCAGGAACCTGCTCCAGGCTGCTGCAAGGCCTCTCTCACACCTTGCTTTCAGCTTAGAAACACAGAGCAGTGTTTGATTTATAAATATAAGTTTTCTCTTTCTACTCCTCTAAAATGAAAATAAAGAATTTCCCAGAATTGGGAAGCTTTTTTTCAATCTGGAAGATGGAAGAGGTGAGCCCTACAATGGCAAGAGACACACACTATGGGATTTGAAGTGAAGAGAAAAAAGCAGGGTGTCCTACCAAAGGGACTGTGTGTGTTCTGCACTCTGCAACCACCCAAGGTCTCTCTCAGCAGTGAGACAAGATCCAGCTTCCACAACAGCCCAAGCCATGAGAGAAAACTGCCTGACAGTTTTGTTTTCCTTGCAGGCCTGTGTGTTCCCCTCAGAGCCATCTCCCCAGAGAGCCCTGCAGTGACAGAAACTGATCTTCCCTGCACCCACGGGGAGCTCAACCCTCCCTCTGCAAGCCAGAGCTCAGCACTGCCCATCATGGATGCATGGATGTCTCTGCAAGCCAGAGCTCAGCACTGCCCATCAGGGATGTCTCTGCAAGCCAGAGCTCAGCACTGCCCATCAGGGATGTCATGGATGTCTCTGCAAGCCAGAGCCCAGCACTGCCCATCAGGGATGTCTCTGCAAGCCAGAGCTCAGCACTGCCCATCATGGATTGCATGGATGTCTCTGCAAGCCAGAACCCAGCACTGCCCATCATGGGAAGCTATGTTAGCCCCAGCACTGGGCTTTGGAGCCAGGTGCCAACCACATCAAAAATTGAAAAGACTTAATTCATACTCAAACCCCCATCTCGGTATGTCCACACTATACTATAAGGTAATTAAAAAAACAGGAAAATCAGTAAAAGATAAAAAAAGATCTGCCCTTTCCTCCATGGTCTGATGAACAGGTGGGTTCTGCTGTATATCTCTCTCCTCTAACTGGATTTACTTGTGCAACCTTAACATTTTTGTGTCTGCAATAGAGATTTTCTTCTGTCCTTGCTCCCTGCAGTTCCCCAGCCCATTTCTCATTGTCATTTGAGCAGAACTAAACTTCCATGGAAAGTTTATCATCACAGAAAGCAAAAGGCAGGGAGGAGAAACACCCACTGTAAAGACTAATGGTTCAGCTGATTGATGCCAGAATGCAGCATCACCTTGGTTTGGTTGCTTCAGCATTTGCAGTCACTGGGCACAAAGTTCCCCCACTCCAAAAAGTTATTTCATAAATACACACTCCTTCCAGCCTCCCATCAGTGGGCATTAAGGGGGATCTTGTGGGAGCACTTGTCCTATAATGTTAAAATATGAAAGCAATCTGTTCACATCTGTCTAATCTGTAACCAAAGGTGAGACTGAGCTCCAGGAAAACAATCCTCCTCACCCCTGGGCTGCAGCTCTTTGCCCACACTGCCTGCAGTTAATGTTGATTATCACCTTGCTCCTCACCACTCTGTGGGTAACAGCACGTTGTGGGGAGGTCCCCACTGAGCTCCAGCATTTTTATAGACCCCAAGGACCTGTTTAAAGAAAAATCTATAGGGGGGAATCCCACTCCAGCCAGTCTCTGATGTGGGATGAACCCAGGATGTGCAGGAGAGGGAATTGCAAGGAAGCAGCCTTGAGGGAGCAGCACAAGAGCTGAACCAGAAAGAATGACATGACCACGTATAGGTAACATCTTACGAGCCACAGAATCTGCTCCCATAGGTTTAATCACTTCCAGTGAAGATAAATCAGTCCCTCTGATTTACAGAATTACACAGGATAATCCTTCCAAAGGAGGAGAACACCACTGTGCTTTAAAACTTTACAGGACTTTCCATAAAGAAGATCCTGCCTCTGACCCAGGTGTAATAAACAGCTTCCTTCTGGCCTGGAAGGATCTTTGTAATCTACACTACTTCTTGCTTCATGCTTTCTTTGTTTTTATTTTAGATTTAGTGCGCATTACAAACACCTTGCCAAGAAGGGGAGTGTGAGCACTGGGATTTAACACCTTGGTGCTCCTGCAGCTCTGCTGTAGGGACAGAGTCAGGTATTGTGCAGCACATTTGCTTTTCTCTCCCTTTTTTTTTTTGTTTAATTTAAACTCTTTGTATAAATAGTCATTCTGTCTGATTATATAATCTCCCACATTTAGATCGTCTGTGTTGCAACCATGGCAACTCCCAGAGCTGAGCACATTCGGTTCAAATTTCTTTCTAAATTTGCTGATGAGGGTGAAGAAACAGCTTTGGAAACCCTTCTCAGACAACCTACATTTGTTCTTTGCTTGTGAAGCTCAGTCCAGCTTGGACTGACAGGAACCAGCACCCTAAAAAAAGTTAAAAACAAGTGTCCATCCCCTTCCAGCTTAAATAATTGACTCTCTGGTACTAGCCATGGATAAGAGCAACATCATCAAGGAAAATAAATATCTAATTTTTTTTTAAATTAAAATTAAGCAGGAGGATTGAGCAGTGGTGGAGCAGGAGAATGAAATCTCCCATGCACAGAGCAGGCAGCACCCACAGTAGCTGGGCAGATTTCCTTGCCTTGCCTCTCCAGTGAACTTCAGCTGTCATTTGAAAACCAATACTGAAGATAAAAGATTCCAAAATTATCTTCTAGTGTGGCTAATAAGCCATCTGAGAGTGATGTTACCTGTCTGGAATCCTGATATTTGCTCCTAATTTTCTCACTGCAGAATGTGGCTCGGTGGTTGGGTGAAGTGGAGCAGCTCAGCCATGGAATTCTGGAGCCTTTGGTCACACTGAAATAATTCCAGATTATAATCTGATACTGAAAACCCACCTAAGACTGCCAGCCCCCACCTCTTCCCATCCTCTCATGGAGTTTGCAAAGGGAAAGTAAAGCAAGGCCCCACACTGTGTGCAAAGCAAGAAAAGCAGAAGCAGATTTTAAATAACAAATTAGCGGGGGGGGGGAAGTGTTATTAGGTAATTTTTCTAATCAACCATTGTGATCACCTACTGTATTTTGCTATTTATATCAGAATTCTTGGTATTGCCTTCAAAGGGGTGAATCAGTACAATCAGGTCTTTGTTTTCCTTATGGCATAAATACCCCAGATGAGACACACAGTCAGATTTTCAAGTAACGTGACTGAAAGTGCTCAATATTGATCACAGCTGCCAAAATGTGCCATAAGCAACAATGAAATGCAGTGATTTTGCACTTGAAGCACTTCCAAATTTACTGGGACTGCAATCCTACTGTATTAGGTATTGGATAAATCCTGTGGTCAAATTGGAGAATTTATGCAAGAAGTTAAATTTTGCATATGCCATTGCCCATCTGTTTTGCAGAACTGGCTTCCTCTGTAGCAGCCCAGGCTGGTGGACAGTGCCAGATATGGCCTGAGAGACTGCAGACTGGTTTGGTTCTGGTTATAAAGCTGCCTCACAGCCTAGAGATTGCTATCCTTACACAAATGTGACAAGATCTGTAATCCAATTGAGGGAACCGAAAAATATTCCTTCATACTCTATTGAAATCTTCACGGCAACGAATGAAAGCAAAGGTTTCACACTTAGTGCAGGTGCTTTAGAGCTTGTACAGAATTTAATCTCTTACTTTGCCTGGATATTTACAACAATGAAAGGCCCAGCCATGCACAGAAAATTCATGCTACAATTACACTTACAAAAGCAAGTGGCAATCAATAGCTCGTGTAGACACTGATTTTGATTATACTTAATCGATGGTGATTATAATAACTTACTTATATCAATTAATTCCTTTCCATTTACATCTTAATTGCTATACCAAAGATTCCTAGAAGCTGTACAGCAAGGTCTCATATATTTTTTTCCTCAGGTTGACATGAGCTTTGACACCATCAAGGGCTGGTTTGATGCTGCAGACTGGAGGGAGAACAGAGATTAAATGCAATTATTAATTATGTACATTTGAAACTGAATAGGGGAAACAAGACAAACAGGTTGCCAAATTTATGCATTAACAGCAACTTGTTGCATTAATTTGGTTTTTCAATGATGATTTCTAATTCCTGTTTCATTATGTGAGGAGAAGGAATACATTTAGCCAAATACTTTTGTGCAGATACTGGACTCATTTTAAATGTTTCTATTCTCCTACCTGTAGACAATGGATCTCTTTGTTATCTCCTTCCTTGCCTGATAATCCCATGGAGAACTGAATGAACTCAGACACTCAGGGAATAACAGTAGCAGAATCAGCCTGGAAGATTCACAGTCCTCCTGGACTTGGCACAAGGTGGGGAAGGTGTTTAAATAAAGCAAATAAAAAGCCACCTGAGCCTCCTTTGCAGGATAATGTGGCAGGAACCTCTCTGGGAGCCGAGCAAACAAATGAATTAATAGGAGTCGTAGCCTCTCGTTGGGTATTATTAATTTTTCTTTATTAGGTTGCTCCCTGGAAACCTGGGTAAACTTTGGCTGTGACTTTCTTTTTGATCTTCTGTGCCCAAATCGCCCGCTTTAATGTAATCCTGGAACCTTTTCAAGAAGTCTGTATTCACAGGCCACTCTGTGCTTATTTCCATTTGAAAGGGCAGCTGGTGCAAGTCCTGGCTGGAGCAGCTCGGTGGGGTGGCCATGGCTGGTTTGAGTTTCGGTCATGAAAAGGAAAAAAGGGAAGAGTTAGGAAGGCTGGTTCGAACAGAAAATGCATTCCAGGTATCCAGGCTCGTGGATCAGGGGGAGGAGGGAAGAGAAAACCTCCTCCATCCCCAGCTGAGCCCACTGGCACTGCCCAGCCCTGCCCAGTTTGCCACAGTTCACAGGGAGACACTTTTACCCCTGCCCTGTGGCTCTGTTCTGCTGCTTCAAAATTAGGAAGCAAATCCTACGGACTTTGGGGACATTTGCTGCTACTGTGTCTAGCAGAAATTAAACTACATAAAGTCACTTTGCCCTCTTGCTGGTGCTGTTTTCTGGCAATTTTTTCAAGCCTGTGTCCTTCTCCCTGTACCCTGCATGTAAAGTACTTGCCAGTCACAAACTGATGGAGGGGGGTTTAAAAGAAATAATAACAATGTCTTCTTGCAAGTGCTCTGGATGTAGATCCAAATCATTTGTTTAGCCAAGATACAGCCCTATTTTAAACTTTTTACATAAATACAATCTCTCTGGATTCATTTCTACCATTTACATTGCCCCACTAGTCTGACACATTCCCTTTCTTGGATAAATTCAATTATAAGATAGCATTAAAATGGTGGTTTTTATATTTGTGTGACTTCTTCCCTTTTTGTAACTACACACACCCCTTGCTATTGCACCAGGAGTGCTTTTATAGGGCAGGGCTCTGTGAATGAGATGCCTTGTCCAGTACATCATCACCTGCTGTATGAGGTAAATAGAGAGGTAAGTAAATGTGAATGTCCAGACCTAATACAGTCTTCTGGCAAAATCTGTGTTTTTCTGTACACGTGTGTCTTAGGTTTCAATGTAAGACGTAACCAAAAGTATGTATTCTGTCCCCATCTTCACAAGCTGTTAAAAACAGCTGGGGCAGTGCTCTTTATCTCTTCCATGACTCATCCCTGATAACTCCCCCTGGGGATATCTTCTGTTCATGGGCCAGTGAGTGTCCCTGCATGGCTTATAAAATTCCATCATCCCACCGGGAGATGCTCTGCCCAGGGGGAGGAGCCAAGCATTCCTACCTGGATACAATCTGAAGTTTGGAACACCAGGGGCAGCCTTACCCACTGGATTCCCAGAGGGCAAGAGCCACATAACCACCACTGGACCTTCAGAGGAAGACCCAACCCTTCTACAGGATCACTGCTCCAACAGAACCACATCTATTACTCCAACAGGACTGCAGCCACCATTTAATGGGGCTGCTACCAACACCCTGACCAACAAGGTGTCAGGTTATATCCTGACTCTTTCAGTTTAAGCCAGTATTTTCTGTCTTTACATTAATTTTCCTATTAAATTGTAGTTCTGACTTGGAATCTATCCCTGGTTTGCTTTCAAACTAGTCCAACATGTCAGAGCAATCTCATGATTAGCTGCAGAAGAACATGCTCATGAGAGTCCCTCAGGAAGCTGCCCTGCACTTCACTAGGAGCCAGCTCACTTCTCTCAAAACCTTCACCAGGAAGGAATATTTCACTGTGAAATATTTCAGTGGTGCTGCTTTAGATTGCCTCAGCCATGCTGGCCAAGATCCTGGAGTGAAGACATCTCAGCTAGAGTCCGAGAGCAAACTGCTCCTGAGCAGGCAGAGGAGAGGATGCTGCAGAGCTGGGGTGCTGAATTAGCTCAGTACCCTCACAAAGTCACCACAGCACCAAATTCCAGCTGTAAACAAATTATCAAATACAATAAAAAAAAAATAGCAGTGACTGTTGCCATCAGGAACTGAACATTTTCTGTTGTAATCAGTGTGGTAGAGAAAATACTGGACTGTTCCCAGAGTTTCTCGCTCTGAAAGCAGGAACAGAAAGAACAAGTACAATTACTATGGTAATTTCCTATTTTCTAACTACACAGAGGCCATTTGGCTATCCTGGTATCATAATAGTTGGTAATTTTTGAGTTTTTAATAGCTACTATAAGGTTGGCCCAATAGTGCTGCCAAAATCAGCAGGCAAAGACCGAAGCTGTTTGGACATTCACTGCTATTATGAGAGGACCTTACAAAAGGAATTGGTTTATGTAACTCATATTTCATGAAAGCAAATGAAATCTCAAACGTCCTATAATTACAATAATTATTTCTGCTTGATGTTTAATTACTCTCTCTAATGATCCAGTAGCACTGTAACAGACAGGTAAAGCTCGGATGAAATTCCTTCTCGTGTAATTTGGTTTCTAAAAGAGGACAGAGGTTTTGGTGTTTGTGGCAGCAGCTAATTAAGTAATGTCACAATTTCCATGGATTGCAAAATGTGATTTGTTGTGGCTATCCTGCTTCTGCAAATCACTGCTCATGTCACAGAAACGTGACTTGGACTGTGCACCAAACTCTTGCTCCTTGAAGTTTTCCTGTCAATGTTGAGTAAAGCACAAGGAAATGATCACTGCTGTGGTGGGTGATTATAATCAGAGATCTGGGGAAAAAGGAACAGTCCATTAAAATCACCTGGAGACAGCATTTAAAGCAATTTGTATGAACATGTGAAACTGATTTAAATGAAGCAAAATACAATGTTTTGATTTTGGGTACTTTAAAAGGTGAAGGAAAAACAGAAGGAGAGTGGTGCAGCTAGAAAAGGACCTCGCCACCATTTACAAAGCAGAAGGGAAAGTACAATGCAACTCTCCTGGTCTTACATACCAACTATTAAAAGCCTCGTCCAAAATGACAGAATTTCAGGCTCAAATCCTCATTTGCACCGATTTAAGGCAGCAATTTTACCCAAATAATCCTGCTTTTTATGAGAGCATCCCAGTCATGAGACTGACAAACCCTCTGGCACAGTTCTGTGCCTCTCACCATCCATGGCTCCAGCCTGGGGGCTGGGCACTCATGTACAGAAAGTGCATTTTGGTTCAAATCAATGTTCAAATAAAGAACATCTAACTCAGCTTTTATCCTCCAGGCCAAACAGCCCAGTCATGGTCACAACCTCACCCTATGATCCAGGCCAGGCTAAATAATGAATTCCCTGATGCTTCGATGAAAGTATAGCTTAGATGGAGTCACTACACCCACCTGTTTTGGTGTGGGAGCCAGGACTGTTTTTAACTGCATAAAATCCTCATCCCAGGCAGCTCAGAACGTTCACAAGCAAGATTCCTAAAGCAAAAACCAACACTGGAGAACCACAGACATTGATTTGTTGTGATCTTGATTTAAAATGAACCACAGAAACACAGAATCCCCAAATCATTTGGATTGAAAAGGACTTTAAAGACCACCTTGTTCCACCCCCCTGCCAGGGGCAGGGACATCTTTCACTAGCCCAGGTTGCTCCAAGCCCTGTCCAACCTGGCCTGGAACACTTCCAGGGATGAGAGCGAAACAAAGCACAGGAATTCTTGAGTCAGAGATCAGGAAGGTCAAGTGTCAGAGGAAGCAACAGCAGAAGTAGAGCATTCCTCAGATTCTCTGTTCTATACTGGGGCAGCACTGAGGTTCAGGTTCATTAGCACATTCTGATGAGTCTGGTGATAATGGCAGGACGTCACATCCTTCACCTGAGGAAAAGATGAAATATGGTCTGTGTGTCTATCTTGTAAAAACCTGTCCTGAAGCCCATGGAGCTGGGGAAGGACCAAGGACCACAGAGCCAACATGAGCAGGAAAGACACCCTCCCTGTGCTCCAGCACCTGAGAAACTGTTGCTTAAGAAAAATAAATAGACTTTGTTGAAGACCTGCTGTTCTGCTCCCCGGGCCTGGGAGGAAACAACCTGTTTGTTCAGAAATCATCCCTGCAGCTGGCTGGTATTTTAGAAATACAAGACTCTAATTTTAATACCATCAGAATTCTCCCAGGCTGCAGGTGAATCTAAGTTGCAGAAAGGGAGCCAGGTTTCATTTTACTTTGAAGTATCAAAACTGCTGACAATTAAACTTAATTGTATGAATAAGCTCCTTAACAGAATGTACTGCTGGGCTTTCATCCAGCTGAGTGCTGGCAGGAAAAGGGAAATCTATATGCAAGGAGCCTGCCAACGTCCCACAACCTGGGAGAGCAAGGCTTTATCACTCTTTAATAGAAACACATAAGGACCCTGATCTCCCTGCCTTTCCAAGAAAACCTCATTTTTCTCTTCCTTGAAGTGTTGTATTAATAGTGTTCATCCTTAACAACCTGCTTCTCCCTTGCCACATTTTCTTGCTGTTAAATTTCCAGCAAAAGCATTAAATCTTTACATAAGGTGTAATTATTGGCTTTGGCTCTACCTGCACTAACAACAAGCGTGAAAACTCTGAACAAAAAAAAAAGGCCAAATTTTTTTTTTTTTTTCCTGGAGATATCCTTTCTGAAATATTAATATTTGTTCCCTCTAGGGTGGCACCTTTATTTGCTGTTTCTAATGCAACCAGCTTGTTACTGTACCTGCCTCTGCAACAAGGCCTGCAGTGAGCAAATATGTTCCTGGGGCCCAGGGGTCAGTTCTTCCCTATTTCGTTTCTCTTTGCTTTAATTTTAATTTATTTTCCCTTACTCTAACACTTATGGAGATCTGAAGGCAACTATTCTGGTTGAATAAATCTAAATACCATTACCAGTAGCTGGATATAGCCTCAGCAGGGACTTCTATAACACTGTAAACCCACCTATTTTCATTTTCACATAAAGCAGGTTTAAGGAAGAGGCAGCTGACCAACACTGCACTGTGAAACTCAGAATTTTTGATCCATGAATCAACAGATTTTGTCTCCATGTCTTCTCATATGCTGTGATTTTATCACATTCTTAAAATTACTAACGGGACAAGTCCAAACCCCAGACCAAATGTCACAAGGCTGTGCAAGATTCTTGTGTTAATCAGTGATTTGTTTCTGGCTCTCATGGTGAGCAACGTCCAAAATATCTATTTCACATCTGTGAACTGTGGCAGAACTGAATCCATTTCCACCCAACAAAGAATCCCAGAGCCCTCACCCATCAAGACAAAGGTTTTGATTGAAATAGGGAATAAAATGTGGTCCATAGGGAAGTTTGAGGAGTCAGGAGAGTGCTTGGACACTGCAAGTGCTAGAGAAAGCATTAAATATTCCAGAAAGAAAAGCTCAATTCCCAAGCAAAACAAACCCCACAAAGCTGAGAACTGAAGCCTTTAACCCAGGGTTAGTCAGGACAGAGCATAAAAAAATTCCAAGTGCAATCTCACCAGTGTGCAGCCTTCCTGTAGTGGTGGATTTATCTTTCCTTTGCTTTGCCTTTGTGTATGTGCTACCCAGAATTTTAGTGAGCTTTCAGCTTGATTTTAATGTGTTTTAGAACAAATCAGACCCGCTAAATTGATTAATGAGGATTTACGGCGTTTTAATTATGGAGTGTGGTTTTGAATGATTTAAAGTCTGATATGAGCTCAGAGCAGTCCAAGATTCGGTGAGGAAATGAGAAACATGACATTTTGAAAAGGAAACCAATTTCCCTTAACTTAAACTGTTGCTCATATAAACCAAATTATAAATATACTCTGTGACTGTAATGCTACAGAGGACGGCTTTACGAAAATATGATTAGTGGTGCAATTTCCTTAGGTTTCAGATCCTTTCTGCTTTTCTTTGCCAGCTTTAATGCAGGAGAAATCAACATCCTCCCTTCACCCACCCGTTTTTCTTGATGAAAATAAAGCAACAAATCAAATCTACAGGAGAGCTTGGGGATATCCTGATAAAACTCTGCTGTACAAAGAGAATTCAAGACAGGGGGGTATAAAAGAAAATACAGGTGTAGAAAGGGTCAAGAAATGGCCGTGATCCCAAGGTTCTGCCTCACCTGGTGCCACAGTTCAGCTTGGATTGGCATCCACAGTTTCTAAGAAGCAAAACAGAGATGTGACAAAATTTTTTTGTGCTCCAAAGATGACCCCCCAATAATCTGGCAGTCAAAGACGCATCAAATAGGGCAAACACATTAAAGAGGCCAAGAGCTTCCTTTGAAATACCTTCTGGTGGGTCAGGCACAACATCAACAATAGCAGAACCTAAAGAACACCAGTAAAACCTATTTTGGGCTGCAGGATGCTTTGGTGCATTAATATGTGGGGTAGCAGTGGGACTGTGGGGGGTCTGCTTTGTTCTTTGGTGTTAGAAAACTCAGCTCTGCTAAATTTCAAGTAAAAAAAAATTTAAAAACAACAACAACAAAATCTGGTTTGCCTCATCTAGCAACTGGAAATCTGATGCTGCCTCTATTGAGAAATTGAGCTTTATTCTCATGAAAGTAAAGGAAAAAAGAATGAGTTCATTGGCATTCTCCTCACACAAATAACATGTGCAGCATTTCACAAAGGCAGCAGATAAAAGTAACATTATTTTATTTATCAGCAATGATGGGAAGGAAAATGCAAGTGAAGTACTTGCTTGAAAGTGTGTACTAAGATGACTTTGTGTGTGAAGTATTGGTTTCTTGGAGTTTGGCAACGATTTATTTGTTACAGAACTCCCTTCTGAATGCTGTTTCCAACACCAACATGACCATCAGTGATATGGATAAGGATTTTGGAAAGCTGAGGCTTTGAAAATTCATTTGGGAGCATCTCCATTAAGGATCATTAGAAACAGTCCCTGCATGTGCAAGGAAGACCTGGACCCAACTCCTACTGGCAAAAGTATTTTGGTTTTTACATGAATCTCCCTGAGAGCAGCAGGGAGACACAAAATATAGGGCAGCAATTTCCTTTTAAGCATTTTGGGCATTTTTTTACATTTTTCCTTGCTGCTTCTTCTCTCTCATGGTGCAGTCCTGAAGAAAACATTATAAATTCCCCAGTGCTCACTTTCTAGTGTGTATTTAATCTGTCTGCATTCAAATGGTAATAGATTGTTACAGGGATACCTTCACACAGGTGCCTGGTGTGTATAATACCTCTTCATTACAGCACTGAGCGAACTGGATCCTTTTTTTTTTTTTTTTAATATTAATCTCTTTAGGTTTTCACAAGCGGTGCCACACATCATAATTTGAAGCTCCCAGCTGATGACTCATTCCATTACTCCCAAGCCCATGCAGAGCAAAGCAAGAGACTGTCTGGCTCTCCAGCTCTGCTGGATAAAACCCTGTGTGCAACCAGAGCTTTGTGAGGATCCAGGGGAGGAAGCAATTTCCAAGGATGAGGCTTTGTTAAAGGCACAAAGAAGGCGGCTGAAATGCAATGAATGGTTTGTCTCCATCCCTGGCAGTGTCCAAGGCCGGGTTGGACAGGCTTGGAGCACCCGGGGATAGTGGAAGGTGTCCCTGCCATGGCAGGAGGAGGAACTGGATCAGCTTTGAGGTTCCTTTCAGCCCAAACCATTCAGTGTTTCTGTGATTCTCTCAGCTCCCTCATAGCCTGTTATGCCAGAAGTTACGGAGTAAATAATGTGGGCTCCATCAGGGGATCCCAGATCCCTGGGCACAGCTGCACCCACAGCAGTGCCCTGTGCTGGTTCTTGCTCCTTGGAGTGTGGTGGTGTTCACAGGGGTCCCAGGAAGAGATGAGAATCTTGACTCCATGTTTCAGAAGGCTGATTTATTATTTTATTATATATATTATATTAAAACTATACTAAAAGAATAGAAGAAAGGATTTCATCAGAAGGCTTGAAAGGAATAGAAAAAAAAAGATAACAAAATCTTGTGACTGACTGAGACAGTCTGGACAGCTGGACTGTGATTGGCCATTAATTAGCAACAACCACACGAGACCAATCACAGATGCACCTGTTGCATTCCACAGCAGCAGATAATCAATGTTTACATTTTGATCCTGAAGCCTCTCAGCTTCTCAGGAGAAAAAAACCCTAAGGGAGGATTTTTCATAAAAGATGTCTGTGACACTTGGAGAGCTCACAGGGAGCAAAGCCAAGCTGGCCCTCCCTGGGAGCTGCCCTGGGGAGGGAGCACAAGGGATCTGAGCCCCAGGGCAGCCAGGTGGTGACCAGCACCTCCCACCTCTTGCGGTATCCCAGCCTCTGGAATGACCACAGCCATCCCAGGGAAGCTGCTGGGGCTGTACCTGCAGCAAGGTACAGAGGGGATGGACGCAGGGCAGCTTTGCCACCCCATGGCCAGCTCCCAGCTCCTCCTGGCAGTGTCACACAGAGCTTTGTAGGACATTCAGCTGATCTCATGAGGACGGGCTGAGCTATTCCCATTACCTCAGTGAATTTCTGCAGATGGAGCAATAAGGCACCAGTCTGGTGCCTACAAAATTTGTACCTGATCTGAAATGACCCTGAGATGAAAGAATTTTATGGCCTTTTTGTTCCCCCCAGGAGAGCCTTAAAAAGAACTCCCCAACATAAAAATGGAGAAAGACAATTATTAAAGGCAGTAACTACAGCACTGGGGACTGTAACTAAGAAAGGTTCTCAGAAACAGGGATTTGGACATGCTGAGGAAATTCATGCTCCTTTAAACAGAAGCAGTTGTTTTGCGGAGATAGAAGAAAAACTCCACAACTCCTGTCAGAGTTGTAAAGCCGGTATGTTTTTATTTCAGCGCTGGACGCATGCGGAGATTGCTCTCCCTAAAAGGGCATGCGTACCTCTGTAAACTCTAGACTTCTTTTTATCCCCTTACAAATGCATATGCATACAATTCACAATAGGCTCATACATATTCATTTTACCAGTTTCGCAGTGACTTTTGCTGTTAGATTCTTCTTTATCAGAAGGAATTTCTTGTGTCCTTGTTCTGTTTCTGCAGTGTCTCTGTTTTTCTTTTCGCTGTCTTCTTCTTTATCTTCTTGTCTTTTACTGCAGCTTTCTTTCGGCCTTGGCTTGACACAGAAAAGGACATTTTACCTCTTTTCTACTCTGGGGTCTTTTACTATGCCTCATTTCCCCCCTTTCCTAGAAATAAGTAAATTCTTTTTACTTAATGCAGGCCCTTATGGCAATAAGTGTCTCTCAATGCTTTAACCATGTACATTTGATAAGGAGGTTAACACTGCCACTCGCCGCAGTATCTTACAATTCCAAATTAGCAATACAGTAGATAATCCTAAACTTATTCCAACTAATATTAACAAAACTACAATGGGATGACATGACTTATTAAGGATTCTCTCTGCAGTTGGTGACCATTGAAAGATCACATCTCACCAGTGATGATCTGCATTTTGTTTTATTCCTTGTAGAATTTGGGTTATTTCTTTTGTATCATGTTGGACAGTAATTAGGGTCTTCTTTCCACCTTCTTGGATCTCTTTCAAGATCTCCAGTAGGTTCTGATGCTTAATTAATTGTCTTACTAATGTAAGGTTCATCCCAATAGGGGTAGGTCATAACTTGTGATACATTGTATAGTTGGTTTTAATCAACTGGTGAGATGTCACAGGGGCTAAGTACAAAAAAATCACACCCGATAATCTTAGCAAAATTACAAATACAGAAATTAGAATGATTTCTTACTAGACAAAGTAACATCATTGCTATCAATTTTTACAGTAGTACAGGCAGTTCTCAAGCAGACACATCCTCTTCCAGTATATACGAGCACAGTTTTCTGGTCAGTGACTGGGTGAACTTCGAAGTGGCAGACACTCTGTTCAGTGTCTAAGCACACATCCTGGGCATTAATAGTATTGCTTTCACAAATGAATCTCAGCTGTTCTCTGATAATGCAGGATTCCAAGTTTACTGTTTGTCATTTTTCATTTATCTTTTGTGCCCACACCCTATGTTCTGAAGGGTAGAGTATTGTTTTTTCATGGTTTAATCCTAGTGCAATGATGGGATGGATAACATAAACAATGGCATTACGTATGGTAAGCACAAAGGCAGTGGTCACATTAGAAGCAGGATCATAGGTGAAATTTACCATGGTCCACCAGGATTGAAACTTCCTTTTAAAATCAATCACATTATCCCAGACAATTTTCCGAATTTCAGCTGGAAAATTACTTTTACCCTCTTCCAGTATGATCAGAGCTGCTGTTGCCTGCATCCATAACTGTGCTTGTATACAACTGAAAGCTAAAAATACATTATCTTGAACTGTACTAAGTGCTTCTACTATTAACTTGTGGTCTTGGTCCCTGACCTTTCTTCACTCTGGCAGTACTCTTGAAATCTGTCACTGGCTAGTTCCTAATGCCAATAGAGATGACTGTAAGGGCTGTTTCAATTTTGTTAGGCCACCTGCTGCAGTTGCCAATTTATTCATCAGTATTTCTGAATCAATTCCATTTAAAACTCCTAATCCTGTTCCTAATATTACAGTTAGGTCTTTTTTTATCCTGCTCCTGAGGTATGCCTGTCTTTGTAACCATGTTGTCCAGCCCTCAAAAGATGTTTTTTAGGAAGGAGGAACAGGCTGGCTGGATTTTTGAGATGTTAATTTGCATTAATAACTCGACACGTTTCAGAGACCATTCTGGATTGAACAATAGTTGTTGTTCGCCCACATTCCTCACTATGTAGGGGCCTATTTCGTACACCTCAGGTTCAAGTTTGGGTTGAGTCTGAACTATGTGAGTCGTAGTGTGGGTATGAGGTCCTGCTGTTGTAAAAAGTGCAGTGTCTATTTGGAATTTAAATGAAAGTCCGACAGCATCCCGAGCCCAAATGCAAGTTACTTCTACAGGCTGTATCAAGGTGAAATTACACCAACAGTCTGATTCATTTAGGCTATCACAAAGTTCCTGGTGTTCGTATACACCAGGAGAGGTTGAGACGCTAATTTCATCTGGTCTCTCATGAGCTGTCCCATTAATGACCTGGCACCCCACTTTCATTTCCTCTCCTCTGATCCCTTGAAGTGTCCACAGTTCCCGTTCCTGCCATTCCTGCTTCTCATATACCTGATTCCCATGGATTACTATAATGGATAGGCTTAAATCTTTTATCTCAGAAAGTTCTCCCATGGATCCAGTATACTGATGAAAAGCCTGGGACCAAGGCCATTCAGCATTGCTATGGATAAAGGTACTCTCTAATTCTAAAACTTCAATGATAATTACATACAAAACAATTCTGTAAATCAAAGTACGAACTACTCCCGACCGCAATGTACCCATTTTCCCGGGTAAGTTTTAGTCTCAGTCCATTGTCTCCTGGTATCACTCTCCAAGGGGCTTCCGGGGTCTTCTTCACTTGAGAGTGATGGATCCAGGCGTTCTGCTCCTTGATCTTGATTGCGGTGAAGGTGGTGAGAAGTACTTGCAGTGGTCCAGTGGTCTCTCCCACTGTGGTTCTAAAGTCTCTTCTGCAAGAGGCTTAACATATACATAATCTCCAGACTGTATGTTATGTACTGGTCTATCTAGCTCCCTGCTCCGAGCTCCAGCCACGTGTTTCTTAGTTTCTCTGAACTGCTTGCTTAAAGCCACCATGTAGGTGGCCAGTGCTGCCTACCCAATGTGGGTGGATATTCTCTTTTGTATTCCATATGGTCTTCCATAAAGCATTTCAAAAGGATTCAGCTTTCCTTTAGCCTAAGGTTTAGTTCGAATTTGCAGTAGTGCCAGTGGAAGAGCTTGGGGCCAGGGTAGATTAACTTCCTGCCCCAGTCTTACAATCTGCTGCTTAATCAAATGATTCATTTTCTCTGCTTGGTTGCTTGATTGGGGCAGTATGGAGTGTGAAGTCTCCAATCTATGCCCAGGTGGCCACGAATCTGTTGCACTACTTTGGAAATGAAATGTGATCCTCTATCTGAGGTTATTGTGGCTGGAACTCTGAAGCGTGGTATTGTTTTCTCATAATAAGACCCTGATCACCTCTTGAGCTTTGACAGTTCTGGTGGGGAATGCTTCTGGCCACCCTGAAAATATATCTGTCAATACCAGTAAATACCGATACCCCCCTTTCCTTGGGAGTTCTGAAAAGTCAATTTGCCACTGCTGTCTAGGCCCATGGCCTCTCCCAATCTGTTTGGCCTGGGGGTATTCTGGGGTTAGTCTGGAGGCAAGGATCACACTGTCGGTTTACCTGAGTAATAGTGGCATATAAATTCCTGACAACGATTCTTTCAATGTGTGTTCTAGAAAGCCTGTGGAAACTACTATTTCCAAGCCAACACTTTATTTCAATGTACTCTGTATCACTGGCAGCCTTGGTCATCTTGGGAAAGGAGCCGCACTTTATAAAAGCTTTTAAGTAGTTAGACCCCGGTGTGTTTTCTAGTGCTCCTTCACTAGTGACCACAAAAATGGGAAGGGATTACTAGCTCTCTTTCAATGGTAGCCCACCCCTTGTGGTTGTATATCTCTTTTGATTAGTATTATATTCTGGCTTACCTTTGAGGGAGATCTGTAATTACCTCACCCTTTGCTGCTTTCTTTGCCTCTCCATCCGCCAGCTCATTTCTTTCCTCTAATTCTGAGCTCACTCTCTGGTGTGCCTTAATATGCCTTTTCAGGCAGCTGAACTGCTTCCAGCAGTTTCTCCTTGTGAGGTTAGCGGTCCCCTCTTCTTCCAGATGGCTCCGTGTGCATGTATGACTCTGAATGCACTGTTGGCAAGGGTCCAGACTCCATTGCCTATCTGCAGGTAGTCACTGTGTAGCTGCTCCTGTCAGTGAACCAGGTTTCTGCATCGTCCAGAGGAGTGTCTTTCAAGTCTGGGCATCTGGAGTAGGTAGCTTCAATGGTCTCCAGGCAATCGTGGTGTACTGCTTCTCCTTGATTTCACTGAGAAAAGAAGCTGGGTTGACAGTATTAGTCACTACTATCTCTACATCATATTGCTCTACTATGATGGCCTGGTATTTCAGGAACCTCTGCGGTGAGAGCCAGTGGCTGCCCTTTACTGTCAGTGCTGCGGACACTGTGTGGGACACTAGCACAGTCATTCTTGTCCCAGGGTAAACTTGGGTGCCCCTTGAATATTCAGCATGATTGCTGCTACAGTTCTGAGGCAACCTGACCATCTTTTGGCTGTTGCATCTAGTTGCTTAGAGAAGTAAGCAACTGCCCTCTGGTATGGACCCAAGTCCTGACCCAGTATTCCCAGGGCAATTCCTTGTTTTTCATGGGAAAATAGAAAGAATGGTTTACTCACATCTGGAAGTTTCAAAGCTGGAGCTGACATGAGGGTACTCTTTAGCTGGTGAAAGGCCCGTGTGTTTTCTTCTGTCCACTGGAGATCTCTGCTTTCATTGGCAATAAGAGTATAGAGGGGTTTGACGAGCAGTCCATAATTATAAACTCACAGCTGGCACTACCTTGCCATGCTTAAGAAGGTTCAGAGTTCTTTCATTGTCTGGGGTTTTGGGGTTGGCATACAGCTTCCCTGCCCTAAAGTCCGTTGCCCAACACTCACTTTGTACCCCCGGTAGATTACTTTCTGTTTCATTACCTGTGACTTTCCTTTGATACTCTGTATCCTTGGAGTCCTAGGAAATTTGAAAGGCTTACCGTCTAGGCCACACATGCTTCTCAAGTGGCTACTAGAAGATCTTCTACATACTGCAACATCTTCCATCCTTCTTGTGGAGCTCCCTGGGACTCTGGGTTTCTGCAAGTTGTTCCTCAACTGGGGGTGGCAGAATTTCTGAAGCCTTCAGGCACATGGACCATGTGAGCTGTGTCATTCGGATGCAAAAATTTTTCTGGCTGGCTTTGTGGATAGGGAGGCAAAAGAAGGCATCTCTCAAGTCTAAAACAGTGAACCAGGTTAGTTTAGGTGTTAAACAAGTCAGTAAAGTACATGGATTTACTACCACAGGGTATAAATTCTTTGTTATCTTATTGACAGCCCTCAATCCAGTACTATCAATTATTGGGCTGATTCCTCCCCTGTCTTCCTTTCGAGGGAGGGCTGCTCAATTCCCACTGGTTGTGTTCTTCTCTTTAAGCTTCATTACTATGGGGTGGCATTTACACCCTCCTTAGTACGGCAGAAGCCCATACCCCCAAAAATACTTACTTACTTATTCTAATATCTCTCTATTAATGTCCTTCCTAATTTCAATGGCTGTTAATGTTAAGCCTAACATGTTTATATCATTTGCCTCCAGAGTAACCTCCTCATTTGAGAATGTTCAGTGAACATATACAAAAGCTTCTATGTTACTTTAAAGATTTCACAAAGGTATGTCTTCTCAGACTGGCCAGCTGTTCCCCACACTACAACATAAACATTCTCTACAGGCACTAAAGCTTTATTTAAAACTGAATATATGGCCCCTGTATCAACTAAAATTCCACCCTTTTTCTTCTCCCCCCACCCCAGCTTCTTCAGTTGTGTGCAGCTGTTTGTTAATTACCCCAGATCCAATGATGCATCACATCCCTTAAGCGCTCTAGGAATTCAGATGAAATCTCAGAAGGCCCCTGCTTGGGGAAATATAAGGCAGACCAATTTATGATTTTTTGGAATGGTTCTTCCCACTCTTGTTGCTATCTAGTCTTGATAATCTGCTGATATCTTAGCAATCTTCTCTCATGCCTCTAAATCAAGAGTGGTAAATAGAACTTTAAGCATTAATTTCTCTCCTTCTGGTCCTACTGCCTCTCGTAGTAGGGGCTTGCTTCCTTGGATTGCCAAAGGGGGGGTGGATGTGAATGGATATACCTTTGGAGCCTGGGTCCTCTCTCCTTTTGGGAGAGGTCTCCTTACCCTTCCTTCCTCACCTTAGGAGGAGTTTTTTTTTTTTAACAGATCATGTGTACTCATTTTATGAACTATAATCACTTTGTATTTCAGCATGATAATCTTTGTCTAACTTCATACATTGCTAGCTTATGCTGCATGCTGAACATGACATTTGATTTGCCTCCTCTTTTACCTTGTTTTCCTTTTCAAGGGCCAAGATCCCACAGTCCCTTTGCCATTCTGGGTGATTTCTTAAAACAAAAAACATATTAGCATACAAAACCTCATCTCATTTACCTTCCCATTTTAAAACAGCATTAACTGCAATGAGGTATTATAAAGCTTTTTATTTTCTGAGCTGCCCCTACTGGCAGCTTTGTTCCAGTGGGCCCTCTCCCAAAAGGGGCTAGTTAGGAACCTCTTTGCTCTGGTCAGTTCTTATTCCCTTCTCCTTATGCTACCTTGTTTCTCCCCAAGCCCTACAGTGTCTCTTCTCAGTTTTTCCCTCACACACAGATCTCCAGGTGGCAGATATCAGATGTGATTACTCACACAAGCTTTTTAAGATTTTAGGTTCTGAATCAGCTTGAGCAGAAAACTTTAATTTATACTCGGGGCATGTGCCCTGACGTTCATTAGAACAGCACGGCCAACGTCCCTCACAGGCTCTGTACTGCAGGGTGCCAACTTCTTGATGCATCAGAAGCTCTCAGAAATCCTTGTAGAGGCAGGCTATTCTATTTAGAGTTCCATGGGGAACTCCAAATCTCTACTGCCCTGCAAAAGGCTGTGCTTGTTACAGCAAAAACTTTGATATGCCCGCAAACAGAGACACATACACACATCCCCCCTTATCTCAAGTTCATTAGAGCCAGGGCTTGGATTGCTGTGGGGGGGGAATTCTTGGAATTCCTTTAATTTGCTTTACCACAGTTAAACATAAATCACCATACCATAGTTCTTCTGTGTAAAATGCCACTCTTGTTGCAAACAAGATCTTAAAATCCCTGCAAACGCAAACACCACTATACGGGGGAAGAACCACACAAAATCACTGGGAAAGAGTGATATCTCCTCTCGAAGTGCCCACTTTTCCCAAAACAACAAAGCATACAATAATTCAGCATTTACTCACATCAGCTTTCTCTGGACACAATCAAAATAACAGCACGCAGTAAAATTCCAGAGACTAAGCCCAAACTCCAGGGCAGAGAAATTCCCTGAGCTCGTACTCACAGTTAAAATGTGCTAAATTTACACAAATCACCACATTTAAACACAATAAATATCTTCACTACTGTCCAAGGTCTCTTCGCTTGTTCCACTTCTCCGCGGGGCGCTCCCTGCCCCCACAGCCTGCCTCAGCCGGCGCCTCAAGCCTCACTCGGCCACTTCAGACACGGGTAGAACTCACCTCCTGCACCATGGGTGAGCTCACTTGTTCGCTCTCTCTTTCACATGCCACACACTTGCACGATTACAGACACATTAACATTAATCACACAACATATTAACCATACGATGATACAGTGTCCGGACACCACACACACACACTCCCGCCCCATCAGGAGTGCTTTCTTACACATACAGACACACACACACTCCCGCTCTATCAGGAGTGCTTTCTTACACATCTTAGCCGCCCCATCGGCAGACACACACACTCCTGCTCTATCAAGAGTGCTTTCTTACACATACACACACACTCCCGCTCTATCAGGAGTGCTTTCTTAGCCGCCCCATCGGCAGGCACACACACTCCCGCTCTATCAGGAGTGCTTTCTTAGCCGCCCCATCAGCAGACACACACACTCCTGCTCTATCAGGAGTGCTTTCTTACACATACACGCACACTCCCGCTCTATCAGGAGTGAACATTTCCCACACACGGGTCCACTCGACCTACTCTGGGTCGCTACGGCCGCTCTATCAGCAGTGGAACCCCTTCTCCCGTTAGCCGCTCCTCTGCCGCGCTATCGGCTGCGACCACGGGCCCAACACTCAGACGTCTCTGAGTGACTTACTTGGCCATCCTATAATTCACCCTTTTCCTCCCCCCTGGGGCCCCTCTTAATACATACCGTATCCTCCGCAGGCCAGCAGGTCCTTGTCTGTCCTCGCAGGTGGCAAGCCGAGACGAGCGGAGCCCCTCCAGGAAAATCCTGGGGCGCGCCTTGGAGGTCCGTTTATCCCTTCTGCCCCTGCGGGGACAGAGAGCTCCTGGGCTGGCTCGCCAAAATGTTTTGCGGAGATAGAAGAAAAACTCCACAACTCCTGTCAGAGTTGTAAAGCCGGTATGTTTTATTTTCAGCGCTGGACGCATGCGGAGATTGCTCTCCCTAAAAGGGCATGCGTACCTCTGTAAACTCTAGACTTCTTTTTATCCCCCTTACAAATGCATATGCATACAATTTCACAATAGGCTCATACATATTCATTTTACCAGTTTCGCAGTGACTTTTGCTGTTAGATTCTTCTTTATCAGAAGGAATTTCTTGTGTCCTTGTTCTGTTCTGCAGTGTCTCTGTTTTTCTTTTCGCTGTCTTCTTCTTTATCTTCTTGTCTTTTACTGAAGCAGCTTTCCTTTCGGCCTTGGCTTGACACAGAAAAGGACATTTTACCTCTTTTCTACTCTGGGGTCTTTTACTATGCCTCACAGTTGCACATGTGGCAGTGCATACAGACAATATGTTTCAAGTGTTTGGGACCCTGAGAGATTATTGAATGCTGCACATTACCAGGTGTGAAGAGAAATTTAAGGAAAATAACCCAAATGGAAGATGGGAGCAGCAGAAAAGTTCCAGCAAAGCTGGAATTACCTGAAAATAAGCAAGGGAACTAGGAGGGATTTATGCAGCTCTTCATCAGCATAAGGAATGCTGTCAGTGGAAGGAAAGGAAGAGTACAGGGATTTCTGACAGGAACAGGTCCTTACAAACTCCAAGTGTTTCCTCTTCTCTCCTGCCACCTGTGTTCAGCTCTAATTGAAAACTAAAAACAGAACGAGAGAATTTGTACAGGAACTCAAGATTTATCCAATACTCCATGAGCATGGGCCCTACCAACCTCTGTTGGAATTACAGGATAAATTGCTTCCATTCATTTTCCTTAAGCAACTCAGGCCTTTTTTCCCCATAATTAAAATTATATCTATTTTATTCTTGGAAACATTTGCTTGGAAGGCACGATCCAGAGTTATTGGTGGCTAAAATGCAGAGCATTAAGAGAAAACAGGAAACTTGATTGCTTAAATCTTTAAAGTCTGGAGAGAGAGCAGAGGGAATTTGGGTAAAAGCAAAAAGACACACAAAACTTAGTATTGGAAGAGCTTCCACATCTTGACTGATTGTAATTACTTAGAACTTGGATTTTAATAATTTTTGTCTGTTAAGCTAAGTTCTGGCTGGGAAAAGGAAAATATATTATTAGGCTTCTTCCTTGAAAAGGTTCTGTTTCCAAGATACTGGGAGTATGGAGAGACTTCCAAAGGCAAATTTCAGTTAGGCACAGTCAATTAAAGCTGAACAACAGGATAAAAAGTCTCCTGGGATAACTCTTGGCCCTGGTGGTAGATGAACACCATATAATTAGCACCAAGTTGGCTCTGCCTGCAGAACATTTGACAGAGGAAAGAGCTCCCTCCCTGCGATCTCCCAGCAAAGCCTGCACTGCCCATTCCTGGGTGTTGGGGAAAACCAGATTAAAAATAAATTTTTTTTTTTTTTTTTTTTTTTTTTTGCTTCCTACATCCTCATGTCCTTCCTGGAAGGACTTTAGGAGCATTTTCTCCTCTGTAATGTTCAACTTTCCTGTGAGAGGTGTCACTCTGCTCACCAAGGCAGTGATGGCTGGCAGAGCTCTCCAAAAAGCTGCAGCAATCACTTGAGACCCTGGGATAGCAATCAGCTATGCAAAATGACAATCATCTCTCACTTTGTGATATCTTCGGAAGAGAAGTGAGAAAAACACGATCTTGGGTGTTTTGGTAAGGAAACCACACGATAAACAAAAATCTCTGCGGCTCTGCACGGCGTAACCTGGCAGCAGAAACTCCCTGCAGCACACTCCAAACTTCATCTGGAGCAGCCTGCATTCTGAAAACAAAGCTGGGGAGAGTTACTACACACTGGAACATCCCCAAAAACCCAGAAAAACGAGTGAAGTTACCAGGAAAATATACGTGTTGCTTTCCTCAAGTCTGTGCATAATGTAAGACATCTCCAGTATCACAGCACTACCAGCCAGCAGGGAAAGGAGAGGATGAATGAAAACTCATCTCCCTAAGCTCTGGATGGTAAAAAATACATATTTTTAAATAGATGTTTCCCAGGCAGTGTTCAAGGCCTGGGTGGATGGGGCACTGGGCAAACTGGTTTAGGTGAGGTGGGGGGCTGGAACAAGTGGAGCTTTAAGGTTCCTTCAAACCCAAACCATTCTATAATTTTATAACACTGCAGTCAATATATACTTTTGTAGTGCTCTTGTCACAAATCATTTCTGAAGGGAAAATTGTAATGTGACAAACTGGATTTCTGGTATTGGAATGAATCTGGCTGGAAGAAATGGGTAAATCAATAAACCAGCAAAACTCCTGTGTGCAAATAGCCAGAAATTGCCTGCAGAAAATCACTTCTGAGCCTGCTGGCTCTCAGTAGTGCAGCCACCACAGCAGCTCCAGTGGCTGTGAATTTACAGCTGCTCTCTTCTCCATAGTAACTTAAGAGTCTGCCTGCACACAGAACCACAGGATCCCAGAATGGTTTGGGTTGGAAGGGATTTAAAGCTCAACCAGTTCCACTTCCCTTCCATGGGCAGGGTCACCTTCCACTATCCCAGGGTGCTCCAAGCCCTGTCCAGCCTGGCCTTGGACACTGCCAGGGATCCAGGGGCAGCCACAGCTGCTCTGGGCACCCTGTGCCAGGGCCTGCCCACCTCCTCAATAAAGAATCTCCAACCCTGTGGTTTTCTCTGAAGGAATTTCAGACATTTTACTCGACAGATTAAAAAAAAAAATAATAAATTAGAAGTGGGCTACATTGCATTTACGAGAGGTTAAAAGCAGGTACAAGGGCACTTACAACAGAGGAGAACAAATTGCAGCTCTGCAGCCTCGCTCATCCACACTGACACCTCCAGGTGCTCAGCCTCCCTGGGAAAGGTTAAAACGTTTCTCTTAAGCACAGTGCTAATGGCAGTAATTGGGAGGTACCATCCTGAGTGCTGAACCAGCAGAAGCCCCGAGCTGGCCACAGGAACATCTCCTAATGTTCAATTAAGATAAGGCTCAATTATTGTTCAGTCTGCAGTCTCTTTTTTTTTTTTTTTTTTTTTTTTTTTTTTTTTTTTTTTTTTGTGGGTGGAAGCTTTGAGATCGATATGAAAAAAAAAAATATATATATAGCCCATGATTTCTGTACCACTGGAGCCCTATTGAACATCTCTCTCCACTCAGCCCTCGTGCCTGATTGCCAAGCACGTCGCTTCTGGAAACCTCTCCTCCTGTTTCAGTTCAGTGCTGCTGCCTGGAAGGGTCTGTTTGACACTTATCCCTGGAGACTGGCTGCCAGTCAGCAGGGCTGTGCCTGCAGCTCCTTCCCTGCACATGGAATCGGGTGTCCATGAGGGGTCCCTGCCCTGGGAGGGGACAGGGGACAATTGTGCCATGTGCAGGTACCGACCCAGGCAAGGCTCTGAGAGAGAAACCAGCAGGGGCTGGGTTTGGGATGGTGCTCCAGGTGCTCTCATGCTCCTGATTCATGGGAAGTTTACAGAAGCCCTGAAATATTCCAGAAATATTCCAGGAATTCAGTTTTTACTTGGGGAAAATGGCCATAATAATAACAAACCAAAACCAGAGCAAACCAATCTGAAAGCACTCGTTCAGTTACACATTAGCAGTGGCAAGTTTGGCTCATTTTTTAACATGTACCCAAAGTGACATTTAATCTCCAGATTAATTCCAATTTTATTTCAAAAGATGAAGGGAAACTTGGCATTTAAATTAACCTTCCAGCCCAAACTGATGGGTTTTTTTTCTCTATTCTCATTCACTGAGAATGCCGGCACACCTTTAATTACAGCTTCACCCCAGATGATTATTCTGCTCCACTTTGCAAACTTGGCCAAGAAATCACCAATTCCACGGCTTTTGTGTCTTTGCACATCTCACAGCACCTCCAGAGCAGAAGCAGCTCCTCTGAGTCCCTCCCTGCTCCCCAGCAGGCTGTCCCCACTCAGGGACAGTCCCAGCCTGGACTTTGGTGGCCCCTGGAGAGCAGAGGGATCCCGGTGGAAAATCCAGACAGGGGATGAGGACGTTTCCTTGCTGCCCTCCCGTGGACATGCCATGACCACAGTCACTTGTGCTTGACTAAAAATCCCTGGCTTTGCACAAAGAGGTCTGGCTTGGCTCTCAACCTGGATTGTTTTCTCTCTTCAAAAATAGTTGCATTTACCAAGAAAATCGGTGTTTTTATGTGGAGGGAACACAGAGATGTTTCTAGATCATAAATTTTAATCTGAAATCTCTCTGATACCCAAAGATTAATATTTAATGTCTGTTCTGTAATGTGATTTCTACAGGCCAGTCTTTTATCTTCAAAACTTGATCAGCATAGACCTACAAAAGTTAGCCTTCAGTATGATAACAATGCTTTATGGACACAGTGATTCCTGAATTCCCTCTCTGTCTCCCACTGGCAATGATGGTGTTCCTGTGAGCCTCAAAAAATGAGCTAACACTTTTAATTCTCTATTTTCTCTTCAGCTTATATTCAGTACCACTGAGCATCAAGTGTGAAATGCTAGGAGGAGCCAGATCAGTGCCAGGACAAGATGAGAAGCAGTACCTTTGCAATTGAGGTCATCATTGAAAGATTAAAAAGAGACTGTGATCTAATTCCATCTGTTAAGTGTCTAGGGACTCCATGTCTAGTACATGAGAATGCTGTCCTTATAATAGGAATTTTTGAAAGATCTTCAAGAAATACAGCAACTTCCCAGTTAGTTAATGAATCTTTTTTTTTTTCCAAATGTCAGTCAAATACCTCACATGCTCAGAGGCTGATATTACATACAACAGTCCCATGAACCAAATCCTTCCTCTGTTTTAGAGCTGCTGTAAAAATTTATATTCCCCAACAAATCACGACTTTGCCTTTTCTCCTCCTGACTTAAACAGCGAAGGAAGGGAGAATGTTTCAACTCCAGGCTGCCCAGAGGAAAGAAGAACAAAATGCTAAATTGACTCAGTGTGAAAATGTCACCTTACCCTGGTGCAAGCCCTGGTGCTCCCAAGAAGCAGAGGTGGAAGGAGCCAGCTCCAGATGTTGGGCGGTTTTCCTTCCCCAGGGGAGGTAACATCAAGTGCTGCTCTCAGGCTCGGGGCTCATTGTGGGAATTGAGAGTGCTCCATCCACAACTGCCTTTCTGGTGTCTTGATATAATGCAGGGGAAAATCTTGCACCACCAACTCTGAAGAGCTGCTTAAAGAATTATAAAATCACAGGATGGTGTGGTTTGGAAGGGAATTTAAATCCCATCCAGTGCCATCCCCTGCCATGGCAGGGACACCTTCCTCTATCCCAGGGTGCTCTAAAACCCATCCAACCTGGCCTTGGACACTTCCAGGGATCCAGGGGCAACCACAGCTTCTCTGGGCAACCTGTGCCAGGGCCTCAGCACCCTCACAAGAAAGGACACACTTCCAGTTTGGAAGCATTCTGGCCACAATTCCAGTCTGGCAGCAGCTCCTCTTTCCTAGCTAAAGAATTGATTACTTCCCAAACAATTGTTACTTTTTCTCTTGCTAGCAAGTAAACCCTGGAATGAAACACCTCAGACACCCAAAAATTCTGCAGAGCCCCATCCTTCTTAAATTTGCAGTAGGAAGTTTCCATTGGTTTTGAATAAACCAGATAGTGAGTGTGAGTAGTGAGGGCTCATTTCTAATCTGGAGTGAGTTTATGGACAAATCCAGCTAGTAGAGGATAAAGCTGCTTATACACTGACCTGTACTCACACAGCTGCTGCAATCATCTGAAAAAATAAAAAATCCCAGCAGAGCCAGGAGTCAGGTCATGGCTCTGGTATCAGCTCACCCTCCTTGAACAGACTGCAGCCACGTGAGCGTTTTGGTGCCCATGATCTACTGGGTTCAAAAAAATGTGTGTGCCTTAACTTGTGCCCTCTGGGAAGGCTTTTTATAGGCTATTCTTTGAGCAGCTGTCTACAGGTAATCCTCAGGTTTCTCTGGAGGTGTGGAACACAAGCCTGCGTGGGACAGTGATACCCACACAGGCACTGAGCTTTGCAGCTTGTTCTGATTTCCAGTACAAGCCTGACTGGATTTAGTGAGTGATGTTTGCCTCTCCCCAGCCTGCTCCACTGGCTCCCCTGAAAACCTACAGCCTTTACGCTTCCCCAGCCCAAGTTAGACCAGGAAGACGTGTATTCTTGGCTTGTCACAGTGATATTTTCTGAAAAATCCCTTCGCCAGGATTTCTTCTCCTGGCAAGATGAGAAGCCTCAGCTTCTCCATGTTTTGCTGCTTTGGAATGTGATTTGGAGAACTGTTTACCCAGCATGTGAATTGTTTTAACTTAATGACCAATCCCAGTCCAGCTGTGTCGGGACTCTGGTCAGTGGCAGATTTTTATCATTCATTCTTGTTTGGCCTTCTGATGTATCCTTTCTCTTTCGTTAGTATAGTTTTAGTATATCATTTTCTTTTAACATCATATATTATATCATATATTATAATATAGTATATATTATTATATATTATATATTATTATATATTATATATTTTTATATATAATATATATTATATATTATTATATTATATATTATAATATATATATATAATAATAATATAATATAATATAATATAATATAATATAATATAATATAATATAATATAATATAATATAATATAATATAATATAATACATTATCATATCGTAGCAGCCTTCTGAGAACTTGGAGTCAAATTCTCACCTCTCACCTCATCCTGGGGACCCTCACAACACCACAACATTGGCTTCTGTACAAGGTCAGAGGCTTTTGCCAGTTTTACCCATCCCAGACCCCTGAGAGGTGGGAAGAGTCCTGGCATTTCGTTCCTGGGTGTATCTGCAATGCACAGTCTTTTCACACACTCATATAAAACCTCGGTTCCCCTCGTGTTATCATGGTTGCTCAAACAAAGGAAATTGTATCTAAGCTGAACACACATGGTGACATCAAATCAGGAATGTCCAGAAAGCCAACAGCAACCTCACTCTTGAAAATATGATGACAAAGAACATTTGTTACATTTGTTTAAATTAGCGTTCTACTGCTTTTGAGGTTAATTGCCAGGTGGGAGCAGTATTTTGGTTGATTGTTCTTTACCCAAAAGTTGGCACATCTTAACTGAAACCCCAGGTGCAGGACCACAAATGCATGTAAAATTATCCTTTCTTTACCAGCCATATTCCCTGGCTCCTTATTTCCCAGATTTCCTGTGAGCTTGGGTCTACCCTAGAAGCAGGAAGGCATTTCCAAAAGTCAGGAGCTTTGCTTGGTGCCAGAGCATGATCCCTGCCAGCTGCTTCCCTTGCTGAGCAGGAGCACAGGCACAGCAAGGACATGTGCTGCACTCCCCAGGCTGCCTGTGAACCATGACATGGCACTTCTGAAGTCACCTCCTTTCCAATATTTGAGGTTTGACTGTCCCAATGCAGGAAGCAAGAGCTTATTTTAGCTCTTGGAGCATCTCAAGAGCTTTTGGAGATGGAAGGCAGAGAGGAATAAGGGACAGGAGCTGCAAGTTCCTCCATCAGGGCTGATGCTCAGGCCTTCAGAAGTACAACGGGAGATCACAGAATAAGGATACACCTTTCAACATCACTTAAGGAAATTCCTTATCCTTATTAATCTGTTTTTGTGAGATTCCATTTTGTCCCAAAGTCAGTGACAATTCCAACAATCCACCCTGGATGAGTTCAGACCAGGGGCTCATCTGTTGATTCCCTTCTGGTTCCTGCAGATTTTTCTGGGATGTGTTTTTCTATAATGTCTGTCTGATGTTATTTTTTTTTTCTGTGTGCATAATATTCTTTTCATCCCCCAAATTTAATTTTCTAACTTGTTGGCTTTATTGCTTAAAATTTTAGTAGAGGTTTTGGGTGTGCTGCAGACAAAATAATAATTTATACTGTATCAGTCAGTATCACTCCATTGTCTTAATCTTTCATAATGGTTTTTCTGCAGCTTCCAATTTTCCTCCAAATAAAACAAATTACTTAGCAAGTGGAATATCTTCTTGTCATAATAATTTAATATTAAAATGTCAATAAGATTTGGTACACACAGCAGAGGGCACAGAGGTACAGAGGCAGAGCAGAAATGAAGTAAACTTAATAAAGTGAGTGAGAAGGTACAGTGGGGATTGGGGTTGGCTCCTGCACTGGATATGAAAGAACCTTTTTATCCTGCAGTGCAGCACAATCATTGTGTAAGCAATGAAATGATTGCAGGAGCATTTCTTGGTGCTGATGCTCGCTGACACTTGGTCCAGCACCAGTCCTGGGGGAGGGAGCAGCCCTGGATGGGGACAGTGGGTGGCACACGGAGGGCAGGACAGGCTGGGCACACACCCTGCCCTGTGCAAGGCAGTTCCATGGCTTGTGGGTGGCTGGAAGCTCCAGTCTGTGCTTCAGGACCCTGATCCAGCCTGCTTGGGGCAGGATTGGTGCTGGGAAATCTGAGCTTTGCATCAGCAGGCAGAACTTAACACTCACTTGTGAATGTTCTCATGAAACTCCAAGTTTCATTTTGGTCAAATTCTCTTTCTGATCCAAACTCAACAGATTGCACTGGCAGACGAATGCTAAATGCTGTGAATTTATCTAGAACATAATGAGCTCCCTAAAAATGTCTGGAAGCCTCAGGAGCAGATATGTCCTTTCCCCAGCATGAGGTGGTCAGCAGGACATGCTTTGGGAGCAGTCCTGATCCTCCTTGGGCAGCTTACACTACACATCTTTGTGAGATGAAAGTGCAGAATTACAATGACAAATCCAGACTAATTCAGGTTGGAAGAGACTTTAGAGGTCACCCTGCCCAACCCACTTCTCAGAGCTGGGCTAGCTTCAAACTAGCATAAATTCAAAAAGAAGCAAATTTGCATGAGCTCCAGGACCTTATTATCTGTCTCTGCTCTGTCTCAGGCTAGAGGAAAAGCTGCTCCTATATCTAAGCAGCCTTTTCTCTCCTGCAGCTCTGAAAATGGGTGTTGCATTCACAGCTGACTCTTTCCACACAAATATATCACCATTTGAAGTCCCCATTTTCAGCACCTAGCATCTCCTCCTGCTGAAACAAGACATAGGGCTTGATTTAAGTGCTCAGTTTTTCGTAATCCCTGGGAGGGAACAAAAAGGAGAGCTGGAGAAACCCTTCTCCCTCTTCACAAAGGAATACCTTACACTGTAGTTTAACTCTGCATAGCAAGTAAGCACCACTTTTATGTCATTTTAACCAAAGACTGACAAGAGTCAGCTGAAAAATGTCTTGCTTTGTCCTGAGGCTTTCCACAAATAATCCCAGGGGTTCCTGGGATGCAAGGGATGGCAGCAGGACACCAAGGAGCTGCAGAAACGTTCCCACCAACTCAGAGCATCAGAAAGTTTGATGAAAGTTGGTTTCATTTTCTGCTCACATTGTTTTTTACCAAGAATGAATAGGAAAGGTCCTCCATCCACTCTGGGAGGTTTTTCCTTATTAACTGCTGCCCTCCTATGTGTTAAAATAAAAGTGGTAAAGTCCTTGGAACAGTCACAATGTTGGATGTCAGGATGGGTTCGCTGTCAAGAGCTGTAAACATAACTTCTAGAAAAGGAGGATTTTTTGAATCCCTGTGCCAGTGGAAGGCTGTTTGCTGCTGTATGGTTTGTTTTCCAGTTCTGACTGTACCAGTTTAAAATCAGTCAGCACTTTTCTCCAGGGCTCATTCCACAGGACTAATTGCTCGGATAATAGGGAACTGATGCTGATGTTCAGCCAATACTTTCCTCTCCTCCCCAGTGGGCACTATCTGGCTGCCACCAGAAATCCCTCCCTTTCTCTATCTACATGTTAATGCTTCTATCTACATCTTAAATACTTGTTGCTCACTATAATTCTCCCTCCTCCATCCAAATTTTAGCTCAGCAACACAGCCATAATACAGCTTTTATTTATCACATAACTCTCTGTCACTCCTTCTTAATTGCTTCTCATTTGTTGGCTCCTTCCTGGTGTTGAAGTGGTCATAACAGAATACAATTTTCTACATATGCCCAGCTGCTCTTTTATGGACAATATTCATATCTTTCCTCCCTTTCAAGCCTCAGCTCTTTCAGACCTGTCTGGTTGACTTCTTTGCAGCTGTGCTATATTGCCAAAAAATATTCTGAAATATCAGATATTTGGGGTTTTCCATATTGCCTCCCCCTGCTGAGTGTGTCCCACCTACCAGCACCAATCAATCCCAACTGCAACCCATCCCTCCAGTGGTTTCATTGCACCTTGCCTCATTTCTTTTCTCTCTTGGTCCCTCAGTGTTTTTCCCAGAATGGTTTTCCCATTGTTGTTTGCTACGCCTTCCAATTTGGGCATCACCTGGGAATTTAATTACTGCATTTTCTACCTGCTTTTCCAGGTCAGTAACTGTGAATTTGAGCAAGACTGGACATAATAGGAGTCCCTGAGGTACCTTTAGCACAGCTTCCCCTAACTAGGCCTTGCAGGCTGATGTGGCACAGCTAACAGCTTCCTGGGAATGCTCAATCCATGTGGAATGACTCCAAGGAATTAGACCAAGCTGGTTTTTGAGTAAGGGTTTGTAAGTCACTGTATAAAATTATTTACTGGAGTCCAAAATGACAAAATAAATGTTTGACATCCAAATTTAATAAAACAACTAACCCAGCAAGCTCCTTCAGTTAGAAACATCAGCTGCTCTCCCTTCTATATCCTCCTCTCCTCTGGGATTTATGCAGGTCCCCTTATGGACTGTGCATCATTTACCTGAATGAATCACAAAACACTTTGGGTTGGAAAGACCACAACAACCATATAACTCCAAATCCCTTCCAGAGGGAATGCCAGCTTCCTTCCAGGCCTTTTCAAGATTTCCCATTCCTGTCAGCATCCTGCCCTGTCTGGTCTGTCTGGGAGCAGCAGCACTTTTGGCTGAAGGGCAATGCTGGGTTTCTCCTGCAGAAGTGCAGCCCACCCTATGGCAAACCCACCCCAATGGTGCATCCACACCACCAGATTTGGTCCAGTCCTGAGGTGGACTGATTGCAATAAAACTAAACAGAATGAGCCTTACATCCCGCTCCCCAAAAGTCTGCTCACTAACAGGGTATTATTTGTCAAAATTTTGAAGTTCATTTTCAAAGAGATGTCCTATATGTGAGTAAATTCTCTTCAGTTCCTCAATCCTTTTGCAAAGAACTGAGAAAAACAGAACGAAACAAAACAACCCAAAAATTATTTGTAGAATCGTTCAGAAAAATCTTTTCAAAATGTGAAGGGAGCTGAAAATGATTTCAAGACTCCATGGAGCAAGATTGATAAATAAAGTATAAATTATGCTCTATTATCTACCTATCCCACAGAGTGGTGCTGCATCCCACAGGGCACTGTGTGCTCATCCACGGGCCAGGACTGCATATGTATAAAGCTATCACCAATTCATAGCAAAGCCTAATGGAGCAGTATTTGGAAAGCACTTGGGACCTTCAATTAAATGCATTACTTTTTATTATTTCCCTTATTTCCCTAACACCTAGAGGAAAAAAAAAAAATTCAGGCTGGTAACCAATTGCAGACCAATTAAATGTGAGTGTGTGGCCACGCCAGAGCAGCAGAGGTGGGTAATTCTGCATTGCTGACAGGAGGAAGGTGAGCTGGAGAGGCCACACAGCTGCCTGGGCTCTGAGGCATTCCCAAATGGCATTCAGGAAACATTTCAAGGGGATCAAAGCCACCTCACGGGCGCTATACAAATTCACCATCATAAACACTGAATAATACATTACACTAATCTGATTGCTATTGACTGCTCCAGTTGCATGTGTGACCTTGGGCATACATTAATCAAAGGCAGCCGTTCCTGTTTCCATCCTGCAGCCACGAGCCAAACTCATCTCAAATCTCCTCCAGTCCCTGGATCTCTTTCTGTTCTGTCTGATGTCACTCGGAGATGGAGGCTGGTGGGAAATGGCTTTTTTCTGTCCTGCCCTCTTTGTTTGAACACTGTGGTGGTGTTTGAGGGTCCCCAGGATGAGGGAAGAGATGAGAATCTTGACTCCATGTTTCAGAAGGCTGATATTATATTATATTATATTATATTATATTATATTATATTATATTATATTATATTATATTATATTATATTATATTATATTATATTATATTATATTATATTATATTATATTATATTATATTATATTACATTATATATGCTATACTAAAACTATACTAAGGAAAGAGAAAGGAGACATCAGAAAGTTAGAAAGGAATTAAAACATCTTCTGACTGACCAGAGAGTCTGACACAGCTGGAGTGGGATTGGTCATCAAGTAGAAACAACCCACATGGAACCAATCAAAGATGCACCTGTTGGTAAACCACCTCCAGACCACATTCCTCAGCCATCAGACAGTTACTGTTTGCATTTCTTTTCTGAGGCTTCTCAGCTTCTCAGGAGAAAAATCCTAGCGAAAGGATTTTCATAAAATATGTCTGTGACAGACCACACACAGGAGCTCTCTGATATGGAATAACAAAAACACACACCTCTGTGTCCACCCAGCACTCCCTGAACCCAATTTAGCAAGTGTAGCAATCTGAAAGAGCTTTGGAGCTGGAGAGTAATTGGTTTCCCAGCAGAGACTACAGCTAATCCCAGAAGCTCTTTGGAATTTCACCAGACGTGTTTATTGTTTACCTTAAGAAATGAGGCCTGGTTGAAATGAAAGAGCCCATGGCTGACACCTCCCTCACAGTGCTCTGTGTGTGTGTTTGCTCACAGCAGCTGCAGCAAGGCTAAAACCCAAAAAACCCCATCCCTCATCACTTCCCTTTCCCTTTGTCATTAACAGGAGACAGGGAATACAAGAAAGAGCTGACAGCGTGTTGACAACAAACAGAAAAGGCATTGCTTTGCCTGCATTGATTCCCTTCTGTCTCCCCAAGGCTATGAGATGATACTTGCAGCATTATATTGCAAAAATCTCGCGCAGGTGCTCCCTGGTTTGCTGCCTCCTGCCCCGAGGTGCTCTTTGAGTGTGGAGAGCCTTCCCCAAGGGTGTGTTGAAGCCCAACAGCCAGGCTCTCTCAAAGCATGGTGTAACAAATATAAAATCAGACAAAACCTCAAAATAATCTGTTGAGCTGGGTTTGATGTAGTCTCAGACCATTGGCATGCAAATGCATTCCTTTAACAGCTTTATTCCTTCACTTGAGGCCAAGCATGACAGTCAATAATTTAAAGGCAAAGGACTGAAAGAGGCTGGGATTATTCCCCAAGCAAGTGTTGCAAATGTAGACCATTTCTATTTAAATTAAATTTAACCAAGCTATGGCAATACTGATACTATATGAATAATTGGCTCTACACCCACAGGTACTTGCTTCTTAACTGTTGGGTTTAAAAATAAATAATTTTTTTAAAAAAACCTTTCAATGCTTCTACTAAAATTTCACTCTGTGCCTTGTCAGAGAGCGCTGAGAGCAAAGTGCTGAAGAATACCTGGGCATGAAGGAGATATAAAGAGGAGGAGGTTGTGTGGCTCCTCCTGTCAGTCCAGCACTTCTGCCTCCAGCTATGCAAAAACACACGGAGAACTTAATTAAGAGGGTCCATTTTCTCTACAAAGCCTTTTATGGTCCCTGGCCTTTGCTCAGATACATTTACTTTTCCATCAGTCACGTCAGAACCTCCAGGCTGGGGCCAGGGGACCCCCTGGAAGCTTTCTCCTTTATAAATTTTTCACACCAGTTCTATTACCTGGAGTGGACTTTCACTCTGTGAGGGTGCAGCCTGATCCCCCCAGACCTCTCTCAGCCCTCTCTGCATCTGCCACAATGAAGAATTATAGTGCATGCAGACCACTCTTCCTCCTTTTTCCATTACTCAGCAGCTCTTCAGCACACAAGGGAGAGCTTCAGGATAAATTAATGGATATTTTAGGACATCTGAAGAGTGGTCTTAGAAAAATGCATCAAATTTTGCAAAGAGAATCTTCAGGTTATGTCAGTCCCTTGAATATGACCATGAATTACCATCAAAGACTGCCGTGGAAATAAAAATGATGACAGAGTTTTGGTGTCTTTGTGGGTTTTTATCCAAGTGACACAACATGAAATGGTCACACATTGGAAATCACACTGCTAAGGGACATTTCTTGTTTCTCTAGGACTTCTCCTCACATCCCACAAGGAAATTTTAACTCAGCTCCCATATGGAGGTCCACAAGGGAGGATTGCTGACTATTGCAGACAAGGATGTTTCCAAACTAACTGTAGGAGAGAAACTCCAGGAATTCTTTCACCTGAAATCCAGGTTCAGGAAGAAGAATAAAGGAATGGCTGAAGACTACGTCCTACACTGAGTGACTATTTTGTATTCCCATGAGTCAGGCAGCTGATCTTTTTACTCTGCCCTCCCTTTTCACCAGAACAGCCTGGAGTTGTGGAACCTCAATTTCACTTGCACAAGTCTAAAGCCAGCGTAACTTCTGACTCTTGTGGGCATTACTTTTGATTTATACTCATGACGCCGGGCAGAAAATCAGATCAGGGGAATATAAATCAAACAGAGATCAATATCAAGCATCAAGGTACTAATTCTATCTCCTGAAACAGCCCTTACAAGCTGCAGGAGGCCAGGAGACAATTCCCCTGGCACAGGCACGGCAGATTTATGTGGAGCTGAGGTCCTGGTGCAGGGGAGATGTTGGAGGTGGAAGGGGATGGGTCTGCACTTCATGCTATTAAGAATCTCTGTCTGTCTGGGCTGTCAAACAGTCTGGGGGCAGCTTTGGTAGCTTGTCATAAATCAGCACACCCTGCACTGGGGACTGGGGATGACAACCAAGTTGGTTTAAAATTATTTTTCACTGTGGTTTTTTGCCTCCAGGAACCACAGAGTCTCAGCCTTGCTTCTCCTGATGGGAGGACCACAGAATAAGGAGTGGCTGAGACCTCTTCCCCAAATCCAAACCCTCCTGAATGGCATGGCACTGTTTTCTTTATCTTCTTCCAGTGACACAAGAGCAGCAAACCTGGTCTATAAAGTGTGCTGGAATGTTTCATGGCTGCAGCAAACGTGCACTGGGTGGAAAAGGCTGAGCCACAAATCCACAGGAGGACACGGTTCAGGGGTTGGGAGCGTTCTGCAAGCAGCCCACAAAGTGCCAGGCAGATGTTCACACATGCCAACAGCTTGTCTGGTGGAGTCTTAATTTGTTTTTTGGAGCTGTAGTAAAAAGGATGAGGTGCTCTTTCTGCTTTCTGCCAGCATGGGTAAATGTGACTACATATATTATCACAGCCTGAAATCAAAGGGCTCGGGAGTGGAGGAGTGGGAGAGGACTGAAAATCAGCAAGGATTTTGTACATTGGAAAATTTTACACCTTATTCATCAAAGCACAAATTCAGCAGTTCATTGCTTTGTGGAAAATTTTTGAGAAATGGGATTGGAAAGGGAAACTTGTTTGGGGGCTTATGGGGGGGCTGGTAGGGAGGGATTGATGGCATGTTAAATAGCAATAGCTGATTGCATAATTAAGTAATAAAACTCTCCAAGTAGTAATTGTAGGACATGTCAAACAGAGTTATAAGGAAGGAGGCCAAAGGCCAAGTGATTAACCATTGGAGAAGTGTAACAATTCCCTGGAAATGCCCAGCCCAGAGCGCTGCTGGCGCAGTGAAATACACTTTGTAATAAATGGCAAAGAGTAGGACTGGCTTTACATTCTGAGATGATGGCAGTGCCTCCCATCAGTCTCCCATCTCTCTTTCACCATGCCAAAGAGTCAGGACAGCTGCCAGGGCCTTGGGATGGGGCTGGGCTCTGGATTTCTTGTGGTGTTCCTGGGAAGCTCAGCCTTCTCCTGGCTCGGAGATGGGCCGTGGTACCTGGTGTGATGTGAGCCCACCTCTCCCAGCACTGATCCACACACAGCCATTTGATTTTGTTCTGGACAGCTCTGGAAGTGTTTTAGAATCTGCTCTTTGCTGGGAAAGGTGTGGTGTCTGTCTGGGACGTATCTCAGATATCTACCGGCACACACACTGAGCATAATTCCTGTTGCTGTAGATTTCACACAGAGAGGTTTCTACTTCATTAATTCCAAAGAATAAAAAACCCACCACCCCTGATCTCTATCTCAGTGCAGAGATACATAATATTGTATTTTCTCTGAAATTCATTCTGCCTGCTGATCCAGGGGCAGAGGCAGTAAATCCATTCATGAACTAAGACACCTTCTGATCATTCAGACTTCAAGATCCCACAGCTGGGCTGAGCCCAGGACTGTAAGGGTTCCTACCTGTTGCAGGTTACTGTTCAAATGTACACTTGGACACCATTTATACAGATGCCAGCCCATCACTGTCATATTTTCTGAAAAATCCCTTCACCAGGATGTCTTCTCCTGGGAAGCTGAGAAGCCTCAGAGAAAAAGGAAAACAATATTATCTCATTTGCTTCTCCTGTGTTTTGCTGCTTTGGAATGTGGTTGGAGATTGTTTATCCAACATGTGAATTGCTTTGATTTAGTGACCAATCACGGTCAGGCTGTGTCAGACTCTGAGGAGTCAGTCATGAGTTTTTAATTATCATTCTTTGTAGCCTTCTGTAAGTATCCTCTCTCTGTTCTTTAGTATAGTTTAGTATAGCATTTTATAATATCATAAAATAATAAGTTAGCCTTCTAAGAACATGGAGTCAGATTCATCTTCCCTCCCCATGACAGGGGACCCCCAAAATACCACATCAGTCTTCTCTTGAGCATCACTCAGTGTGCAAAGAAGGTCTAAACTATTGATTTTTAGTTTCATCTTATACACCTCCTGCTCAAGGAAGAGGAGCACTTAACTTACCTTCTTTAAACCTTCTGCTATTTTTTATATCTCTATCATCACTTTGCTATTTTTTCTTTCTCTCTGTCATCGCCCCTTATTCCTCTAATGTCTAAGATATATAGTTCTAATATTTTAATCTTTCCACACACTTCAACTTTCTGTTCACTTAATCATTTTCATTGCCTTCCCCAGACCTGTTTTATTTCTTCTCTCTCCTTCCATAAGACTGGAGAGCAAAGCTGAGCAGAGGATCCATAGTGTGGTGTCACTTCATATTACAGATAAGGAATAATTCTGTGCTTTCCTCGAGCTTTTTCTTAATGCAAACCAACATTTTGTTTGCTTTTCTGGCCACCACTGCTCACTGAAGGGATGCCTTGTTGGCAGTGACACCTTGTTGCTCTCCTGCCTCCCTACAGTTAATTTACCACACCTGAGCAGTTTAAATTGTTTCCCTTTTCCTTTCACTACGCTTCACTTCTGCTTACTTGAGCTGAGCGGATCCCTGGTATGCACTCCACCCAGCTCTTTTAGAGACTCCTGAAATGATTTATCATTTCACTGATGCCTTTGGCTGTCGAAATCCTTATTTTGGCTCGCTGGTCCTGGAGCATCCCACCTCCAGCCCTGCCCTGTCTGTGTTATTCCCCTTCCCCTCACAAGGGAGCTGCAGCTGCCTGCTCTGCCAGGAAAGGTTTGTATGACACTCTTTAAAACCTCCTTGCAGATGGAAATTTTTGAAAGCTCCTGCTCTCTCCGCTCTGCTGCAGGAACACAAAGAAGTGTAATAGGCTGGAGAGAAATGATTATTATTTTTTACAGCACGGAGCAGTTTTTGTCCGTGAGATCAGATTAAGCAGCATTTTATCATCACCATATTTTTAGCTCATTTATTTGATTAAAGTAAGTACCATTTCTCTTTGCTTTCCAGGTATTTCCTAATGAGAAATTCACACCTGTGATGTACCTGCCACTCCATCAGCAGCCTGTGACACTGCATTGTACATAACCCCAGAGAAGCAGCACACTTTGGCTCTGTTTTCACATTTAAACAATGCAGATCACGATATCGACCTTGTTTTGTTAAGGATATTGAACCCATCCACAGCAAAAAATAATGTAGAGATCTTTTTCTCTAACCATGTGATGAAAAAGCCACCAGATTATTCTGTTTTTCTGTAAAATCCGTTCTTAAATCATTACGATAACAATTTTCCATTAACCCTGCTGACTGTAAATAAGCATCAGTGCAAGAAAGAGAGATATTGTTATTTTCCATTTGGAAACCTTCATAAACACAGCCTTAGGAGCATCCAGAGGTGTTGAAACACAATAGCCTGCCTGTGGACTTCCAAGGAAGTGTTCAGCAGATGTGTGGATGTGGCACTTGGGGACATGGTTCATTGGTGAACGTGGCAGTGCTGGGTTAGTGGATGGACCTGGTGATCTCAGAGGGCTTTTTCCACCAAAATATTCCATGACTCCAAGGAGCCCACAGCTCATCACCCACATAATCCTATATATGCTAAAAGTTCTATGTCCCTGGTGCCACTCTAAGATGTTTATCCCATTTCTGGAGTGTTACCAAACCTTAACATTGACATTTAAATACAACAGATTATATAAACAAGTGAAATGTGCTACTCCTTTCAATTAACTCCTCACTTTACCAGGTAATAAAAATGCCTGCCTTCCTCTCCCTTCAGCCACACTCTTCCTTTGTTGTTGCAGGAAAGAGCCAGAAGAATGTTATTTCCTGTGCTATTTCCTTACTGTATTTGTGAGTATGTGCATAAAAACCCATTTTCCTCATCTCTGCTCTCTCTTGGGTCCTATTAAACACAAACTGAATTGTGGGCAAGGCTGGGGAGGATGGAGAAGTGCTGCACCTGTGTCTTAGAGAGAGCTTTGTGGCACAGCTGATGGCTGAAAAGAGGCAATAGTTATTCCAGCATTGTGGTATTTACCTCTGTGAAGGTAATTCTGGAATTTGTTATGTGAGAATGAGGCAAGGATTCTTTAATAATGCACAAATTAAAGGAACTCGAAGCGTTAGCATCATTGCCTGCTAATAACATTACAACACACCTGTTATGAAGTGTGTGCATATATCACATTTCCAGCTTCCAAACAGAAGCATAAACACCATTAAATAGAAATTTAATTATATAATACTGTTTAGTGGCTGGGTTTATGCTTTGGCTGTGTATTAAGCAATGTTCCTGAAGTACCTATCTTCACAAGCGCTGGAAAAATTAAACCATTAAATCGATTTCACAAATGTTTACTGTGCAAACATGACAAAAACTCTGCAAATGCAGGGAATTTATTGTGGGGGCCAAGTGCTTCACTCATATGGTGGACACACTAAATACCCTCTTTTAAGTCTCAAATCTGCATTTTAGGAGATACCTTTCCAAACAGAGGAGTTTGCTGAGCTGGACATCGAAGATTAGGCAAACTGGCAACCCAATATAAATGCAAAGCTTATTGAAAGAAATTTCCAACTATAGAGCTGAGAGTAAAATTTTTTTAAAAGGCATTTAGTGGAAACAGGCTTCAAAATTCAGCATTTCTTTGTTGGTGAGAATACTGAGACTTTCTAAAAGTGCTCCTCTCTTCTTGCACAGAGAGACAGAGTGGGTCACCCTGTGGTCCTGGCATTTAGAAAATTCCACGTGGTACTTTTGGTTTCTGGGAAACGGTGAACTCTTCAGAACAAATGAGGGTTTTTGAAAAGGCAGGTTTTCCACTGAAACGGGCATTTCAGGTGCACAATGTGTGTATGGAGTACTCCAGATGTTACAGTCTAAGTGCTCCCCCGTGTGTTTGCTCTCATCCTTCTCCTTGAGTTTTGGCTAGAAATTCCCTACAAGCTTAAAAGAATTAGATAAAGCTGTAGGGGGGGAAATCAGCAGGTTTCAGCAACATTTCTAACTCATGTCTATAAAATATCACAGAAAAAAAACCAACTTAGATATTTAGGGTTCTTAGTCATTGTCACACTTCTGTCTCTCTGGTCTCTCAGGAATCAGTTTGAATTACTCCACGGGATGATTAAAGTGGTTTAATTACAAGATCAGGTCTGTGTGGGATGGGAGAGGTGCTAATGGGAATTCATCTCCAGCTGGATGTCCCCAGGACTCTCTGGTGACTGGAAAGGGCTCAGAAGAGTGAGGAGGAAAAGGGGAATTTTCCCCTTTTCCTTGGGGCTCAGTGGGGCTCTCCAGGAAGATCCTGTTAAGAATAATCCTACCAAGGGCCTGGCCAACATCCTGAGCAGGATGGAAGGACCATCCATTGCACAGGCTGGTCATTTGTGCCACAAGCAGACATCTTAAAATTCTTTTTACTTTTGTTGCTTTGGGTTTTTTTGTTGTTGTTTTTTTGTTTTTGTTTTTTTGGGGGTTTTTTTGTTGTTGTTTTTTGTTTGTTTTGTTTTTTGGTTTGGTTTTTTTTCCTTTGTTTTTGTTTTTAGTTTGCTGCTCATGATTAGTTCTGGCTGCAGAGGAGCCCAGGAGCACTGGGCTGAGGGGAATGGGAAGTTTCCAGGCTGTTCTGCAGGAGCAGGGGCAGAGGATTTGCACACCCAGGCTGCAGCACTCGCTGGGGGTTACCTGGCACAGCCCTGGGTGAGAGGTAGATGTGTCTGAATTTTCTGGCTGATGCTCCCCATCGATTTTCCTGAGACAGCCTAGGCAAATAATTTAAACTCAGTGCCTGAGTTTGCTTATGCCTTCGATGAGCAATGGATGATATAAAGTGGCTGCCTCCCACAGACCCCATGAGTCTTTAATTTATGTTGGTGAGGTGACTGGAGCTGTTTCGCTCCAGAGCCTGTAACTGCAAGACGTTGCTAATAATTCACCAGCAACAAGTGAGCCCTGTACCTGGGGATAAACATTTAGATTTGTAGCAAACATTTTTCACCTATGAAAATAAAAGTAAAATTTGCAGCTCCAAGTCCATATACCTTGGAAAACTCTTCCAAGGTCTCCTGTTCTGTTTCTGTCCTGCAGGCTCCAGCTCTCCATCCCTGAGCTCAGCTTTGTAGAGACTAATCCTTCCCTCTGCATGGAATTACATGGATAATTGTGCAGATACTCTGTGTCTTCTAGCAGATTTACTGGGATATCTCACACCACCATACAGCAGATCCCTTTTATTCAAATCTTCAATCAATTCACTCGGGCAAGTTCCTAAGCAAATGCAGGAATACATTTTAGCTGAATTTCAGGGGATACTTATTGCGTGTTAAATACCACTAGGCAATTATTTAATGAGGTTTAACAAGTATGTAATAGATACATTACTTATGACCTAGATGTGAAACCTCAATGAATATGTTTAATCAATTGGCATTCAATTTACATACATTAGGTTTTTCCTGCAGCACGGTGCTTTAGTTTAGCTCTCTGTCCAACAGACCAGCCTTGCAGACTTGTTAACCACTTGCTGTCCATAATTTAGGTCCAACATGGTACCTATAATATACCAAAACCAAAAAATTAACATCCATCATGCTCTTGGTGAATTTATTGACCATAATTACTCATTTAGAAATGTAAATCCCATTTGGTTCATCAGTAAACTCAATTACCTTCTCTATGTTCCCAGCTCTAGGGACCTTTCTGTGCCCCAGGCTGTTGGGGCCATCCTTGTTTTCTGATTCAACAAAAGAAACTGGCTTGTCTCTTCTTTGGGATGTCAAGGTTTTCCCTGGCTCTGCAAAGGTAATGTAGGATTAAAGTGGAATTTAAATGAGCAGTGCTGATGGATGTCCTAGGGTGGAATTACTCACTTGAAACATCACAAACAACCCAGAATCTCCTCTGCCTCTCTGTAGTGCTACAGTTTAATTAAAGCTTAATAAGGAGCAACTGGGTCTTTGTCCAGCTGTATTCATTAATTTCAGTGTAACTTGTGGCTTTGTTCTCATCAGCAGTAGAAAAAAATCACTCTCCAAAAGCTGTAAGAAATACAGAAAGCCCTATTAAATAACATTGAAAGCAAGCATAGTGGAGGACTGATGAGAAACGAATGAATTTTCACCACTCTGAAGGTTCCTCAGAGCTGTGCCAGGTGGAGATTTGGGAACCCCCCAGTTCTGTGAGAAAACAACCCAAATCTTGGTGTGCTGGCTTCAGAATACTGAAATACTTGGGTTAAATCTCTACTTGCACTGTGGAGATTTGGGAATCCCCTCATCCTTCCCCCATGAGCACAGGCTCACAGTCAGACCTTGTTCTTCACGTGGAAAAGAGCAAGGGAAGGTAAAAACCATGGGTGATGTGAATAATATTTCTGTAACCTGCTTCATTTTGTCATAGACCTCTCCCTACAGCTCTCTTAAGCCAAGTGACACCCAGAGCTCTGCAATATTGCTCCTAAACTGTGTCCTTGGACCCCAGTGTCCCTCCCCATCCAACTGGGCATCACCATTGCTGCCCAAGGAATCAGGCAGAACTTTTTCAAAAATGGGGAAATGGTTCTGTGAAGACAGTGGGAGAAGTGAGAAAACAGCCAAATCTTGGTGTGCTGGCTTCAGAATACTGAAATACTTGGGTTAAATCTCCACTTGCACTGTGGAGATCTGGGAACCCCCTCATCCTTCCCCCATGAGCACAGCCAGCCAAACCTTGTGCTTCACATGGAAAAGAGCAAGGGAAGGTAAAAACCATGGGTAATGTGAATAATATTCCTGTAACCTGCTTCATTTTGTCATAGACCTGTCCCTACAGCTCCCTCAGCCAAGTGCAATATTGCTCCTAAACTCTGTCCTTGGACCCCCGTGTCCCTCCCCATCCAGCTGGGCCTCACCGTGTGCTGCACAAGGAATCAGGCAGAACTTTTTAAAAAATGGAAAATGGTTCTGTGAAGACAGTGGGAGAAGTGAGAAAACAGACAAATCTTGGTGTGCTGGCTTCAGAATACTGAAATACTTGGGTTAAGAGTACATAAAATAGCAGTTTGGGTACAATTCCTCCTTTTTCAGGCAGACAAAGCCTCGGTGCATTCTCAGGGAAGAGGAGCAGAGGTAAAAATATTGCAGATCCTCACACATCCTCTTGGAACACCACGGAACACAGCCCTTGTGCAGCAGAACAGCTGTGTGCCTTTGTCCAATTTTAATTAATATCTTTATCTTTCAGTGGGTTTCTTGGTGGAAATTCTGTGACTCTGGCTGATTTGCCAGGTTCTGTGCTTTCAAGCTCTGCTTCCAACACCAAATCTCAGAGCTGCAGGCAAAGTTTGGTGTCAAGATCTGAAGGGCTACAAAGCAAGAAGATACATTTGTTCTTTTCTTCTGCAGAAAGGACACCCCAGAAGATTAAAGTAACTGGATTTTGATCAGTATTTCCCATTTGCACTGGGCTCTTTACGAATTGAAATGTAAAAGGTCAAAGCTCCAAAAGCATTTTTCATTTCTAAAGAGGTTTGTTCACCACTGTAATTTAATAGCCATGCCAAAGCTGATAAGATTTTGGAATCTGTCCATGGCGTGTATTGATGTCACAGGTCAAAAATAAAGGCTTCAATGTAATTTATTTCTCCAAGCACAGTGAAGATAATAACTCAAGCACAGAGCAATATGTTAAAACTAAATTATATTCAATAAAGATGACTTATGCCAGTCTTCTAAAAACTAAATACACTTGGCTCAATTTGAATGTGCTCATTACTGTGGCGTGGTGGCCTCCAGGAGGAACCTGGCCATGGCACAGTGGCCAGTGGAGGATCCTGGATGGACACTCTGGCACTGCAAAGGGCAGGAGGCTGTTGCTCCTTTCTCTGTTGAAAATCTGACTTGAAGGAACATTTTCCTGCATCAGCTTCTCCTTCTGTTTTGCTTTCTGCTGGCTGGAATGATGCATAAGAACAAAACTTCGCTCCTGCTATAAATAGAGGCCGTGCATGTGATGCAAGGGGGAGGAGAGCAGATGCTGCACACACAGCTTCAGCTGCAATGTCAGGATTTAACACTCAGGGAGGGCTGGGGGAAGGGGGCACTTCCAAAACAGTGGGAAAGAAAAGCACCAGTAGAAAGGGTGCAGCAGAGGCAGCCAGGTAAAGCCTTTCTGCTGCTCTTAAAGCATCTGACACTGAGGTTCAGCAGCTGGTCCACTCTTAGACTTGGTCTGTCACAGACACATTTTATGAAAAATTCTTTTGCTAGGATTTTTCTCCTGAGAAGCTGAGAGGCCTCAGAAACAAAATGTAAACAGTAATTATCTGCTGCTGTGGAATGCAACAGGGGCATCTGTGATTGATCTCATGTGGTTGTTTTTAATTAGTGGCCAATCCCAGTCCGGCTGCCTCAGACTCTCTGGTCAGTTGCAAGATTTTATTATCATTCTATTCCTTTCTATTCCTTTCAAGCCTTCTGTTGTCTCCTTTCTTCTGTTCTTTAGTATGGTTTTAATATATCATTTTCTGTTAATATAATATATATCATAAAACAATAAATCAGCCTTCTGAAACATGGAGTCAAGATTCTCATCTCTTCCCTCATACTGGACCCCTGCCAACACCACCACACTTGGTCCATTTTAAACACCACCACTCTTAGACTTGGTCCATTTCAGCCTTTCAATCAGTGCTCTGAAAGAGGAGGCTGACAAGGATGCTGCTCTCCCCTGTGGATGTTTACTGGAAATCTGCAGGAAATCCCACATTGTCACCAGTTCAGTGTGGAACTTTGACCCCAGAGCAAAACAGAAGTTAGCAAGTTTCAGTACCAATCCCAACACAACTTTCAGCTTTCACCCTTTTTTTTTATAACTCTTTTAGGACGTTGCCTCTGCTTTACAGTTTCTGTAGATGACTGAGAGTTTCCCTGAATGCCATAAAGAGGGAAAGTGACTTTTTCTGCAGTCAGACAGTGAAAGAATAAGGGGAATGGCTTCAAACTGAAAGCAGTAGTTTCAGTATAGATATTAGAAGGAAATTCTTCCTGTGAGGGTGCTGAGGCCCTGGCACAGGGTGCCCAGAGCAGCTGTGGCTGCCCCTGGATCCCTGGCAGTGCCCAAGGCCAGGCTGGACTTTGGGGCTTGGAACACCCTGGGACAGTGGAAGGTGTCCCTGCCATGACAAGGGGTGGAATGAGTTGGGCTTTAAGGTCCCTTCCAACCCAAACCATTCTGGAATTCATTCTATGTCTCTAATTTGAGGTAATGAGACTTGGTTTGTACTATGTGCTCCTGGCTGGGTGCCACTGGATTATTTTAGGCTGCAATTCCTCCTGAGAATTCGTGAAGTCACAGAAAGAATGTCTTTGATTTTGGAGAATTTTAAAGGTTTATGTCACTGGTTCAGTTCTTGAGACTCTTGCAAGAGATGAAGAGACAAACTGGACCTCCCAGCTGGGGGTGTGGAGCTGCCTGAGCACTGGAGACACCACCAAGGAGAACATGAAGTGAGAGACATCCCAGGGAGAGGCAGAATTCCTGTGATCCCAGCAGGCAGGAAAATACCAAGGAAGTTGGGCACTGGATAAACCCATAGGACCTATGATGAGCTCTAAGATCCATAAAACAATAAATATAATATAATCTGTTGCTGCACTCCCTTCCAGTCCTGCTGGGAGCAGCAATGCCCCTGCAGCAGTTTTGCACTGAGCTTTAAATGTTTAGGTCATGTGGATGCTTTGGTGTTAGGAGAGCACAACCAATAATTTTCAGCAATTTGCATGTCAGAAGAATTGCTTATAGCCAGGTTTCCAGCCAGCTGATTGTAATTTATCTACCATCACACACCTACAAGGAGCCATGGGGAGGGGAGGCAGGGTCAGGTCTGGAGCTGTCTCCAGACTCTGATGAAAACCCAGGCATGAGTTCCTCTAAACAATGGGAGATTTCTGCTGAGAAAAATCAACCACTGTGAGGAAAAGCAATCAAATGGCTGAGCTGATTATGAAAATGCACAGGGTGAGAGATTGGTGACATTTCCCCCACTCTCAGCTGCAGCTGCACAGCCACCTCTGGTATGGACTGAGTGAGGGGAGAGGGAACCAGAACTTGCATGGAAAGGTATGGGACTAAACTACAGACCCAAATAAAATCCTAATTCATTAACCAAACTGACAGTGAAAGCTGTAAGACAAGCACAGGATCAATTTCAATTTGAACTAAAGAATAAATCAGCTGCTACAAGGCTTTGATTTACAGGTCACACATCTTCCTGCAGGATGTTATCGAGCAGCACCAGCCTCTGCCAGCTTACAGGTAAATGAACCTAAAGTCAGGGGAGGTGAGGTCGTATAGAGACTGTGTGAGAGGCTTGAAACAGCACTATCAGCTTCTCCAAAATACCCTCACAAAAGCAGCAGAAGAAATCCTTCATAAAACAAAGAGCAATGCTGGAAAATGCCACACAAATCAAGACAAAGTGAAGGAGATGGATCATGAAGGCAAAGGGGCTTCTCAAAGAAATGAGAGGAAAGCATTCACTCACCAAGGTTTATATGGTCAGGTTACAGCACCTGGAGCCCCTCTCAGGGATCAACAATGGAAGATTTTTGATAGCAAAAAGCAAAAGTTAAGTGGACAAACCACTTCTAGAAAGCAGCAAACAGAAACTGCATTAAACTGTTGGTTTTTGGCAAATAAACTTTGAGCATTTAGAAAAACAAAAGTTAAACACTACACAGAAAACTCAACAGCGGTTTTCCCAAAGTTGAAATCCATCAGTGTTACTGGAATGAGGATATGTGCTGGAATGGAAGAACAGAGGAAATCTTGCAACTGTTCTGCAAAACCTGGAGCCAGCAAAGCCCTGCAGGGAACAAACAAAATCTCTCAGTGAGATGCTTGAGCACATCCAGAGAGGGCAACGAGGCTGGAGAGGGGCTGGGAACACAAACCCTGTGAGGAACCCCTGAGGGAGCTGGGGGTGCTCAGCCTGGAGAAAAGGAGACTCAGGGCTGCCCTCATCACCCTCTGCAGCTCCTGAAAGGTGCCTGTGCTCAGCTGGGGCTGGGCTCTTTCTCCAGCAGCACTGACACAACCAGAGCACACAGCCTCAAGCTGCACCAAGGGAAATACAGGTTGGAGATTGGGGAAAAGTTTTTCACAAAAAGAGTGATAAAGTTCTGGAATGGCTGCCCAGGGAGGTGGTGGAGTCCCCATCCCTGGGTGTGTTTAACAAAGCCTGGATGTGGCACTGGGTGCCAGGGTTCAGTTGAGGGGCTGGGGCTGGGCTGGACTCGATGATCTTGAAGGTCTCTTCCAACCTGGTCATTCTGTGAATTCTGTGAATTCTGTGAAAAAGAAATGGTCTGGTAAACTGGGAAGGTCTGCAGTGTCTTTCTCACCAAACTAAGGGACTTGGCTATGGGACAAGAGGGGTGAGTACTGTGGTTTAACCCATAAGAACACACATTTCTGTGATTCTGTAAAAGATGTGTAGATGTGGCACTAGGCTTGGTAGTGCTGGGTTAGTGGTTGGACTGTGTGGTCTTAGAGGGCTTTCCCAACTTAAATGAGTCAATGATTCTATAAACCATGAGAACAAATCAAAACAGCATAAGTTATAATTTTTAAAAAGCCCAGAAAGCAAGAGCCCAGTCTCCAGGCTCAGGGAATTACCATCAAATAGTGTCTAGATTGTAAAAACCACCTGGCAGTGCCCATGGCAGAACATCTGGAGGTGCAGTACAACACAAACACAGATGTGCCTCTGTCAGGTGCTGTCCCAGGCCAGGCTGAGCCAGTGGCAGCTTGTCTGCCTGATGCTCAGCCATGCTGAACTCACAGGTGACTTTATCCACACCTGCCACTTGGCAGTGCCACCAACCTCATGGCAAGAAACAAATAGCAAGTTTCCTTGGGAAGTACATAATGTGCTTACAACGACAGCTACGCTCAGAAAAATATCAAATATTGTAATGACAGCATCACTCCTGTAAATGACAGCTTAGCCAACACTGAAGTGAGGACCAGAAGGCAATGCAGAGCTGTGGGGAAAATACTTGTAATATTCATGCTGCAAACAAGCTCAGCTATCACTGCAGTGGTTTCAGCCTCAATAACAGCTTTGGAAGGTAGGGATGACAATTAACAAACTTCTTGGCATGTGTTGGCAGCAACAATCTCCTGTGCTGTGAAAATTTCAGAGAGGAAATAATGCTGTGAATTAGAAGATGGTCTCTGCCTCTACCATCTTAAAAAGAAATATTTGGTTATTGAAACTCTGTAGATTAGCATCCAAAAGGGCATTTTTGCTTTTTTCATTTCTCTGTTAACATATGAATGTGGAAACTGAAAATCCGTAGTGGATATAGGCAGATATGAAATAGCTTTAAGAGCAAATGCCACAGAAACTCTTGATAGCAAATATAATTTATTTCTAAAAATTCAGGGAATTACCAGATCTCTAAAGTTATCCATAGCAAACAGCCTGATGTGTTTGCTAAGAAGAAAGTCAACACATCTGTCCACATCTGGAGAGCCAAAAGAAGATGTGAGGGAAATGTCTAAAAGGTCCCTTTCTAACTCTATTTAGCCTCTCTTCAGAGGAGAAAACTTACTGTGTTTAACAGTATAAGCTACATGCAAAGGTAGGCTGGAGACTGAATGTCTTTTAAAAATTGCTGGGGAGGGCTGAAATCAGTGCAGTGGTGTGAGAAAAGAGCTAAAAATAAATGGGTGGGCAGGAGGGATAGATAGAGCAGGGAGCTGCGAGCACTAGAGGAGGAAGGAACCAGTCCATGAAGGGAACCCTGGTGTCAGTGAGAGCCCTGAGGAAGGGCAGATGCACAGGGAATCAGTTCAGGAAGCAAGGGTAGGAAAACCAGGTGAGTAGGAAACCAGTGAGGTGAGACATTTTGGAGGTGTCCATATTCACAGGGAAGAGACCAGGACAAAGGGAAGGGAAAAGTAAAAATACTCTGCAGAAAATGAGGAGGCTGTTGCAGAGAAGCAGCCCCAGGGTGGGGAAGGGCACAGAGCAAAAACTGAATTGATTGTGGCCTGGAACATATGGAGGGGCAAACACTCAAAGGAGAAAATTGCTGCTGGAAAGAAAAAACAGTGATGGGCACGAGGACAAATGACCTAAATAAGCCAGGAGTTAATTTGAGCTTGAAATTTGAGGAAAATTGATGTAGTAACAAGTGGAGGCAAACCCCTTTACCAGTAATGTGAAAGACTTGTGGTCTGGATTGTGCTGATTCCAGCAGGACAAGCTGGGCACAGCACTGAGGACAGGAGTTCTGCCTTCCCCACGGGGCTCAGCATGCACAGCGGGGTCAGGACAGTGGGGTCACCTCACTGCTGCTCTCCAAGGCCAGGAGGAAGCAGAGCATTAGATCACATTCCCATTATTAATGCCCAGAAAGCCTCCTGGCTCATTTCCTAGATCCTACACACATCATCTACAGGTAGATACGGACAACTGATTTGTCTGGCTCACCCAGTGATATTACAAGAGTTTTTACCTCTTCTGCAAAATCCTCCTGGGGGTCCAGCAACGCAGAAGGGAAGTCAGACTCCCAACAGGAATGTGTGTTCCCCCTGGTCACATCACTCTGCAGCTGCACAGCCTTGGAGCAGCTCCAGCTGGAAGCTGGTATAAATTTGCTATTAACTCAGCCTATTTCTAATAAAAAAATAACAGCAGCACTACTGGGTCAGACCAGCTGTCCATCTTGTCTAACTCCCTATAAAGAAAGAGGTTTTAAAAAGTTAATTGGTAGGGTTGCTTGGTACAAGGTGAGTGGGGTGGGTGAGCACATGCAGTTAAATTTCATAGGTTCCAAGCCCTTTACTTGCAGGTGAAATGTATTTCTGCTGTCTGTTATGTCCTGCAGCAGGTTCAGGACTCTTCTGCAACTAAACTGGCAGATCAAGATTAGTGAAGGATATTTTTTCACTAGTGAAGATTATTTTTAGTTTGCTAGTTGACCAGGCCATGGGAAAATGCTTTCATTACATGGAAAATTAATAGAATTCACAGAAATAGAATAGAAAGAACCAGGGTTTAACAAACAGATCTCAGGAAGGATGAAGGAGAAGTGAATTTTTGGAGCATTTACATAGCTCCATAAGGCTGGGGCTGCCTTAGGCAGGGCCATGGCAAACACCAAGGGACAGGTGAGGTCTCTCACCCCTCTTTCTCTAGGTGCAGTTCATTACTCATTGCAGCAGTGGGGAAGTTTCTGGTGACCCTGGACTGCATTTTACCAATGAATGGGCGTCAGTGAGCACAGCAATTAGTGTAGGCTGTGGTTTAACTTCCCAGCCTCAAACCTCTGTGAAAATACTCTGCTTTTACTCAGTCAGTGTGCTTGGGTGCCACTGCCCTTGGCCTCTGCCATGAGCAGGTCTGCAGGCACACCTTGAAAACCTCCTTCTGCCCCAGAAAACTGCAGAAGATATGAGCTCAGCCAGCAGTCCCTTGTTCCCTTCCCACCTAGCACATCCCAGTCATGGTGGGAACAAGGATTTTGGTGTTTGGATTTCAGTGAGCTCTGCCATCGCTGCTCAACTCAAAGCTCCTGCAGTGAGCTCAGCACCCACAGAGGCTGCCCTGGGTGAGCAGACCCCAGCCAAGGCTGTGCAGCAGCTGCTGGCAGCCAGGAAGGGCCACAGTGCTCAGCAGCAGCAGCACCTCCTGCCCTGCCACCGAGGGGCTGTGCCAGGCTAATGGGGACACAGCCCCGGGCAGTGCCAGCAGAGCATCCTTCCCTCTGCCAGAGGCTCATGACAGCTCTGACCCACAGGCATCTGGGCCTGCTGGAATTAGTGGTTTACATATAAATTATCTGATGAATGTAGCCTTGTTTTCCAGTCATGAATCATTCATGACCAGAGTCAAGTTTTGGCAAAATATGTGTATTTTCTGTAAGTGTCCTCTCCTCTGATGCTGAGCACGGGCTGTGGGCTACACAGAGCCCTCAGTCAGGGCAGGTAACTCTCACAATCCAATCTCTGCCTCTTTCAGTGGATGGTTTCGAGGCTTAAAACAAAGTGTGCAATGGTAATCCCAAATAGATTTCCTCAGGCTTACCTTCAAAGGTGTCTGTTTTATGAGCTCCTATTCCTCCAGCTTCCCTATAGACAGAAATCTTTACATGCCCCGGGCTGCCATTACACAGCACATTGCAGCCACAATGCTCAGTCCTCCCCAAAAAACACCACACAGGGACATGTCCCTGGTCCTGACACCCAAATCCTCCTCCAGCTCCATTAAAAACTTTGTAATACACCATTCATGATTTATTTCACATTACTGTTAAAGGGGTTTGCCCCCACTTGTTCCTACATTGATCTTCCTCTAATTTCAAGCCTAGATTAACTCCTGGCTTATTTAAGTCATTTGTCCTCATGCCCATCACTGTTATTTCTTTTCAGCAGCAATTTTCTCCTTTGAGTGTTTGCCCCTCCATATGTTCTACTCCCAGTCTTTACCTAACTAAACTAAGTGGTTTTTTCCTCTCTGAGCTGGACAGTCCCTGCATTCCTCTGACTGTCCTAAATCCCCTTATGGCACCATTTACTGTTTGAATTCTTCCCTCTCACTCTTGGGGGAAGAGAACTGTACACACTATTCTGATGAGGTCAGGCCTACCTTTGTGAAATTGAATTAGTGCTTCTCTAGACCTGTAGCCTTAACTGAAAGAGTGAATTGGGTATATCTGATCTTTTTTTTCCTTCAAACCATATAATTGCCACTTAATGGTTAACTTGTGATGCCCAAGTACATTCAGGTCTTTCTCTTCCTCAGTCATTTCTAACAAATAGCTGGAATTCTCACTACTGCTCCATAAGTACTCATCCATACATTATATATTATTGTATTTTATGCCTTTTTTATTGCTTCAGTTTCCAAGGTCAGTCCCCAAGTTCAGTTTTGAAGTTAACAGCACCATCCTGGTTTGCATTGAGGATGCACCTTCCATCATGTGAGCTCCAAGTGTCATTGTCACTCTCCTCAATCCCTTCCAAGGTCAATGCAGAAATGAAATATGCTCAGATCCAGTCCTGATCCTCAGGGATGTTTGCTGGTAACCTCACTTCAGAGTGATAATTCCCCTTTTGCTGCTCCCTGTCACGGGCTCCCCTTTAGCCAGTGCTGTTCCCACTTCACAGCTCCTGTATAAATTCTCGGCGCTTCCAGCTGAGCTGATAATTTCCCATGTGGCACTATATCAAATGGCATCTTTGGTCCAGATAGATGAGATATCTTGCATTTCCTTTGTCTAGAAAAATCATTTATCTTATCAAATTTATCACAAACAGACAGGGTTTGCCCAGAAGAATTTAATCACCAACCAGGACGATCGTGACTGCAACAGAAAATGGGAGGGCAGCCTGCGCTCCCTGCAGCTCTGCTGGACACACACCCTTGTCAAGGGGACCCTAATCCCAGGGACAGCATTTCCTCACTGCTAACCCCTGAAATGACCCACTCTGTCACTGGAGGCTGTGAATAGACAGCAACCCTCATTCCCAGTATGGAGGCTAAAGTCACACAGTGATGGATTTTCGTCCAGCAGTTACAGCCCAGCACTCTGAGAAGAGGAGCTGAAGCTTTTACCTGGTTTATTTTGGCTGCTGTTATATATCTATTTGTTTACTGCAAGGGAAAAAGTGCAGGGTTTTTTACACAAAACTGATATGTTTAGTGCTTTCATTTTATGTTTTGAGCAGTTAAGCTATTCGGTGTTTAAAGGTAGTATTGGTTCTTTATAACTCCATGCCGACAACAGGAGTCTAAGATAATGGAGCCTAAAGAGAGAGATTTTTCAATTCCCACATTGTTTCTGAAATATGGAGCAATCAAATGCACTCAGTAGAAGGTTTCTATCAGTAAATCTTCAGTAAAAGTGTCTTTAAAACTTAGGTCGAAAGATTGCGGAAGGGAAAATGGCTCACAAAAATTCTGTAGATATTCCTTGAAGGCCCTGGAACAGGTTTTCTCTAATCAGGATATCAAAATGTCTCTCCCATTCAGGCCATTCTGGTGCTTTGGACCCATTTCAGCAAAGCTCTTAAGTAATCAGCATTTGTATTAATTGGAACAGAAAACAAACATGCTTAAGTTAAGCACAGGCTTAACTCTCAGCAGGCTCTGCTCTCTGCTGTGCATGGAGAATCAGGTTTCCACAGGGGATGAAGGATGGGATGCTTGTCCAAATGCCATCCTCCCTGCAAAGTGATTAAGGGGTGCTAATTAATAAAGGAGTGTTTGCCTTTCCCTTGTCTCCTGCACAGAAGAAGGAAGGGTTAAGGTGAGCCAGGATCCCAGCACAGCCATCCCCGCGCTGTCCCCTCCAGTGCCACGGGATGTTCTCAACATCCATCACAAATATTTATTCTGTTTCTCAGGTTCATAATCTTCACCAAATCCTGCCTGCTGATTACAGCCTGAGCATTCATTGTTTCCAGACCGCTAAGAAGTCCCCAGCCCTCTTGGGTGTCTGGTTTTAAAAACCTGCTTGTGCACATTTCCTGAAGTGAATAAAAATGTGTGACTTATCTGCACATGCAGTTGATATGATCTTCTGCAAAACCTGCCCACGGGCAATTATGCATTGAAAGGGCAATTACACACACAGAATGACCCAATTTGCATACAAAATCTCAATTATTGCCAAGAATTGCATGTATATTTTTGTGCAGTATTCAGAAAATTGGGCCCCAAAGACATAAACCCTTTCTTCTGCCATCAAATCACTTTGTACTTGAAACAAGAAATGGAATATATGTAAGTCATATTAGGAAAAATATTATTTTCAGAGAGCTAGGATGGTCACATTAGGTCAGAGTACAGGTCTGTCCACACTCTTACCACATCTGTACAGCTGAAGGATAAAGAAGATGAGCAGCATGTCCCTGGCCTGGCTCAGCACACTCCCTCAGCCTCCAGCACTCTGGGGCTCAGTGACTTTCAGCATCAAAGATGTGGTTTTAGTATTTAATACCCTGAATTATTCACTAATAAATGGATTATTGTTGCAGATAAAAATTCAAATATGGCATAAACCAATTTGGTTTGTTCACATTTGTCCATATCAATCTAGAATCTGATGAGTACATGTGCTGCAGTGAGCAGATTCCCTGCTCTGCCTCGGCACCTCGGCAGTGAGGGAGAAAGAGAGGTGCCAACACAGGTGTCACTGCTTTGTCCTGTAGTGTATGTCCATCAAAACCTCTGCCACACAGGCTCTGGGGGCCAGGTAAGAGCCAGCCCTTCTGCAAACCTCATGGGGCACCTTTGGCCTTGGCTGCAGTAAGGACCAGAGGCAGAAATGTCTGATTTCAAGGTATTTCTGTGCAGGACTGATGGGAAATGGTGGTCCCTGCTGAGGTGGTCACAGGACAAGGGGGAATGGCTTAAAACTGGCAGAGGGCAGGTTTAGATCAGATATTAGGAAGAATTCTTCCTGTGAGGGTGGGCAGGCCCTGGCACAGGGTGCCCAGAGCAGCTGTGGCTGCCCCTGGATCCCTGGCAGTGCCCAAGGCCAGGCTGGACATGGATTGGAGCACCCTGGGATAGTGGAAGGCGTCCCTGCCCTTGGAAGGGGATGGAATGAGTTGATCTTTAAGGTATCTTCCAACTCAAACTGTTCTGTGCTCCTGTGAAATCCCCATCTCACCTACCTCAGAGTTCCAAATGTGGAATTTGAGACAAGGTTACTCCTGAATGCACGAAGACATCCTCTGGATAAAACAGTGAAATTTTTAATGCACTGAAACATTTAGCATAACTTCCTAGGAGACAAAGAGACTGGGGCAGGGGGGGAATCAAGGAAGCCAGACAGCAAGAAAATGTTTATTTGCTTCATAAACTCCCTGTTAGCGAGGCCGGCAGCGCCTTCCTGCGTGACAGCCCACAAAACACCTGGCATGCTCTGCACTGTCACCACGATGTGCCCAATAAACCTTCCACCAATAAATGTTCTCATTTAGCCAGTAGATCTTGATAACCCCCACTTCCCGCTGTCACAGGTATTCAGAGTCAAAAAATAAAGCCACCCCTTGTAAAAGTGCATTTAATGAGAGTTTAATGTTGGCGCAGTAAATCTGCGAGCAGCTGGATGTGTTTTTAAGTTTCCTTGACGTCTTTTATTTGTTTAATACATGGGTCTATAAAAGCCGTTTCTCTGAGCCTGCTAATGAGCAATGAGGGACTCACAGCTATTTAAAACCTGGAACGAGGCATCAAAATGAAGGATGCAGTAAAGGCTGCTGGAGCAGGGAGCTCCAGATGTGACAGCGGTGCTTTATGGGGCAGGAAGATGGAGCACCAGGCTGAGGTGTCACAGCAGGCACAGGCTTGCTCTAGGAGCCCACATTTCTTCTCATCCAGGTCAGCAGAGCGGGTGAATGTGCTCCCTGTGGGAACATGAGATCCAGAACGATTTGGGTGTTGGTAGGAACATCTCATTCCTCCTCCCTGCCATGGGCTAGGGACAACATTCCACGAGAAGAGGTTGCTCCAAACCCCATCCAGCATGGCCTTGGACACTTCCAGGGATGTGGCATCAATAACAACGAGCCCAGCTCTAGTCCAAGATGCAGTGGGACCCTTGGCATGGAAGGCTGGGACAGAGGAAGGCTGGAATGCCAAGAGTTAAGACCTCTGTGGAACTCTCCATGAGTTTGAAGTAGACTTCATGGCTACAGTGAGGTTCTGGAACACTTCCACTGCAGAGATCTTCTCTGTGATTGAATTTCCAAACTCTATCTGCACCCTGTAGCTCATTCAAAGCAATGAATGGTCCCCAAAACCCACGTGGGAGGAGGATCAGTGACAGCTCCAGCCAGCACAGTGCAGGGTTAGCCCCATCACACAGTGGGAGCTTGTTCCTTGTTGTGGTGTTTGAGGGTCCCAGGACAAGGAAAGAGATGAAAATTGACTCCAAGTTCTCAGAAGGCAGATCTATTATTATATATTATATTATATTATATTATATATATATTATATTATATTATATTATATTATATTATATTATATTATTATATTATATTATATTATATTATATTATATTATATTATATTATATTATATATTATATTATATTATAATGATACACTAAAACTATACTAAAGAAAGAGAAAGGAGACATCAGGAGGCTTAACAAGAATGAATAATAAAAACCCGCAACTGACCAGAGAGTCCAACAGAGCTGGACTGGGATTGGTCATTAAGTAAAAACAATTCACATGGAACCAATCAAAGATGCACCTGTTGGTGAGCAACCTCCAGACCACATTCCAAGCAATCAGATAATTCTTGTTGACATTTCTTTTCTGAGGCTTCTCAGCTTCTCAGGAGAAAAATCCTAGTGAAGGGATTTTTCAGGAAAGATCATGGTGACACATTCCTGGAGAAGATGCTGCTGTGGAGAGCACTGAGGGGTCACCACCACCTGCCTCTGCCCTCCTGGGTGCTGAGGATGATGATGCTGGCCCTCAGAAAGAGCTGTGAGGAGGCCGTGCCCATCCATGCACAGCATCACTGCACAAAGGAAAACAAGCACCCAGGAACATCCAGAATCTGCCAGTCTTGGGGAAGGCTTTCCTCTGAACATTTCCCATCAGAAAAATGAAGCTATTAATTGAAGTAAAGTTTTGAATAAATTTTAGGTTGAGAAATTGTTTTGGAAAAAAATTCTTTGGAGAAAAATCTAAACTAGGGTATTTTTTTCTTGATGCCTTGGAAGGAAATATTTCTACATTATATAACAACAAGACATCTATTTTATTTTAAATTAATTAAAAATGGATAATGAAAGTCTTTGGTTTCATGAGAAAGATTTTTTTTACTTTAATTTCCTTGAATGAATTTCATAAATTGCTTCAGCTTGATGTGAATGATTTCCTTTTACATTTCCTCATTTGGGTTGTGCAAATGACAGAAAAATCAGTTCTTTGTACATCTTTACCCTTGAATATATTGAATTTCTCTGTGAAGACGGAATGGATGGAAACCCTTGCAAACTGAGTAATTCAGATGAATAGTGTCTTCAAAGTCAATTACCTCTGTGCAGGGATGATATCTACTTCTGCCTCATCTGGACTTTCCAACTCAATTTTTGCTCTCCCAGAACTTTCAAAGATTTTTTAATTTTTTTTTTTTTCCCAGGCAAACTAGCTCAGTTGTGCATATGGATTAATTAGAGCGAGGAGGTCTAAGCCAACTCCCAAACTGCAAGTGCTGCAGTGTAGGATCAGTCACCAATAGCTTTTCACTCCCACCTTCTTTATGGACAAGTTACTGACAGCTCCAGTCCCTCCAGTTTGGACGCCCCAAATGGGAGAACAGCTCAGTTTCCCCCAAACACAGGTGACAGAGGGACAGGCCAGCCCCAAGCCCCAGCATGGCCCCAGAGCCTCCTAATGAGACTCAGCAGGCTCCTTCTTGCAGGCTGTATCCAATTAAGGGAAAACACGGATAACCCTGTTAATATCATGAATACCATGCACATTAAAGCCTGTGAAAGACAAGCATTTCACTTTGCTGCCTGTGGGTTCAGAGCAGGAGAGCTGCCTCCCTGCTGCTCCTGAGCTGCCCAAGGTACCTCTGAGCAAACAAAGCCATGAATTTAAAGCACCTTTCCCGCTCTAACTGCCCACCACGGACAGAAAACCACTGTATTACTTCTTGCCCAAAGTTCATGTGCATTAAATGCCTTCCTGTTTAGTCTGGCAATGTGCTGTTAATGCTTCCCCTTCTCTATTGCTGGGCAGATAATAAATAAGGGCAATTATTCTTATCAGAGTTGCAGTAAGAAAGATGATTTCCTCCAGTGCCATGTAAATGCCACTTTTCATTCTTACTTTTATGATTCTTTAGCCAGTTATGGATCCACGTCGCTGTGCTTATATCAAAGCTAGTTTTAATTTATTTTGAGATTAAAATTTTATGAGAGATTGCATCAGATGCTTTTCTAAATTTCAAATAGACTACACCCACCACATCCCCTTCAGCTAGTAACAGTAATTCTATTTTAATATGATGTTGAATTTGTCTGCAAGTTTATTTTTTTTTCTGTACAAACCCACCCTCAAAGAAATATTTATCTCCTAATATTTGCTTCGAAGTGAGAAATTCAATGTATGGTAAGTGTGTCATTCTCTCTGAGATCTGCTGATGAGTAGTACAATATTTGCATTTCTCCCTTCTTTTGATGCACCTCAGATATCAACCTGCCCAAGGGGAGCCTACAGGGAAGATGGAGAGGGATTCTTCATATGGAGCTGTAGGGACAGGACAAAGGGGAATGCCTTAAAACTGAGGGAGAGTGGGTTTAGATTTGATGTTAGGAAGAAATTCTTTACTGAGGAGGGGTGGAAGCCCTGGCACAGGGTGCCCAGAGCAGCTGGGGCTGCCCCTGGATCCCTGCAAGTGTCCAAGGCCAGGCTGGACAGGGCTTGGAGCAGCCTGGGACAGTGGAAGCTGTCCCTGCCCATGTCCCTGCCCCTGGCACTGGATGATGTCTAAAGTTCCTTCCAACTCAGACTCTTCTAGGACTCAACAATTCTACCTGTAGTTTCTCAGAAATAAATTAAAACAAGTCAGTGACATTCACAATTTTAGGAGGCAGAATCCCACCTTAGGCCACGGATGCGTGGCTGAGAAGGATGAGAAGGAGGAGAAGGATGGCTCTGCCACAGGAAGGTCAACCAGGCCCCTCAGTGTCCCAGAACTGATGACCTGAGGTGGCCCCTGGGAGGCCAAGGCCAGCCAGACCCATCTGGCAGCATTTGTCTGGGAGCAATCCTTGGATGTTGGCAGTTTTAGGTGAAATCCCACTTGTGGCACCAGGTGCCCTGCCTTGGAGGACAGCTCTTCTCCATAGGAAGGAAAATCTGGTGCTCAAGTGTCTTTGCAGCAGCAGAGAGCCATCCCCAGAGACCCTTTGTCCCTGGCAGCTTTTGTCTGGGAGAAATCCTCCAACATTCACAGCTTTAGGAGGCAGAATCCCTCTGATCCCACTTTCAGCACCTGGCCCCTGCAGTGGAGAACAACTCTTTTCCACATGACAGGATTCAGCACTGACTCCATTTAAATGACCCCTGCACTAGGGCAAGAATTTGTTTACTCCCTGAATTTCCACCAACAGTTGTGAAATGATTGAAATATTCTTCTTTCCCCTTATATTTCTGCAAGATTTTTTTGCCTCACCATTATACACTCTGCAACAAAATAATAGAAAGAGGCAGATCAAGATATTTGGCCAGAGGTTCTTTCCCAATGTTCTTTCTCTGCTCTACCCCACTGTTCACACTGCAATAAATCTTGCTGTCGTGGACCCAATCTGTGCCCATTTCCAGGGGGAGTGGAACTGCACGTGTGGATTTAGAGCCTGTCACAGTCTGTGGTGGATGAACTCTCCAGCTGTGCTCAGGGAGCAGCTCCAGGCCCTGCAGCACCCTTGGGAAGGCTGAGAGCACCATCAGAGGATAGGGCTGGAGCTGCTGAGCTCCACCTGACCCTGGATCACCTAAAAATGCTGGTCCTGTGCCAACAGGGTACTTGTGCCTGTGGGTGATAATTTTCTGTGCAGAGAGGATGAAGTGGTAACCTCCCATGAAAATGAGGGGCTCCATCAGGGAATGATGAATTCAGATCACTGTAAGAAGGAAAAGGGAGACTTCCAAGGAGCATTCCTTGTCCTCTTCCAGCTCCTCACCCATCATGTCCCTTCCCGTGTTCACAGTGAACATTTGTGCAGCTCCAAGAAGACACGTTGACCCTGGGGGATGCCACAGAACAGGGAACCAGCTCTGTCCAACCCAGCTCAGCTCCAAAAAGGATGCAAGTGGGGAACCTGTGACACTGCTGCCACCTCCTGTGTCCCTGGCACCTCCTCCTCTGCTGGTGTGAGCCACCATTAAATGTTCCCTCTGCTGGGCTTGGCTCTCCGCTACCCTTCAGCTAGAACAAAGCCAGCTCTGCTCTGCCCAGTCATTCTTAGAAAAGAAGATGTGATTTGATCTTGTTTTAGATGCAGACATTCAGTTTATTACTAATTATGTAAGCTGCAGCAGCAAGGACTAGACCTAATTCCCATGAATGGCAAGCTCATTGAAAAAAGTGGCCCGGTTTGGGGATGAATCACCTTTTCTGTATCAGTGGGGAGCTTTAGATAAAATGTGTTACTGATGCTGATTCTGTTCTTGCTGAGCTCCAGCTCCTAATGGAGATCAAAGATCCCATTAGACAGATGTGCTGAAGAGACAGTCCCTCATTATAGAGTTTGAACAAGCTGAACAAAACCCATAAACAAAACTCAGGGCCTGCTCTTTCTCTTGGCACAGAATCTGGCTCTCCCTCTGACACAGCCTGTGCTCCCCTGAAACATCCCAAGTAAAGGTTTTATAAACTCATTTCCAGAGTTCACTGGAGTTCTAACAAGTCTGTCCTGCTCTCTGACATGAGGGAAGGAATGCAGGAATAGTTCATTGGTTTAAATTAAAAATAAACAAACGGGAAGAAAATGCTCTGAGAAGTCATCAAGGCACCGAGGCTGTGAATGTAATTTAAATAATGAACTTCTATGGGACACAAGTGAGAATTCAAGTATTGGAATAACTTGGCCTTTGGGGGTTTGGGGTTGGGGTTTTTTTTGGCTTGCCCAGGGACATCAGCTGTGCTGTGCCAGGAGAAAGATGCTCAAAAGGAGCAGGAGCAAAGCATTGGACAGGAGTAGATGTTCATCAGATCTCCAGTTCAAGGCAGTTCTGTTGTTGCTGACTTCCAGAAGAGATTTACACCACGTGCCATCCAAGCAGCCAAGTCATCTTCCCAGCAGCATTAGTGCAGCCCACGACAGCTGGGGAGGCTCTCTGCCAACCCAAGACAGCATCTCCAGTACTCCTCCTGTCCCTTCTTGGCCTCTGTGTGATTATATAAATCTTCTGCCATGCCTTGAGATCCCACTCTACAGGGATCTCCTCAGATTAGATTAACAGAGCCCATACATCAGACCAGCTAAAAATCAAAGTTTGAATTTCCATGGCAAACATATCTCAAAGCTTGGTGTCACTCTGTACTGCAGCTCCACATTTAATCAATATTCCTGAAAAAAAAAAAACAAAAAACCCCAACATATTTAAAAGTCATCTTCATCTTATTGGCTGAATTCTCATCAACAGGAGTTTAGCCTGATGCACTTCAGGATTTTAATCTGTGGGGTGTTTTAGCTGTCTGCTGGCTTTGTCTCCTCTTGATGACTGGAGATGTCTTTCCCTGAAGAGGAAAGTACTCACCATTTCCCAGCTCCTGCTGTTCTGTCCCTACCTGAAGAGAATGAAACAGAGAGAAATTCAGGGCAAGATGCCTCCAATTTGTTCCCTGAGTGCAGCCCTGTGGCTGCAGCCTCAATCAGCTTCCCACTAAATACTTAAGTTAATTGGCAACAAATTGGGAGGTATGAGCTGATTGCAATAAATATTTTATTAATTTTAAAAAACAAAAGGTTGCATCCCTTCTGGCCCAGTTTGATTGTGCACAGTCACACATATTAATGTGTAATTGCCACATCAGCTGGCACTCAGAGGGAGCTCGTTATGGGAAATAGTTCTGCATGTATCCTCTGCAGGTGTCAATCAGCATTGTGCCATTGAGATCAATGGAGCCAGGCTTATTTATAGAGTTAAAGCTCCAGCAGCTCACCTGCAAAATAAACCCTGGTGTTTTATCCTCGAATATAAGAATAGATTTTTTGCTGCAATTTTTGTTTACATAAAAATGCCATTTTCTCCATACCTGTATCTTGCCTATGTGCAGAAACAAGTTGATTTGGTTTGGGGTTTTTGGGTTTTTTTTCAGTAAGTTTGGCTGAAATACAAATATTCAAACCCAGTGATGCTGTAGTTATCCACAGCCCATGTTTGGTTGGGTTGGGGGTGTGTTACAGGTGTTGGTTGGGTTTGGGGGATGTACTGGTTGAGTTTGGGGGATGTATTGGAGGTGTTGGTTGGTTTTGGGATGTGTTGCAGGTATTGGGTGGGTTTGGGGATGTGTTACAGATGTTGGTTGGGTTTGGGGGATGTATTGGTTGGGTTTGGGGGATGTACTGCAGATGTTGGTTGGGTTTGGGGGATGTGTTACAGGTGTTGGTTGGGTTTGGGGGATGTACTGCAGATGTTGGTTGAGTTTGGGGGATGTGTTGCAGGTATTGGTTGGGTTTGGGGGATGTGTTGCAGGTATTGGTTGGGTTTGGGGGATGTACTGCAGGTATTGGTTGGGTTTGGGGGATGTGTTACAGATGTTGGATTTGGGGGATGTGTTACAGATGTTGGTTGGGTTTGGGGGATGTACTGCAGATGTTGGTTGGTTTTGGGGGATGTGTTGCAGGTATTGGTTGGGTTTGGGGGATGTGTTGGTTGGGTTTGGGGGATGTACTGCAGGTGTTGGTTGGGTTTGGGGGATGTATTGGTTGGGTTTGGGGGATGTACTGCAGGTGTTGGTTGGGTTTGGGGGATGTACTGCAGATGTTGGTTGGGTTTGGGGATGTACAGGTTGGGTTTGGGGGATGTATTGGTTGGGTTTGGGGGATGTACTGCAGGTGTTGGTTGTTTGGGGGATGTATTGCAAGCCCTGAGCTGCTGCAGTTCTGCAGTTCTCATCTCCACCCCACACCAACACCACAGGGAATGTTCCAGACCAGGCCTTGGGAATCTCGTTCTGCCCTTCCCATCTCCATTTGGAGGTGTCAGTGATAAAATCCAGTGTGGTGTGTGGCACAGCAATGACAAGAAGTGGTTGAATTATTCATGGGGAATAAATTAGCCATGAGCAGAGCTCAGGAGGATTTTGTGAGGTATCTCTGAGCTGCTGGAGCCAAGAGCAGCCCCAGAGAACTCCACAGGCCAGTGCTGAGGGAAAGGTGGTACCAGAAGCAGCCCCATGACTGGTAGGCACCCACTGCAGGCTGGTATTTCATTAGCAAATGGGATTTTCATCTTCATTCAAATCTTGCAAAGGAGATCACTGATTTCCATAACATTTTTGATGGGAAAAAGTCAAAATAAAGTGCTTCTTCTCATTTTGATAAAGAAAAAACATCATCTCCTTAGCTGAATCAATTCAATTCTTTACTTTTCTGCAGGATTCAGATGCTCTCACCATTTAGAGACAAAGAACCACAATAATATTGAATATTTATTCTACTTTTTTTGGAACATGCCCATTCTGTGGTGGAAAAGGTAAACCATTTTTCTCCTCTTTGCTTTTTATTTTGAGGGTTTTCTGTAGAATAAAAATTCCTCTTCAATGACCGATTTGTTGGGTGGATGAGATGAATAATTTTTCAGGCTGTATTTTCCTCACAAGTTGTTTACTTTGATTACTTACTAGTCATTCTGTGGGATATTTGAGCTGTCACTGAAGTCATTTTGGCTTTCTTTCTGCTCCTAGAACAGAGGACAAACTGTTTAAACAGCAAAATGATGAACAGCAACTAAAGAAACGTAAATAATTCATAAATACTTGTTTCTGCTCATCCTGGGGGCCATGCACAGCACAGCTCCACAAACAGAAACCTGTTGGTGCAATGATGCTCCCAGCCCCTTCTCCATCTCTATTTGCAAACAGCAGCATAAAGGCAGAGCAAACAGCTGCAACCAGCTGTACTGAAAGGGGTAAGATAAGGCACAGCAATAAATGTCTTTCCATCCCAAAGAAATGGGATTAGCCTGCTCTCATTAGTGTTTGATTTGATAAAGAGTTCAGTGGCAGGGCTCAGGACTCACAGTGGGGTGATCTGTCAAGTCACATAAGGTAATGTCATGAGGCTTGATGAATTTAAATTCATCATCCTGCTTTAAAATGTGGTGGTTTCTCCTCATTTGCTCAGGTCTGCAGGTGGGATGTTTTATCAGTACAGTCTGGGGTGCCAGGATACCTGAGGCAAAGGTGCAGACAGGTGACATTGTATATAAGGGGCTCAATTGAAGGTAAAAAATAGCTGGAGATAATGCAAGAAAATAATGAAAAGTCTTCAGAAATAATATCCATTCTGGTGTTTAAGGAATAAAGTGAATAAATATTGAAAGCATTTAAATGACTGAAACAGCTCCCCAGGGCAGGAGGAGCGGAGCCAGCTGGGGCTGTGGGTATGTGGGGCAGGGGAGGAGCAAGCCGGGCTCATGGCAAGGATCCCTGTGGGATCACAAGTGGTCAGCTCGTGCCAAGGAAAGGTGAAGCAACCCAACCACCCCACTGTCCAACACATCCCTGGGAGATTAATGCCTGCACTGGTGGTAAACACTTCCCAGGCATGCAAGTCTCCATCTGAACTTCCAGAAGCATTACATTTGTCCAAGAAATGGAGCGAGACCTTTCCCTTGGCAGCTCCTCCACCTTTCCCACGGTGCTCTGGCACCTCTGAAGAGAGACAAGGCACTGCACAGCCAGCAGCTGCTCCAGGCTCCCAGAGCTCATCCCACCCTGCACAGAGCCAGCTCCAGGCACTGAACAAGGTGCAGGGTCTGTGCTCCACCAGAAAGGTGCTCCAAGGATGGCTCCAGGAGGTGTGTGTGGAGTCCTCAGCCTTTCATTTAAACACAGTAAATAAATAACAAAGAGTAAAGTATTTCACACCTTCCATTTGGCAGGAGGCTGTTGCTCCCATCATTGCAAGCTCCGTGTTGTCAACTGAAAAAAATGGGCAATAAGAGGTGGATGAGAGTGGATAGGTTTGAGTAACCCCCTGGAGAGAGCTCCCCAAGTGACCATAGATTTATTTACCTCCCAGAAGGTACAAGTTTACTCTTGGCTCTCTCTTGACTCTTTTCTCCCTTCATTTTTCTTTTTCCACCAGCACAGACAGTTGCTGTACTTGTCTTCTCCTTAGCAAAGGGCCTTTATTTATATAAACAAGGAGGGGAAGAGAAATGGGTGGCAGGAGTGCCAGGACTTTCTCATACCATCAGTCCAGCTCTCTGCAATGTTTTATGGCAGGACAGAATTAAAAAAAAAAACAACAACACAAACCAAACCAAACAAATCACGGGCAAACATCCTTCTCCTGCACTTTTCCAGCAGAGGGAATTTCCAGGGTCAAAGCTGTGTGATGAGCTTTTCCAGCAGCCCCTGACGTCACCCTGAGAGAGCAGCCAAGTCCCCTCACTCCTCAATCCCTCTTTGTGCTTCCCCCAGCCTAATTAATTTACTTAATTCCTCGGGCTAGGCTGTGGGAGCAAAGCTCTGCTCCAGCAATGTTAACAAGGCTGGGTGAGGAGCTGAAGCCCCCAGCAATGTGGGGTTTGCTGGCAGGGTCAGCCCCAGCTTCAGGTCCCTCTTCTCACAGCTCAGTTCTGGCTCTGAGCCTCTCTCAAAAACCACAGCACCTGTAGGAGCTGAGTTGTGCCTCGAGCTTTGCCCTTTGAAAGATTTTTAACAGCAATAATTTTGGTTTTCCCTCAATTGACCCTTCCTGGGACACATCTCCAGCACTGGGGAAGAAGGGAGTTTATTGCAGCTAACCTCTCTCCTGCTGCCAAGAAATCCTCCTGGTGCCCAGCAGCTCCTTCATCCCACAGGATCAATTCTGCAGATTTAATTGATGGCTCCTTCATCAAGCCTTTCTTCCCTCAGTAAATTCACTTCCCTGCATCCGGCATTAGCATGGTCAAGTGAACTCTTTTGCAATCAATGACCAAGGGTGAGGAAGTTTTCCTGAGAAAATGATTGTGTTAGCAAACTTGGAGAGTTTGCTGCGGGGCAGACTGGGAGGGCTGAAAGGAGCAGCACTCAGCTTCTCCTGGGCTGTTTTATTCCTATACTTTTTGTGTACTTTGCATAATAATGCAATAGAGTTGACAAAAGATTTATTCCTGGCGCCTATAAAATGACACAACACAATGAGTTTTAAATGGAGAGAAAAAAAAATCCAAGAGAAAAGGTAAATAAGTGGGTTCTTCTTAAACTCTGTAAATGTTATGGACAGAAATTCAATTAGTGCCAGGGAAGCTGCAGAAGCGTTCATTTTTCCTTACTTTTTTTTCAAGCCTTTTAATGTCCAGGCAACAGGGTTTATTTAAAAGATAAGTTTGTGCCTGTGCACAGGCATGAAGGCACATCCAGGCAATATACATCTGTATGTGTAAAATCATCTCTGTTCTTCTCCTTTCCACCCAGGCACAGCTGTGCTGTTTGATGATGGAGCACCACTTGTTGAAGTAGAAATATTTTTATAGATTATGTGTAATCTTAAACTGGTGGTGCTCAGCCATGGCCTATAGTGGGTGAATGGAGTTTATATAAATCAATAAGGCTCAGAGAGCACATTTTGCTCTGGAGCACATGTTTGGACTGAGAAGGAGCTGTTTATATGAGTGCTGGGCAGCCAAGCCTTTACAGCTCACCTTGCATTTTAAGGCCTTATCACATTCTCACCCTGAGCTCTAAGTCCCCAGAGAAGACTTCACACATGTGTTCATCCTTTTGGAAAGTATTTTTAAGGCTTTCCCTTGCCTGCCTGACAATAGATCCTCTCAGTGCAAAGCACCATCAGCCCCCAGGCACCCTCTCTGTGCTGGGGATGCTGCTGGGGGTGTGTTCACCACACCAAGCTTTGCCCACACTCATCTTTAGCGCCTTTCCACTTCCTACAGAGATTAAAAACCATCAACCAGCAATCTTGCATTATTCCTGCTGTCAATAGGGGCTGGCTGGAGGGTTTTGCAGAGCTGTAACCACTCGTCAGCTGAGCAGGGAGAGCTCCTTCACCCATGGACACAGTGCTTGGAAAAGAAGCCATGGAAAAGCTGTCTTGTTGCCTGTATCATGGAGTCGATAGTAAAAGATTTTAAAATCACAGAAAATTCGGGGAGTTAGAATGAAAGTTAGGCTTAGTAGGGCCTGGGAAAATGTTAAAGGTAGGCCCTGGGAAATGTTGGGCTTTGTGTTTGCTGATCATGTGAAACTGCACCTCTGTAGTCAGTATATGATAAAAAATACAATTGTTAGATGTGATTAGATATAATTTTTGTTTAAAGAAACATGAGAAACTATGTTAGGGGTTTGAGGAGGCTCATGAGAAATCCATGCTTGGATTAAATCAGTGTATACAATAGAACAATGTAAGTTTAATAATCAATATGTAAGTGATATAACGATAGAATATAAAACATGTTGGGCCCAAAACTATGTCAGAGTCAGATTTGGGTTGTGTACCCCTGACACCCAGATCTCTGAAAAAAAGCACCTGCATAGAATCATTCCATGATTATGTGTTCCTGAACACTAACAGAGTCACAGAATGGTTTGGGCTGGGAGAGACCCAAAGCTCATCTCATTCCACTGTCCCAGGCTGCTCCAAGCCCCATCCAACCTGGCCTTGGACACTGCCAGGGATCCAGGGGCAGCCCGGCTTCTCAGGGAAACACACACACTTAGCCTCTGCACTTCTTGAAACACACATTGGACTGCACACAGGGGGATTTGGGAGCTGTGGCCACTGGGACACTCACCGAGATGCTGGGGCATCCCAAGTGTTGTTTCCTGCAGGACATTTCCATGGGAACAGGCCGAGGAGCAGAGAATCTCCTGGTGCTGTGTCTGCAGGCAGCTAAAGCAAGCCAAGAGCACCATCTACTGTCGTGCCTGGCAGGGTTTGCTGCTCCTGGCAGGGCTGGGGCTCAGGGAATATAATCTAAGCCTCTGTTATGGCCTATATTACACCAGGAGCCCATCCCCAGGGGCACAGGGTGCCCGAGTGCCAGGCTCAGCTCAGGCCGACGCCACGGGGCCACCCCCTAGCAAGCAATGGTGGTGATCAGCTCTTACAGTGATTGCAGCTCTCAGGATTTCAGCTCTCGCTTGCTGGGCAGGGTGGGTGCTCCCGGGCTGAGGCTGCAGCACACGGAGAGAGAGGAGCAGGAGGCGCTCGGGGGTTCCGCAGCGATGGCTTTATTGAGGGATCTGCGAGGGCTCCCGGGTCAGCTCTTCTTCTACCAAACGGGCTAAGGAATGTCCCTTTTATAGGGTTAGGGGGGATCCAGATTTGACCAATAGTAAGGGTTAAAGTAACATAGCCTATAGGGTTACAGGGATAAGCTTTGGGGCGGGGGTCGGGGAGAGATGGACTGAAGTTACTGTCTCAGCTTCCTACTATTCAATTCTCCATGGGGCTCTGCCCATGTCGATGGAGTCTGCTACAAGGGAAGGGGCTCCTGCTGCAGGCAGGTTCCTCCAAGAGGCTCCTACTGCAGGCAGGTTTCTGTCACCCTGATTTTTTAAGATTTTCTAAACATTCTGATGTTTACATTCTTGTAACGAACTTTCTCCCACACTTTCTGTAAATAACTTATTGTTTTGCATTCTTTTATAGAAGAGAAAAAAAATTAATAGATTGTTGGTCTGTCCAGTGTCATTGGAGAGGTGGCACTTTCACCCTCCAATCCACTTTTAGAAATCTATAAATGTTGAAGTCAGAAAATAAACTTGCCTTTTTTCACCTTGAGAACAGCAGTGTGTGCACGTCGTGTTTGTGTCCTATAGTGACAGAGTCCTCCAAGGGGCTCCCATTGCAGGCAGGTTTCTCAACTGGGGCACTGAGTGCTGTTCAGCAGCTTTTTAGAGTTTACTAAAAAGGAAAATGTGGTGTTGATGAGGTGAGAGATGAGGATTTGACTCCAAGTTCTCAGAAGGCTGATTTATATTATATTATATTATATTATATTATATTATATTATATTATATTATATTATATTATATTATATTATATTTATATTATATTATATTATATTATATTATATTATATTATATTATATTATATTATATTATATTGTAAAACTATACTAAAGAACAAAGAAAGGATGCATCAGAAAGCTAGAAAGGAATTAATAATAAAAACTCATGTCTGACCAGAGTCCCGACACAGCTGGACTGGGATTGGTCATTAAGTTAAAACAATTCACATGGAACCAATGAAAGACTCACCACATTCCAAAGCAGCAAAACACAAGGAGAAGCAATCATCAGATAATTATTATTTACATTTTTCACAAAATATCACAGTGACAGGAAAGCTCACAGAGGGAGGAATTTTTCTATTCAGCACCTACATCACGAGCTAAACTCAGCATTTACAGGGGCACAGGGAGCCACTCAGAATGGCACCTGCTGCAATACACAATAAACCTAATTTCCAGACTGCAATAATGCACATTATGGACCATGCAGCCAATTAAAAGGGTCATGAAACAAAACAGTGGCTTGCACTTTTTGGTAGACATAACCTGATTGAACACCAGCAGAAGGAACATGTTACCCTGTATTCTGTCAGCTCCAGACAGAAGAGTTTTTATAAAAATGGAGCTGGAATCACACATCTGGAGGGATGGATCTATCATTTCCAGGCTGTGCTGTGTGGCCCGTCCTCAGCCTGCCAGGAGAAGCACTTGCTTGAATAGTGATTTTTGATTTGTTTATTATGTTATTTGATGTTCTGTTATTAGTTTGATGTTTTGCTCTGATTTGCTTGAGGGGGCAGTATGCTATTTATTTATTTATGGGGTGGGTGTTTGTGTATTTGTTTACAGTCTGGGGGTTTTTGTTGTTAAATCCACAGTGATACTTTTAATTCTTTCTGGTGTCTCCCAGGGTTTTTTCAGCCAGTGGGCAGGGGAGTGTCAGGGCAGCCCCATCACATAGGGGAGAATGGATGGGGCAAAATATTTCACTATTTAATATATTTATTTTTTTATTGACCTGAGAAAATCCTGTAACAGCCCTGGCTGGCCACAGAAGCAACTCAAAGGAAGAACTTTTCCCTATCTTGGTCATCATTAGACCACATCTGCAGCCCATTTTGGGTCACCCAGCAGAAGATAAACTTCAGGGCAAACATGAGCACTGGGGCACTGATCAGAGGCTCTCTCCAGCTGGTAGCAAGTGTTGCTGTTTTGATTCAGGAGCACTTTATGCACACTTTGATTTTGTGGAATAAACAGCCAAGGCACAGATCAACTGGCCTCATTTTTACAGCAAGACTTTTAAACCCTTCCCTGACAGATGACAAAATGCATCATTTGCAGTCAGAGCTCTCTAAAATAAATTTGGGTTGATGCATGCTCTCACAATGAAGGCAGAGGCTGAATCACAAATCTGAAGAAAGTAACCTGGTTTCCTTTCCTTTCCTTTCCTTTCCTTTCCTTTCCTTTCCTTTCCTTTCCTTTCCCCTTTCCTTTCCTTTCCTTTCCTTTCCTTTCCTTTCCTTTCCTTTCCTTTCCTTTCCTTTCCTTTCCTTTCCTCCTTCCTTTCCTTTCCTTTCCTTTCCTTTCCTTCTCCTTTCCTTTCCTTTCCTTTCCTTCCTTTCCTTTCCTTTCCTTTCCCTTTCCTTTCCTTTCCTTTCTTTCCTTTCCTTTCCTTCCTTTCCTTTCCTTTCCTTTCCTTTCCTTTCCTTTCCTTTTTTCCTTTCCTTCCTTCCTTTCCTTTCCTTTCCTTTCCTTTCCTTTCCTTTCCTTTCCTTTCCTTTCCTTTCCTTTCCTTTCCTTTCCTTTTTCCTTTCCTTTTCCTTTCCTTTCTCCTTTCCTTTCCTTTCCTTTCCTTTCCTTTCCTTTCCTTTCCTTCCTTTTTCCTTCCTTTCCTTTTCCTTTCCTTTCCTTTCCTTTCCTTCCTTTTCCTTTCCTTTCCTTTCCTCCTTTCCTTTCCTTCCTTTCCTTTCCTTTCCTTTTCCTTTCCTTTCCTTTCCTTTCCTTTCCTTTCCTTTCCTTTCCTTTCCTTTCCTTTCCTTTTCCTTTCCTTTCCTTTCCTTTCCTTTCCTTTCCTTTCTCCTTTCCTCCTTCCTTTCCTTTCCTTTCTTTCCTTCCTTTCCCTTTTCCTTTCCTTTCCTTTCCTTTCCTTTCCTTTCCTTTCCTTTCTTTCTCCTTTCCTTTCTCCTTTCCTAATCCTTTCCTTTTCCTTTCTTTCCTTTCCTTCCTTTCCTTCCTTTCCTTTCCTTTCCTTTCTTTCCTTTCCTTTCCTTTCCTTTCCTTTCCTTCCTTTCCTTTCCTTTCCTTTCCTTTCCTTTCCTTTCCTTTCCTTTCCTTTCCTTTCCTTTCCTTTCCTTTCCTTTCCTTTCCTTTCCTTCCTTTCCTTTCCTTTTCCTTTCCTTTCCTTTCCTTTCCTTCCCCTTTCCTTTCCTTTCCTTTCCTTTCCTTTCTCCTTCCTTTCCTTTCCTTTCTCCTTTCCTCCTTCCTTTTCCTTCCTTTCCTTTCCTCCTTTCCTTTCCTTTCCTTTCCTTTCCTTTTTCCCCTTTCCTTTCCTTTCCTTTCCTTCCCCTTTCCTCCTTTCCTTTCCTTTCCTTTCCTTTCCTTCCTTTCCTTTCCTTTCCTTTCCCCTTTCCTTTCCTTTCCTCCTTTCCTTTCCTTTCCTTTCCCCTTTCCTTCCTTTCCTTTCTCTTTCCTTTCCTTTCTTTCCTTTCCTTCCTTTTCCTTTCCTTTCCTTTCCCTTCCTTTCCTTTCCTTCCTTTCCCCTTTCCTTTCCACCCCCTTCCCCTTCCCCCCTGAGCCAGGACCTCCCCACCCCTCACAAGGAAGAATTTCTTCCCCATATCCAAGGTGAATCTGCCTGTTGGAACCCTGGTCACTGAGAATTTCAGACTTTCTGTGCTGCCAGGCACTCACCCCCAAGAGAACACTGCATTTAACCTGAGGCCATGGAAAAGGCTTCAAAAATGGAATGACAGAACTGGGATTATGGGTGTGGAGTTTGAATAGAAGTGTGTGATATCACATGGTGGAAAACTTGGAGTTTAAGGTTTAGAATATAGTAATATGTATAAAGCAAGATGGAGGTTTTGGGGCATGTTCCTTCTTCTTTACTTTCTTCTTCACCTTCTTCTCCATGGGTTTGGGTGGTATTTTGTAATTGGACAGAAAAGTCCACACTGCAGGACATGGGTGATTAGTTATTGGGTTAAAAGTAAAAATAATTTAGGTGCCATTTCGTAATTGGATAGTTTATCCTTAAAAGGCCTTGCAGAGATAGATACGGGGCCATTTTGTACCTTGTTAGTGAAATGCTGTAGAACTCACTACTTGCAGGACTGTGCTATAGGTAAGAATTAATAAACATTTGAGTCTAAACAAGAAATACCATCTCTAGCACTTTCAATCCTGACCCTGACCCAGGTAGAAAAGAAGATAAGGAATCAATATCTACCCTCTTTTACCTTAAACTATTCTCCCTTGTCCTATCAGTGCTTGCCCTGGCCAAAAGCCCCTGTCCATCCTTCCTGAGGGCCCTCTGTAGGCACTGGAATGCTGCCACCGAACCCTCCCAGGGTGTTTCTTTGTTCCTGCCATGGCCCCCAGGTTTCCTGTGGACACGGAGCAGTGGGGTCCATCTGGAGATGAGCCCCAGCAGGGACAGGGCTGGGCTCACAGCTCCATGTGCTGCTTGAGTGGTACCTGCAGCGGGATGAGGCTCTTCAGAAAGCAATCCATGCTCTTCTCATGCGTTCTTAGAAAACAATTAGCAGCAGGAGTGATGAATGCACATCTAATTACATCCTCGAGTTCTCACCCCCTCCGAGTCATGAACTACTTCAATAAATAAAGGGCATTCAGGACAAAAAAAAAGGGTTTCATTCGGTGAGGATTGACTCAAGGGAGAGTTTCACACCTTGTTTATCCTGAGCCCCCAAAACACCTCCATGGAGTTTGCACACTGGGGTGTCGCCTCTCTGCCTAGTGCTGCCATTTCCCGGTGGTATTTAGGGTAGTGCAACATTTGGATGCACTTTTTATTGTTTCCATTATAATCCAAACATATACTTTTTATAAGGGCATTGGGGTGATAGGGCAAGGGATGATGGCTTTAAACTGACAGAGAGCAGGGTTAGAATTGATGTCAGGAAGAAATCCTTCCCTGTGAGGGTGCTGAGGCCCTGGTTCAGGGTGCCCAGAGCAGCTGTGGCTGCTCCTGGATCTCTGGCAGTGCCCAAGGCCAGGCTGGACAGGGCTTGGAGCACCTGGGACAGTGGAAGGTGTCCCTGCCATGGCAGGGGTGGCACTGGATGATCTTAAAGGTCCCTCCCAACCCAACCCTTTCTATGATCCTGTGAAAAGCAGCTCCCAGCCCAGGGAGAGCCTGTACTGTGATACAGACAAGACAAACTAGTGTGACCTTTAAAATACATTTTTTTGACTGTTACCTCCTTGGATAAAAACAGTTAACTGAGGCTCAGCAGTGTTTGTACAGAAAGCCTGACCCAGTATCTGATTTGGAGAACAAGCCTTGTAAATCTGTTAAAACATCCCAGAAACACACAAAAACATGCTTTTTTTTTTTTAAGAGATCAACACTCCAGCTACCTGTCCCAGCTGCCAATCTGACAGCAAACAGCTCAGCATCCACACTGACAGAACAGCTCAGCCCTGTTCCCTTCCAAACCCCTGCAAAGATTTGCATCCATCTCATTTTAATTGGGCTTTGCTGGTCTCTCCTTTGTTTCTGCAAGTTGTTCTCCTTTCATTCACATCATTTGCGTTTCATGCAGCCTGTGGATGCTCGGCTGGCCTTGGGAGGGCTGCACCTCCAGCCTGCCTCACTGCAGCTCCTCACTGTTGTCTCAGAGGGCTCCCTCCCTCCTCCCTGGGAGCCTTTGAGAGGCACACAAAACCAATACCTACTTTAAAGGGGCTCATCGTGGCTGGATTGCCTGAGCATCTGTTTCTGCCCATGGAACTGGCGTGAGTGAGCATTCACAAAATTAACAGAAGTCACAGAATTCACAGAACGACCAGGTTGGAAGAGACCTTCAAGATCATCCAGTCCAACCCAGCCCCAACCCCTCAACTAAACCCTGGCACCCAGTGCCACATCCAGGCTTTGTTAAACACATCCAGGGATGGGGACTCCACCACCTCCCAGGCAGCCATTCCAGAACTTTATCACTTTCTGTAAAAACTTTTCCCCAATCTCCAACCTGTATTTCCCTTGGTGCAGTTGAGGCTGTGTGCTCTGGTTGTGTCAGTGCTGCTGGAGAAAGAGCCCAGCCCCAGCTGAGCACAGGCACCTTTCAGGGTTATCCTCCACAGAATTTTCCAGGCAAAGGGCTGGAGCAAGCACTGATCAATGAACATTAAAATAACACTAACTACATAAATACAGAGCTCTGTTTCATAACTATTTGCAGTACTTGACTATAAGCTTGAAAATAGCATTTGTCTAACTGAGGCTGACCTTCTCCATGTGCTTTTCTATGGAATTTTTAGACTTCCCTGCAAACAGGTAGCCCAGGCAGTCTGGGAGAGGGACAGAGAAAAGTCAGAGTTCCTAACATGGGAGGGCAGAAGAAAGGGCAGCTGCAGCAATTTGGTATGATACCCCAACCTTTAAGGAATGTGGGTGCACAAAATAAATTTGAACTGGTTTAGTAGCTACATTGCCAAACACCAACAAATAAATTTGGCTTATTCTCAGCTTTGGAAAGGGGCACAGTGCAAGGCAAGGTGGGATGTGATCAGAGACTACTGTAAAACAGTAAATTTTAAATCTATTATCTAAAATACACAGCTCACTGTCTTTGAGACTGTAAATGAGACTTCTCTTTTCCTCTGTGGATTTATCTTGTTCTTTACGTGGCTCATGGCAGATGTCTTCATCTTCCCAGGAAAACTTCCAGTTCTTTAGAACCCTCCTTAATTTTTTTTTTCCTTTTTTCAACCCCCCCCCCCCCTTTTGTTCTTTTTCTGTTTGTAATTAATGCGAATATTTTATATTTGGAATCCTGTTATTTGCAGTCAGTAGTCAAACGTGTTTTGGTAGCAGCCAGATGCTCAGCATATGCAGCAGAGGAGTGAGATGCAAGGCTGGAGGTAAACAGGGAAGGCACCCACACCCATGGAGAGACTGACCCCCACCCCTCTCTGTGCTGCTGCACGTGCCAAAATAGGAGCCAGTCAAAAAAAAGGTAAATAAAAACCGAAATCAGATGGAAAGCAGAAGTAATTTGGAGGATAAATTTTTAATTTAAAAGCCAGTATGGGATAGCAAGTTTAGAAAGATTGCTTCTGGAAGCTTAAGGCTCTGTTTCTCTGCCCTCTATCTTTAGCTTTTTTATTGACATGGAATGAGGAGAGAGCTTTTCCTAGGTGCCTGATAGGAAAGCACAATCCATGCTATAAGCATCTTTCTCATTTCCATCCAATATTACCGTCATGCCCTTTGAAAGTTTGCAAAAAATACAAATACAGAAGAAAGGGGCTGTCTGCTTCCAAAATTATCTATCTCAAGCATGGGGCACGCAGATCCAGAGCTGGAACAGCTTCCAATTGTCTTGCAAGGATAATTCAAATTAGTTCAACTCTTTACTTATGAGTGTGACATTTATTCCTGTGTATTACAGCCATTCCTAAATGCCTTAATGTGGGATCAATAGCACTTTGCACCAGGCAGACCTGGACAACGTGCTGCTCCTCAGAGAGGATTTGTTTTGCTGGCCAGGGCTGTTTGCCTGATCCACCTTCAGCCAAGACCTGAAGGACAAGGCACTGCAGAACAGATTTTGCTTCCCTGGGTGTCACTCCTGGTGCCCAGCCAGGCTTTTGTGCCATGATGCCACCAACTCACCAAGCACATGGATGGAGATAAATAGGAGAGGAGAGAGGATGAGTGTGGTCGCAAATACCAGCATGGAGAACATGGAGCTGGGAATCTTACTGCATACAAACTAAAATTATCCCACTCATTGCAAATTCACAATGTATATGACAGGAGATATTCCTCTCCCTTTGTCTTACTGTTCCAATAATCCATCCCAGTAGATAAAACCAGCCAGGAAATGTCAGGCTTTATCCCTGGAGAGCTGATGGCAGGAGGGTGTGCTGCTCCCCAAATCACACCTGCCTGTGGTATGAGAAGTTTAAGCTTTTGATTTGCTTTCTGTAGCACAAATGGATGAGTTTAATAAAATAAATTATTCCTAAGCAGTGTCTGTATCATGTGCTGGAATCTCAGCAGAGGCCAGAGGAAAGTGTAAGGAGTGGTTATGGTAGGGAAAATAATCTGCAGTCCAGTCTGCCCTAGGGTGTGTGGTGTTGGAGGTTGGGAACTGCTGTGTCTGAGAGAGATCAACGCCAAAAAAACATTTTAGAGGAATTTCTGAGGTGACAGATCCCTGTGCAAGATGTCACATTTTCTGCAATTACACACCCTTGCCTGTCTGCAAGAACTGAGCTGGTTCTTCTGAAACTTTGGGGTAGATCAATCAAATTAAGGAGGCAAAAGCAGTGCTGGAGTTTGATCTGGCTTCAACAGATACAGATCACAGCAGCTCCAGCCAAGTGAGGAGCAATTCACTGAAATCAGAGAAGCAAGAGAGGCTGCAAGGCCAGAAAGGGACATTCCACAAGGCCACTGATGCTGGCGCAGGCAGAAATACTTGAGATCTAAGTAGATGTGGCTGGCCAACACCAACTGTCTGGTCTCAATATTCCCCCTCCCCAGAGGCCAGCTGATACAGCACACGATTAGACATGACAAGCTGAGCCTCAGAGATGAACAAGCCTGTTGATAAAGGACAAGCCAGCGTTATATTTTAATGAGAGGAGAGATTTGCATATCAAAATCTCGTTCTTTGTTTCCGCGGAGCGCGAGGAAGCGGACGTGAGGCTCAGGGCTCCTTTGCATTGCAGCATATGTTTGTGTCTGTCTTTGGGGGGTTTGAAGTGGCATTCCAACCAAAATGCAGCAGCAGAATGGTTAACAGGGGTGATGTTTTGAGTCTGAGGATGCCAGCTTCATACAAGGTGTCTCTTTCCCTATTAATTGCCAGGCACACGCAACAGAAGCCACTCGCTCTCGAGATGAAAAAGCACATTAGCAATTCCTCCTCAGTATTGCTGCTAAAACACCTCAGGCACGTCTGGCTGGGGCTGTTTCAGGACAGGAGCAATCTCTGCTGCTCAGTCCTGGGGCATAAAGCAAAGGCTGCTGGAAATGAACCACAGCCTGCAAATATTTTTGCAACTATCACTTTTGTTTTCGAATCCCACGTGGCATTAATTATTTGCCCATAAAAGTGACATGTACAGAAGCAAAGGAGCTCCAGTGAGGATTTGCTCTTTGTTTTATGGCTCCAGATGGTTCCACAGCTCAAGGTAGGTTGTAAAGGACAGGCAGGAAGAGAAAAAAATTTTGCTTTGTGACTTCTACCTATGGGAGCCTGTAGGAAGGGGATGAATGGGTGGGGGAAGTTACCAGTCCCATTGACAAATCTGCCCAAACTACCTCTATTTCTGTTGTTTTACCCTCTCATCTACCCAACACACAAAACTACAAATGTGGCTGATACAGGCTCATGTCTCACCAGCCTGTATTGATGATAAACAACCTTGGCATTCCACAAGCAATTTTCAAAATTGTTGAGAGCTAAGATTAGGGGGTTTTTAACAAGTATTTTTATGCTATCCATTTAAAAGAAAAAAACTGTGAGTTATTGTGTTCTCCAGGAAAGAAAGCTATCCTTTTCCAAGGTTAGGTTTCTGAGAGCTTCACTCTAGCTGAGTCCTAATGCTATTTTTTAATAAGAAATGAAAACTTCAAACTTGAGACAGAGTCATTGATGGAGTTAAAGCCCAGCAGCTATTGCTACCCAAAAGTAATTAATCCCATCCACTTTCAGAGGGAATAGGGGTGCTCATCCCAGTAGTATTTTACAAAATTTGCATTATATGCCCAGTTGCTCCCTACACAGAGGCCGCTTGAGATATTTTAGACCTGTTTATTTAGAGGGATGTCTAAAGACAGATGCTGGAAAAGTGAAACCGCACACAAAGCCTAGAATTCCTACTTGGGCTGCAGTGACACCATGGCACTGCCTAAAGAGTGAGGGAATTTTTGGCAAGGTACAACACACCTTGTGTTGGACAAACCAACATTGACATGAGCAAACCAGAAAGCTGGAGACATACAAATTACAAACCAAAAGTGCTATGAGGAAATCATGTCCTTTTCTAGCAAATTTACAATGTCAAATGGATTCACAAGCTTTTCGTTTTGTTTTTTTTTTTTTTTTTTTCCAGTGTGCCCCTTCTCCTACTCTCCATCACGAATCTGCTGACCTTATTTACCACTGGATGCTTTAGCCTGCTGCTTGCTCCAGGCAGAGCTGGGATGTCAGGGACTTGCACTTTAAAGCATTAATATTGTTCTCTGATATGCTGATGGAGTTGCAAAAAAAAAAACCCTGTTCTGGTGAAGACTAAGTGCTATCTGCTCAGAATTTCAACGTGGGAATCAAATGCCCAGTGGGATGCACCAGAAATAAGAACTGTAGACAAATCTTCGAGGTCTTCCCTTAGACATGCTGGGAACATTTTTCCACTCAGCCTTGAAAGAGCCAGGATTGTTCCAAGTCACCCAAGTAAAGCTAAATTGTTGATCAGCATCCAGAGCAGGCCTGCCTGGTGGAGTCTGGGAAAGAAAAATGGCTTTATTAGGGGCTGTCAAGGCACAAACCTGGTGCCATGCTGAAGACAGAGTGTGTGTGACAGAGTCTGTGCAGGGACAGGCTCAGCCCCAGCAGCAGGAGAAAAGGGCAGCACAGCCTGACTGCTGCCTTCTGTCTTCTGGGGGGCTCGGCTGGTGTCCAGCCAGGGGACATCAGAGCTGTGCTCCTCTTCTCAGAGGAGAAATAGAGCTCAGCCATGCTCAGTCCCATTCTGCAAGGCTGAGTGTCCCAGTGTGAGCAGGTTTGCCCCCAAGCAGGCTGCAGGGGCTGGATAGCTCAGTCCTTTATGGGGACAGACTGCCCGAAACCCAAGCAGCTCTCAGCCACTGGCTACCTTTAGCAAGCATAAGGGATATCAGCTCTTTAGTGATTATCAGCTCTTTGAGTTCAGCTCTTTTGCTTGCTAAGGCACGGGCTGGCAGACGCAGAGAGAGGAGAAGGCTGCTCTGGAGTTCCACAGCGATGGCTCTGCTGGGGGTCTGTGAAGGCTTCCAACCCTTCTAACCAGAATGGGCTAAAACAGCCCATTATATAGTGTTGGGGAAGATGAAACAGGAAAGCCTTATAAATATGATTGTCTGGCAAAAGATTTTGAGAATATGGAAACTATAAGTGAGATTGACATGAAAGCAAGCTTTGAAATCCCTCAGTTACTGAACAATGGGAAAACAATGGTGTGGCTGGCTGAAGGTAATCCCTTTTGATGAAACAATACCCTCTGCTTGCAGACAGGTCCAAGGGTCAGATCAGACCCTATGGCTTAGCAGAAGGGGCCCAAAGAGGAGTATTTAGGGTTTTAAATGTAACACAGTGTGGTAATGTAGTGATTCTTGTAGGCTGTATGTAAATGCTGTAAGATTTGTATATTGTACTAGATTAGTTAGTGAGAATCAGAATATTCAACACAAAAGAAGATTTATTGTATTGTAAAGGGAACTTTGCTCTCTTACCCCTTTATGCTCTTATCCCTTTTACTCTCTTATGCTTTTGCTCTCTTACCCTTTTGCTCTCTTACCCCCTCATCCTCTCTGCCCCTCTCTTCTCTCAGTCCTGCTCTGAGCTGTGGCTGGCAGCTCCCAGCAGGGCCCTGCACCCAGGCCCTTTGCAATAAACCACAAATTTCACGACCTGGCTGCAGAGACCTCTCGTTTCCATCCGTCCCGACCATGCTACCCCCCAGTGCTCCTACAATACAGGGTATAGGGGGATCAGAAATTGTCCAGTACCAGGGGTTAAGGGAAAGTAACCTATGCGGTTACAGAGAGATAAGCTGGGGTCCAAAAGGCAGAAGAGAGGGGCTTCTTGCTATTTGTACCCAGCACAAGGTGAAGTGCTGTAATGATGCAACAGAAAACACAAAACTTAGATTTTCTTTCTGCTATTATTGAATTCTTGGACAGTTTTGTTGCAGGAACTGCATGTAGGAAGGCTCAGGAGGGGGTGGGAGGAATGGGTCACCTTGAGCCTGGAGTGTGGTGTTTCCATCATTTCATCCCTGTGAACCATGAAAAACCTTTTTCTTTAAGTTTTTGTTCCAGATAGCAATGCAAGATGTTTTCTTTTACCATCTGTATGGCAGATTATCTTTTGTCAAGTGGGCATTTTGCCTTATCTCTCTCTTTGAGTGACCACATTCACACCTCCCTCGGGAGGGGACACCTGCTGATAACAGCTATTGAATGTCCCTGCATGGCTGATAAGAACTACAGCATCCCATTGGGAGATGTGAGCCCAGAGGGAGGAGCCAAGCATTCCTACCTGGATATAATCTGGAGATTCTGGAACACCAGCACAGCTTCTCCACTGGATTTCCCAGAGGAACAGCAGCTGCCTCCTCTTCCACTGGATCTTCAGAGGAAGAATACATCCTTCTCTACAGGACCCCCTTGCTCCAGCAGACCCACCCCTGACACTGCCGGAGGGCTGCAGCCACAATTCCAATGGGACTGCTGCCAGCACCCTGACCCACAGGGTGTCAGGTTGGGTTCTGACTCTGTCAGTGTTGTTCTAGTGCACTGCATTGTTTATTTTATCCTTTTAATTTTTTTTCTTTCCCTATTAAAGAAATGTTACTTCCTGCTCCCATATTTTTGCCTGAGAGCCCCTTAATTTAAAATTTATAGCAATTCAGAGGGGTGGGGAGGGTTTACATTCTCTATTTCAGGGGAGGCTCCTGCCTTCCTTAGCAGGCACCTGTCTTTCCAAACCAAGACAGTTTTGCCTCTTGAAGGAGCCATAAAACTCTGTTTGAGAGGACGTCATGGTTGAGGGAGCGTGTTTGGCACTGCATTGCAATTACCATGGGCCAATAGCAGGGTTAAGGGAAAGTGACCTATGGGGTTACAGAGAGATAAGCTGGGGTCCAAAAGATGGAATAGAGGGGCTTCTTGCTATTTCACTGTGACATGGCATTTCCTATCTTTAAGCCTCTTCCCTCCACAGGGCCCTAGCAGGTCCAGAGCCTGCTACAGCTGAGAGGCAGGATTGCTGTGCTCAGTGTCAGGTGTGTCCAACAGACATGCTGCAGGATGCGTGTCCATCCAACCAAAACCAGAGTCACACTCTGGCCACTGGAAGGCAGCTTGGGCTATTTCCTGGTGCTTCAGCAGGGAGTGCTGCTGAATTTTGGCAGGGAGGAATGATTCAGCATGGACAGACACAGACAGCTGCCTGTTCTCACCATCCCCAAAGCAGACAGATATGAGACAGCTCGAGACCAGATAAACCCAATAGTCACATTAGCAGGGCACAGAGCCCAAAACAACATGCCAAGCCTCTCAGTTTATTCCTACACTGTTTATACATGTTTATAATCTTTAAATCATAGCTCTCTCCCATATTGAAAGATCCCAAACAGATGCAACAATAAACTGAAATTCAAGACAAACAGATTGTGAGGCAGAGAGACAGAGCACATTCATTTGTGGTGAATCACAAATGCTGAAACAAAATAAATGAATCAGTCCTAAAGAGTCTAATTAATAAAGGTTAATTTATTTATCATCCTGGCTAACCTGATATCTCTGAACTCATCTAAATTAATGCAAAATGAACAAAGCACAAAAAGGGCAGCAGTAATTGGAAAGCCACAGTAGATACACTTTCCAGAAGCTTCTTTTTCTGCTGCATAAAAAGCATCCCAGGTTCACTTGGTCAGGTGCACAACCAGGCTGGTTGGCAGCAGCACAATTAAAGGATGTCAATGGATTAACTCTTTCTGTCTTAGATATCTGTCTCCTCTTTATCATAAAAAGCATCAGGACCCAGCCTGTCCCACACATAAAATGATGTTTCCATCTTGACCAATGAGCACACGGAAATGGAAATGGAAAAAGGCTCCCAGCAAATCCAGCCTGGGACACTGACTAGCTGAGAAATTGTTCTTTAATAAGCTTAACCACAAAATCATTCCACTGTAACATGCTACTACTTTTATATATCTGTATTATCCCCTAATTTACAGATAAAATTCAGCCTGTGGATTAGCAGAAACCTCCTTGCACTTGCTGGCTCGTGGTAATTGCAATGCAGTGCCATACACACTCCCTCAACCATGATGTCCTCTGAAACAGAGTTTTGTGGCTCCTTCAAGAGGCAAAACTTAAAGAAAAAGGATTTTCATGTTCACAGGCATGAAATGATGGAAACACCACGCTCCAGGCTCAAGGTGCCCCATTCCTCCCACCACCTTCCTACACGCAGATCATGCAACAGAACTGTCCAAGAGTTCAATAATAGCGGAAAGAAAATCTAAGTTTTGTGCTTTCTGTTGCATCATTACAGCACTTCATCTTGTGCTGGGTAAATCCAAGGTTCCCACAAGGCCATTAGCAGATTTTATTTTGGGGGCCTCACAAGGTTCTTCCTTTCCAACTTGGCTCCTCAGTATGTGCAAGACTGATTTTTAATATAATTAAACATGAAAAAAAAAATTGCCTGATGTCTACAAAGACTGTTTCATGTTGCTGATAAACAGGTTTGTTGGAGATATCCTGATATCAACCTTTTCAAGCCCTTCCACATCCAATTGCATCCCCAGGAGGCATTTCTGTCTTCCATCATGAAGGAAAGATGTGGCCACCACTGAAAAGCTTCCATAACAACCCACAAAACATGGCTTGAAACACAGAGTAAATAAATATAGCAGGAGCAAAAAGTACAATCTGAGATTATACAGCAGGGCTGTGGTCATAAGGTCACTAATTTTTTTTAATTTCCTTTTTTTTTTTAAGCCCTTCTGTGCTGCTGTGCCCTGTCAGTGACTGAGTTTCATTTCTAAAGGCATAAGTGGCTGTCACTTATAGAAATACCCATGGGAAATGGCAGGGCAGCATGTCAAAGTATTCCATTTCAGATGGGCACAGGGTTTTTTCATCACTTCTTCCCCTGACAATTCTTCAGCTGTTAAGGAACTCTTCCCTCTTTCAGAAGGTAGAAGAAAAAGATGCTCAGGACTGTCTTTTTCTGATTTTTGGAATGAAAGATGGGTTCCTGCTGTCTCAGCAGCCCTGGGAGCTGTGATACATCACTGGAGGAAACAGCAGAGCAGTTCCGGGATGTTTTAAAGGGCACAGCTTAACTGAACTGTAATTGACTTTCACTCATTGATCCAGTATTATTAGTGTTTGTTTAAAAATCAAAGGTTATTCAATTTGAAGTTATTTTCCTTCTTTCAGGGGCTATAAATGCCATTTAACTGCACTAAATTTGATCAATCCACCAAAACAAAAAAAAAATCCAAACAAAAAACCCCCAAAAAAAACAAAACAAAAACCAAAAAACAAAACAAAAAAAAACCCCAAAAACACCAACTTTTGAGTTTTTCTTGTAGTAATCCTCTCTTCTTCCCCTCACTCCAGACAATTTCTCCATTCCCAAACTCTTGTGGAGATTTCACTTAAGCTCCAGAGCAGCATCCACGGGGCTTTGGCTTATCCATTGTCATGAGTTCCACCCATTACCACCCTCCAGCTGCTAAATGGGGAAGACCACCCTGGCTACAAGTTCTAGATATGGTCAGCAAGATCCTTCAGAAGGCTCTGGATGTGAAAACATTCATTTTTTTCGCGTGGTTCCTGCAGGTAAAACAGCTCCAGTGGTCCTTTCTGTGTTCATGGGCTGGGGCTGCTGCCACCAGGAGGTTCCAGGCTTCCATCAAAGTCTAGAACTCTTTGCCATTTAATTTCCACTGGTCCAGATCACTTTATTATTGACATCTTGGAAGAATAGACATACCACAGCCTGAACACCCAAGTGGCTTAGCGAGAATCCATTTCCAATTGCTTATTCATTCACTATTGCAGGGCAAAGAGTTCCAGATATTTCATTTGATGAACATCATTTAAACCTTTTTTCCCCCCCAATTATTAGGCAAATAAGAGAACACACCGTTTAAATACTGTGTACAATTCCATGATAAACAGGCTTTCTTGGGACAGAATTGCCACTATTAATCTCAATTCTCACCTCAGGCTGAGACTGACAAAGTCAATGTCTCCTTAAACTTAATCTTATAAGAAATTCATTCAATTTGCTGGAACCCCTGAGGTTTGAGTCTTTAGGATATGAAGTTTTCATAACAAAAATTATAGTGATATAAACTTCAATTTCCTGGTTTAAAGGCAGTGATTTTCATGTAAGTGCATGACTCCACCTGGGACTTGAAGAAAATGGTCAAATGCTGCAGAAGAAAAGCTGTGAGCCACAGGCACTGTCTAGAGGAAGAGTATGAATCTCCTGGAAAGTTACTGTGTAAAAATACAGCCAGGTATTGAGCATAATTGGTACTAACAGGTATTAGATCCCAGAGAAGGGACTGGTTTTGTTTGATTCTTCACAGTAGTCAGCACAAAAATGCCCTGGACCTGAGGCACAACAGCAGTATAAATAATATCAATAATTTAGGCACTGACCATATGGGAGCAGACCCAAAGCTAGAGCAAGATGAGTGGATCTGCTGCAGAGGAGGGAACTGTGCCAGCTTGTGCTGAGGAAATGGCCTGAGAGCTGATCCTGTTCGTGGGGACCAGATGGTGGTTCATAATTTTTTTCTTTTTTTTGTTTCCCCCATTTAAAGTTTCTCAGACTGGCAAGGGGAAAAGGGAGAGAGGAGTGGTGTGGTGCAGCAGGTTGGTGGGTGGTGATGTGGCAGGGGGAGGAACCAGGAGCATTCTCCTCCATTTGTGGAGTATGACATGGAATGAAACAGCACTGCAGGCTAACCAAAGTTAGCCCTGGGTGGGAATATATTCCTGCTATTGGGTGGGAGCTTTTTCATGTTCTGTTCCACTGAATCCAACAAAAGATCTGGCTGATTTACTCCAGTTATGGGTCAAGTCCAAGTCTCCTACACATCCCTGCTGTGCCCCTCCTCATTGGAGCTCTGAGGGGAGTGCTAACGAGCTGTGAGCCCATCAGCTCTCCTGCACGTTGCTCCACTCTACCCACACTTCCCACATGGAAGCAGTGAGTAAACTACCACACTACTTTACTCCTTTCCTTTGCTTTAAAAGGAGTTTCACTCAAGTTGAAATGTTGAAGAGCAGCAACTCCACAAAATGCAATGGGTAGATCAAGAAGCTGTTTTAGAGCTCCCCGGTATTTTCATTTTTTGGAGAAAATTAATAAGCTCCTGAGCAGGCAGCAGCACAGAGGAGGGAGTTTTCAGAAAGAAAAGATCAGTGGCAGCTCTGGCAGGCAGCAGCTCTCCTGGAGAGCTCTCCCAGATATGGGTGCAGGAGCTGTGGCTGGCAGGTCACTGACAGTGCTACGTGGGGCTTGAGCCTTTCTCTGTGTCATGTGTGTGCAGCTGTGTGTGTGCGCTCAAACGGGCCCACACTTCCAAAATCTCAGCCAATGTCATGGACTGGGGGTCTTCAAATGTTGTATGCTATCATTTATTTTTGCAATGAAGTGAAGATGTCAATCCAGCCAAGGTTTGCCAAGGAATTGTCACCTAAGTGGGTTCTGTGAAGGCACAGATGTGAGAAGGTGCTGGGGAGACCTGAGAGCATCTCCCAGTGCCTAAAGGGTTCTGAGGGAGCTGGGGAAGGACTTTGGACAAGGGCACAGAGTAGACAGCACAAAGGGGAATTTCTTTAACTGACAAAGAGTAGGTTTATATCAGAGAGCGGGAAAAAATGTACATGAAGGATTGCCCAGAGCAGCTGTGACTGCCCCTGGATCCCTGGAAGTGTCCAAGGCCAGGTTGGACAGGGCTTGGAGCACCCTGGGGTAGTGGAGGGTGTCCCTGCCCGTGACAGGAGGTTGGAACGAGATGATTTTTCAGGTCCCTTCCAACCCAATCCATTCTGGGATTCTGTCACTTGCTGAATGCTCTGGGCACATATTGCCATTCCTGACCAACCCTAAACTTGGAAGAGCATCCAAGGCAGGCAGAGCAGGCAGAAGTTACACCAAGACACCCCACACAGTCAGACAACCACAACAAGCTGCTCCTGATCATCCCCTTCCCTGCAAGAACCAGATGATTCCCCAAATCATTTGATTTTCAGTGCTGGACTGGGGGGAGCTCCCAGCACCTCCCCCAGCTAGGGGCTGCAGGGAGCAGACCTGGTTTCCACATTAGCACCCCCAGAGCCCATTGCCAGCTGTGGAGAGATTTGCTGGGTGGTGAAAGCACAGTGGGAGCTGCTCATTCAAAGGCAGGGAATGGCATCAATAAATTCCAGCAGAACCTTTCTGCTTGCAGGGGAGCACTGCAGAGGCAGGGATGAAACCTCTGATGCTGCTGCTAATTGCAGCCTTTGCCCCATGGGAGCTGCTGTCTTTATTAATGCAATTATGATGTAGCCAAAGGCAGCAAATGCTTCTGCTGACCTTGCTGGGGGAACAGAGGCCTTCAATCTCCGCAGGAAATTGCTTCCTCCCCTGGCAAATGGCACATAACCCAGTGTGTTTCCATTCCTGCAGATTCACCATCTTGTCATTGGACCAGACAGGATGGAAATTGCTGTTTGATGCCACCTCCCTCGCTCCTGCAAATCAGAGATAAAACCCAACAGTGCTTCCTGTCTTTCAGTATAGGAAAATTAACACTAAAACTTAACTTTATATTAGAAGTCACTCTTGTATTGTGAATTACAAAAATAGTAATAATAACCCTGGAAGAGTCCTAATTACAGACATATCTGAGCTGTGATTTAATTGTAATTTGATGACTGAATTCAGTTAGCCTAAAGGCATTCAATGTGAAGACCTGCTCTCAAAAAAACATATACATAAATTGAATTCTATATTGTGGCAAGAAGCTGCCACTAAGGATAACAGGACTCGGGGGGGAAAATGTCTTAATCATTAAAGATTGAGATTTCTGACCACACACTGCAGACTTATAATCAAAGCAGGTTCCAATCTCAGAGCAACTTCCATTCCTAGTCAAAGGAGAATTTCCTTAAGTTATGATACACCCTTTGTAAATACAGGTTTGAAAGAGAATGAACAGCTGTCCTTGGATTTTAGAGGACCAAAAAACAGTTCTCCAGACATTAGTCCCAACACTTTAACCCCAGGACCTCTAAAATTGCCCTGACTGCTGCCAAGATTTGAGTTTTCCCATAGATCAGTCACTGAAAGAAGAACATCCCACTATGGGATGTCTCAATTTGACAGCTCAAGGCAGACAGAGAGTGGAAAATGACAACTGTTGCTCTCCACAAAAATCTGCTGAGATCTGGAGGGGCTGGATGGCTTGTCCAGTGTCAGTCAAGAAATCATCAACAAATTATGGGATCTCCTGGTAACACTGTGTGGTAATCACATATCCTCTGAGCAGAGAGAGACACAGCTCTCCCAAGATTTTCCTGGGACGCTGTGAGAAAGCTCAGAGAAAGAATTAAAACAATTATTATCTCGATTTCTGCACATGGCAGGCAACCTCTGTTTGTCAAAGATGCTTGCAAGAAGGAGCCGTCCCTTCTTGACCAATAGGTGAAAGAATATTCCTAAAGGCCAATCAGGTCTTAGGTCCACCATTGTTTCTATAAGAAGTGTGAATTTCTAATAATAAACTGCCTTTTCATGCCTTCTAATGATGGAGTCTCTGTATCAACTTTATCTGTCCCCAGTGCCCCTTTGGTGATAATTGATGAGCCCTTTGGTGATAATTGGTGATCCCTTTTGGTGATAACACTGGACCTGCCTCTGTTGGTGGTGGCCCCAGGGCAGGCAGTGTGACAACAACAAGGTCTTTGGCTGGGTGTCACTCTAGAAAAAAGCACAGCCTCCACCCCCAGCACTTGTCATCCTTGAACACTTTGTTGGGTTTTTGGAGTCATCTAAAGCAAGGAGACCTGCAAGATCTTTTCTCAAAGTACCTGGGAAAAGGACAAAAACACCTACAAGGTCATTGTGCAAAGCAGAGGGTTGAGAATGAAGACAAACAAATGGCTGCAGTGAAGAGGCAGGGAAGGCAGATTGGGCAGGTTGCTTGTGCCTACCCTGAGGGCTGGTACAGACTGTGACAAGGCCCTGGGGAGCCCTGTGTCACCAGCTGAGGGCCCAGAGAGCTGCAGACCCTCCCACAACGAGGGAACAGCACCACATGGCCAGATGCTTTTAGTCAGATGACTCACCACCAAGAAGCCTGGGGGCCAGAGTTTTAAAGACATTATAATGCATTAGTCAACCTTAAAGTAAAGGCTTCTGTGGACCTCAATATCTCAAAATAATTATGCCTTGGAGACATGCCTGGGGTGGCACAGGCACTGTGACAGCACAGGGGAACAGCTCTGCCCCTCACAGCCTCCTCCAGCCCAATCACAGACACCATTAACGAGCACAGGGGGATTTGCATGAATTTCCCTGCGCTGCTCCCAGCTCCTGATAGCTCTCCATTCTGCGTGATGCTAGAGTTTAGTCTCCTACTGTTCAGCATGAAAAACTGGCATAAAAGCAGCAGCTGGTGCTCGCAGTATCTGCTCAGTCCCTAACACCACCCAGCATGTGCTAGTACTGAATATTGATGAAACTCAGATCTTATTACAACAGAGCACAATATGTTCCTTGCCTATACATTGCCTTTAAGCACAAAAAAATAGTGCTAAATTAGGATCCAGGTCAGGTCTAGTTTTAAAAATCCCACTTAAGCCAAGGTTTGGGGGAAGGCTGGTGGGTTTTGTCTGGCCCTAGTGAGGATTGCTTTCTACTGCAGGAGTATAACCCAGCTGTAAATGAACCCAATGTTAGGGGGTGTCAGGGCTTCACCCATCTCTGCTTAAGAACACACTTGGATCCAATCTGATGTCATGTGTCTGGAAGATAAAGGCAAATTAACCACTTCAAAGCAGCAAGTGCTTCCACGCACAGCCAATTTTGTTCTCTCTATAGAATCCAAAATAAAAATCCCTGTTTACCAAAAATCGGTTTTTCATCTTGCTGCATTTCAAGTTCAAAACGGGAAATGAAATGTTTTATGAGCTGTATCAGTACAGAAATAGAAACACAAGTTTAAAGGATAAGACAACACTATTCCAGATACAGATATATTTTGAACAAGTTTTACTTTTGGGAATTTAGTGAACTTAGAACTGTGCATCATTGATTCATCCTTTGGTAGTGTTCCAAATTACACAAGATCCACATTATTAACTTGTGTAGTTGATAAAACACATTATGAATTCCCACATTCACCCCCACAACCAAAGAAATTTGGAGGAACAGCAAAAGCAGTTTTAAATGCCCTGGTGGTCCTCAAGAGAGCAGAAGATTCTCTGTAAAGAGAAGAAAAGATCTGGAAGTCATGGCAGGGGAACCTGCATGTTCTTGCCTTCCAGCACCCACACACAGTGGGGTTGATCCCAGCAGCCCTCTCCCACCTTAAAGGCCAGGAATGAGGTGGGAAGAGACCTCACAGGGCAGCTCTCTGCACTGGGGGAGGATCATCTTTACACAGTTAAGCCATAGCTTAATTCCCTTTTCTGACACCAAGCTTGTGCCGAAGTGCCCTGAGGCCACTGGTGCCAGTCCTGGATTATCCTTCCTGTTGGGAAGTCTCAGTCAATGCTCTAAATAGCTGAACCTACACTCATGACTTCTCCTCCCATGAACAGTGGGCAAAGAGAGCATGTTAGTTTTATATCCTAATTCTTCTCTGACATATTTGCAGCTTAGACTTTCTGCTTGACCTCATTTGCAAATTTAATAAGAGCAATCTTTATCTCATCCTTGAGATGATTAATGAAGACACTGACTGACAGCAAACCCTTTGCAGAACCCCACTTTGTGAAGTTTTCTCTTTTGATAAGAAACAACTCTCCAGCATGGCTTTCCAACCAGTTTTGCAACCACCAAATGAAAATTTCCTTCTAATGAGGTTTCTCTATCTTGATTATCAAAAACATAATTGGAGAAAATCAAAAGCTCTATTAATGTCAATCTATACAAAACCCATTGCTTTTCTTTTGCTCTTAAAACTGAATTATACTGTCACAGGAGAAAAATCAAAATATTTTGGAAGCCACTTGTTCTAGACAAGCCCACAGGATACTGCTGACCTCCTCACTATGTGCTAACATTTTCGTTGTTTACTCCAATATTTTCCTGGCAGATTAAGTTAAACTGCTGGTCTGTATATGGAACTTCCTTAACCCCATTTGAATGGGAATTTTTTTTTTATCTTTGCCAGGAGACATTACCCACACTTTGCAATGTCTCAAAACCAGTGGTGGGCTGCTCCATGGTGGAGCAAATCACCCAGTGGTGATTTTCCCCAGCACCTACATGATTCCAAAACAACAATCCACACTTTTTAATTTCTTTTTTCCTGTGTTGGCTGCCTGGTGGCAGCTGCACATTTGAGTTGAATCTGAAGCAATTCAACATCAACAGGAATGAGCTGGGCTTTGCTCCTCCACAACATTCCCTGTGCTCCGAGGACCAGCCCAACACTTCCCCAACTGCCTCCTGTGTCTAACGCACTGGTGCAGAGCGTCTTCCTCTCTGTCCTTCCCACTTCCCTCTCCATTTTGTGCCCTGGCCTGTTTGTTCTGCCCTCTCAGGCTCACACACTAGGCTTTTGTGCTCCTCCTTAGGAGTTTGACCCAGTTTCCCTAAGTCTGGACTGTTCTGCTTCGCATTGTGACTTAGCACTGACAAACAAAGCCTGGGAGCTGCAGAGACAAAGAACATCAGAGAGATCTGGGCCAACACCAGCCCTGTCCAGCACACCAATTTCCCTCTGCATGCTTGTGAAAAACGCCAATCACTTGTTTTTAAAATTGTAAAAGTTTAATAGTAATAAAATGGTTATTAAAATAGTAATATAATTAGAATAATAAAAATTAGGATTTAGGACAATATGAGACAATAAAACCAAAGAGTTATGGACCGTCTGGGTATCTTTTTCTGACCAAAATAAGCCCGAAAAAGGACCCACATTAACAGAGGATTAACCCTTAAAAGCAATAGCCTGTTGCATATTCATACACCTCATACATGATGCATAAATTCCATTCAAACACAGGATTCTGTCTGGTCAGTGTCAACTTCTTCCTCTTAATCCTGACAGCATCTTCAGGGCTGAGCAAGGGGAGAAGAATTTGATAAGAGAGCAATAAATTCTCTTTCTCTGAAAGATTCAGGTGTCCTGTGGCTGCTATCTTGCTGTGAGTCCTCTCTTAAAAAAAGTATCCTACATAGCATCGTTTCTATTTTAACATTTTGTTATACCTAAAACTGTATTTAACACACTATTTAAGAAAAATTACCACAGCATAACTTTCTAACATAACACATATAATATTCACTTTAATATTTGCAAAAAGCCAATCATAAAATAGGCATTTTTCACAATGCAGATGCCAGGGCTGTGTGCCTGCAGGAAAGCAGGCCAGAGCCTCGGGATGCAATTAGCGATGGTTTGCGCAAATGCCGGGAAGGACGGCGGTGGATCGGGTGTTCTCAGCACAAAGGAGGCTGTGCCTCACATGATGAAGGCATCACATGCCAACTGGTGGGATTGGCAGAGGGAACTGGGAACAGGTCTCCAGGCCATGGAACTCGTAGCAGGTCTCCAGGCCATGGAACTGGGGTGTGGAACTGGGAGCAGGTCTCCAGGCCATGGAGCTCGTAGCAGGTCCCCAGGACATGGAACTGGAACAGGTCTCCAGTCTGTGGAACTAGGAGCAGGTCCCCAGGCCATGGTCTGGGCTGTGGAACTCATAGCAGGTCTTCAGGCCGTGGAACTGGGAGCAGGTCCCCGGGCTGTGGTCTGGGCTATGGAACTGGGAGCAGGTCCCCAGGCTGTGGTCTAGGAGCAGCAAGAAGCACAGGGCAGGGAGCTGGTGTGAGCTCTTCCATCACAGGGCATGAGGAGGATGTGGAGCTGCTGGAGAGAGCCCAGAGGAGGCAGCAGGACCACCAGAGGGATGGAGCAGCTCTGCTGGGAGGAAGGGCTGGAGAGTTGGTATCAGTGAAATTTCACCCGACTGGCAGGAGGAATGACGAGGAGGACTCCATGATATCAAAAGGCTAATTAATTACTTCCTTATACTATATTATTCTATACTATATTACACTACATCTCAACTGAAACTGCACAACTGCACTCAACTGCCCAGAACCTTGTGAGTGTCTGCTGACCCACAGTCTGCACACACCTGGCCCTGACAGGCCAAGGAAACAAAACCCCATCACTGTGGGTAAACAATCTCCACATTGCATTCTGCTGTGGCACAACACAGGAGCAGCAAATGAGATAAGAATCGTTTTGATCATTCTCTTCTCTGCTTCTCTCAGATTCATAGAATGTGAATCCCACAAGTTGGGGCTGTTCATCCTGGAAAAGAGAAGGCTCTGAGGTGATCTAATTCCACCCTTGCAGTACCTGAAGGACGCCTAGAAAATGATGGGGAGAGAGTTTTTAAAGGGCCTGGAGCAACAGGACAAGGGGGAATTGGTTCAAACCCACAGACAGGAGATTTAGATGGGATATTAGGAAGAAATTGCCAACTGAGATGCACTGGCACAGGTTTCCAGAGAAGTTGTGGCTGCCCCATCCCTAGAAGAATTCAAGGCCAGGCTGGACAGGGCTTGATCTAGTGGAAAGTGTCCCTGCCCATGGCAGGGTGGTTGGAACGAGACAATCTTAAAGGCCCCTTCCAACCCAAGCCATGCCATGGTTCTGTGATGAGTCATTCCCCCATGACCTCCTGCTGCCCTCACTGAGAGCAAAGAAGCAATAAAGAGCCAGGGGGACTACACTGAGCAGCCCCACAGACAAAAATCCCATCGGGGTGCTCTACTTGGAGTAGATTTGAAAAGGCCCATGGTGAGAAATCTAAGAATTCTTTACAGGCAGAGTTTGTCCAGCTGTGGGAGACTGCTGAGGAGGGGCTGCAGAGATGCTTGTCCAGAGGGCAGAGCAGCATCAGGGAAGGGATGCACTTGGAGACACTTGAAGAGTGAAAACAACAGTTTTGGTGATGAAGACAACAGCTTTTGCTGTGACAGGGAAGGGGAGCAGCAGGGGTGCAGGCAGAGGGGAGGTGATCCTAGAAAATTTGCTGAAACAAGATTGTCAGGGAAGCTTTAACCAAGCTGAGTGGGGAAGGACTGCATTTGCTGAGGGAAGAACAGGGCAGCAGCAGAGGTGAAGTCACATTCCCAATTTTCTGATATATCTGGGTTTACTGAACACCTAGTTATGGTGTTCTTTTCCATCTCAATGAAAAAAGTATTGGTGAGGAGAAGAAAACAGGATTCACAACATTGTCCAGGTTTGCATTTCTCTGGACGTCCATTAAGAGAAATAATTATTGGCTTGAGGTACCTCCAAACCTGCAGTAAGTTGGAGAAGCCCCAGACCCACTGTGGCTGTGGAAGTTTTTAATTCTTCCCCCTGCACTGGGCATTCCTGGCAGCCCCAGAAGAAACAGTGGATTCCTAGCTAAGCTGACAGGCACACACAGCACCCCTGCAAGCTGGACCAGAAGGGTTGGATTATAGAAAGGTTAGGCAGAAATTCTGCAAAATTCAGAAGTAGCTTGAACACCAGGACCCAGAGGGAAATCTGGATCTAAGGAAGCAACAGGGAGCTGACCTGAATGATAATCACAATATTGGCAGCAGATCATGGAGGGAAGGGCACAGGGAAGAGGCTGAGGACTCTGCCATGTGGGGATTGGGCTGATGGCTGTAACTCCAGAGGACACTGAAGAGACAGGCTGAGATTTTTGTATGGACAGAAGAAACATGAGTGGAGTGACCAGGGATAGAATTAATCTGCACAAAATCAGGAGCTGAGCATTTCTTAGAACCACAGAAGGGTTTGGGTTGGAAGGGATGTAAAGTTCACCTCATTCCACCCCGTGCCATGGACAGGGACACCTTCACTACCCCAGGGTGCTGCAAGTCCCATCCACCATGACCCCCTTTGCAGCAGGTAACAATTCCCTGTAGCCTTAGAGCAGAGGTGTATTATATCACAAAACAGTTCATTAAGGAAAGACTGGGGGAAGGTCACCCCTGAGTGACTGGGTGAGATAAATTAATCACATTTGTTGGTGAAAAATACAACTGATCATCATTTTTATTGCTGTAGAAGCACAGATTAAAATAACTGTGTGAACAGTAATGAAGGGCCCTGCCAATCAACAGAAAAACCCCACACCAAGATTATTTCACTTTTGGCACGTTACAGGAGTAGGTTGCAACTTGTGTTTTACTTGTTAGCTGGCCAGCCTCTTCCTCAAAATTAAAACAAACAGAAAAAGGCAAATTCAGCTGACTGAATTAATTGCACAGTGCAATCCCATTGCCTCTGGCAGTCACCCACAGCTCCCCTGGGCTGCAGAGACACCAGCATCACTTGGTGAGAGCACAGAGCTCTGCCCATCATCAATCTACACCCAGGAGGAACAAATCCCACCCCATCCCCACGGTGGGAACACAGGCAAAACCCTGGAGCTGCCACAAAGGGAGGTTTAAGGAGCCAGGCAGGCTGGCAGGGGCTCAGCTGCTGCTGGAAGCAGCCAGGGCAGTGGAAGTGGAGGGGAGCTCTGTATTCATGGACATCTCGGGGCACCTTTGGCTCACAGTGTGTTTGGGCAGCAAACACACAGCACTGGGAATTGCTGCCTAAATTATTCAGCCTCTCTCAATCCAGCATTTACTGTTACTGAAGCACTCGGAGGGGAAATCTTCCTTGGACTTCAGAGGACTCCAGATCAAAACCCAGTAATACTTTTATTTCTAGATGGAGAGGCTCTGAAATTAAAGAATAAAAGCACAGGCTGACATGAAATTCCTGGATCTTTTCATATTTGCCACAATACCTTTTTTTTTTAAATTGGAATAACCCAGATGTTTGCTTGAAAAGAAAGCAGGATCCCTGTGGCAAATATTTGTCCATTCATTCAGTTTCTTGCACTTTCTCTGCAAAATACCAAATCTAGGCACATTCCACATTTTCCATGGCACTGATCAAAGGTATCATTATTAACAAGAAGCATCACTGGACAGGACATGTTAAAAAAAAATCATTTTCCCCTAACAAGACTTTCAGATCAGCAGCTCAGAGTTGAAAAAGCCCCAAAAATGTGCTGGATGCATAAAGTGAGTGGAGCAAAAAGGCGCTGAAAGGGCTGTGGGACAGAAATCCCACAGGGTAAGCACACACCCTGGAACCCAGCACTGCCATCACCAACAAAAGCTTTGTACCAAGTTAGGAAAAGCCCAGGACTGTGGTATTTTCTGAGACCCCCGTTGAAGGGAGGAATGATGAATCTGACTCCATGTTCTTAGAAGGCTGATATATTATATTATATTATGTTATATTGTGTTATATGTTATGTTATACTAAAGAATACAGAAAGGATACAGACAGAAGGGTAAAAGATAATAATGAAAACTCGCGACTCTCTCCAGAGTCCCAACATGGCTTGGCTGTGATTGGTCATTAAGTCAAAACAATTCACATGTTGGATAAACAATCTCCAACCACATTCCAAAGCAGCAAAACACAGGAGAAGCAAATCAGATACTTATTGTTTTCATTTTTGTCTGAGGTTTCTCAGCATCCCAGGAGAGAAATCCTGGGCAAGGGGATTTTTCCAGAAAATATGACAGTGACACAGGATTGCAACAGAGCCATGGGCTGCTGCACAGAGGGGTGCCAGGAGCTGGGACACAGGCTGGCACTGGGGACTGCAAACACCTCAGTAATGGTCAGATAAGGAAATGCAGCCCCAGAGCTGGGCAGGGTTGGGTTTAGGAGTGGCAGAATCAGCAACTGATGCATTAAAAGTGCATGGGACAATAAAAGACCATGAAGGAAGCAGCAGTGCTCTAAAGTCAACAAAGAAAGAGCAGAGGTGCAAAGGTGTGTCAGCAAACAAAGAACTGGCTCATGGCAAGGAAACCAAAATCACCACTGAGAACATCACACCCTTAGCAAAGGATTCCGGCACTGGCAAATTGCTGTAACATCACTCACTTCTCCCAAAATGAAACCACCAAGGGGTTCATTCCCCAGCCAGGGGAACAAAGCAGGGATGAGCATAAACCCCTCCCCACAAAAGAGGGGTAAAAGCCAAGCGCATGTATAAATACTTTAATTGTTTTTCTGTAAAAACTTATCTAATTAAACTGCTAAGATGTTGCATATAACAGTAATATGTGAGGCTTTCCTCACATGATAGATGTGCTTCTTTTCACCTGCAGCGACAGGAGAAATGGCTTTAAACTGACAGAGGTATTGGGATGAAATTGTTCCCTGTGAGGGTGGGCAGGCCCTGGCACAGGGTGCCCAGAGCAGCTGCATCCCTGGCAGTGCCCAAGGCCAGGCTGGATGGGGTTTGGAGCAGCCTGGGACAGTGGAAGGTGTCCCTGCCATGGCAGGGCTGGCACTGGATGATCTGAAAGGTCCCTTCCCAACCCAAAACCCTCTGTGATGCTGTGAAAAGCAGAACATTAGCAGCATTAATTTCTGAGTGAAAAGTGGCCCAGTACAAGGTGCCATTTGTGAATTGTTTAGTGGGATTTGATGACTCCTTTCCCTCTGACTGGGCTCTCCTGGGGGAAGGAAAGCAGCTGATGTTACTCACTCTCCATTTTTCTCCCTGAACAGACTTTGCAAAGAAAACCCTCAGTTTCTCACAAAGCCACAAATTAATTTTCTGTTATAGCCAGAAGCTGCAGCGAAAGCCCTGCAGTCGTGTCTGGGTGGCAATGTCCCCTATCCCACAGCACCATCTCGTGGGAGACTGCAGCTTGGAAAAACCCACCGGCAAAACCACCAGCCTGGAGTAAATCACTTCCAAGAATGCCACTGCTCTGCCACTGCTCTTCCTCAGCTCCAAATCTCTGCACAGCAGGACAAACTCTGGATCTTTGCAGGGCTTGCAGTGTTTCCCCTAAAAAGGGACAGGGAAGAACCTCCAAGTCACAGCCTCACCCTGAGTTTGTCTTTCCAGAAGCAGAAGTGCACAAATGCATCTGGATCTTTTCAAAGAAATCCAGGTATTTTCAAAGGAATCCAGGTCTTTTCAAAGAAATCCAGGTATTTTCTGCCAGGTTACAAATGTCAGGACATGAGGGAACAACCTCAACTTCAACCAGTGGGGTTTCGACTGGATATTACAAAATTGGATATTGGATATTACAATATGAAATTGGATATTACAAAAAGTTTCTTCACTGAAAGGGCTGCCAGGCATTGGAGGGGCTGCCCAGGGCAGTGATGGAATCATCAGCCCTGGAAATGGCTTTTAAAAGGTGTAGATGTGATCCTTAAGGATGTGGTTTAGTGGTGGCTTTGGCAGTGCTGGGTTAATGGTTGGAACTTAACCTTAAAAGGCTTTTCCAAACTGAATTATTGAACTATTGAATTACAGGAGTTATTATTGAGTTATTGAATTATTTGAACTATTTAGCCCATCTGTGAAGTGCCCTATTGCAATTCCACCCTTCACAGAAGACCCTGCAGTGCCGCCTGCTCAGGTCTCACAACAGGACCAGTGAGAGAAGAATCAAAGAATCCCCAAAGCCATAAAATAACTTCATAAAATCTCTCCTTGGCTGGTCTAGGAGACCTTTCAGTGGGCCCAGACCATGTGCCTGAAGGATATGTAAGAGAAGCTTAGAACAGAAAAATCTTCATCATCTCAAGAACAGGTTTGTGTTTGTGGTTCCATCTTTTGGAGGCCATGACTGTTGTGGAGCAGCTATTGCTGGGATGATTTTTCCAATATTTACAAAATTTGCCATGGCAGCACTGCTGGGTGTCAGGGAAGAGGGGTCCAGACCCTGGGTATGGGGGAGGTTCCTGCCCAGAGAATGTGCCAGGCTTAGAGCCTGTTCTTTCTCCTGAGGTTTTCACATCGGAAGGTGGAATTACCATGTTAAAAACCACTGTTTGATGATTTTTTTCTAATTTTCTATGTGGAAAAAGCATGATTTCCATCTCAGCTGTGGATTTACAGCATACTGGGAAAAATAGAGGAGAAAGAGTGCTCCCAACCCTGGGTACTGCAGGACATCAGCTGGGTCCCACCATGGGCCATGGAGACACCCAACACCTTCCACCTGCTAGAAAAGCATCCCCCAAGCCTGTTTCAACAGCACTGCTTTCCCTGATGGGCCTCCACACAGATATCCCATAAAAACATCTTCTGCTGCATCTTTAATCAAATTATCACCCTTTTCAGAAGCTCTCAGCCTTCTTAGCTGCAGTGAGAACAGTGGGAGGAGCAAACAGCTGTTCTCTGCTGCAAACATTTGATATAAAGCACATCAAATTAGCAGCTAATGCCTCTTCCCCCCACATCCCCCAGCTCTGGGATCCCTTTGGGAGCAGCAGCCAGCACACAAAGGCAGGAGCCCCAGATGTTTGCCTGCACCTCCCACCTCCATACCCAAAAGTAGAGTTCAGCTTCCAGCTTGGAGCTGTAGGAGCTCCCAGTTCTTCCAGAGCCCAGCCCTGGAGGGTTATTGATGTTCTCCATTTATTTTGGTTTTTTGTTCTCCATTTATTTTTCTCCATATTTTGTTTTTGTTTTTTGTTCTCCATTTGTTATGTTTTTTCCACGAGCACGTGAAATGTGGTGTGTCAGGCAGCCAGGACGCTCATCCTCCCCTTCTGCACCAGATGCTCTTTGCTCTGCAAGGCTCAGGACATTGAGATGTTTGAGGAGGCAACGAGGCTGGAGAGGGGCTGGGAACACAAACACTGAGAGGAACCCCTGATGGAGCTGGGGGTGCTCAGCCTGGAGAAAAGGAGACTCAGGGCTGCCCTCATCACTCTCTGCAGCTCCTGAAAGGTGCCTGTGCTCAGCTGGGGCTGGGCTCTTTCTCCAGCAGCACTGACACAACCAGAGCACACAGCCTCAAGCTGCACCAAGGGAAATACAGGTTGGAAATTGGGAAAAAGTTTTTACAGAAAGAGTGATAAAGTTCTGGAATGGCTGCCCGGGGAGGTGGTGGAGTCCCCATCCCTGGGTGTGTTTAACAAAGCCTGGATGTGGCACTGGGTGCCAGGGTTGAGTTGAGGGGTTGGGGCTGGGCTGGACTCGATCTTGAAGGTCTCTCCCAACCCAGTGATTCTGTGAATTCTGAGTCCACTCAGCAGGGCAGAGCCCAGGGTTCACCCCACAGCTTCCTCCATCCCCTGAAGGAGCCAGCCCATGCAGGGAAGTTTGTTTAGTTCATGTTTTGCACAGATTTTTGTCTCAGCCATGAGCATTTCGTGCTCTCTCCACCCAGGAAAGGCTGACCTGCCTGCACAGGGAGTCAGCTGCAAGCTGAAACCTCCCAAAACATTCCAAGGGTCCACTCCCATGGGCTTTCTCCAATACTTATTAACCCATTTATTTATCACAGCACCAGCCCATCAGCTCCTCAGTGCTTCCACCCCTCAAACTGACTGAAATCAAGCCTGGCTGATGCTTTGTTTTTCAGAAAAGTGGCTAAGAGGCAAACATGGAAAGGATTTTGTCACAGACATATTTTATGAAAAATCCTTTTGCCATGATCTTTTCTCCTGAGAAGCTGAGAAGCTTCAGCTTCTCCATGTTTTGCTGCTTTGGAATGTGATTTGGAGAATTGTTTACCCAGCATGTGAAATTGGTTTTATTTGATGACCAATGACAGCCACCTGTGTCAGGGCCGTGAGCAGCCACAAGATTTTATTATCATTAATTTCCTTTCCTTGCTCCCTTTCTGATGAATCCTTTCTTCTATTCTTTTAGTATAGCTTTAATATATCATTTTCTTTTAATATAATATATATCATAAAATAATAAATCAGCCTTCTGAAACATGGACTCAAGATCTCTTCCCTCATCCTGGGACCCCTGTGAACACCACCACAGGATTTCTGTTGGCATCCAGATCTTTGGGAATTTAAAGCCCAGCATGGAAAAGCTTCAGTCACATTTCAAAGTCTGCTGTGACCAGCTGGAGGCTGAAGTTCCTCCCTAGACGGCAGGACCTGCTTGGAGCAGGGGATCAGAGACCAAACCCTCTAAATCAGAGCACAAACTCTCAGCAATTAAACTGAAAAGGGTTTTCCATTAATGAGCAGTAATTAGGGCTGCTGCCCAAAGCCAAACAATTCCAAGCCCATCTGGGGGTGGTGGCTGTGCCCTTGTGCCCTGGCCAGCTCATTACAGGGGCTTCATTTGTCACCTTCAGGGCAGACAGCACTGCAGGCACCTTCCCTTGGACTGTCCCTGTCACCAGCACCAAGGTGGCCTTCCCCACACTGCACAGAACAGGGGACAGGGTGGAGTAACAGAGCTGAGACAGGCAACACAGGGGTTAAGCTGTAAAAAACCTGAGAATCTACCTTATTCTTATGCCTTATTGTTATGCTTTATCTGAGAATTCTCTACTTTATTCTTATACCTTATCTGAGAATTCTTATCCTTTATACTGAGAATCTACCTTATATTAACTACCTGCTTCTTCCTCAACATGGATCTGCCCCACTGCTTAAAAGTTGCCTTGGCCTTGCTGGTTTCACATGGTCTGAAGGCACTACAGTGAAGAAAACTTGTAAAAATTCTATTTTGCTCAAACTCTCAAAAAAGAAGCGAAGCCAGTGTAAGTTTTATTTCTGGAGAGGCACTCATCCCAAGAAATCCCAGCTCTCCTGGTTACCAGGGACCTGGCACGAAGCTGCTGAGCTTGGCTGAGAGGAGCTGAGAGCACAGCCCAAAGAGCTGCAGCCACATTTCCAGTACTGCTCCTACAGGGGTGCAGGACCCGGCTGCTGCAGAGGTCACAACGCAAAAACTGCCAGAGACAGAGCCTTCCTCATACTCCAAATGCAAGCACTTTGGGACACAGGCTGATCAAAATTTGAATTCAGGAGGATCTTCTAAGTGTGCCATTCATTTTTTGCTGGACTAAATCCCCTTTAACTCTGAGGATTTGGTCTCTGCACTGGCTCTCCTCTGGATTTTGCTGTCTGAGCTCTGATACTTAGAAACACTCTTCAAACAACACATGAAACAGATGTGAAAGATGAGGAAGACGTGGTACATCCAGGGCACAGGGAATGAAGCAGTGCAAGGCCCCATCACTTGATTGAAGAGACCTCCTTGCCATTTTTAGCTTACAACTAATATAAACTCTTCTGGCTTCCTTTTCACATCCAGCCAGTCTCTTCCCTCACGTATGGACACCCTCACTCCTCTTCCTTGCAGGAAGTTTTTCACTGTCATATTTTTTGAAAAATCCTCTTGCCCAGGATTTCTCGCCTGGGAAGCTGAGAAGCCGCAGAGAAAAAAGGAAAACAATAATTATCCGATTTGCTTCTCCTGTGTTTTGCTGCTTTGGAATGTGGTTGGAGATCGTTTATCCGACAGGAGATTTTTTCATTGGTTTCATGTGAATTGTTTTAACTTAATGACCAATCACAGCCAGCTGTGTCAGGACTCTGGAAGGAGTCAAGAGTTTTCATTATTATCTTTTAGCCTTCTGTCTGTATCCTGTCTCTACTCTTTAGTAGAGTTTTAGTATAGTATTCTTTAATATAGATCATAAAATAATAAATTAGCCTCCTAAGAACATGGAGTCAGATTCATCATTCCTCCCAACAACGGGGGACCCCAAAAATACCACAGAAGTTGCTGGCCCAGCCCTCAGTCCCAGCCCTTTTCCCTTCCCTCAAGGTGACAGAAAGTTTCTTTTCTGAGCCTGATCAGCACAAAGAGCTTCACCTATAGTGGTGTGAGAACCATTCACTGCTTCTTCTGAGCCCTTCCAGTTTGTACCCAGATTTTCCCTAGAGGAAGGACAGGCTGAGCACGATCTCTGGTCACCCAAATGAACTCCAGGATGAGCTGCCCAAGCATGTGCTTTCCCTGGACTCACCAAACAGGGGAGAAGCAGCACAGCAACCACAGGAATTTTCCCCTATCTCCTAGTAGGGGAAATGCTCCTTGCAACACAGCTCTTCCCTAGGGCTTCCCACTGGAATAGCACTGCCCACAGCTGGGTTAGGGCTGGAAACTGCCCTTGGCAGCTGCAAACGATTCCTTTGTGTGTAAATGTGGCTGTTTACAAACCAGTTAGCAAACAGCAAAGCCATTGCAACACTCCCTTCCTGTTGGAAAACAGCCCAGGTGGATAAAGGCTGCAGAAGAATTCCCTCAGAGCATCACCCCTGAGCAGTCAGAGAGAGAAACCAGCCCAGAAAGTGCCACGGGCAAGACCTGAGAGAAGGAGCCGGGGTTGGCACTTAACTAGAACTCCAGAACTACGTGTGGAGGGTGGGAGTGGGGTCCCAGGTGAGGCTCTGGGGGAGTTCAGGCTCATCAGGGGTAGCTGGTTAGGCAAAGACCCTGCTTGGATGAGTTGAGCCCCCATAATGGTCAGTGCAGCTGGCAGGGAAAGCCAAATTACCTCGGGAATCACAGCAAAGATTAACTCGGAGTGGGTTATTTCCTTCCCCTCTGTGATCACTTGCGATCTCTATCTAATTAGTGAATGTTGACAGTTTGTTTTTAAAGTTACAAAGTGCAGCTCTTGCTTTTCTTAGGAGACCTCTCCTTGCAACAGAACTGATGGTTTCAGGAGCTCTCCTCCTTATCACTGTTTGAGTCCTGCCCTGGGTTTCTGATTACAAATCTTCTCTGAAGGGTGAGTGCAAGAGTAAGCTGGGGTCAGAGCTCCTGGGCACTGCTGTGGCTGCAGAATACTGCAATGGCTTCAGAATATTGCTAAAACTTCTGGCTTTGATTGTTTAGTTCTTTCATTTCTGACAGATACATTTTTTAAAATGCTTGTTATGCATACTGGAGATCTCTCAAAAGCCAGTTTGGGGTCAGTGCATCAATGAAAGAGTCCAGCCTTGAAAATTCTCACATAGGTTGTAATTTCTCAGTGGACCGGTTAACAACAGGAAAAAGTTTATTTAGGTTTTTATTTATGTATTCTTCAGCTTTTGGTTGAGTTGCTGTCTTTCCTCCCTCCCTCCCTGGCTTGGACCCCTGGCTGAACACCCTCAGGTGTCTCTGGTGGCTGCGGGGGAGATGGACACCTGTGCTCTCAGCTCTGTTTGGGATTTAGTCTTGTTAAAATGTTCTATTGCTCATCCAGAAAAAAATAAATTATTAATTTGTATCCATTCACTATGAGCCCAATCTTTGCTGTGTTAATGTTCCTAGCACAAACCCACCAGGGTGGTGGGAGCCAAGGGAAGGCTTTTTGCCCTGCTAAAATGTTGCTGGTAGTGACTAAAACAGGTTGGAGCGCTCTGGGCAGGGCTGGAGCACAGCTGTGGTTTCAAGGGGAAAGGCACAAAAGCCCTGAAGGTATCCAGCACAGGGATACAAAATTCAAATTAAACACTGGATATAAACTGAAGGAACTTTGTATCACTTTTATGTATAAAGGCAAACATAATAACATTTGTATGGATAACGATTTATAACCGTACTTCTACAACGGGGCTGTGTCTGCAGCGTTCAAAACTGTTTTCCCCTTTTTTTCCCTTTTTTTCCGTATTTTTCCCCATTCCCGACAGCAGCGCCAAGGCGGCTGCGCTACTCCCTGTGGCCACCAGGTGGCGACGCAGCCCCGCAGCTCCCGCCAGCAGAAATGGGCAGAAAACGCAAATTTGGGGTTTTTTGCACAACTCCGTTGTTAAAGGCCTCGGTTTGCTTTGGGCTTTTGCGGTAGGAGTAGACTCACGAGTGACAGGACCCGCCTGGCGCATGGCCATTGTCCCTGTCCCAAACAGGAGTCACTGACAGCTGGGCTGGGGGAGCTCTCAGCATTTCTAGGGCCATTCTGCTGCCCTGAATTACCACAGGCATTCCTGGACCATGACAGCCGCCTCCAGCCCGGGAGAGCCATCTCCAACCTGGGAAGAGCCATGTCCAGCCCGGGAGAGCCATCTCCAACCTGGGAAGAGCCATGTCCAGCCTGGGAGAGCCATGTCCATCTTGGGAGAGCCACCACCTCCAGCCCGGGGGAGCCATCTCCTTTAGCCTGGGAAGAGCCATCTCCAGCCTGGAGGAGCCATCAAGTCCATCCTGGGAGAGCCATCTCCTCCAGCCCGGAAGAGCCATGTCCAGCCTGGGAAAGAGCCATGTCCAATCTGGAAAGAGCCATCATGTCCAGCCTGGGAGAGCCATCTCCAACCTGGGAAGAGCCATGTCCAGCCCAGGAGAGCCATGTCCATCTTGGGAGAGCCACCACCTCTAGCCCGGGAGAGCCAGGCTGCCCTGCCAAGGTCCTGCAGGTGTGGCACGTCCCTGTCCCACAGCAGTGGGATGTGCTGAGGGCTGTGCTGTGTTCCTGGAGCAGGATTCTGCTCCTGAACATCCCCACCCTGCCACACGGGTGTTGAGGACAGCCAGCCCAGGGGTCTGCACTGCTGTCCCTGCAGAGCCACATTGCCCAGGGTGGGGGAGAGCAAGGGGAGGGCAGGATGGAGCTCAGTGTGGTGATCTTGTACCCCAAAATCAAGAGGCCCCTCACTTCCTCCCCAAAGCAGGTCCCAGGAGCACTGGGCAGCAGAACACAGCCCAGAGGGGAGGGCAGAGCAGGCTGGGGGCTCAGTGGAGCTCTGGGACTTGCTCTGAGGGCTGGGTGGGGAAGCTGTGATGACAGGAGAGTGTGACCTGCAAAGTGCTGGGAGGTGGGATTGGCCCAGGGAGAGGCTGGTGGCAGAGCAGTGGGTGCTGATCCTGGCTGGCCCAGGGCTGAGCTCAGGGCCAGGGAAGGAGATCCCAGAGTGTCTCTTTTTTTGTTTCTTTCCCTACACCTGCAGGTTTTTAATCCTTCACTGCCAATCAAGGAGAAGCTTGTGCTGTGCCATGGAAAGTGGGTGCTGCCCTTATCCCAGGGTGCCCTCAGCATTCGGGAGGGCTGTTGTGACCCCCTGAATCCCTGTGACCATTTCTGAGCCCAGGGCCTCCATCTCCAAAGGCCAGCAGCCATTTTGGAGGGCAATGCCCTCGTGCTCTGCTGTTGGGTTGGCACAGCTGTCCATCCACAGGCTGCTGCTGAGCCCAGAGGCGTTGGGGTCTGCTGCTTCCTCCTTCCCCCTGTGGAATCCAAGCTGTAGGGGCAGAGAAGCAGTGCTCCCCACCCTGCTGATGCTGGAGGAGGGAGCCAGGGTTTGGGATGCAGCTCAGGTCCTGTGGAGGGTGCAGGTGGGACTGGCTGGAGCCTCTGGAGCTGCTCACTGCACCAGAGTCCTCACCTGAGAGGGGACAGCAGAGCCTCAACCTGAGCACCTTCCCAGAACTCCTCTCTCCTGCCAGGCCAGAGGTTTTTGCTGGTGTCTCTCAGGCAGCAGCGAATTTGGGAGAAATCAGCCTCATTTCTGCTGGGGAAGGTGGAAATCCAAGGCAGCCCCGTTGCTATGGTTGCTGCAGACCATCCTGGTGCAACATCATGTTCAGCAGCTCTGCAAGCAGATGTGCCACAGCTGGAAAGCAAAGTGATTCCCCCAGGTGTGAGCAAGGCATGGGGGGCCACACAGAGTCCCCTGGGGTGCCACAGCCTCCCCTGGGGTGCCACAGCCTCCCCTGGGGCCCTTGGCTTCGTGTCCCTACTCAGGGCCTTCCCTGGCAGCAAAATCCCCTCAGTGCAAGCAGCCCTGGGGAGGGGGAGCACAGTAAACAGTAAACAAAGCATGTAGGTGTTTAAAAACAATGCACCTGGGATATTTGTCATTCAAACAGTGTGTGTGTGTATATAAAGTGCTGGAGAGCAGGTGCAAATGCTGTTTGAACAAGGAGGGTGCTGAATGGTGCCCGAGCATGACAACAATTTCTACAGCTTTTTTCCCTAAGAAACTGTAGAATCATCAGCTTAAGGGAGGAGGGTTTGGCTTTGCTCAACACAGCTTGGGCCAGGTTCACTGGGTCCATCTGCACCTTGGGGACTGAGGGCTCAGGCCCTGCCTCCTGCCACTCCTCAGGCCCTGCTGCACTTTGAGCACCCTCACCTGTGATGCACCTGACAGCCTCATCCATCAGAGGGCTGCAGGGAAGCCAGAGAAGGAGCAGGGAGTGTGCAGAGCCCAGAGCCTGGTCCAGAAGGATGTTCAAGTGTCAACAACTGCTGCTGGTTCCTGCTTCTCCCCTGGGCCCTGCCCTTTGCACTGGGGACAGAGGTTTGGGATGTCCCCCTGAGCCCCTGGGGTGCTCCTGCCCTTGTGCACACCAGTGGTGCCATTGACTGGTGGCTCTGGAGGTGACAGCTGGGATCTATCTGCAGGGTTGGTCCCTGTGCCAGGAGCCAGCACAGGGTGATTTTGCCTCTGGTCCCCTCTCCTGTGTCCCTTTGCAGGCCCTGGTGAGCCTCAGGAGGGGCTGGGTGGGCAGGAGAGCCCTGCTCAGCCCCAGCCCCAGCTCCAGGCACAGTGCTGTGAGACCTCTCAGGGCTGTGCTGGATCCTGGCTGCAGCTGGCTGCCAGCCAGGCCTCCCGAGGGCCCAGGGGGCTGGTTAAGCTCATTGCTTTCCTTTCAGAGGCTTCAGAAAGCCGCCTGCCCACATTTAATTCAAATTTATTGAATAATTCCCCTGGGAACAACTAGTTCAGGACCAGCCACTACAGCAGACCATCAATGAGATCAGTTGGCACAGCCCTGGCCATTGAGGGCTCTGTCCCCTCCAGCACAGCTCTGTGGCAGTGCCAGGGTGATGGTGGTGAGCACAGGGCCGGGCACCTGCCTTGGCTCAGCTCTAAGCCTGGCTGCCTGCACTGCCTCCAGCCCCAGGGGATGTTCTGAGGTCTGTTCATATCCCTCTCCTGCCTTTGAGCCCTGTTCCCTTGGGCAGCAGTCCCAGAACGGGGCTCAGCCCTCAGCTGCCTCCAAAGAGGGGGTGAGACACAGCCTGCCTGTGGGGATGCACAGGCACCACGGGAGGCACATCCTGCTCTGATGGGATTCACATCCTCTTTGGGGCGCTGCGCTGGCCAGATTTACAGCCAGGTTCACATCCATCTTGGGGCCACCAGGGATTGGCTCTGCTGGATATGAGAGAAGCAGAAGCCACCCCTGGAGCCCTCTCCTCCCTGCCAAAACCTGGCCACACAAACCCAGCAGAGGTACAACAATCTGAGAGCACCTGGACAGGAGTGGGGACAAGCCAGGGCCAGGCTGGGAGGGCAGGGATGAGTCCCCAGCTCCAGCAAGAGGGCTGTGAGTGATGAGATCTGACGGAGGTGGGCTTCCCTGAGGGGGGCTGAGCTCTGGGAAAGCCTTTCTACCCTGTGCTCAGCCCCAAGCAGAGTTTGGGGCATGTCCTGTCCCTCCTTATGGCATCCTGGGGGCTGTTCCCAAGGACCAGGGGCTGTTCCCAATGTCCTGGGGGCCATTCCCAAGGACCAGGGGCTGTTCCCAACACCCTGGGGAGTGTTCCCAGGGACCAGGGGCTGTTCCCAACATCCTGAGGGCTGTTCCCAAGCACCAGGGGCTGTTCCCAACATGCTGGGGGCTGTTCCCAACATCCTGGGGGCTGTTCCCAAGGACCAGGGGCTGTTCCCAACATGCTGGGGGCTGTTCCAAACATCCTGGGGGCCGTTCCCAAGGACCAGGGGCTGTTCCAAACATGCTGGGGGCTGTTCCCAAGGCCCAGGCTGCCGACATGCTGCCCTCATCCCTCGCTGCCCTGCAGCTGTGTGGCTCCCCCAGGGCAGCCCACCGTGTGCCCGGCGTTACGCAATTAGCGCTGCCGGGAGCAGGACTAATGATGATCGTTAATGAGCACAGGCAGCGCTGCTCGGTCAGCGCCTGTCCCGCTCGGGGCATGTGCAGTCATGCAGCAACTCTGAGTCACGGCAGGGCTGCTAATGATGCTGGGGAGGGCAGCCCTGCCGCTAGCCCTGGCCACGGGCACGTACAGAAGGGCAGGGCTGTGCCACCCGCCCTCCATCCCTCGTGCCGTGGGACAGGACCTGGCACTGCTCAGCCTGCTTTGCTGCAAGGTGTGGTGCCAGGCAACGTGCCAGAGCTTGGAAAGTGGCACCTGTGGCTGCAAATCTTCCTAGAAAGGGCAGGATGCCCAGGAACCTTCCTTTCCCAGTGTAGTGGCTGTGCTGCAGGGTGGGGCTGGGACACAGAGCCCTTCTCATCTTCCTGGGGTCCCTTATTCCACGCACACCCCCCTTGTCATGCTCACAAGCTGCTGACAGGCTGGAGACACCACCTTGGCATTCATGGAGCCACGGCGGGGGGCTCAGCAAGCTGTGGCCAGAGGCACACACGGATTTACAGCTCCACGAGCCGCAGGGAGTGATACCTGCAACAAAGGTATCACTGCAGTCCTGGCGTGTTCTACAGCCCTGGTTTGCTGTGCAGCCCTGGTGTGTTGTACAGCCCTGTGTTGTTGTACAGCCCTGGTGTGTTGTACAATCCTGGTTTGCTGTACAATCCTGGTGTGTTGTACAGCCCTGGTGTGTTGTACAATCCTGGTGTGTTGTACAGCCCTGGTTTGCTGTACAATCCTGGTTTGCTGTACAATCCTGGTTTGCTGTACAGCCCTGGTGTGTTGTACAGCCCTGGTGTGTTGTACAGCCCTGGTTTGCTGTACAGCCCTGGTGTGCTGTACAGCCCTGGTGTGTTGTACAGCCCTGGTTTGCTGTACAGCCCTGGTGTGTTGTACAGCCCTGGTGTGCTGTACAGCCCTGGTGTGCTGTACAGCCCTGGTGTGTTGTACAGCCCTGGTTTTCCTGCGCTGGAGGCACAGCTGGCTCACAGCAGACAGAGCAGCAGCAGTGCAATCCCAGCCTATGTCCAAAGGGTGTTTGGGGAGGGGGCAGGGGTCTCTGGGCTGAACAGAGAGGGGTATTCAGCAACGTCCTAATAAACCCCACGTGTGTTTATTTTGGGCCGATTAAGACCGAGGTGTGCAGCGGGTTCTGCCCCTCTGCCAGGCTCGGGTTTGCCCCGGGCAGAAGCAGGCGCTGCCTTGGGGCTGTGCTGCCCAGCATTAGGAATGGAATCTGAGCAGCGAGGGGGTCCCAGGCTCTGTGTGATGCAGCAGAGCGTCGCTTTCCGTGCTGAGGCCACGCGGGAAAGCACAGAGGAGCATTTTACAAATACAGCCGAGGAGCATTTTTCAAATTCAGCCTTCGGATGCTCCGCAGTCGGTTCGGGGCCGGCTGGTAACGTACGGCAGACGCGGCGGGTGGGTGGGAGCAGACTTGAACAGGCACTCGCTGCTCCAGGCTTCCCCTTGGAGAGGCACTGTGCTCCCGCTGCTCCGAAGGAGGCTGGAGTGGCCCTGGGCAGCGTGGAGGGGAGCGGAGGTGGCTCAGGGAGGCCAGGGAGCTCCCACCCACGGGGCGCATCCTGCCCCGAGGATGCCCTGCACTGACAGTGGTGCCCCGGGGGACAGTCACGCTCAGTGTCCCTCTGGGACCTTCACCTCCGAGACTGCCCCGGAGGAGCTGCGCTTACAGGGACACCCTGGGGACCTCCTTCCCCAGACCTGTCTTCGGGGACATTTACCCTCAGGGGTGTCCCAGGAGCTGAAATGCCCCGGAGTAACCCTCCTCTGCAGGGGTACCGCAGCGACCCGCTCTGCAGGGGACACACGAGGGATGCTCCGCTGTGGAGAGCCTGCCGTGTCACGGCTCCCCAAAGAACGCGCGTTGCTGAAGACCCCCGCGGGGAACCCCTCACCCCGAGGATGCCCTTTCCACCGGGGATGCCTCCGTCCCCCGGGGCAGGGTGGGATGGTGCGGCTCCGGGCGGGCGGAGGGGTCGCTGTTGCCGCCAGCACGGCCGCCCCCCGCCTCCCCCCACACTCACTCCGCCGCCTTTTGTTCGCCGCCCGCGCTCGTCCCCGCCCGGCGGCGGCGGGCGGAGCCGGGGCCGGGGCCGGGCCGGGGCCGCAGCCGCAGCCGGGGCCGAGCCCAGCGCAGCGCAGCGGGACATGGAGGCCGCGCCGGCACAGCCGGGTCCCCCCGCGCCGCCGCCGCCGCCGCCGCTCCCCGAGAGGAAGAAGAAACCGCAGCGGGCGCCGTCGCCCGCCCGCCCCAAGGAGGTGCCGGGCTGGTCGCTGGCCAAGAGCCGGCGCGGCGGCGGCGGGGGACACCCGGGCGCGGCCCCGCGGCTGGCGGCGAGCGGCGCGCACCCGCACCCGCGGCGGCCGGGCGGGAGCAAGGACGGGCGAACCGACAAGCGGGGCCCGCCGGGGGCCCGGGCCGGCGGCAAGGGGCCGGCGGGGCGCGGCGCGGCGCGGCCCAAGGGCCGGCGGCACGGAGCCGACACGGCGGCCCCCGCGGCGAGGAGGAGCGGGTCGGGACCCCGCTCGGTGCCCGCTGCGCCCGGGCCGGGCTCGGGGCTGACCGACAGCAGCTCGGAGGTGTCGGACTGCAGCGCTTCGGAGGAGGCGAAGCTGCTGTCGCTGGAGCTGGGGCTGAGCGGCAGCGATGGCGAGTCCCCGGGCAGCGCCCCGCCGCCGCCGCCCTCGGCCGGAGAGGCGTCGCCGCTGCCCGAGGAGCCCTCGGCCGCCTCCGTGGCCAGCAGCCGCCTGCAGCTCAGCACCTCGCTCGCCTTCTCCGACCTCACCGAGGAGATGCTGGACGCCGGCACCGACGGGCTGCTCCGAGAGCTGGAGGACTTGCGCTCCGAGAACGACTATCTCAAGGTGGGCACGGCTCGGTGTGGCATCCCTGGCGCGGCTCAGTGTGCAGTGACATCCCTGGCACGGCTCAGTGTGCAGTGGCATCCCTGGCACGGCTCAGTGTGCAGTGGCACCCCTGGCACGGCGCGGTGTGCAGTGGCATCCCCGGCACGGCGCGGTGTGGCACGGTATCCCTGGGCAGTAGTGGTACAGCATGGCATCCCAGGGCACGGGTCAGTCAGGGTCAGCATCCCCTGGCTATAGTGTGGTTTAACGTCCCCAGAGCTTTGCAGGGCATCTGAGGGCATGGCTCAGCATGGTGCAGCATCGCTGGCCTTAGCATGGCATGGTGTGGAATCCCAGGGCAGGGGTCAGCATGGTGCAGCATCCCTGAGCACAACAGAGCATCCGTGGTTAGCACAGCATGGCATCCCTGTGCACAGGGCAGCATGGCACAGCATCCCTGGCAATGGCAATGGCATGGCCCAGCACGGCATGGCATGGCATGGCTCAGCATGACACAGCATCCCTGGCAATGGCATGACGTGGCATGCCACTGCATCCCAAGGTGTAGCTCCGTGTGGCACAGCATCCTCGGGTCTAGCCTGCTGCAGTTCAGCATCCCAGGGCATGGCTGGGCACGGGGCACAGCTCAGCTCAGCCTGGCATGGCTCAGATGAGCAGCACAGCACAGCATGGCTGGGTGCAGGGCTTGGCATGGCTCAGCCCAGCGTGGCATCCCTGAACGTGGCACAGCCAGGGAATGCTAGCCTGCCATGCTGTGGCTGGGCTTGACTTGGCACAGCATAGCATGACTGGATGTAGGGTCTGGCTTGTCTAAGCCTGGCATGGCTCTGCTGAACTTAGAGCAGAGCTCAACTTGGCACAGCATGGCCCAGCTGGGCATGGTCCAGTGTGGTGTGGCACTGCTCAGCTCAGTGTTCCATGGCATGGCTTGGCACAGGGCAGCCTTTGGCACAACGTGGGCCAGGTTAGCCAGGCGTGACCCAGCTGGGCATGGCTTGCCTTGGCACGGCACATTGGGTGCAGCACAACCAAGCTTGGCATGGCAAGGCTTGGCACAGCCTGGGCTGGCACAGCTCAGCATGGTATGGATGTGCTCAGCCTGGCTGGGCATCCTGGGACACAGTATGGCATAACCTGACCCCGTGCAGCTGGACATGGCCTGGCACTTGGGCATGGCTCCCTGCTGCTCTCCCTGCCTGCTGCTGCTGCCAGACCCTGGGGACATTTTCCAGCTCTCTTCTTCCCACTGGTTCCTGTGCTCCCTGGGGCCATTTTCCAGGTCTGCCTGGTTCAAGGGGCATGGTTGAGACGTGCTGTGAGGGGTCAGGGACACTGAGCCATCCCGCCTCTGGTCACACATCAGCCTGGTGGGCACCAGCACCCACCAGGTGCCACGTCCTGGGGTGGCTGCAGGCATTTTGTGCCCTCTGCTCTCCTTCATGGTGGAGCTGTGGCTGAGCTGTTTGGGCAGTCAGCTGCTGCTGAGCTCAGGGCTGGGTACCAAGGCTCCCCAGCTGCTCTTTGGGTGCTGCAGGTTGGAAGTCAGGCCGCCTCTCCTCAGCTGCTGCCCGAGTTTGTGAAAGTGTCAGGATTCCAGCCCCGAGGTGGGCATTGGGTGATGCACTGGAAGATGCTCAATCAGGCCCTTTGTCCATCAGCAAAGCCCCAGTGCACGGCTGGTGTCCCAACTCCTGCCAAAATTAGCAGCAACAGCTTAAAGGCTTTGATTTACTGGGGGCTGGAAAAATACAGATGAGGCCCCTGGGTTTCCAAGAACGAGTGCTGCCATTCCTGCTTCCTCCATTCCCACGTGATCTCCTTCCTGGCAAGCTGCAGGCCAGCAGGGAGTGAGTGATTTACCTGCCCTGAGGGGTGGCAGCTGAAATCCCCTGGCCAGGGGCAGCGGGAGAGGGCAGAGCTGCTGGAGGCATGCACCAGGAATGGCCATGGGGATGCTGGTGGCATCATCCCTTCTTTGCCAGCGCTCGTGTCCCCTCCCTGACATGTGCATCCTGCTTATATCTGTGTTTCCATGCTGTAGCTCACTTCTGACTGGAGCAGGAGGTGGCTGGGGTGCTACCCTGGCTCCAGCTGGGCAGAAGCCCAGAGCACACACCTCTTATGCTCCAAAAAATGTTGGAAGGTTTGCCTAGTTTCTCCAGCAAGGAGCAGAAAACTGGGCTGGGCTGCAACAGAGTGCTGGCTTGTGCCATCTGTGCTAAAAATTCAGGCATTTCAGGATTAAAAACAAAAATAAAGCCCTAACCCGAGGGATTGGCACTGCCCATCTTGCCATGGAGCTCGGGTATGGATGAATCAGACTTATCCCAGGTGACTTATTTCCTAGGACTCACCCAAAAAGCTGCAGATGAATATTTTTGTCACGTATTCATCAGCACCACCTAAAGCCCAGTGCGTATTTGGAGCGAGATGAGGATTTTTGGGGGTGGCAGGGAGGGCTTTGGTGACGTTGTGGCACGAGCCAGACGTGTGTGGTGCTACTACACCCTTGTGATGCACGCTGGGCTTGGGAGCTTCCCAGCAGAGCTCCAGCAGTGCCAGCTCACGTCCCATCCTCCCTCAGCTGCCATAATAAAACCCACTTGTTTAAGCACTTTTCACCCATTTCTCTTTGCACCCCGCGTTTGTGCAAGGCTTTGCTTTCCTCCTCCCTTTCTGGCTGTGCTGGGATCTCCTCTTGTCCCTGCTCTCAGGTCTCTGCACCCCTGGACGGGTTATTCTGAGTGTTTCCCCAAAAAGGGCTGTTTGCACAGGCAGGCTGGCAGCCTGGGGAGGGAGGAGGTGGCTTGGTGTCCTTGCCCCAGCTCGCTGTTGCTGAGCTGTGTGATGGAGAGCAGCTCCCAGCCCTGCTCAGCAGGCTGGAAAATGTGAGATGTGATACGGCAGCAGCTGCAGAGGGACAGGCAGACAAAGAGTGGGCACGGGAGGGTTTGGAGCAAGGGGAGGGGATGCCTGCAAAGCCTCTCCCTCTCTTTTTCCCTCTCCCTCTCCTCTGCAAAGGAAGGGGTTTAGGCAAGAACCGTGTAACACTGGGAGCTGAGTGCCCTTTCCTGCTGCCTGTCCCCCTCCTGCTCCCTCCCTGAGTCATCCCACATCCCCTGGGGCTCGCATGCATTTCCCAGCTCTGTGGAGAAACGTTTAGAGTGGCTGGGTGCCTTGTTTCCCCCAAGGTAGTCATGCCACCAGCGAGGGCTCTCTGAGAGCCCCCACAGGGTTATTGGGGGCTGTGTCTGGGCAGCCTGGTTGGCACTGAGTCCCTGCTCTGCCTGGCCACAGGGGCAGGGACCATGCCTGGGAGCCCCAGTAACCACCTGCAGAGCTGGGGACCAGAGCTCTGTCAAGCAGCCACCCTGGAAGGGGTTTTGCAGCCTCTTGCCTTTTTGGATGCTGCACAACATGGGATGGGCTGCAGAGAGCCCCCAGCTGTTTGCCTGGTAATTTATGGGGGCAGGTGTAAAGCTCAGAAATGTTGATTTTTCCCTCGTTCCCATTACCAAGGGGGAGCTGCCATGCCAGCCAGGGGCAGGGATCAGCACACAGGCTGCTGCACTGAGCTCCAGCATGACATGGATGGCCAGTGTTTGCTGCCAGAGCTGCTGTTAATGCACCCAGAGAAACCCCGGTGTGTGACATGGGTGTGCCTTGCCCATCCTTCCACCCGCTGCACCCTGCCGTGGGTTTGTGGTGTGCTGCATTTTGTACATCCCCCTTGCTGGCAGGGGACATGCCTGAGCACCCTGGGCAGTTTCCTTTTAAAATCCCCTCTGGTTTTTCTTTTTTCCCCCCTAGCAAATTCAGGCATAATTCCCTGTGCTGCCTGCCGGGCTGCCTGCTCAGAGTTAATTGAAAGCTGCTGCTTTTGTGCTGTAATCTGGGAGGAAGCCGTGCTTGTTGCTCTCCTGCACGGTAATCCCCATCTTTGCACGGGGCCAGCCGCAGGCACAGCCCTGCCAGCACAGCCCAGCTCTGCACAAAGGCTCCTCTGCCACACACCCAGCCTGCTCCCACCCTTCCTCCTCCTCTGCTGAGCTTTGGGGGGGAAACTGCAGGGTGTGCCCCCCAAAATGCTGCCCATCCTCCACGGGCAGGCTGCTGCTGCTTGGCTGTGCCTGCCAAGGTTGCCACAGCCAGCCGTGGGTGAGCTGCATGAGGCTGTTTTGTGTCCCTTGCTGTTTTCTGTTCCTCGGAGATAGCAGGTCCTGCTGGGTTGCACGGTGTGTGCCCCCTGCTCTGCTCAGAGCTTGCTGCATTCTTGCAGGAGCCAGGGTCAGTGTGTAACTCTCCTTGGGTAGGAGATCCAAGGGTTTAATTCTGCTTCTGGTCTGGTCTGCACTCTGAGGTGTGCTCTGCCATCTGCACTGGTCCTTCTCCTGCCCTGTCACTGCTCAGGGTCATCACCCTAAAGCTCAGCCCTTCCTGAAAGAGCTGATGTCCTTCAAGTGCATGTGTGGACACAGCTGTTGCCTCCTCTTTCTCTAAAATGCATGGTTTCTTTTTCCTGAGTTGGAAACAGGCACTTTGCATCCCACCTTTCCGCTCCTTGGTTTCCTTAATAATCTCCCCAGGGAGGGACAGTGTCTCCAAGGTTTGTGCAGAGGAGGTTGAAGGTAGGTTGTCTCTTGAGCTCCTCCACTGGGCATAACTTGGCTCCTGCAGCCACGAAATGGGCTGTTTGCTTCTGCACACAATCCCTGGGGCATTCAAATGAGTCTCTCTGGACTGCAGCTTCCCAGCGTTTTTTCTGAGACAGGAGATTTCTGGTGTAAAAACCCTGTGAAATCTTTGCTGCTGCAGAGATGGGATGAGCAGGGTGCAGTGCTGGGTGATCCTGGAGGACAAGCAGGGGAGCAGCCCACGGGTGCTGGGAGGCTGTGACTGTGGCATTCACCCTTTGTTTACAGGGTGAGTGGCCGAGCAGGGCAGTCCCCAGGGGCATTTGTGGGGGAGAGAAGTCATTTATTTCCTCATTTATTTCCTCCTCAGTATTGCCCACCTGTCACCATGTCACACTTCATTTAACACCACTTACAGTACTCAATGCCACCCCTGAATTTGGGATGTTTCTGTGGGGTCTCTCCCCTCTCTCCTGGTTCTGTTCTCACCTTAATCCGAATGGATTTTTTGCTGGGTTGGGTATCAGTTCCAGAAAATGTGCAAAGGGTGAGGCTCTGTGGCCATCATGGACCCCTGAAGCTGGGAGGGGACCCCAGTGCACCCCCATGTGCTGCCTTAGCAGATCAGCTCTGTCCTCCAAGCTCTCTCCCTGGCATTTTTCCACTCTCCAATCCTAATCCCTTTACTGTGGCTTAGCAGCATGGTTTACCTCTGTGGGGCAAACTGGGGCAGGCTGTGGATGCCTGCTGCAGAGGATTTATCAGGTTATGGGATGTGGGTGAATTCCTGCAGCTGGAGCAAAGACAGGCACTGCTGTGCTGCAAATCCCCCCAGCCCCACTCCATGGCTGTATTTCCAGGCTTTGCCCAGGCTGGACACAGCCTCCCCCTAAAATAACGGTTGCTACAACCCAAAGCATAAACAAGCAGGAGCTCTTAGCAGGGCAAGCCCAGGCTTTCTTCCAGCAAATGCAAGATGTGGTTGGGTTTTTTCCAAGGTCCCTGCTCCCTGCCCTGCTCAGCTGCTGCCTGGGAAAGCCACATGGCAAGTGAGAGCTGGAATGGTCAGCACTGAAGGAGGATTGCAGTTGTGTTCACGCCACGATTCCTTGGTGGTGAAAGGAAGGGTTTTCCCCACCCTCTGCAGTGTGCCTGCTCACCTGCAATCCATAATGCCTTTTTTTCTATGAAAGCTCCCAATGAATACATGGCACAAATCAGCTCTCCAGGCTGGTTTGGTTTCTGGGGGTTTTGCTGTGGCCCTGCCAGGGTGGGGAGGTGGCAGTGCTGGTGGGGATTCCCCATCGAGTTTGTCACTCCATGGTGCATCCAGCCCTTGTAGGAACATGTGGTTTGTCCCTGGGGGGTTTCACACCTGACATGTCCAGGAGGTTTTCTCAAACATGTCTGCAGTGATGCCCCTTCACAGGACAGTCTCTGGCTGTCCCTGGAACAGCCTGTCTGTCCCCAGGACCCCCTGTGCTCGTCTCAAAGCCTCGGGGCTGTTTCTGCTCTGAGACAGAACAGAGGCAGATCTATTCTCAGGACCCCCTGTGGAGAAGCAGAGCAGCAGAGGGTGACAGGACCCTGGTGGCCATGGTGCCACCGGGCTCCCAGGCCAGGAGATAATCCGGGATTGTCTAATTGAGGTTCCTTCTTTGTTACAAAGTGTTTAAAGCCAACAGTGAGCGACTGTGACTTGTCCCTGCAGCTGCAGGCCCTTTCCCCAGGCTTGGCTTCTCCTTTCGGGGAGTTCTCGCAGCTGGGGCTTTGTCAGGCAGGGTGAGTGTGGCAGCCACTGTGCCAGCGCCTGGCAGAGCCAGCACAGAGCTGCCATCTCGGGCTCTAGGGCATTGTCACAGCAATGAGGGGGCAGTCCCCTGTCCCCTCTGCCCAGAGGGAGTCAGGGCTGAGCATCCCCAATCCTGTGCCACATCCTTTTGTTCCCTCCCTGATGATGCCACGGTGCAGAGCAGCAGTGTGAGCCACTCTCAAGTGGCAGTTGCATTTGCAGTGTCAGGAGGTCTTTAGTGGCAGGGGTTTTGGCAGGAAAGCAGATGCTTGATCCCTCCCAGGAGGTATCCCTGGTCCCACTGGGTCTGGTTGAGGAGGACAGCTGCTGTGGTGGGTGGAGTGTTTGCCTGGGGGATTTGGGCTGGCACCATGGTCATGGTGACGTGGACAGAGCTTGGTCAGTCCCCAGGGACCACAGGGGACAGTCCTTGAGCATCCCCATGACCACAGTCCGGTTCTGGATGAGGAGGTGGCACTGGGGACCCCGCAGTAGTCGTGTGCCACATCCCCAGAGGAGGCTCTGGGTCGGTGTTGGTGCCAGCAGGATGTCACCCTTGGCCCTGCTGTGGCAGTGATGCAATTGCTCTGTGCCAGAGGCTCTACTGTGCTGGAGGAGCTCACTGGGAGAGCTGATGAATCTGGGAAGAGGTGGAACAGGGGACCCAGCCCAAGGACTGCTGCTTGGTGGAAAAACAAGGGACAGCCTCTGGTCCTCAGCACTGGTGGCATCTGGTTCATGTCGCCACATTGCCTCCCCTAAGAGCTGTCCTCGCATGCCGTCTCCTCCTTGCCTCGCCTGCCTCCCTGACACATCTTTTCCAAAGATAACCTAATTTTTCTCCCTGTGGCTGCTGCCTGAGCTGCTCCTGCAGCTCCTCTCCCTCCCCCACCTTCCTCTTTCTTTTACCACAAAGACTCTCAGGCGCTTTTGTTGGCTGTTCCCCCCCGCGTGACTGGCTCACCCCTGGGTGACGGCATCCAGCTGGCTCTGAGCCTGTTCCTGCAAGGATTGGGCTTGGCCCAGGGGCTTGGAGACCTGTGAAAATGGCTCATGGGATGGATGGATGGATGGATGGATGGATGGATGGATGGATGGATGGATGGATGGATGGATGGACGGACGGATGGATGGATGGATGGGATGGATGGATGATGGATGGATGGATGGATGGATGGATGGAGAGCCATGGTGGGGAGGTATCACAGGCGAAAAGAGATCAGAGCAAGCTGCAGGGTCTAACCCAACATCTCCCTGCAGGATGAGATCGAGGAGCTGCGCGCCGAGATGCTGGAGATGCGGGATGTCTACATGGAGGAGGACGTGTACCAGCTGCAGGAGCTGAGGCAGCAGCTGGACCAGGCCAGCAAGACGTGCCGCATCCTGCAGTACCGGCTGCGCAAGGCCGAGCGCCGCAGCCTGCGCGTGGCGCAGACCGGCCAGGTGGACGGCGAGCTCATCCACAGCCTCGAGCAGGACGTCAAGGTCAGCCTGGGAGGGCTCCTCCCTACCCAGACACCCCCCACAGGGGGTTCTGATGAGTTATGGGCATAGAGGTGGCAGGGGATGCGGGGTGCAGGCAGCTCTGGGAGGATGTGCAGTTTGTGATGTGCAGTTTTGTTGGAGGCGTTATCGTTCCCTGCTAGCAGTGTTGATGTGGGAAGTGGGGAGCAGTGCTTTCAGCTCACAGGGGGTCTGAGGGGGTCCTGGTGGTGGAGAGGGCCAGCACTGCCTGAGAATGTGCCTGAAACTGCCTGAAATATGTGAGGCTCATCTGTGCAGGCTGCAGCCCAGCCCAGCCCTGTGCCCTGGGGCTGAGCTCCCTTGTCCTGCTCCTGTGGGGATGTGATGGGGCCACCACTGCAGGATGGAGCATCATGAGTGTACAGGGACCAGGACCCTACAGGCTTGGGAGCTGCTTCTCTCGGCCTTCAGGAAAACCTTGCAGAGCCCCAGGCATGGTGGCACGTGGGGCTGGGGCAGGGGCAGGAGGATTCCTGCAGGGTGACGTTGCTTCACCCTCGAGGAGCCTGCTGAGTGTTTGCTGAGGGCTCTCACCAACGAGCCTGCTGCCAAGAGGGGGTGCGGTGGCACTCGGAGACAGCTCGGGATGGATGTGCAACAGCTCGAGGACTAACTTTGTTTTTTGAGCAGAAAACAGCCAGTCCTGGAGCCAAGACATGCCACAAATGCTGGGCTGTGAACACGCCTCGCTGCCCATCCCTGCTGGGGCCCCAATCCCCTCCCCAAACCACCCATCAGCTCCCCCCCAGGTTGGATGGCTGCTGCCCAAAACACCCCCTCCAGCTTCTCCCTTTCTGGGAAAGAAAGCACAGCCCATCCTCAGGGGAGCAGGAGCCCAGCCCCATGGCCTGAGATCCTGCAGCAGGGCTTGCTGCTGCCTCCACACTGCTGATATCCCAGGCTGTGCAGGAGACCAGTGGCATTTGGGACAAGTTTTGCTGTCCTGCAAATGCAGGAGTGAATGTTTTGTGTTACTAAGCTCCCTTTGTGCTGGGAACTGCTCCTGTGCAGGGATCTGGAGAGGGGAAGCTCTGGGGTGGATGTAGGCACCCTTCACCCCGAGGCAGCTGCTGGTTTTTCTGTAATGTGATGCAGCAGCTCCTCTTTCTCCTGGCCAGCACAGCTGCTGCCTGCAGTGACAGGCTGCCTGCTCTGCTGCTGCCTACCAGCTCTTCCAGCCTGCTGGGGGCTTCTCCAGCTTTGTGGTATGGGAAAAAGGTGATTATTGTCTCCCAGCATCATGCTGGGGCTGGGGAAGGCAGGATTTGGCCAGGGGATGGGGATGCAGGGCAGCCTTGCAGCTGCTGAAGGAACAAGAGCAGTCACAGCACACAACTGAGGGGACAGAGTCTCCTCCAGAGAGTCTCAGTAACTGCCTGGTGATCTCTTCATGAGGACTGTGGGTGCCCAGGAGCTGGAGTCTCAGCCCCCTGCACATTGTGCCCAGCCTGAGGAGAGCCCTGCTGTGTCCCCAGGTGGCCAAGGACGTCTCTGTGCGGCTCCACAATGAACTGGAGGTGGTGGAGAAGAAGAGGATCAGGCTGGAGAAGGAGAATGAGGAGCTGCGCCAGCGGCTCATCGAGACCGAGCTGGCCAAGCAGGTGGTGCAGAATGAGATGGACAAGCTCAGAGAGGTGAGTGGGACATGGGAGGGGACCAGGAGGCATCCCCAAGGCTCTGCTCATAGCAGGTGTCCTGGCCCTGGATCGTGGGATCCCCCAGCCCTGCCTGAGTCACTGAAACCCAAACCGTGCTACAGATGCTTGTGAAACCCGAGCAGCACCTGCCCTCGGCGTGCTCCATTCCACCCTGCTGGCTCTGCCCCAGCCAGGGGGGGGCTATGGGACTTCCCCACCGCTCTGGGGACACTTTATATGTCCCTGGCCACTTGCTCAGCCCAGCCCCCTGGGCCGTGCCCAATTCCATCTGGGCAAAGCTCTGAGTGATGTGTGGGGTCCCTGTCCCTGGCAGAGTGCCTGGTGCTGGCTGCATCCTGACCACATCCTGCAGGCCCCAGCAGTGTCCCAGTGCTGCTGTGGAGCTGGGTGGGTGCACAGTCCCCTCTGTGTCCTGGGCAGTCACAAATGTACCTGGACATGCACAGGTCCAGGGCACTCCATGTCATGTTCTGTTTGGAACCAGCTTCTGGCTGGGATCTGTGTCAACCTCAGTGACAGGAAAGGCATCCTGGTGACAGCATGGACTTGAGATCCACTACAGCCCTTGTAACCCACTTCCCTACTGCCCAGGATGCCTTTGGTCCCCGGGGAGCCTCGGGATGCATCTCTGGCTGAGCCATCAGGGCAGTATGGGGGAGGAGGCACAGCCAAGGGAAGGCTCTCACTTCCCCCACTGTGCTTCCTGCACAGGCAGCTCGGGATCTCTGGGGCCATCCCTGCTAAAAGCTGAGCTGGGAAGCTGCAGGATCCAGCTGCAGCCATCCCCTGTCAGCCATGGCCATGCTGGTGACACTCAGCAGCATCCCCCACACTGGTGTCTCGCACAGCCCTGCTAACAGCCGTGAAATGGGTTTCCCTGCAGCTGGGAGCACGGCCTGAATAACAAATGGCAGCAGTGGGAGCTGGGCTGGAGCTCTCCCTCACTTGGGAAACAGGCAGGGAAAATGGTTCTGTGGGGAGCTTTGAGAGGCAGGCACTGCCTTGCCCTGGCTGAAGGGACTGGGGTGGGACACGGCCCTTCCTGCAGCTGCCTGAGCCCTGGGGACACTGCTGGCTGGCACAGGCTCAGAGATGGCCCCCAAGCTCAGGATGGCACATCCCCAGGCTAGCAAGGGCATTGGGGTTACTGGCTGATTGCAGAGTGCTAATTAGGCAAACATTAGACAAAGTGAGCTAAAAGCCCTCCTCCTCCTCCCTGCTGCTGCAGGGCACAGAGCCTGGCAGAGCTTGTTAGCAGCCAGGGCCAGGGACTGTGCAGGGCTGCACTCACCCCTAGGGGCTGATTATTCCTCCCTTCCAAGAGGTTTCTCCCATAATTGGATAATTGTCTGGGGATCATTCCCAAAGACACAGGCATTTTCCCCTCTCCTGTCTCCTAAAGGGGTCAGAAAAAGTGGGACCAATCTGGGTACCCCATGCCAAGCCTGGCCACACCAAGCTTGGCTTTGAGGGGACCCCAAGGCAGCTCCCAGGGTGGAGCAGTGACAGCCACATCTGCCCCCGGGTGCTGTGCCTGGACCTCTTTGGGGCTGGAGCTGCCCTTTGCCAGCTGCAGTCCCTGGCACGGTGGGGGTGAGGGGTGTGGTGTGGCACAAGCAGCCTCTGGGAGAGGCTCTGCAGCTCCAGCAGCTCCAGGGATGGTCGTGGCCATAATAGGAAACCCTGGAGCCCTGCACCTTGGCACAGGCAGCAGCTTACATTTCACAGCTGCTTTCTCTGGCTGTGGGCCTCAGCACCAGCTTTGCAAAGAGGTCCAGGGCAGCTGCATGGATCAGCCAGCACTCATGGGAGGCTCTGTGCATGTTCTTGAGGGTCTTGCCCCAGCTCCCTTCCCGAGATAACTGGCTCTGCTCTGGGCACCTCCATTTTTGCCATGTTTTTGGTCTGCCTTATTGCTCTGTCTGCCATCCCCACCTCCCAGCTGTCCTCACTAGCCTGGACATTGTCCCTTGTGTCCCCTTGTGACACTGACAGCAGAGTCAGCATCATGCTGCTGAGGGACCAGCACATATCCCTTGCTTGGGGAGGTGATGGGGAATGTCATCATCTGCTGCTCCCACACTGGAATGTCCTGAGAGCTGTCCTTTGGCCTGGGGGTTGGGTTCCCTGCTCCATCCAGCCCTGACAGGGACAGTGACTCAGCCTCTCCACTCTCCATGGCTCATTTCCTGCTCACTCCTGCTTTTTCACTGCTCCTTTGCCTGCAGGGGGAATTTCTGGCCAAACCTCATGATGTGATGCTTGCCATTCCAGCTCCCTCAAAGCAAAGGGCCTCCCTCAGCCCACCAGGGCTAGGGTGTTCTCCAGGGGTCCAGGAGCATCTGGGAATGTCAGCACCAATGTCCATGCACACTGAATCTGTCTGTCTGTCACTGCTGGGGAGCAGGGCCATTGCTGTGGGTCATAACTCTCTGTTCTTCCTGCAGAACTCCCTGAAGAAGCGGGGCTCCCGCTCCTTGGGCAAGACTGAGAAGAAGCCATCAGTGCAGGTATCAGCACCTGAGCACCCAGGGCACACCACAGTGACCCCCCAGCCCCCAGCTCATGGTGCCAGCTGGAGACTGAGCCCAGGCCAGGAGCAGATCCGGGCATGGCAGCGCCATCCGCTCCTTGCAGGGCTTTGCAGAGCTTTCCTGCCTCTCAGAGCCCCTGCATAAGGGAGGGATTGATGTGCTGGCCCATCCTCTTTGTCCTCACTCGCTCCCTTGTCTCATTTATCAATGGAGCAGCAGTGGCTTTAACCCTTTCCCTGTGTAAGGAGCTGAAGGAATTTGGCTTTTACATTGCAAAGCTGCTTCAGCTCCTGTGGCTCTTGCAGCCTGTGTCCCTCCAGCTGTGCTTGAGGGTGCTCTGGGAGCTTCACAGGGTCTGGAGGAGCAGAGGGTCCCTGTGGGGATGTCTGGAGGCCACACCACTCCTGCCCTCACAGGGGATTTGCCAGTGGCAGCAGGATTTCAGCTGTCACTTGCTGTTGGGCTGAGCTGCTGTGACTCACTAATGCTGTTACCAGGGCTTGGAGGGGCAGAGCTGCTGTTGCAGGGATAGAAAGGCAAGAGGAGAAATCCTCTTTCAAAGGCAACAGACCTGAAGGGTTTATTTTGGGGAACAGATCTGCTCCCCCAAAGCTGGGACACGGAGGCAGACCATGGGAAGACACTCCTGACATGCTGCTGAGTGTCTCCCAGCAGGAACCCTGAGCAGCTCGAGGGGTTTGGGTGACCTGAGTCCTTCTTGGCACAGGCCCTTCAGTGCAGCCACAGGACAGAGACCCCCAGGCCCTCAAAGACTTTCCCTTTCAGTCTTTATTTATCACCTCCCTTTAGCTCCATTCTTCAGAGCCCTTTCTGGCCAGCTGATGGTCCCAACATCCTTCCCCTCAATTCACCAGAGAGCACTTACAGCCAGCTCTGCCCTGAGTTGAGGGGGCTCCTCCATCACTCCCTTCCTGAGGCTGAAGCCCCTCATCTGCCTCCTCCTGGGGCAGGAAACAACCCCAACCTCCTCTGCTTCCCCATGGAGCTAAAACCCTTCAGCTTGGGGTCCGGGTGGCCCCAGTTCTGCTCGGACCAATGCTCCAGGAACTCTGGGCTTCCCCAGATGGGTGCAGATGCCCCTGGATGTGGCCCCCATGGGCTCCCTGTCCCTGCTCAGCTATGGCTGGTGGCCCTGTGGCCACAGATGCTGTGACTCATCTGTGGCTTCCTGGGCCCCTTTCCTGCCTGGCTGTGCTGGCTGAGCTTCAGCACTCCCCAGAAATGGAGCTGGGGGGGACAGACTCAACACTGAGGTCTCCCCAGAGCCCAGGAGCACTCCAGGTGGTCTTGGGGACCTGTGTGTGTCTCTTTGCTGATGCCATAGAGGGACACATTGGGTTGCTGCTTTTTCTTTCCCCCTGGAAAAACAGGAACTGAGGTCATGTCTGCCCTGCCCACACCAGCCCTCCCCTAATCTCCTCACCTAATTAGGGGGCACAGCTTTAATGCGCCTTAGTGAGGTCGTGTCCCGGTGCACAAGCATGGAAGTGCAGCAGGGTGGTTCCTGTGGTCACTGCAGGACATTTAGGGACTAAAATGGCACCCCAAACTCATGGGAACCCCCTTTCCATCACCCCTGGCCTTGTTATGAGCAATGCAGGAAGTCAGCAGAGTAAATACTGCTGTGGGGTTTGAGGTGAGCGTGGCTGTGGCTGGGGGGCTGGGGGTGCAGAGCACCCAGAGAAGGGAGCAGTTTGTTTTTCCCAGCCAAGGAAAGGGGAAAGGGGGTGAGTTCAGCCAGGCAGAGGGCTACCAGGGCCAGCAGCCCCCCAGCCAAAGGGCTTGGCCACCTCCAGCACTGCCCAGCTGCAGTGGGTGCAGTGAGGTGAGGGGCACAGCCCAGCAGGTCCCCTCCTGGCAGTGACCACAACACAGCTCAGAGCACTCAGGTGACCCCAGGGCACGGGAAGCTGCGAGCTGGACGTCAGGAAATCCTGGTCCTCCATCCAAAAAGCTCCCAGAGCAGAGAAACGGTCTGTCTGGGCAGCCAGCCAAGATCCTAACTGCTGAATAAAAAAAGAACACATGGAGAAACGGTCCTGAGAAGCAGAGGGGCTTGGGAGGGGGCTGGTGGGCTGGTGCTGAGGCTTTGCCTGGGTTTTCAGTGCCCTGGCAAGGTGGTGGCAGCAAGGCTGGGGGTTGGGACTTAGAGAGGTTTTCAGCAGCTTCTCTGCCCTGTGAGGAGAGTGGGGGGCTGAGTGAGAGAAGCAGAGCTCTGATGAGGGCATTTCAGTGCCAGTTTTGGGGAGGAAACCTTAATAACCCTGTGGAGTCTTGAGATCTTTCCCTTCCTCTCTGCCCTGTTGTGGATCGGGCTGGACTTGGTCCACACATCCCTGGTGGTGGCTCAATGTCCTTCTTGGGTCAAGACCCCAAGGTCTCCTCATCCAGGGCATCCTGTCCCATCTCCAGCCTCACCCTGAAAGTCTCCAGGATGGATCTCAAAGCTTTTCCTCCTCCAGGAGCAGAGCGAGGAGGAGGGAAGGAGCAGAGCAGGCGTGGGAGGGTGGCAGTCCCCAGGGCTCTCTGGGAATCACCGTGGTTCCTGGGAGCATCTTTCTAATACCCACCCCCTCTGGGTCCCCAGGAGGACAGCGCAGACCTGAAGTGCCAGCTGCATTTTGCCAAGGAGGAGTCAGCCCTGATGTGCAAGAAGCTGACCAAGCTGGCCAAGGAGAACGATGGCATGAAGGAGGAGCTGCTGAAGTACAGGTCCCTGTACGGGGACCTGGACAGCTCCCTGTCCGTGGAGGAGCTGGCTGACTCTCCCCATTCTCGTGAGGCCGAGCTGAAGGTCCACCTCAAGCTGGTGGAGGAGGAAGCCAACATCCTCAGCCGGAGGATAGTGGAGCTGGAGGTGGAGAACCGCGGGCTGCGAGCGGAGATGGACGACATGAAGGGCCAGGGGGACAGGGAGCTGCCGGGGCAGGACGCGCGGTTCCTGGCGGGCATCTCCGGCTGCGGGGACGCGGGGGACACGGTGGCCGAGCTGCGCCGGCACCTGCAGTTTGTGGAGGAGGAGGCCGAGCTGCTGAGGCGCTCGCTGCTGGAGCTGGAGGACCAGAACAAGCTGCTCCTGAACGAGCTGAGCAAGTACAAGTCGGAGCACGAGCTGGACGTGACGCTGTCAGAGGACAGCTGCTCGGTGGTCAGCGAGCCCTCGCAGGAGGAGCTGGCCACGGCCAAGGTGCAGATCAGCGAGCTCAGCGGCAAGGTGAAGAAGCTGCAGTACGAGAACAGGGTGCTGCTCTCCAACCTGCAGCGCTGTGACCTGGCCTCCTGCCAGAGCACCCGGCCCATGCTGGAGACCGACGCCGAGGCCGGCGACTCGGCGCAGTGCGTGCCCACCGCCGGCTGGAGGGAGGGTGTGGGGGGCAGCGAGGCCGATGGGCAGGACAGAGGGCTGGGCACTGGGAAGCTGCCCGATGGCCCTGCCAAACTGCTCAAGCCCAAGGACCTGGAGACCTTGCTGGGCATCCGGGACCAGGCGACGCTGGTCAGTAAAGCGATCGACGTCTTGATTTCGGATGCCAACGGGTTCACCTCGGGGCTGAAGGCTTGCTTGGACAACGAGTGTGCGGGGGTGCTGCTGGGCGAGGCGGTGGGCAGCGCTGGTGACAGCCCCAGTGATGCCAAGCTGATGAACGTGCTGCTGATGAGGCTGGGCGTGCTCCAGCAGGACCTGGGCTGCTTCGTGAGGAAGGTGGATCACCTCACCGGTGGCTTCAAGGAGCACACGGACTCGTTCCCCTTCTCCAGCCCCAGCAGCCATGATGTCACCAAAGAGCATGCCTCTGACTTCCAGGTATGGCTTCTTCCCACATCCCTCACAGCAGCTGCCGCTTTATTTGCCACCACGTTTCCTCCTGCTTTAACGGAGCAAGCCCTGATCCCCACTGTAACCTCCCTCCTGCCTCTCCAGAGCAAAATCCAAACTAACACCTCACTGCATGCCAGTGGCACCGGGGACAAGGTAGGACTCTGCTCCAACAGAGTGTGCCCAGGGCAGGAGGCAGTGGGCATCCTGGCACAGGCTGGTTGTGCCAAGGCTGCCCTGCCCGTGACCAGGGGCTCTCAGGTGCAATCCCACCTTAGCAGGGGCTGATGTTTTGGCTGCTCTCCCTGGCTTAGCCCAACACTGTGTTTCAGAAGCTCTTTGCTTGTTGGGGATGAGCTGGGTGGGAGGAGAGCAGCCTGCAGCCTTCAAAGCAGCTGCAAATTGCAGGGACCCCACTTGCAGGAATCCTCCATCCCCAGAAAAACCCAGGCAAGGTAATTTGGAGAGGAAAGCCTTCAGGGCAAATCTGCATCCAGGGGAGAACACCTTTGGAGCAGTGCAGAGCAGCTCATGCCCTGCTGTCCCACTGTCCTCAGGGGTCCCAGCTCGTGCCAGGGGTGTCAGTGGTGGTTGGGGCTGCAGGCACAAGCCCCTTTCTGGAGCACACTCACTTGTTCAGAGTCCTATTGTTCTGCATGTGGTCCCCCCAGCCCGAGGTCCCAGTCTCCCCCAGTCACTGCATGGCACCGTAACTGGTGTTTGCACATTTTTTCCCTCTTTCTCTCTTTTTTCCCCTTTCCCCAAACAATCCAGGCCACGTGTCTCCTCATCCTGTGTTTCCTTTTGGTTTCCGCATTGTCTCCCGCCATGGTGATGAAGCTCCTTCTCCTCCTCATCCTTTTTGTTGTCTTGTAGTTCTTTACTGTTTCGGAGACCCATTGTTTTGTTTTCTGTTTTTGTTTTTTTTTTCCCCTTCCCGCTCTTTTGGTTTGTTCTCATTAACTTGCCCACGCATGCAGCAGCCTGATTTTAGGGGCGCCGACCCTTTCCGCATCCCCCACGCCAAGGACACGGACCCCACCCATGCCCGGAGCTACAAACCCTGCCGGGCTGAGGAGAACGACTCCTACGCCACCGAGGTATGACACAGCCTGGGAGCCGTGTCCCCTCGGCCACAGGGCTGTGGGACAGGCTTTTGGGAGCTGGGGACAAGGGAAGCTGCAGAGCCTGCTCAGGGAGGGACACGGGGATGTGCAGGCCAGCTTTGCCATCCCCTTCTGGGGCTGTTACAGATGAAGGAGCTGCAGCTGGTGCTGTCCGAGGCCCACGAGAGCCTGCGGGGGCTGCAGGAGCAGCTCTCACAGGAGAGGCAGCTGAGGAAGGACGAGGTGGACAACTTCTCACAGAAGATCTGCCAGGTGAGTGGGGAACAGCCTCTGCCCTTGGGAGACAGCTGTCCTCAACCCATGGCGGTGCCACCTCCAGCCCTATGACCCACGTGGGGACCTGGGTGTCACCCAGGAGCCCACACAGCATGTCCCATTTTCAAGGCTGAGCACACTCCTCCTTGCACATGGAGCCATGCAGCGCTTCCCCCATGGCCCTGCTGTGCCCAGCATGCTCCAGAGTGGTGCAGCTCCCCCGGATAGGGATATGGGGCTGGCACCAGGCTCAGCCCAGACCCTGGGAGGGGGGAAAGCATCACATGGCTGCCACCAGTGCTCGTCCTGGAGCCACTCGTCTCTCCCCAGCTGAAGGAGGACCACCAGAAAGCACTGCTGCGACGGGAGTTTGAGCTGCAGAGCCTCAACCTGCAGAGGCGGCTGGAGCAGAAGTTCTGGAGCCAGGAAAAGAACCTGCTGGTGCAGGAGTCACAGCAGTTCAGGCAGAGCTTCCTCCTGCTCTTCATGAAGCTCAAGTGGTTCCTCAAGTGCTGGCGCCAGGGCAAGGTGGTGCACAGTGAGGGCGAGGACTTTTTGGAGGTACAGTGGGCTGTCTTGGAGGGGAGGTCACACTGTTGGGTGTGTCCCTCATGCCTGTTTGTCCTGCCCAGGGCTGTTTGGATGTCCCTGGGGGTTGTGGGTCCCCATATCACCCCCGCCACGGTGTCACCCACAGGTGAACAGCATGAAGGAGCTGTACCTGCTGCTGGAAGAGGAGGAGCTTGCCCCACAGCAACAGGCAGACAACAAGATGTGTGCTGGTGACACCTGGACCCCCAACACGGTGAGCAGGGTTCCCATGAGCCCAGGGGGTGGATCAGCCCCTGCTGTGGCTGGTGGCTCCTCTTGGGGTGTGTGCCTGGGTGGGGATGGTCCCCTGCCATGGTGGCTTCCCTTGTCCCTCACCTTGGCAGCAGCCTGCAGGTCTGGGATGCAGAGAGGACAGCTCCCACAGAGTCCCACCCTGTTGGGTCCCCTCGTGCTGCCTGTGCTCACCCCTGTTCTCCTGCAGCCCAACGAGTGCATCAAGACTCTGGCAGACATGAAGGTGACCCTGAAGGAGCTGTGCACGGAGCTGCGGGAGGAGCGGCGCGGTGCCAGCGAGCTGCAGCAGCAGTTCACCAAGGCCAAGGCTGCCTGGGAGATGGAGCGTGCTGAGCTCAAGTGCCACATTGCCCAGGTGGGAGCCCCGGGCACCCCTGTGGGCTGGCAGAGCCCCCCGTGCCTGCTGGGGGGCTGGGGACCTGCCTGTGCCCTGTGCCAAGCGCTGGGCTGGGAGCAGGGTGGCACTGTGGGAATCTTAATTAGCAGCCACTCAGGCAGGAGAGTTTCCATGGCAACAGGGCTGGCATGGAAATCTGCCTGTGGAGCAGGAGAGGATGCTCTTTATTCCTCTGTCTGGGGAGGGTGGGATGGGACAGGGGCTCAGCAACCCCCCTGAGGGCAGGCAGCTGAGAGCAGCATCAGAGCCCACCTCTCCCCCACCCTGAGTCACAGTGCAGGATCCCTGTGGATGCTGCAGAAGGGATGCATGGCTGCAGGGAAGGCAGGAGGTGGAGGGAGGGCAGCCTGGGCAGTGGGGGAAGCTCCTGCCTGTAGGATGAGTCCCACCAGTCCCTCAGCCCTGCCCTCCCAGTGCTGAGAGGTTTCCACTCACGCTGTGCTGGCAGCAGCCCATGGCTGTACATCAGCTCTGCTCCCCAGCACAGGTGCCAGCACTTTCCAGGCAGGATTTCTCCTGGCAGAGCATGAGTCCCCAGTTCCCATATCTCCTCCTCAAAAGCAAGCAGAGCAGCCGTGGTGGCAGCACCCCACTGGTGCTGCATCCTTGGGGGCCGCTCAGGTGATGATGCCCATCTCCAGGAGCCATGTCCTGCAGGCAGGAGCACAGCCAGGCAGGCAGGACATTCAGCCTGTGTCCTGCTGGGTGACCATCTGCTGGCCAGCTGGCACGATGTGGCTGCAAGCCAGGGCTGGCCATGGCTTGGCTATGCCATGGGCAAGCCATGTTGTGTGTGTCACGTCCTTGGGGACATTCTTATTGCCCAGCCTGGCAGCATGGGACTGGCACTGGCAAGAGAGATTCCTGCAGCCCTGCCTGTGTGCTGGAGATGTCCAGCACCACACTGGAGCCCTGGGTCCCTCACAGCCACCACCGTGTCCCCACAGCTGGAGTCAAAGGCAGGCAAAGGGATCGCAGAGCGTGCGCTGCCAGACTGGAAGGTGGCACTGAAGAGGGAGCGTGAGGAGCACCAGCATCTCCTGGCTGAGTCCTACAGCGCTGTCATGGACCTCACCAAGCAGCTGCAGATCAGCGAGAAGAACTGGAACCAGGAGAAGGTGGAGCTGCTGTCTCGCTTCAAGGAGGAGCAGCAGCAGGCAGAGCAGCAAGTGAAGGACCTGCAGAACAAACTCAACCAGGTATGGTGTCCACCATCCTGCACGTATCCTCCAGCCTCTGCTGCTTGCCCCGAGAATGTTTCATGCTTTTGCTTGCCCAGAGAGGCTCATGTTGCACTTGTTGAGTGACCAATACATTCTCCAGTTGCAGAAAGGATCCAATCCATGGGCGTTGAAGCACTCTGAAATGGAGAAGCACGGCAGCAACTGGAAAGAGGTGGGTAAGAGAGGGTGCTCTCAGGATGCTCCTAGAGCCCAGATCTGTGCTAAGGGTTAGATTGGAGGATGTGTGAACCCAAATTAATACCCCCTTAAACAGCAAATGAGGCTGCGAGGGAGAGCACCAGGAGAATGAGAGCGTGAAGGGCATGGCTGAGCCCCCAAGAGCTTCTGTGGTGTTTTAAAAATTTGATTTTAAATAGATGTGGTTGCAGCAAGCCCCTTGCAGTCCTGGGACTGCTGTGCCTCAGTGTGTGGGGAAGCTGGTGGTGCTGGACGGGAGCAGGATGCAGCCCCTGAGCTCCAGCCTATCTCTGTGCTCTGGTCCTGTGCTTGGCTGACCCTGGAGCTTTCTCCTGTGCCCTCCTAGGCTCTCAATGAGAAAATCACAGACAAGGAGACAATCTCTGAAGCAGAAGCCAAGGGAACCAACCTCAAAAGGTGAGTGTGCTGGTGCCTCCATAGTCCCTGGAACACAGAGGGGCCCCCTGGACTTGACATCCCTAACAGTCACAGGGGAGATGCAGCCATGTTCCAGGGCAGTTCTGGAAGCAAAGGGCTCCCTGTGAGGAGCAGGACTGGGTGCCCAAGAAGGTCCCATTGGGGTGGGAACAGAGTGCCTCAGGTGTCCCCCAATCCCCTTCCCTGCCCCCTTTTGATCCCTATCCTCTCTCCTCCCACAGGACCAAATCTGTTTCCTCCATGTCAGAGTTTGAAAGCTTGCTCGACTGTTCTCCCTACCTCTCTGGAAAGACGGTGCCAGGGCTGGGTGACCACACCCGGTGCAAAAAGTCATCCTCAACCACCCAGATACTGCCCAACGGGATCCGGGACAGCGCCAGCCTCCCTCCCTCAAACTGTACATATGTGAATATTGAACAACCTGCCCCCGACAGCCTGCCCAAGGACAAACTGGGCATCTCCTCCTGGGACTACTCACGGGCAAGCAGCCTCTCTGGGCACGACCCAGCTCAGAAACAAATCCAGAGGAGCTACACAGCCCCCGACAAGACAGGGATCCGCATCTACTACAGCCCGCCGGTGGTGCGGCGGCTGGAGGCGCCTCTGGTGCACAACAAGGAGGGCAAGATCATGATCGAGCCTGGATTCCTGTTCACCATGGCCAAGCCCAAGGAGCCGGAGGAGTCGGCCAGCACCGAGAGCACCTACAGCCAGTGGCTGTGCAACTTCTCCAAGCAGCAGCAGGAGCTGCTGGACGGCGGCGCGGGGGAGAGCGCGGTGCCGCCGGTGCCACGCTTCCCGCCCTCGCTGCACGACCTGGAGATCTCTGGCAACATGAGCGACGACATGAAGGAGATCACCAACTGCGTGCGCCAGGCCATCCGCTCCAGCTCGCTCGAGAGGAAGGTGAAAAGCACCTCCAGCCAGACCGTGGGGCTGGCCCACGTGGGCACACAGACCATCCAGACGGTGAGCGTGGGCCTGCAGACTGACCTGCCCCGTGGTGCCGGCATGCATGGCAAGAGCTGGTCCCCGCGCAGCTCCTCCCTCATGTCCGTGCGCAGCAAGCAGATCTCCTCCTCTCTGGATAAGGTCCACTCCAGGATCGAGCGGCCGTGCTGCTCCCCAAAATATGGCTCTCCAAAGCTCCAGAGGAGGTCTTCCTCCAAGCTGGACTCCTCCAAGGACAGGAGCCTGTGGAACTTGCACCAGAGCAAGCAGAACGGCTCTGCCTGGGCGCGCTCCACCACCACCCGTGACAGCCCCGTCCTCAGCAACATCAACGATGGCCTGTCCAGCCTGTTCAGCGTGGTGGAGCATGCGGGCAGCACCGAGTCCATCTGGAAGCCGGGCTGCCCTGAGAGCAGCCGGGCCAAGCCCGAAGCACCCAAGTATGGCCTCGTGCAGGAGTTCTTCAGGAATGTCTGTGGGCGGGCACAGAGCCCCACTGCCCCCCAGGAGAAGAAGGAGGCCACCGGGGAGGAGAGCAAGAGAGCCGAGCACCCCAGCCCCGCCACCCACCACGAAAACATCTCCCGTGTCTTGAACAAGAAGGTCCTCAAGCAGGGCAGCTGCGAGGACCCCAAGCCCTCGTCCCCTGGCCAGGGCAGTAAGGACGCAGCCCTGCGGGACCCCGACCTCATCTCGGCTCTAGCCAGCGAGGTAACGAGGCACGGAGCCCCCCGGGGTGTCCCGCCGTGGCGGGGGACAGGGTGCCTGACCCCTCTAACTCCGCTGTGCCCTGTCTATCTTTGCAGGACACGGCGTGTGACTGCAGCTCCCAGTCCCTCACCTCGTGCTTTGCCCGGCCATCCCGCTCCGCGGTCCGCCACTCCCCCTCCAAGTGCAAACTGCACCCCACGGACCCCCCCAGGGCGGAGGAGAAGCCAGGGGCCTCGAGTGAGTGAGGACGGGGGGCCGGGGGACGCAGCGTGCCTGCCATCCACTGTCCTGCCGGAAGAGCGCCCGCGCTGAGCCCGCGGGGCCCCTCTCGGAGGCGGCGCGGGCTCATCTGTCTCCTAAACGTCCCCTCGGCCCCGGGGACGCTTACGAAGCAGATGTGGAGCCGGAGGCTGCCGGTAGCCCCGGGGTGCAGGGACACCCTGGCAGGGTGGCTGCATCACCTCCTGCCGGCGCAGAGACGGCACCGGGGGTTCCTGGCGGTGCCACTGCGCCAGGAGTGTCAGCGAGACCCTGCTATGCCGAGGGCTGAGAAAGGGAGAGCGGCCAGGGGAGGCTGCTGCTGTCGATAGGGAGGGCTGGGCTGCTGTAGGGGTGATGCTGAACCCACCCCACGGATGGAGGGTGCTGGCTGTGGCTGCTGCCTGCCCTGCCTGGGCTGCAGCATCCTGCCGGCATCCCGGGCCCATTGCCCGATTGCTGTGTGGTTGCATCAGCCACGGGCTGAGTGTGCTTCCCCAGCAGGAAGGAGGAGGGAAACTCCCTGTGCTCACCCGGGCTGGGCTGGCTGGGGGCCCTCCTTGGCCACCCTTCTACTCTTGGGGTGCTGCTGAGGCCCTTGGCTGCTGGCAGGGGTCCGGGTGGTCCCCGGGCTCCTCCAGCTGCAGGTTGGGATTGCTGGGTGCACAGCGTGGGGAGAGGTGGCCTGTGCCTCTGTGTGTGTGTGTGCACATCCCCTGCTCCCAAGGGGTTGTGGTGCCCCTGCCTTGCACCCACCTCCCTGCTTGGGGCCACTTGTAGTTATTTCTTCTCCAAGTGCTGAATATACATATTTCTCTTTTTTTTCTTTTCTTTTCTCTTTTTTTTTTTTTTTTTTTTTTGTTTCTCCACTTCTGGCCCTGCCCAACTCCGGACAGCCTGCAATGTAAAACCAAGTGCATTTTAAAAATACCGAAATGAGCTACTTTGGAGAGGCACCAATTGGATTAAGAGATTGTGGTTTGGGAGGCTGCAGCGTGGCCCGTGGTCTGTGCCGCACATCCCTCTGTCACCACCAGAAAAAGCCTTATCCAGGGAGGGAGGGGGCAGCAGCCACAGCCCCCACAGCACTGCAGAGCCCCTGGGGCTGGGGGACTGCGACCCAGTCCCACACAGAGCAGCCTTGGTGCCCCTGTGCAGCTCCAGGAGAGAACAGAGATTTCTGAGGCAGCTGCCTGACCTATTTTCCAGCCGCCTGCCAGGGGCCAGGCAGGGATTCACCCAGATGGAGCTGTCTGCAGGTGCCTGGGGCTCAACGCATTGCTCTGGGGCTATGTGCCTTGTTCTGGGGGTTTGTGCACGGCTCCAAGGGCTCTGCATTGCCCCAGGGGCTCCATCCACTGCTCCGAGGGCTCTGCATTGCTCTGGGGCTCTGTACAGTGCTCCAGGGGCTCCGTGCATCGCTCTGGAGCTCTGTACACCACTGCACGGGCTCTGTGCATCGCTCTGGAGCTCTGTACACCACTCCACGGGCTCTGTGCATCGCTCTGGAGCTCTGTACACCACTCCACGGGCTCTGTGCATCGCTCTGGAGCTCTGTACACCACTCCATGGGCTCTGTGCATCGCTCTGGAGCTCTGTACACCACTCCATGGGCTCTGTGCATCGCTCTGGAGCTCTGTACACCACTCCATGGGCTCTGTGCTTCGCTCTGGAGCTCTGTACACCGCTCCCAGGGCCTGTGCACATTGTCATCTTGCAGTTTCTTTAAAGAACTGCTGGTGCTGCCGAGGCTGCTGCCCTCTCCTGCCCGCAGCAGCTGCTGCATCACTGCCACGTCGCAGCCTCCGTCAGCATCTCTGCAACAGCCGCTCACTGCCGGTGTCCCCGGACACACCAGCATCAGCCAGGGCCCAGCAGGCCCACTGCCCATGGCCTTTTGCTCCTGCAGCACCCAGCCAGCCCCCGGGGGACCCTCATCACCCAGCTGGGTGCTGCCCACCCTCACCAGCAGCCAGGGCTGGGCTGTGTCCCTGCCTGCCACGGAGGAGTTGGGTCCAGCACTGCCACGGGCAATCTCCTGCTGTACATAGATATTTTCGGGGTGGTTTTTAGCATTTTCATGGATAATCGGGGTTTTGGTTTGGTTTGGTTTTTTTTAAAAGACTCTCTACTTTTTGGAATGTGGTTTCTCATTTTTAAAACTGCCTTTTAATTATTTGTAATATTGGTCAGTTCTGTCTTACTCTGTAAATAGCAGTGCTGGGCATTTCCCAGGGGGGCTGAGATGAGGCCGGCAAGGAATTTGTGGGGAATATTTGCTTAAGGTGTGGAGGTGGCTGATTCTACTCCAGCCCCTCCATGGATTCTGCCCCTGTCCACATGCCAGTGCCCAGCCTGGGGTGAAACCTGAGGTGTTTTGGGTAAAGCCGTTGGCCCCTGCCCTGTCCTCCTGCTTCCTCTCACCAGCCCATGCCAAGGTCGCATGAAGGGCACCTCCTGCCCCGATGACAGGCTCTCTGCCCACCCCATCCTGCACCCCTGTGTCATGCCTGCTTGTTGTGTGATGAATAAAGGCCCTGCAACCCCTCACCCCCACCCTTGGTGCTGCCTTCCCGTGCTGTGGTGGGGGGGCCGTGCTGCCTGTCCTGTCTGGGGCAGTGCTGCTGCAGAGGGAGGTGTGGGGTGATGTGATCCTGTGCCTCTGTTCCTGCCATCCTGCCTGCTGCCCAGCCCACACATGGTGTCCCATGCTCTCCTCACCCACCTGTCTGTCCCTAACACCATCCCCATGTGCTGACCCCAGCTGTGCCACACCAGCAGGGCTCCTTGTCAGCTCCGACAGGTCCTCACTGCCAGCGCTGTCACCAGGCTGCCCTCAGCTCTGCATTGTCCCTGTGTTGCTGGTGTTTGTCATGGCTGCCACATGCCATGCCAGCCTGCCCAGCAGCTCACCCCAGCCTGCACACACACCCACATCCCCCTTCCCGCACTGCCCATGGCTCCCTGCCCTTGTGCCCTTCAGTTGGACTCAATGATCTCAGAGATTGTTTCCAACCTTAATGATTCTGTGATTCCCTGACCACCTGCTGGTCCCAGCCTCCCCTAAGGTTCACTCCATTCAACTCTCCCACCCTGAGCTCCTCCATCACCCGCCAAAACCCACCCTCCTTTTGCTCTTCCATCATCCTTCATGTCCCATCCTTTTCATATCTGCTCCTGTTCCATCCCTCTTTATTGTGCTCTTTCATCAACCCTAACCCAATCCAGCCCTCCTTCCTCCTTCCTGTGCTACTCCATCCCATTCCTCCTTCCCTTGTTCCCACCATACCCCATCTTTCCTGTGTATCTTCTTTTATGTCCCAACCCTTCTTCCACTGCTCCTCTGTTGTTCTCCCATCCCTCCTTCCTTCAGTCATCTACTGTGTCACATCCTTCCTTGTGACCTTCCTCCATCACCCAGGTCCCATCCTTCTTTTCTGTGTCCCTCCATCAGCCACCATTGTCCTGTCCCTCCTTTCTGTCCTGCATCCTCCTTCGTATCCTGTCCTTTCTTGTTCTCCACTGTCACTCACCACCTCCAATCCCTCCTTGTTCTCCCCACTCCCTTCACATCCCATCCCTCCTTCCACACTCCTTCCAGTGTGCTGTCATCAGCTGTGTCCCATCCCTCCCTGCCATCCTGTGCTCCTCCATTACCCACCATGTCCCCTCCCACCCTCTTGTGCTCCTGCATCCTACACTGCATCCTATCCCTCCTTGTTCTCCTCCATCACCCACCACCTCCCATCCCTCCTTCCTGTGCTCCTCCACTGCTCTACATATCCCACCTCCAGTCTTCCTGCCACACTTTCATCCTGTGCCTGTAACCTGCTCCTTCATTCACCACATTCTGTTCCTTACCTTTATTCACCAGCACCTTCTTCTCATGTTTTTTCCTTCTTCACCTTCACCCTGCCCCATCCATCCTTGCCTGGCTTTGCCTCCAGCTTTTCCTTTCATATTCATGTCATCATCTCACTGTCTTCTTCAGCTCCCCCCACCACTGTCCTCTACATCTTACCATCAGTTTATCCCTGCTTATTCTCCATTAGTTCCACCTTCACTCCAACATTCCCCATTCTTCATCTTCTCCACATCTTTCTTCATCCTCTTCTCTCTTCCTATCTCTTCTCTCAATGTCCTTCACTTCCCCACCCTCACCTCCCACCATTTCACCAGCCTTTCAAATGCTAATGTCACCCAATTTTACCTTCTCCACCTCCACATTTCCAATCCCTTCTTTGTGCTTGTCCGTTTCCCATTTCCTCATTCATCTTCCTCCACTGCCCTCCAGTCTTTGTCTTCTTCTGTCCCCTTAGTGTCTCTCGTTCCTCCTGTCATCCATGTCCATCTCCCAGTGTTTCCTCATCCCTCCTCTTCTTCTCCATCTCCCCTCCATCTTTTCTTCCACCACCTGCCATCTCTCCTTGTTTTCCTCTTTGATTTTGTCCACCTTCTTCATCCTCCACTTCCACTGTGTTCCATCCTTCCCCATGCCCCACACCACTCACTATTTGCCTGTCCTTCCTCACCCTCCACTTCCTACCATCTGCCCAGTCTCCTCATCCTCCCCAACCTCACTTTTCGTATTCATTGTCCTTTCCACCATCTTCCATCTCCTTCACCCTCCATCTCATACTTCTTCCTCCACCTCAGTTCTTCCTGTGACCGTTCACTTCCCATTGTTCCCCATACTTTTTCCTGCAGTTTCACCTCTTCCCTGTCCCTCTCACACTCAACCTCTGGCTATCTCACCATCCTGTGTCATTTGCCTCCCACAGTGTCCCTGTTTCTCCTTATGTTCTTCCACTTCTCCCCACCTTCATATCCCTGTTTATCCTCTAAGTGCCCCACCAACCTCACAGATTTCCCTCTCCACCCCTCCCTGACCTCCAGCCATCCTTCCTTACCTCACAGCTCCCTCTCTAACTGGCCTTACACTCTCCTTCATCTCCTACCTCTGTCCTGACTTCCAGTCTTCTCCCAGCCTGACCTCCCCCATTCCTCCCTGCACTCTTTTACTCCCAGCACATCTGACTCCAGCTACAATTTTCTGCTTCTCTTCCCACTTCTGCTTTATATCCCATCCCTTACCAACCCAGGAAAGCCACTACCAGCTCAGCCACCCCAGATGCACGCAGGGAGGGCCCTTCCTGACATCAGAAAACACTTCTCCCTAGGGCTAGTGCAGCTGGAACTGGTCATGGGGGAAAAGGGGATGACCTCTGCCCTTGGAAGGTTTCAGTAACCAGGTAAAGGTTTCAGCCAGATAAAGTCACCAATGTCCCAATCTAACATTAGCAATAACTGATGTGGAACATGCAGCTTGACTAGATTCCCCTAGGATCACTTCCAGCAGTGAAGGATTAAGAGGGGTGAGAAGGGCCGGGAATGGCTTTGAATACATTGCTTGGGATGCTCTAGGACATGAAGAACTATCCCTGCCACTTGCAGCTGCTCCATGGTGCTCAAGCAGACCCACCACACACACTGCTCCAGCAGGACCATCCCATGCTCCACAAGGACCATCCCACTGTGCTCAAGCAACGCCATGCCATGCTGCCTGAGCAGGACCATTCCATGCTGTTCCAGCAGGACCATCCCACCCTGCTCGATCAGCAGCACCCCAAACTGCTCAAGCAAGACCTCTCCAGGCTGCTTGGGCAGGATCATCCAATGTAGCTGGAGCAGAACCTTCCCATGTTGCTCAAGCAGGACCACCCCATGTCACTTGAGCAGGACCACTCCAGGCTGTTCAAGCAGGACTAATCCCAGGCTGCTTGAGTACCATGGGCCCTCCTGAAAAAGCTGCCAGCTCCCAGGCCAGTGAGTGATCCCTGAGACGTCCCCTCAGACCCAAGAGCCAGGGATCTTTCATCATCCTTGTTTTCTCCCCCTTGGGCTGGGCCCTGCAGGGCCATCCCCTTTCAACAGCCTTACAGCTGCAGTAGGGCACCAGGCTGCTGGCAGTGCTGCCAAGAGGAGGAAATGTCTCCTCTCCATGCCAAGGGAGCTCCAAATCCTGCAGGACTACACGCAGGACCTTTTCAGAGCATCCCACATCACTCACGCACAAGGGCCAGCCAGCCTTACTTCCCTGAAAACTCTGCCTTGCCATGCTGGAGGCTCCCAGCCATCCCATGGAGGGGAGGATGCCCTTTCCTAGGGGATGTCCCACTGCAGGGACACAGCACCCAGTGTCTTTATAGGGTGGGTGTGACATTTGTAAAGCATTCCTGCCCATATGCCTTCCTGGCTGGGAAATCTCGGGGAGGGTGGAGGGAATTTGCTACCTGTGTTAGGAACTAGCTGAACTTATGTGTCTCCCCAAGCTGGATTTCTTATTCCAAATGTTCAAACTGTTGTATATTGTACTGGGATTTTTACATTGAATTATTGTAGAAAACAAAAATTTAAACCAAGTCTGTTAAAAAATAAACATTAAAAATCTCTATGAAAAAATAAATGTGAGCTTGTATCCAAGTCCTCTCCTTACAAACGTGCCAGAGCAGGGATGTGTCTCCAGCGGTGAATTTCCAGTGTGAGACCACACCACCCTCTGGTGTCAGCACCGACCTCAGCTCCGTGCTGGCCCTGCTCCAGCCGTGTCCCTTGACTCCGTGTCCCTTTGCTCCCAGCTCTGCCTGGCTGCCAGCACACCTTAAATCCTGCTCAGTCAAAGCAGATCCCATCCTGCTCCCAGCACATGGTGTGGGGCAGGATGTGGCCAAGCCAGAAGGAAGCAAAGCAAGAGCAGAGCTGCTTTGTTGGGTGCTGGCATCACCCTCCCAGCCCCACTGGTGCTGATTCCCAATCTGCCAGAGTGTGGGATGTGCTCCTGTGTCCACATAGCCTCACCCTGGGCATGACCAGAGCTCCAGCTATCCCTCCCTGCTCAATAAAACAGGGACAAAAGAAGGCAGCCACGTTTATGGCAGTGAAAGGACAGGCTCTGAAGTCTGGGGACAGCTCACATAGGGAAGCTGTTTATTAAACCCCAGTCTCCTTGCTGTGCTGCTGATGAAGGCACTGCCTCAGGAGAGGCAGTTTCCCTTCCTCTGCAGCCCAGGCTTCCAACAAATCTCTCACCGACCAGGCCCCCTCTCCCAGAATGAAAATAGCACCAGCTGGCAGAGCCCAAGTAAACAACTGAGCCACTGTGAGAGGAGAGAGCATCTTTATAAGTTAATTGGCCCCATCTAAGAGTCAGACAGACATTTTCCTGTGGATAGATTGCTCGAGAAGCTTAGGCAAACAGCACTAACATGTCTCCTGGGTTTGATTTATAAGCCTGATTGCATTACTAGCTCATCTCCATATAGAATGATTATGAATATATTGTCTGTACTCTGCAGAGGGCTAAATTACCAGGCTCTGATATTCATCAGCTACTCCTTGAAGCTTAAAACCGCCTCAAATTCGGAACCCTCTCTCCCAGTGACAGCAGGGGTAGAAAGGAAAGAGCTCAGGGTTGATCCGTGTTTTCAGCACAACCTGGGCTGTTTTAACATCCTGATTAAGGGGTGGCTGGAGAGAGGGAGCAGCCTGAGCCAAAGGGCTGTGGAGCTGGGAAGTGCTGGAACCCAGGGCCAAGTGCATTGGTATTGACCAGTTACATTTACAAACAAAGGAGCTGATAACTCCCAGCAGGACTGAAGGGCTCTTATCACGGTGCTGATTAAAATTTCCTCTGCAGCCAGCGACGAGGGGGAGTGTCCTCAGCGGGGACACAGAACAACTCGGTGTTTAACCCTGCTGCTGCTGAGTGCTGATTCATCCAGCACAAGTGAAGGGCTGCACAGCCTGGCTGTGTGCTGAAAATTAGACCAGAAAGCCCCAGCGGGAAGATCCACAGCCTGGTCACATCCTCTCACTCTATCTCCTGTGCCTCCCACTCCATCTCGCCCCTGCTCTGCAGGTCCCAGGAGTTTTTGCTGGTATCACTTGTGATTCCTTCCAGATCCTTTGATCTTTTGTTCTGCCCCTCAATTCTTTGCCCTTGCCTGTGGTTAGAGAAATCTTTCCCTTCCCACTTCAGGATATTCTAATAAAGGCTCCCAGTGCCTCTGGCATGGCCATGCAAGGCACAAACTTATTTTGCTGTGATAAGTTCACCAAGAGTAAGATCCATGATAAAAAGATGCCTTCTCTGATTAGCATCACTGACAGGTGTTACACCAAGCTGCTGAATCTGCCTCACCAGGCCCTGGCCCAGGCTGCCCTGCCCAGGAGATGCTCTGGGAGGAGTGGACAGGCAGTGGGAGAGGAGGTGGCTTGCTGTCCTCCTCCAGACATGCCCATGAGGCTCGGCCATCACACTGGTGCCTTGGTGTAGCTCAGACTCCTCTGTGCCTTCCTGGGTTCCTTCCTCCACTGCTGTGGGTTGCATCCTTCCTGCCTGATCCTCTCAGTGATTTGCATGAATGGGGATGTGATTCCCACATTTATGGGCAATAAGGCCAGAAGGCAATGCCCTGTGACCCCACTTGGACCACCAGGTCAGTCACGTGCCCACCTGGAGCAGTACTTTGCCCAAATTAGCACAAGTTTCCCATGTGAGGCTGTCTCCTGCTCACCCCACCAGGATCAGAGGTCTGAGGTGTTCAAACCAGTTCACACTTTTCAGTTTCTTTCCCCCACCTCCAGCATCTCCAGGACTGAGATCTTTCACGTCAGGGAAGATGCAGTGAAGGGTCTCACCACAGCTGCTGAGCTGCTGTGGGTGCTGCACTAGAGTCTGTTTCCCCAAGTTTCCAGAGCATCCAAAGCAGAGTTTGAGCAAGATACCACATATCCTGGCCAGTATATTTTTTTTGACCCTCTGGGTCTCTTCAAGAGACCTTAATATATATTAACATATCCATTTTAAGTCATTTCATTAACATAGACATTTTAAATACTTTTATTCCTTTACAGGAAGAGGCAATAAAGGGCCTAAAATGCAGCTGATTTTCCAGAACTGCCTGGTGAGTTAGGAGAGCTGGGAGCCAAGCTCTGAGCAAACCCTGCAGCATCCAGCTCCAGCACACACCAGCCCTCAGGGCAGGAGCCCAGCTGGATGCAAACTGCCCTGGGGTGGAGGAACTGGAGCAGTAAAGCATGGTCACACAGCAGGAGCCCCTTTCCTGGATCCTGTAAATCACAGGAAGCAGGGCATACTCACAAAGTGCTCAAGGCCAAGTTGTATGGGGCCTGAAACAACCTGGCCTAATGGAAGGTGTGCCTGCACATGGCAGGGGGTTGGAATGAGATGAGCTTTTAGTTCCCTTCCAACTCAAAGCATTCCATGATTCTGTGGTTTTCCAGCTGTGAGACACTGAAATGGTGAGGAGGGCTGTGTTTATGCCATGGGGGTCTGGCTGATGGTATTACCTCTGTGATTCCCAACCCTGTGCACAGCTGCTTGGAGATTTACTGGAACGTGAGAGAGCTGGAGAAACCAATAGGAGGCTATTTGGGATTTTCTGCTTTGCAGGTGCTTTCTGACAGGAGATGCACCCTCTCCCCATCAGGCAGCTTCCTGGGCTGGACAGCTGCAGCACAAGAACAAAATTCCCTGGCTGCAGCAGCCCAAGCTGGACAATGTTGGATGAAGGACAGCTGTGGGGCTGTCCCAGCCTCATGGCTCAGAATGTCCTACACACCCAGGCAACAGTTGCTGGACAGAAATCATGCTGTCACTGAGGCTGGTTGGGGATTTCAGCTGGCCGAATCACTGAAAGCAGAAGGCCAATGAGAAGGGAAGCAGAGGGCACCTCCCAGATCTGCACCACCTCTTCACTGGTTCTGGGGACACTGTCCTGTGACAAAAAGAGTGACAAAGCCCTTTCCCAGCAGTGGGGTGAATGACAGCCCCCTTCCTGGCACTTAGGGGGACAGAGGGTTTGTTAGACAGCTGCCGGTAAATGCAAAATCCCTGGGACACAGGCTGCTGGAACTGAAGGTTGGCAACTCTTAACAGAAAATTATCAGCTTAAGGTGGCTTGTGAAGGCCATTAGAAGTGCAAGGTTTGTCCCACTTCGCAGGAGAGGATCAGTGTGGTTTCCAGCTGAGGTTAAATGATGTGCCAAGTATATCCAGAAATTCATGGAGCCATTCCCAGACCATCGATCCGAGGGGAGTGCTGGAGTGTAATTCCCATAGCTCCTGAGGAGCTTCAAAAATACCCCTGTCCAAGGGCACAGGCTGCAGAGCCAAAATGACTTTTTCTTAAAAAAACCCCACCTTTTGTAATTGGGAACTTGGAGGTAATGATACTACTGGCTGGTCAAGGGAAATCTCTTGCAAGATTTGGCTGTATCCTTACTGGTTTACCCACAGAGAAGGCCTGGGCTCAGAAACTGCTGATCCCAGGCTGAAAGTCCAAAAAGGAATGAGCTAAAACTGGGCATTGGAATTTTGTTGGAGACTTCACCTTCATCTATGTGATAGAGATTGAGTCTCTGCACACTGATCTTCCTGTGATTTTTTAAAAACTTTTTTGTTAAATAAAATAAATTAAAAAATAATATATAAAATAAAAACATTAAAATTATATAAATTTATAATATACAAATATATATTTTATAGTATATATTATAGAATATTTATTTATATTTCTATTATATAATACATATATTATATTATATATAATATACAAATGTATAATATGTAAATATATATTTTTATATAATATGTAAGATATATTATGTAAATATATAAATAAATATATATAATATATATAATATGTATCTTTATATATATATATATAATAAAATGAATAATATAAGGCCACGCTGTAGCTTTCCAGGACAGGGATTTAATATCACATGGCTGAGGAAGCTTTGTTGCAAGGGCTACAGCATGGTGTGAGGGTGGCTGTCAGATTTGGGATGTAAATCCTGCTGAGCTCACGTTGGAAGTGTGTAGAGAGTATCTCTGGAGTGATACTGTCCATAGGACACAGTCCATGGAGGGAGGTATCACCTGAGCTACTCCTGGGTTTCACCTCAGAGTAAACCAGCTGTGTCCTCCCACATGGGGTCAAAGAAGAACCTTTGCCCTGAAGCAGTGTGAGCAGGCAGCAAACTGACGCCAGAGAGGGAGCTGCAGCACAGCTGTGCCCTTCAAAACTAGGGAGCATCCTTAATGAAAAATACACACCAGTGCTGCTGCTTTTGTGTATAGAACTGTTTCTGGCCGCTTCGCTGATGAGAACATTGCTTGGAGTGGCAGACAATGCTCACCAGTCCACAGATTTGTGTCTTCTCCAGTCTAGAGCAGGGCAACACTCCCAGGGAGTGCACAAAAGCACTTGGGAAAACCCAAGGATACCAGAGTAGGCTGTACCTGCTCACTGACACTGTGCCAACTTTAAGTTTATGCACTTTAATCTTTTGAGTGCTCCTTGGCCCTGGCCCAAACCAGCAAGAAATTCCCAGGGCAGGTGGCTGCCTGGGCACGGCAGTGCTTTGCTCCAAGGGGTGAGTTCCCCAGTGGAGAAAAGGAATTTGAGGTTTTGGCAGCCTTCCTAAGAAATATCTTCTTGGCAGGCAGTGTCATAGGGGCAGGCAATGCTGTTGGGGCAGCTGGGCTCAATGCAGAGTATGTTAAGGATTGGGATGACAAGGGGTTTGCTGCAGGAGATAAAACCACAGGCAACTCCTGCTCTGAGACCAGACTCTTGGAGTCACATTGGTCCTTGGGAGATCCCAGCTCCAGCCTCCTGCTCCAATGGGCCTGGCTACTCAGGGGCTTGTCTTGTTGAATTTTGTCTGTGTCTAAGGACTGTGACCCTGCTCCTACTTTGGGCTCCCGTTCCAGCATTTGACTGCCTTCTTGGTGAAAAACAGTGGAAAAATTGCTTAATTTCTCACTACCTCAGGAGATCTGTACAAAGTTTTTGCAGGAGGAAGGTGCTCAGTGAACTGCCACAGCTTGCTGTGCACACACAGCTCGGTGGAGAAGTGGAGGGCCATGGATCCACACAAAAGTTGTTTTCTGCATGGGGACAAGGCACAGCGTGTGGCCATACCCACTGGCCTGCGCTGGGGCTGGTGAAGGAGGATCTCATGGATCTGAATCCCTCTGCCTGGCTAAGTGGCAGGGACTGGCACAGAGGGGACACAACTGCTGCTGGCCAGGGAGAGGTGGCTGACAGGGCTGGGCTGTTAAATGGGGACACTGCTGGCATGGGGGGACAGGGCTGATGGTGTAGGACAGGGGGCTGTGGGATGACAGGGGACACCACTGAGAGTGGGACATGGCTCTCAGGAGGACACCAGTGACAGGGGACACCACTGAGAGCAGGACATGGCTGTCAGGAGAACAGCAGTGACAGGGGACACCACTGACAGAGGTCACCACTGATTTTGGGGACATGGCTGACAGGGGGTGACAGTGGACATGGCTGTCACAGGGGGGACTCTGCTGACTGAGGTCACCACAGATCAGTGGGACATGGCTGTCAGGAGAACACCAGTGACAGGGGACACCACTGACGGAACATGGCTGTCAGGGGGACACCACTGACAGAGGTCACTGCTGGTCATGGGGACATGGCTGACAGGGGTACACAACTGACAGGGGTCACCGCTGGTGGCTGTGGGGACGTGGGACATGGCGGGGACACCACTGACAGAGGTCACTGCTGGTCTTGGGGACATGGCCGACAGGGGGACACCACTGACAGGGGACACCTCTGACAGGGGTCACCACTGTCTTGGGGACATGGCCGACAGGGGGACACCACTGACAGTAGGGCCACGACTGACAGTGGAACACCACTGGAGAGGGACACACTGGTGACAGGGGGGACACGGTGGGTAGGGTACACAGCTGGAGGGTGACTTGGCTGATAGGGGGTCACCACTGACACAGGGGACACCGCTAACACAGGGGACGTGGCTGACAGGGCGCCACCACTGACACGGGACAGCACTGAAACAAGGACACGGCTCACAGGGGGACACCGCTGACAGAAAGGACAAGGCAAACAAGGGGACACCACTGACACCGGGACACTGCTGGGAGGGTGACACCACTGACAGCGGGACACCGGAGACACACTGCCACCAGAACAGGCTGTGGAACATGGCCGCCGCCCCGCTCCGCCGTGAGGGCGGGCCGTGCCCGCCGTGCCCGCCCCCGGCTCGGCGCGGCGGCGGAGCGGGGCTGGGCGGCCGCCGCCCGCGCACAGCCCCGGTGCCTCGCCATGGTGCTGCCGGGGGAGCAGGCCCGGGTCTACCCGCCGCGGCCCGAGCTGCTGCCCGCGGCCCACGTCCCCTCGCTGCCCCACTATCAGCGCCTCTACCAGCGCTCCGTGGAGGAGCCGCACGGTGAGCGGGGCCGGCGCGGCGGGGCGGCGGCTGCCCGGGCCCTCCGGGGGCTGTGGGGAGCGCGGGGAGCCCTCCGCGAACCCCCGCCTGTGGGGTGCTCGGGGGGTGCCCCTCGTGTCCCCACAGATGTTACCTGCCTCTTCCCCGTTCCCTCATCCCTGTTTCCCGCTCGCGGGCTCCGGTGCCCGTTGCCTTTGCAGAATTCTGGGGGGACATCGCTAAAGAGTTCTACTGGAAGCGTCAGCACACGGGACCCTTCCTGAAGTACAACTTCGATGTGACCAAGGGGGAAGATCTTCATCGAGTGGATGAAAGGAGCGACCACCAACATCTGCTACAACCTCCTGGACAGAAATGTCAATGAGAAGAAGCTTGGGGACAAAGTTGCTTTTTACTGGTAAGTTTCTGTTTTTATTGTGGGGGAGAGGATGTGTAAATAGCACCCTGAAGTGGACAAACAGTGTCAATTTCTACTGAGGTGAATGAAAACGTAAAACCTGAGAGGGGCTAATCCTTAGATGGGTTCAGCACGTGTTTGCTTGCAGTGTCCTTGGGAAGAGCTGTGCCGGGAAGCTTCTCTGCCCTTCCCGAGAATCTTCTCTGCCCTTCCCGGGATGCACGGAGGTGCCTGGCATGGCAGTGGGGAGCGACTGACTCCCAGCTCTGCCTCTGCAGCTGCACCTGCCGAGAGCTCCGAGCGGTCAGACTGGAGTGAGGCAGGTGCCACAACTGCCTGGGGAAGGAGGTGGATGTGGATAGAGCAACAGCCAACATCCCACAGCTGAAAGCTAATGAGCCCCATTATCTGTCGTGTTTATGTTTTGTGGGCTGGCGAGTTTCCACTCCCGTAGCAGAAAGGTTCTCCTAATACCTGAGTTTATGTATGGATTCCTTGCACTTGAATGTGAGGGTGCTTTCAGACAGCCTGGCTTCTCTACCTTTGGAAAGAAAAGTTTCTTCCAACCTTATCTGAAGTATGTTTCTGGTTTTTTACCAGAGTAGTTACTAGTGTTAAAATCCACGTAAAACTTACTTTTCATATTGATGCAAAGTAGGTTTCACTCGTGATGTCCAAGCTCCAGAAGTAATGCACTCCTGCTGAACTAGCTCAGCTGGCAGCTGCGTCCTCAGACAGAGCTGTGCCTGGCTCTCCTGTGCATTTTGCTGTTTCCCTTGAGCTTGTATTCATGTAACCTGGCAGTGACTGTATGTGACAGGGCAGAAGCACAATTAGATGTACCCCATGGTAGGCATGCGGTAACTCGTTGGGATATGGCGAGTCCCTTGAGCAGAGCAGAGCAGATGGAGAAATATTACTGTCATTGCAATAAAAATATCAGATAGTCTAAGTGATTTATTATGCAGCTGAAGGTCCCCCTGAGTCACCTGGTGTAAAGCTGACTGGGGAGCCACCCCGTTGCTGAGAGGAACATGGTTATACCAGTGTGGCTCTGGCTGTGCCTGTCAAATTGGCTTGAGTTTCTGCAGTTTCTATCCATAGCCCTTTTGCTTCAGTGAAAGAATTACACACACTGCCTAGTAGTTAATCATATTGATAAGGCACAGGTGAAATGCTAGGAAGTGTTTACTTCTCTGCTAGTTAAATAGATTCTATAGCTGATTCTGATGTGAAATGATTGCCGCTTCTGAATGAAAACTCCTTTGTAAACTCCTGCAGGTAAAGATGTAAAGCAAACAAAGCCATTTGGCAGCCAGTGCTGGCCCTGTGCTGATGTTTGTTGAGGGACTGGGTTCTTCATGCACGTAAATCCTTGTGTGACAGTGAGGCAGCTACACACAGTTTTAATTTGGGCTTGGTGAACATTTTTCTTGTTGGTTATTCTGGCAGCCTTTGTGGGGGTATTTGTGCTGCTGAGAAAAGCTTGGGGTGGATATAAAAATGGTGGGTGGCTGTCAGTCGTGGTGCTCACAGTGCTAAAAAATAAAATCTCTTCCTCCTAAGCAGAGAGTTTCCCCTGACTGTTTTGGGACAAACTCTCCTAGTGTGGCTCTGTCGCAGGTTGCCAGGCACTGTAGTGTGGAGCTGTCAGCCAGGAATGCTGGTAGGAGCAATGGAAGAGGCACACTGTGACAAACCTGTGGCACTGAGGACTGGGGAAAGCAGGGCTGGGGGTTGCAACTTATAAAATTACTCCTCTCTGGGCACGTGGTTTTCTTCAAAACAAAACAATAATTAATTTCTCTCATCTTGTCCTTTCACATTTTGTGTTGTAACACTCTGGAATGAGCCTGACTCCCTGAAATACTTATCATATTGTATGAAAGGTCAAAAAAGAAAGCCTCTGAAAGGTGAAGAGTTTTTTTTTTTATATTTTTAAACACCTGAGCCACCAGATTGCATCTAAGAAAGTCTGTAGCCTGCTAGATGGGAAAGGTGCTGAACTTATATCAAAGTCTGGTTGACTGCCCAGCTCTGAGAGCTCTGAAAAGATACAGAACCATGGTCTTTGCTTTCAGAGAGGAGGAGATTAGGGAAAAGTTGAATTATGTTTGGAGGCATTGCTGAGTGTCCTTACAAAACTCAGAACTGCTGCCTGTGGCTGTCTCCAATCCTGCTTGTATGGGAAGGAGCGAGCAGCTCGTCTGGGTTTGTTAGGGCCAAGCTGCACTAAAGGTTCCTGCACCACCAGCAGTCCAGGATTGCCCAAATTGGCTCCACTCAGAGGGTCTAATCCCAAGCCACGTGGAATTACGTTTTCAGCACAAAGAGCAGCACATGGGATTGCCTAATGCTGCAGAGCTTGTACATAGGTGATGTTTGCTGTCGTGGTGTCTTCCTCATTGTGCTGTTAGGACTGTGTAGTTCCAAATGGCCATCCTGAGGTGGTAGGAAACGTGGATTTTTCCCTGTTTTCTCCTTCACTAGGATATCTCAGGCTGCTTGTGAATGTTACAGATATTTCTGGTTTCTCTGCTTCTGATTCCTCTTTCTCTGCTTAATATTGCTGATGTGGCCTAAAAAAAGGAACAGAAGTTCCAGGAAATGCGTCTGATAAAGTGCTGCTCTCAAAAGTGAAATCTCTTTCATAATGGTGTGTCAAGGCTGAGGTCAGTAGCAGTGGTTGCTGTGCAGGTGGGTACCTGTGGTGGGCTTTGCAGGGGAAACAGACTGGACCAGTTACTGGGACGTTAGGGGACTTGCAGCAGAGCTGAAGGACTTTGTGAGGGGTGGTTAATTAGGGCAGGAGCACAGTATTCCTTCACCCTGCTCTAGACATGCCTAAGTCTCTTGGACAGCCCTTAGTTCTGTGCTGAAGTGTCTGTTAATCTCATATAAACTTCAGCCTGGGCAGCCTGTAGAGGTAAAAATATAACCATGAGGGAATTAAAAAAAACACCACCTATTGCAAAACTCTCTAATTAGACCCTGGGGTGTGAAAGTATTTGGATGAGGCCTGTTTTATGTGTAACCTGTGCCTGTTTCTCAAACCAGTTATCCCAGCTGCAGTGCTGGTAGTGCTTGATGGGACCAGGGGCAGGGGCAGGAGGTAGAGCTTTGTTTTTAGAGTCCCTCTAGCCAAGGAGATGGGGCTTGGCCAGTGCTCCTGGCTTCTGCCATCTCTGGGAGAATGTATTCACCTTCTGCTTTTATTTGTATTGGTATATGACATTACACATCTAGAAAGGAGCAATAAAGATAGTAAAGGCTGCCAGAGCTTATTGGAACTTTGTTTAACAAAATAATAAGTGCCTATGGTTCCTCTTCTGGGCCTAGAACAAACAGGACATGCAAATATGAAATTAGGAGGTGTGGTATGTTTGGTTTGGGTTTCTTTATATGATTTGACTTTAAAATGTAATCATAGATTTAGGGCCTTGTAGCCTTGAGGTTTCTTCCAATAAAACTTTCTATAAGAAAAAACCAAATAACCATGAGAGCATGTTTAAAAAAAAAAATAAAAGATACAAACCAGCCTCACACATCTGTCATATGCGCAGATGCTGTGGCAGAGGATGCTGGCTGTTAACATCCAGCCTTTCCAAGGGCTTCTGCATGATGCTGTTGGCTCTGCTGCTGCCACTGGCTCCAGGATTTTGGATCATCCTGTGTCAAACTGACCATTCAATTCTTCAGCAACTTCCTGGATGACTTGTTACCCTTCCAGTGATGCAGCTTCTTTCAATGCTCTTCTGGTGATGAGAGATATCCCTAAATCAGTTTGTTTAAAGAACAAAATTCACCCCTGGGAGGGTTCCTTTTACTGATCCACATTTGCAGGTGTGTGCATGGTTTGGTTCATGCCCACAGCACTACCCAGGCTCAGCACAGCTCCTCTCCTGATGGGGATTCTCCATGGGAAAAGGGGTGTCCCCCTCAGTCCTTTCTGAGGTGCCTCCCCAGCAATCTGTGTCATCTCCCTGTTGTGTGTGGGGAGGGATAGATTGTTGGTTTTGGCAGATATTAATTATTTTGGAAGCACTGCTGAACAGTACAGTGCTCTCCTTCTGGAAATCAGGCACATTACGTGCCCCTAAAATAGGTAATAAATTACACAGAGTGTATTAGTATTTTATGAAGCTGTAAATCTTGTACCTTCTTCAAGGGCAATGATAGTTGTAGATTCCATCATAGAAAGTGTAGCTCTTTTCTGATGGGCTTTGAAATCTGCCAGTGTGGGAGAGGGTGACAAAACTGGGAGTTTCAGACAGCATTTCTCATCCCTCCAGAAGGGAATATCCCTGCATCATGGAGATGACTGAGCTGTGTGGGTAGTGCAGGAGTGGGGGGGAGCATCAGTAGAAACATGGGATATTAAAACAGGGAGTAGTGTAGTACCTCAGGCATGTCAAGTCATGTGCTTTCCTGGCTTCTTTGAAATTTTTCCTCTCACAGATCTGGGCAGTCACCAAGCAGCATGGTGTGGTAGTGCAAGCAGCCAATGTGTTTGGACACTCATAAATGAAGTACAGGATGGGACAGGAGGGACTCACAGCTTCTCCCCAGGTGTAACTCCGTGACTTTTCTCCATAGGTGGATGGAGTCTCTCACTTTGGCTGTGCCTCTTTGGAGCAAGGTCATGATGGGTTTAAAATTAACTGATTTCATGTAACTGCTCTGAATTCCCTGCTCTAGGGTGCAGATGAGATACAAAGATGATGCTGCTCCAGGGCAGCATGGTGATGCCTGCTTAAGGGTTTGAGGTTGTCAGTTTGGCCTGAGGGGCAGGAAAACACAGAGATTGTGATCTATAACTTGTAACCAAGGGCTCTGTGTGTGTGTGTGTGTGCTGAGACCCATTTTTCCCTGTCATATCTTGAGGTTCTTCTGTCCCAAGTGTTTCTGTTGTACTCATGTGCTGCATCCTCCGTTGTGTTCATTACTAGTGAAATCGCCAAGGTAGTTCCCAGGTTGTGCCAAAGGGATGAGATTAATATCTGAGAACAGCAGACTGCCTCCTTCAGGCGTGTGTGGGGTGTGCTTTCCTGGATGCTGTGAGTCAGCAGATTGAGCACTGTGGTGCTCAGGCACTTGGCATGCTCAGAGTCACTGGAAGTTGTTTTTCCATTGCAAGGACTGACTTGAAAGCAGAACTTGACTCATCCCTGTCAGGTACACTTGCTGGTTTGCAGGGAGATGCAGGGAAGGGTGATAAGTTTGATGTTTTGGAGATCTCAAGCCCCATTCCTGTGTTGCAGAGCCTCTTCCATCCCAGGATGCCAGGCAGGGCAGGAGCAGGGAGCTGGCGAGTGCTCTCAGCCTCGTGCTGTTCTGCTCTGCAGTGCAAGGAAGGAAAGGGACAGATATTAAAGCTTGGTGACACTTGATTATCCAGTGCCTGTGGTTTTGCCCATTCAGAAGCACTCCTGGACCCCATTCAGAGGCACACCTCCATGGGAGGGCATTCCACATTATTGAAGATTTTCTCTGGAAGTAGTTTTTACTGAGCTCAAGTAACAACATAATCCTGCTCCTGGAGACAGAGTGGGATTTTTCTTCTCGGGTAAGTCAAATCTGTTAAGAGAGGAGCCACTCAGGTAGCACTTGGGTGGTTGCTTCGTGGCAAAGCAGTGAGGACAGGGGCTGTTTAACCTCTCCTGCCTGGGAGAGCAGCTCAGCTGCCTTGAATCAGGGGAGCAGCTTTCATCTGAGTTTTGTTGGATCTGTTTCTTTCCAGCCTTTTGCTCAGAAACCTTTGGTAGCTGCTTCTGGCAGGGCTACAGCATCCATCCATATAAATCCAAGGGATTATCCAGGAAGTATTGGACCAGATAAACAAGTGGGATGTCAGTAAGTGCCCAGGATTAAATGGCATGCGCCCCAGATAGGGGCAGGAACTTGAATGTGGAATTGCAGAGCTGCTGGCCAGGGTATACTGGTGGTATTTACAAAAGGCTGCAGTGCCAAGGGCTGGGAGGTTGCCAGTCCCCCTTAGCCCAGAGAGGGCAATGGAGAGGGTCCTGGGAACCAGTAAATCTGACTTGTATCCCTGGGGGTGCAGTGGAACAGGGTCACTGGGAGAGGTGGTGGAGCTGCTGGCAGACTGCCGGAGCACGAGGCCGGTGGCACTGAGCGTGCAGAGATGGCTCTTTTCACACCACCTTTGGGAGGTTTCCCACAAAAAGTTGTTCAGGAAAGTAATTCAAGTGTGCCTGGAGCAATGTTTTTATGGAGCTGCTTTAGCCTTGCCCTTGCTTCCTCACTTTCAGTGGACACTCTTAAGGGTCAGCAGCGGGTCTGCTAAGGGCAGTGTTGAAACAGAATTGCTGGTGATGGCCAGGCTGATGTGCTCCAGAAACAGCATCTCCTGCTGCTGTTGCACCTGGAGGCCAAATATCAGCCATGATTCTGACCCAGCATGGTACTTTAATTTAGTCTGAGAGGCTCTTGGCTGAGCTGCTGTGAGCACAAGTGCAGTACTGCTGTGTAAATGACACCAGTTTTTATGTTCTTATTTAGTACTTTTTCCTCATCCTCCTCATTGCTCTGGCAGCTCTCTAGATTCAGCATGAGGGATTTAATAATTCGTGCTGAATCTAGAGCCCTACCTGAAAATGTTGGTTTATACCCTGTGCAATGCTACCTTTCTGCATGGTCCTGGGGGTGTGGTTGTTACAATAACTACCTGGGGCAGTATGAGGGGTGGGTGTGCACAGACAATGGCACCTGGATTTTCTTATGTCTGTGAAACTTTTGTCTAGTTCTGCTGGCAGCTGTTGCAAACAACTGGTTATGTTTTAAAAACACTTGGTTGCTTTAGGGAGGGGCACTGTGGTTGTGCAGTGATGGCATATTACAAATATTGGCTGGAGATTTGAAACTTGCAGTGGATAAATGGAGTTCATGGACAGAGAGGATGGTGAACTTCTGTATGGATTCAGGACACGGAAGATCAGAGCCTTCAGTTTGCTCATTGGACTAGAAAACCTGATTATTTTAGCTGTGTGAATGGCTTGTGTGTTCTCCCTTGGCACCCTGAATGGAGCAGCAGTGGACAAGGACTCCAGCTACACGTGGGTGAGACTTGCTCCAAGTAGGGGACAAAACGCTCAGGCTTTGCCAAAAGAGGTGTGAGTGGGTGCTTGTTCAAAGCGTGCATTTTCTGGTGGGTTGCTGTACTTGCTGTGCCTGGGGGACTCTCTGTGCCTGGAACTCCTGGCCTGAAGTGTTGAAGGACAATGGTTTCACAAGAGCTCTCACCTCCCCCCTTTTGGAGCAGGGTTTCAGTTCTCTGTTTGCATTTCTGCACATCACTTGGAAATGTCGAAATGAGGTGAGGTAGGAAATTGTAAGCCCTGGCAGTTTGCCATTAATACATTTTCATAGATGTCACCTCCCTTCTTCAGGGGAGTCCCTCAAGGAAGTTGAGGGCCTTCCTGTTTGCTTTGTCACACCTAGCTACCTGATAGTGCCCAGAGGAACTGTGGCTGTCCCATTCCTGGGGTCAAGGCCAGGTTGGACTGAGCTTGTAATAGCCTGGTTTAGTGGAAGGTGTCCATGCCCATGGAACCAGATTGTCTTTAAGGTCTCTTCCAGCCCAGACCATTAATTTTGTGATTCATTCAATGATAGTGAAGCATGTTTTCCATTCCTGTTGCCACTGACCATCTTCTAAGAGATGTTCCCTAAATGACATTCCAGCAGGTGACACCTGGCCTTCACCTCTGGAGGGTTATGATGCATGAAATTGAAATGTCCACCAAAAATCTGATTAAAAGCTTAATTTCCTCCCATGTCCTTCATGGATATTGTTTGAACCTCCATTGAAATTGCTTTGCCTGGCTTTCTGTGTTTCTAGAATCTCTACAAAATTTGGCAGAATGTTCCCACTAGGGATGCATCTATTTCCCAAAATGGGGCATTTCCCAGCAGCAGACGGCTTGTTGATTATTTTACTTACAGAAGCTTTGTCCAGGGTGTGTTCAACAGCCCAAGTGTAAATTGTTTAAACAAGCAATCAGCTGTTTCGTACTGAATATAAGCCCTACTCCCACTGGACTGGTAAAAATAGTCCATGCTCTTTTGAAAACCCAACTGATGGTAAACATCTAAAATGTTTCCTCTCATGTCAAACTTACACGTTCTTCTGCAGCATTCAGTGGTTTTGGCTGATAGGGTTACAAGTGCTGGCTGAGGGCAGCCAAACTGATGTGCTGGGTCAGTCTTGCACATGACCTCTGTTGCAACACTATATGATTATTTTGTTTTTAAAAAAGTAATTAAAATTTGCTTGAAAAAACCTCTCCCCTAAATAAAATAGGTAAAAAGCTGTTGTTTTTCTCCACTGGTTGTTTTCTTGTGTTTTGAAGTACTTCAGGAGGTAAGAGTTAATGCTTTTCTTCTTGACTTGGTGGTTACTCAGTATCAAGCAAGTAGGAAAATCATGAAGCCACAGAGAGCAAATTCTCATTGCTGAGCCCATCAGCACAGAGTGGCTGCTGACAGCGTCACCAGGGTATTTACATGTGGTCTATATAACTTGTAAAATGACTTATCTTGTCAAATGAGTCAGGGTGAGAGTACATTTCTCTTGAAGAGGGATTTCCTGGCTGCTGTTGATCCTGTGTTCCCCAAAACTCTTCCCCTGGGGTGTTCTAGCACTCAGGTGTGAGCACAGAGTGTACAAATCCCATGGCACTGAGTTCACTTGCCCATGTTGGCTGATGAACCAGCAGCACTGGGAGGTGTTGATTCCTTTAGAGATGTCTGAGCATCCCACTGCCTAAAGAAAGGGGCTTGAAGTAGATTTTAGAGCATAGCCTGGCATGAGTGGGATAACTGGAGGGAATTTTGGCAGGTTGATAAATAAATGGTTTTAGAGCAGTGTCCATCTCTGTCTGGGCTCTGTGGTGTAGAATCACTCAGGGTATGGCAGAGTGAACAGTGGTTGGGCTGCACAAGATAAATATTATTTCTTTAGATGCATCTGGTATTTGTTCAGCTTCTGAAAGGCTGCAGATACAAGGAGCAGCTGGGAATGTATTTCATGAGAAAGAAGGACAGAAAGATGGATGTGGTTTTCCTATGGGACAGTAACAGCTATGCAGGGTGTTAGGTGTCTGCTTTGTAGGCTGTGTGTCCATATAGCTGTTTTTAAAGGTGAGTTAAGGATTGATTCCTTGATCAAAGAGCAAACGGTTACCCAGTATCCCTGTGGAAATAAGCTCCATTTTGGCTGTTCTGTAAAATACACAGTGCCTGTTTTGGAGTCAGTTGGGCTGGAGGGGATGAACACAGAACATTTTTCCCTGTAGAGCACAGGGCTCCTGCTTTGACACAGCTGGTTTGGGTTTCTTAACAGCAATAGGAGCCCATTCATGCTAGATACATGATCAACTTGAAGTTGGGATGGTTTGGCTCAGAGATGGATTTGAGAGCAGAGCTTTGTTAGGCCCTACCTAAGTGTATGGGGGACACTGGAGGGGAAAACTGGTGGATGGTTCTAAAGCAGTGGTCAGAGTCAACTGTATGGATTTAGAAGGTGATGGTATTAAACTGGTAAGATTCTTCTTTTGCCTGGGCTTTCTGTCCCCGGGTTTTCTCAACAGTGTTCTCTCAGTGCTGCCAAATATTTTTGAACACACTGGGAAAACCTTTTCACCAGCCCCTCCCAAGCTGAGCTCTGTCATTACACAACTTCTTCTTTCTTGATCCGTGTTGTGATGCAAGAGGATTTAAGCGTGGTGATGGTGGGGTTGGACTTTCTGGTAAACTTGCTGCTCAGGAAGCCTCGGGCTTCCCAGAACTCCTTTGGGAATTCTGCATTACTGCAATGGGAGATGGTGACGTTAAGCATGGGCAGGGCTGGGCAGTCTGCCCCGTTTTGATGAAATGTTCTCATGGAGGTTTTTTTGCAGACCTGCTGCAGACCCATCTGTTTGTGCAGTTCAGAGCATTTCCATATTGAACAATCCATGCAAATACCAGAATATTTTTCTGATGAAAGGGTGTCTTTTTCTGATTATCTTGCACAGCTGCTCTCCTCAAACTTCATGTTTGAATGTAATCTATTTTCTCAGAAACAGATTTAAAAGGCTGTCTTTACTCGAGTGCCATTCCTCTCTCAAATACATAAGCAAGGCTGTGGTGTAGGGAGAAATCCTATTTATTTTTCAGTTTTGCCTGCTGTTGTTCCTGAGAAACCAAGATGTGTCCAGGCAGACCCTTTTCAGGCAGCAGTTTTTGGGGCTGTCCCAGGAACAGCTGTGGCAGGAGGTGTGTGAGCAGCTGACACCATGGTGGCCGAGCACGCCGGGGGCTCTCGCTGCCCATGCGGCTCACACGTGAGCACATTCCCCACATGGCAGGAGCCTGGCTGGCCCAGCTCTGCCTGGCATTTTGGCTGCTCTAATTCTGGATGTGGAACAGATCAGGAAGCCCAAGAGCCCTCCTGGCCGCCCCTGGTGACCTTGCACGTGAAGAGCTGTCACCACAGCAGGAAAATTCCTTCCTTTGCCCTGTACCGTGCTCTGGGGACAGGCTGCTGGTGAGGCAGGAGCTGGAGATCTCTCATGTTTAGAAGGGATTTTGGGCTCTGAGCATGGCCACAAAGATGTTCTAGGGCAGACATTCCCACAGTCCCCATCTCTGCTCTGCTGGAGTCACAGAATCACACAATTAACTACATTGGAAAAGACCTTTGAGATCATTGAGTCTCTCTGTGGTTCCCCGCTGTGTGAATTGTTCCTGTGACATGGCATCATCTGATAAAGCTTCTTTTCCTTTTACAACACCTTTTCCAAACTGGGAATCAGTGTTTTCTTAAGGGTGCTTTCCAGTTGGTAAAATGCAGAACCTTTGTCCTGCATTAAAAAAAATTACTCTGTGGCCTGTCATCACATCTGTGCCAGTCAGAAAATGAGACCTGGTAGCTTTGAGATGGTTTGCTGTGCTCTGAAAATTTATCTTTCAGGCGCCTTCCACCTGTGCTTGGTAACTTTGGATTGCTGCTTTTACTCAGTCACAGAATGGTTTAGGTTGGAAGGGACATTAAAGCTCATCTCATTCCACCTTGTCATGGCAGGGACACCTTCCACTATCCCAGGGTGCTCCAAATCCTGTCCAGACTGGCCTTGGACACTCCCAGGGATGGAGCAGCCCCAGCTTCTCTGGGCACCCTGAGCCAGGGCCTCAGCACCCTCACAGGGAAGAATTTCTTCCCGATATCCCATCTAAAGCTATTCTCTTTCAGTTTAAAGCTGTTGTTGTTTGCAAAAAGGGAGTGAGTGATGTGTTCACAGGAGCTTAGGGGAGAAACTTAAATGGTCCCTTTGGTCCTTGGTGGGAGCATTTCCAGGGATCAGGAAGGCTTTGGCTTTGTCCTTAGGTTGGTTTGGTTGGTGATTTTCTGTTTCTGACTGTGTCGATCTGCAGATGGTCTGGCAGATCTTGATAACTTCAAACACTTCACTTGCTTGGCTTAATTTCCTCCTTTTCTCCTGTACATCACCTTCTCCATGGTGTTGTAGCCCTTATAAACCACAATTATCATCCTCAATTCCTTTGCAAACTGTAATTGCCACTGATGCAACCTGTGCTTCCTGCTGCTCTGTGCCAATGCCAGGGCAGCTTTGCCTAGGGAGTCGTAGTCATCTGTTACTCAAACAAGTAATGCCAATAACTTTTCTTTAGAAATGTGGTGAAAGAGAAGAACCAAACAGTGTTGGTGATTCATTTCCAGGTCAGCTTTTCTTGCTCTGTTTGGGTCTGTTTGCTCTGGGAAGTGTGTGTCCCCATGGCCATTGAGTTCCTGTGCCTCCCTTGTGTTTGTCACCCTACAGCTGAGATGGGCTCAGCTCACTTGGTTAAGTGATGGGTGGGTGAAGCAGACCATGCTTTGGGAAGTCCTGGAGTGAGCCATGGTGCTTGGCAGAGCACAGTAACTTCTTAGCCTGCTTTGGTGCAAATATCCAGGAGAGCATCTGGGCACAGTGTCCCTCTCCCACACTGCTGCCCTGCATCCCTGACTGCTCCACAGGATCAGTGCTGGAGCTAATGGGGCTCTGCAGAAATGCTTGCCTGCTCCTACAGACCACCTGGCCTGCTCCTACAGATCACCTTCCCTACTACACTGTGTGTGTACAGCAGTAAATCACTTGCTCGCCTGCGTGGTGGCTCTAACAGGGAAGCTGAACCTTGATTTACCACCTGGGCATCAGGTGAAACAGCTCTGTGGCTCTGCACCTCCAAGGTCAAACTCCCAGCTGAGCAGGCAGTCTGTGAACCCCCTGTAAGTGTGGCAGTGCCACAGAGGTGACAAATGTTCAGCTTTCCCACCTGGTGTTTTCTTCCTCCCCTGCCCATGTGGCTTCTCCATGCTGTCGTTCCTTGCTGGGACACTGGCAGGGTCTGCACCGTGGGGCTTTGTGTGTGTCACAGCATCTGCTCTGGAGTGGGCAGCTCCTTGTTTTAACTGCTGGCAGAAGGGAGCAGGAGGGTTAGATCTCTGCAGAGCCTGAGCTGCCTTTCATATGTTGACAGGGATGTGTTTTGAGCAGGGCTGGGCACTGCCATCCTGCACACTGCAGTGGTGGTGGTGCCCGATGCCCTTGGGGTGAAGAACTTGCGTTTACTGAGTCAGTGGCTGGTTCAGTGAAGATCTTAGAGTCAGAATGGGTTGGGTTTGAAGGGACCTTAGAGATCATCTAGTTCTACTCCCTGCTGTGGGCAGGGACACCTTCCACCATCCCAGGTTGCTCCAGGCGCTGTCCAGCCTGGTCTGGGACACTGCCAGGGATCCAGGGTCAGCTACAGCTTCTCTGGGCACCCTGTGCCAGGGCCTCAGCACCCTCACAGGGAAGAATTTCTTCCTTATGTATTCCATATGGCCAAACTTGTCTTTTTCCAGCTGAGAATTCACACAACATGCAATATGTAAAACACAGGCTTCTCAAGTGCTAAAAATCTCAAATGCATTCCTGCCATGAGCCAGATGATACTGCAAAATTTTGGATTACAGTTGCTAAATGTAGGACTTGGTTTGAAGATGAAAAAAATGTCAGACTCACTATGCTTCACCATGTATTTCATCTAATGATGTATCTAGGATGTTTGGGGAGCTGAGAATTGGATTTTCCTTTCAGAAGAAGCCTTGCTGTTAGAGCACAGATTGCATGTGAGCAATCACAGCAGTGCTGCTGCCACCTATTTTCACCAATAGATCTTAAAAAAATATATATTTGGGGAGTGTTGGATTTGGTGGGGTTAGAACTGTGGGGCTGAGTTCTGCAGCGCTGTTTTCAGAAGAGTGAGGTTTATTTTTGCAGATTTATTTCTTTTTCAGTTGAATTTGGACAAGGGAGCCCATGTGAGACACTCAGGGCTGACAGCTCTTGCTTATGTCAGAAGGGCATTGTTGGGAAGGCGCTGCTGGCAGAAGATGGATGCCATGAGTTTACAGGCTCAGTTTTGATGCAGAGAGTACTCAATAGCATGCAAGTGGCCATTCCTTTAAATGCCCTGTCTAAAACCCATCATTCATTGGGCTTTTGTGCCAGAGCAGAGTCCTGAACAGTCTGAGTGCTGCTGTAGCCCACTGAGTACAGCTGTGGGCACTCCAGACTATTTTCAGAGGCATGGATATGTAAAGCAATTGCCTGCTCTTGGGAAACTGCTCGAGGCCTTGGCTGGAGATGCATTGAAAGGAGGCATCGTGTCCTGTAGAAACAAGGACATGGTTTGTTTCCCACTGAACAAAAGGTTTTCTTAAAATCTGAAGCCTGAGGTTTGCCCTGCTGGTGGTAGGAGAGCTGTTTTGCAGTCACGCAAATGGATGGAAAGGACTTTGAAAACCCCCTGAAAATCCTTGTAGGAGTTTTAACTTCTCTTTGACTCTGCTCTGTGCTTTTCCTGCAGTGCCTTATGCAAGAGGCCTTAGGACGAGCCTGGGTACACTCCTGGCCTGAATGTCCCTCCAAAATGCTGCCAAGGAGGAGGACCTGGCGTGTTTGAGATGTGCCCCTCTTGTGCAGGCAGAGCAGGAATGTCCCAGCAGTGCCTCGTGCCGAGTGGCTCAGGGCAGCTCTGTGTCCCTCATGGGCACCGTGTGCAGGGCAGCTCCCCTGAGAACCCACAGCTTGGCTGACCTGCCTGCCTCTCCCCTTGGCTGCTCAGCCCCCAAATAGCACACTGGGCAGCCTGTGCTGGTCTTTCCTCCTAATGTGTTCCTCTCTTAGTAAAGGCTGTAATTAGATCCTTTGCTGGGCTAGAGCATGGACAAAGGGACATCCTTCCTCCCTGCCCTGTTTGTTGAGCTGGGGGCTGGCTTGCACAGGGCCTGCCTGGGTGCCCAGCAGACCCCAGTGACCTTCAGGTGAGGGATTAGTGGGCTGGGATGCTCCAGCTTGCATTTGGAAGCATTATAATTGCCTTTTAAGAGCTATTCCATAGCAGGGATCCTGGCTGAGGGAAGAGCTGCACACACAGTGATCTTGTATATCTGGACACAAGCAGGTTTGCACAGCACCAGCCTTGATGTAGGTGCACAAAGGAAAAGCTGGACGGTGAGGAAAGGCACTCAGTGTGCAGCCAGATGCAGCAGAAGCAGATGCTGTTCCTGTGAGCCAGATCAGTTACAGCTGCTCAGCCCAACACTGGAATCAGCTCTTGCATCTCTGACCTCAAGTAACAGAATGAAAAAGGGAAACTGATTTCCTGGTTTCCCTTTCCTAGCTGAGAGTCCTGCTGTAAGGACCTTGACTAATAGTTTCACATGTCATTTAGCTCAAAGTGGTGCTTCTGGCTGTGATGGGAGAAAGAGAGGAAAATGCTGGGAAGTCAAGGCTGAGCTGCCTGCCTTGGACACTGGTTCACATTCCCATGTTTTGCTTTAGCTTTGTATTCTTGTGTCTCTCCCCTTTGCTCTTAGAAGGGGCCAAACTTGCATAAAACATCGAGCAGGGAATCACCCTTGCAGCAGCCAGTGATGGGAAGATTCCCTGTCCTGTGTCAGTGCAGGTATCCATGGTCCCAAAGCCAGGAGTGTAACTGGGTATCAAGAGGGATAAGTCAAGTGTGTAAGCAGCAGAAGCACAAATGATGATCCAGGTGTAGCCACCAGTTTTGGAACTCCTGTTCTACATGGGGCAGGACCAGAGCTTGTATCAGTGAGGCTCTCCCAGCTCCTGTGGTTTCTCCACCAGAGCCGTGTCTGCCATTGGAGCGTGTGGTCACTGGTGTGAATGACATGATTTACAGCATTACTTGGGAAATTAGGGTGTTGCTTTATGCATTTCTGCATCCCAGAAGCCTTCCTGCTGTTTGTATTGCTGGGAGAAGTGGTTGGTTTTTGCTAGAATTCTGTACTTAGTTTTGGAGTGCTCTGTTTGACATTTTGAAGAGGTGAAGTTTCTGTTTCAGAGCTAGGCAGAGCCTGGCTGCAATCCTGAGGGAGCACATGGCATGGAAGTGCTTCCTGGCCTCTCCCCAGCACCAGTGGTGCTTTTCATTTGGCTGCACACACTAAAGGGACACTTTTCCAGAAGCACTGGCAGCTGAGAGTGATGTGATACCCCTATTCATCTATGGATCACTGGAGTTTCTGTGCTGGCTGCCTTGGAGAGACCTGCAAAAGTGTCTGTGTCCTTCCAGGGTGTAGGAGACTGCTGTTTCTCCTCTGTGAAGAGATGTCAAGTTCTTTATGAATCTCCTGATACTTTGGGAGTGCCACCTGATTTGCATGGCTGAAGTGTTGAGGCACATTAAAATTAGCTGGTTTTTACTTCAGTAGCAAGTCATTTCCCTGGGGATGTGACATTCCTGTCCCTTGGCTCTCCTTCCCATCAGAGCCTGGGCTACAGGAGCTTGGATTTGGTTCAGAGAGGAGCACAGGGAGAATAAGGCAGAGCAGGCATGACACTGAACAAACATACATGGGTGTATTTATATATGACCTTGGAAAACAAGACAGGCCTTGGCATCCCATCACAGCCCATCAGATGTCAGGTATTTGGGGCTGGTTGTTGCTGCACGTTGGGCTGTGTTTCATGCTGAGATATCTGCAGGCATGAGCACCCAGGAGAGAGGGAACCATGCCATAAATCCCAGAGTGCTCCTGAGCCTGTGCACTCTTAGCTTTGCTTCTTTGTTGAGCTTTCACTCTTCTTTCCTCTCTGAAAGTGCCATTATTTCCATTTCACACATTCAGTTGCTTTCAGTAGTGATCTACTCAGGGCTGGGCACTTTGGACTTGTTTTTCCCACTATTAGAGAACTTTAGTCCAGAACTGGATTTCTGGAGTTTGGTTACTCTATGCTCAGAAGGGCAGGTGAGGACATATTTGTTGGCCAGAGCAGTTTCCAGTGTCACTCTTACCTTGTAGTGCTGCACAGTAACAAAGATTATCTTGTTTCTTGCTTTTCCAGGGAAGGAAATGAACCTGGGGATTCCACAAAGATCACCTACCGTGAGCTGTTGCACAAAGTGTGCCAGTTTGCCAATGTCCTCCGCAGCCAAGGTACACAGCTGGGGCAGCAGGAGCACTGCATACTGGGGAGGCATTTGGCCAAGGCTTTGGAGATTGGGGTCACTGCTTGTGTGGTTGCCAGTCTGTTGAGTAATTCTCATCAATTTGTTCTGCAATGCACAGATTCATTCCTGGCTCTGTCTGTGAAAATTGATCAGTGCTGGTCATATCAGCTGTACAAGGATGAAATCAGTGTTTAATGATGTTCTGGGGTTTTCCAACAAGCAGCAGGCTCTGGTTACTTTCCTGCTTCCTTCAGGCAGGCAGATGAGAACATGGATTGTTAGTCATCATCTTTGAAGAGCCACAGTGCTTTGTCAGAACCCAAGAAATTCCTCTGGCTGCCCTGGAGGACTCGAGACCCTGTCAGGGGGCTCAGAAACCTTGGCACAGAGCCCAAGACCCTGTGCCTTTGACTTAGCCTTTGGAAAAAGCAATTACCAACCTTGTATGAAGAATTACAAGCCATGAAAGTTTAAGTAGAATGATAGTGAATTTATCACAGGGTGAAAAATAGATTTTTGAGGTTTTTCGAATGAAGGTTCAGGAGGCAAGATGGAAGAATCTGGGTGTGTCCAGCCTTCCTCCTTCTTCTTCTTGGCCTCCATCTTCTGCTGTGATTGTGGCACTTTTAGGTTAGTTTAGAGTAGAAGCTCACCATCTAACATAAGTGATAAGTATTAGAAAGTAATTGTAAATATTGTACATATAGTTTTTAGTTTAAAAAGATTACACTGCCTCTGAGGCAGGCAGAGTGCCTTGGGCTGTCTTGCTGAGCGGACCTCAGCTGGACAGGAGAAAGAATTTTATAGATAAGATACAATAAACAACCTTGAGACCAAGCAATGAAGAGCTCTGACTCCTTCTTCGACCACCAGGCTGGGAAAAGAGACTTTCTAACACGTCTGGGGGTCACTGACCAGCTAGAGATCCCGAGAGTGCTTGAAAGGCAAAACCCATGGCTGCTTCAGCTCTAATTGCAGCTGAAGCTTTATTGTGTGCATATAAATGCGGAGTTAAAAGAATTTATTTATTTCTATATCCTGTATTTTGCCATGTGTTCATTTTGACAAGTGCCATGTTCACTTTCCCTCCGTAGGGGTGAAGAAAGGAGACAGGGTTTCCATCTACTTGCCAATGATCCTGGAACTGGTCATAGCCATGCTCGCCTGTGCCAGGATTGGAGCTCTGCACTCTGTTGTGGTAGGAACAAGCTTTTTGTGCTGCTCTTGGTGCTGAGCTCTGAAGGGAGCAGCTCTTGGTTTTGGGAGAGGAGCTGGAAAGATGAGTACTGACCATGAGATGGATGGAAGCTCTATTAAGATGCTGCTGTTTGCCTGCATTAACTGTGCAATGAGCTCCTTTAGCTCTCTCCATCAGTGCCTGGTGGTGAATCATTTGCCTTGGGTGAACAGCACAGGAGCTGTGGGGTGTGGGCTGGGTTTCTGTGTGTCCTTGCTGACTGCTGTGTGCTCTCTGGCAGTTTGCAGGTTTCTCTGCAGACTCCCTTTGCGAGCGGATCCTTGACTGTGGTTGCTCTCTCCTCATCACGGCAGGTAAAACCCACGTCTGAGCAGCTCTCTTCCTGTTGCCTGGCTGAAAGGTCTTTATTTTAAAAGCCTGAAAGTGGGAGAGAGAAAGCCAGTGCCTCAGCTGAGCCTCCCAAAGTGGGTGCAGTGCTGTAGCTGTGCCCAAATGCTGCTTCCCACTCCAAACACGTGGTGAAGCCTCTGAGCAGCCCCTCAGTTTGTCCTGTAAAGCTTGATGTCACCAGCTGCTAATAGGATGTTTCCAAACACTTCTCATCCATGTTTCTCCTGAAAATCAGCCAGATGTTTGCAAGATGTATCATGAGGGAGGCCTAATGTAAGAATTCCCACCCTTCCCAGTTTTAAGGACATTTCTGCTGCAGCTCCTGGCCTTGTAAAGCAAAGGATCAAGAGTGTGGCAGTAGTTACATGTAAGCCCACTGCATTTCCCTAGCTGTTTTTTCCAAAAGTGCAAGAAATAGTGTTTTTATTCCCATGGCATGAAAAGGACCCACTAAACTGCAGTCTGTGTTCTGGATGCAATGGATTATTTCCCACAGAATATTCCCAAGAGATTTGCCAGGTCAAACTGGGACCTCTCCCAGAGAAGGAATTTCACCTTCTTTTGGCATCTGTTTCTCTGGGCTAATAAAAGGGTGCATTAGGAGAGTTTTCCCATCAGCTGTTTGTCTGCTTCCCCTCACTCCAGTGCATGAGTCTGCTCTGCCCTCCTGCAACTGCTTGTTGCTCCAGCTGTCCCAGGCTGCCTTGGCTGGGAAACCCTTCTGACATTTCCCTCATCATTTTGCAGATGCTTTTTATCGAGGGGACAAGCTGGTCAACTTGAAGCAGATTGCAGATGAAGCCATCCGGAAATGTATAGACAAGTAAGTTTGGATTCCCTTCTAGAAAAGGGCATTGCTGCCAGAATCTGCTCCTGCACAAGTAGGAGTTGTCATAGGTGGGCAGACTCTGCAGCAGGTCTGATATAAACAGTTATCAGATGTTACAGAAAGGGAAATAATCTTGCTGAAATGACTTTGCCAAGCTTACAGACACAGCATCTGTGTAGCTTGTGTGAGACTGAACGTGGGTTTGTGTGTTAGATCCAACATGGAAATTCAGGGCAGATAGTCTGCACGTTACAAATTCAAACTCTTTAAGAAAATCTAAGTCTTTATGTCTGTAAAAATAGGTATCTGGGAGGACAGAAGTGATTCTGAAGCTGGAAATCAACCGAGGGAGATTGTGTTGATACCCTGAACAGGGCTGAAGGGAAATAAGATCATTCTGTCAGTGTTCTGTAGGCTCTCTTTTCCCTCAGAAGGGGGCAAACACCTACACCTTTCCTTGATGTATAATCAGGCTTTGGAAGCTTTTTCTTCCTCTGAGGCAGTCAGTCATGCCTAGGGGTTGGAGCAGCCACTAACATCTCCTGGTAGGAGGGCTTGTTCCTGGTCACAGGCAGGCAAATTTGGGATTTGTAAGGGATCTCCACAGCAGTGTCCTGGAAGAGAGACTTGTGGGACCCCCAGGAATCACCTGGTAAATCCCCAGTAAGCTGTGCACAGACTGTTCCTGCTCTCTGAGCTGGTCCTGTGGCTGGTGTCATTGGAAATTCATGGTGTACCATGGAGTTTGCATGGCAGCAAATGCTCCAGCCCAACAAAAGGAGCTCCAGGCCCCTGCCCTGCCTCCAGTGCTGCCTGTGAATCCCAGGAAGGGCTGGCTCAGCCCCTGAGCAGCCCAGTGTGACAGCTCCTTCCTTTTACAGGGCATCCTCTTTGAAAAAGTGCATTGTGGTGAAGCACCTGGGCAGGGAAGAGGTAGCAGTGGACGGGACCTGCAGCAAGTCTCCTCCTCTGAAAAGGCTGTGCCAGGAAGTGCAGGTGTGTTCCTGGTGGCATGAGAGGGGGGTTTTATTACCACAGGCCAGAGACCAGCAAATTGATCAGTGCAACATCACCTCAGTGATTCCTGTTCCTGTTTTCACCCCTCCTTGCTGACATTGCTGTGTGAATAGTTGAAAAATGGTTCCTTTTCCTTACCAAGATCCTCTCCCTCCTGCTTCCTTTAACACCCTCACAAGCTGCCAGCCCACAGGACCCCTGGGTACATCTTCCAAAGCCACTAGGGACAAGATGGCCATTTTCCTCTGCCCAGTACAAGGTTTTTCAAGGTTTTTCCTTCCTAACCATTTGTCTGTTTCCCCTTGTGTGCAGAGATGGATGCTGTGCTGCACTGTAGCAGTGACAGTGGCAGCAGGAGAGGACACCCAGGAGATTTGTGCTCATGGTGTGAGCTCAGGGCAGCAATCCTCTGCTGAGAGCAGTGCAGGGGCTGTGCAGCTGCCACAGGGACTCTGTCAGCTCTCAGGATGGGGCTTTCATTTGCAACTAGAGATGAAGGGATGTGGGCCAGAGGCATGTGATGGGACAGAGGTGGAAGGAGGAGGTGTGGAGCTGTGGCTGCCTGCTGAGCTCCTGAGCAGCCCTGCTGTGCCCAGCCCTTACCTGCTCCAGAGGTTACTTTCAGCTACCCCACAGCTCCAAATCTTGCCACTTTGTCTTGTGTCCTTCTGTGTTGGGTGATTATTTGCAGTGAGTTATCCCCAGGCTGCTGCTGGCTCAGAAATGGGTTGTGTTTGGGGAGTGTTTGAGCTTTAGAATCTGCTTTCAGGAGGAGTGGTCTGTGCACATCCCTGGAACAAGAAGTCCAGCAGATTCTCTACCTTTGAGTTATTTTCCCTCGTTCAGCTGTGTTAATTTTATTGGGGTGTTGCTCTCTGTTTGACAGCCTGGCCATGTTCCTTGGCCTGCTCCATCCTTTCTCTTGTGAGAGCAGGGTAGATGCAATGAATGGGAAAACTGGAGCAGACCAGACCAGCCTTTCTGTGTGAGGTTTCCTTGGCAGGGTGATTGCAGGGCAGCCTGTCCCTGTGCTGGTTCCAGTAGGTGAGGTGAGGTTTTTGTGCAGAATGTCCTGGGGGGGCTGGAGGGTGTCTCTTACCCTTTGGCTCTGTACTCATTTCCATATTTTATTAAGGATTCTTTCCCTTGTGGATGCATTGTTACTGTGCCATTGGCCTGTGTGAGGCTATTGGATGGGCTGTGTGCTGGCTCTGTGCCTCTGTTCCCAGCCAGCCATGTGCAGGGGGTGGCTTTGGGGACCTGCCCTGGGGACAGCTGGTACCCTAGGAAGGTGATGGAAATGGGCAGGCTTCTGCTCAGAGGGCATCTCCTGGCCTGGCCCTGGATCTGAGCATTTTCCAGCCTGCCAGGTGGTGATTTTCCAGCCTTTCCAGCATCCAGGCCTGTGGGCTCCCAGCTCCCTGCCTGCAAAGCCCGGTGTGGATCCTCCCCCTTCCCAGATTTCACACCCTCTTTGTGGATTTTTAACAGGAAAAAAAGACTGAAAGCTCACAGAGACTCCATCCCAAGGTATTTACACACAGCACTGCCTTCTTCTTTTTGGCACCTCCCTTCTGCTTCCCATGCAGCTCCCTACCTCCCTTAACTGCTCTGGCTGCCCAGCCACACGTGCCCTCCTAACCGTGGTGCCAGCAGCTGCATGTCAGTGACAGAGCCCACCCAGCCTGGCAGAGCTGCCCAGGGCCTGGGGGTGAGTGCAGTGCCACCAGTGCTTCCAGAAACACCCACATGGGTGACCCCTGGGAGTGCAGAGCCACTGGGATGTCAGCATCCAGGCCAGGGTTTGGCTCTCTGCCTTTCAGAAGCAGCTCTCACAATGCTCTTCCCTTTGTGAGGAGGCTGGCAGGGGGCACCTGCAGCAAACCTGGATCTCCAGAGCCACCATCTGATCTCCTGCCTCATCCAAGGAGCTGTGGCTGTGACCCCCAGAGCAGGCAGGCAGAGACACACAGTGCCATGGGTGTGACCTCCTCTCTGGGCACTGGAGGCTGGCTGCTAAATCAGGGATCCTTCAAAGAGGGATGCAAGAGAAAACTGCTGGATAGCCTTGGGCTTGTTTGCCTGGTGCCTTGCTGGCAGCTTGCTGGTGAGACAGAATTGTGGAAACTAATTTGCCAGGTAAAACCAGGAGCCTGAGGGTCCATGAAAGCTTTCCAGGTGGGCTCAGTTGTGCCAAACTGTCAAGCAGCTGGTGTGCCCTGCCCATGTGTGTGGGAGCTCTGGGGTCCCAGTGCCTCCAGATGTCTCATGAACATCTTTAGGGCTGCAGAGAGTCACCAAGGGGGTGCTCTCTGTGCACCTGTGATGAGCCTGGCTTTGTGAGGAGGAAATGTGCAGGGCTCTGGGTCAGGTCCTGCCCTCACAGAGATGAGAGAAGTGAAGGTCTGAGCTGAGGCTGGGGCTTGTTCCCTGCCCAGCTTCCCCCAGGCTTCTCTGAGGAAAGGTGAGGTCAGAGGAAGTTGTCTTGTCCTGAGTTCTGCCACCACCCTGGAGAGGTGGGGAGCCAAAACAACCCTCAGGGTGACCTCTGCCCATCAGCCACAGGCCTGGTGGCTCTGTCACAGCTCTGGCATCTTCAGTCAGAAGTGCTGGATGGCTCTGCATTGGTGCAGTCACTTCTTACCTGGGTAGTTATTACCTAAAAACCCAGAGAACAGATATTTTTGGGGGCCTGCAGGGCCAAGCAGTGTGAGCCCACAGTGCTGCTGTTCAGCTCAGGCCGTGCTGCCATCGGGGTCCCCACAAAGTCGCACAAGGTGGCTGTGCTTGCTGCTTGGCTGTAGGACTGCAGCTCAGGGCAGCCCCGCAGGGCAGGAGGAGCCTGGCAGTGGGAACAGCCCAGAGCAGCTGCTGCCAGCCTCTCCTGGCTGCTGCTGCCACCCACGGGGATTCATCACCATCGCCTGTGGTCTGGACACTGCTTCAGACACAGCCTTGCAGCCAGACTGTGTTTGAAGGTTTTCCTTGTGGCTGTGGGCTGTCAAAAGGAGCTTTGGGAGTGGGAGCTGCAGCTCTGGTGCATGGTTTGCAGCAGGCTGTGTTGTGAACATCCCCCTCAATGGCCTGTGATGGGGGTGAGGTTTGGGCTGTGCTCCTCATCCCTCCTCTCTTGGTTTTGGACAAGCCTGTTCCCAATCTTGTGCTTTCCTCAGACCCCCTGGAACCCAGCCATGGACATGTGGTGGCATGAGCTGATGTGTGGTGCCAGCACAGAGTGTGAGCCCGAGTGGTGCGACGCCGAGGACGAGCTCTTCATCCTCTACACCAGCGGCTCCACTGGAAAACCCAAGGTGTGCTCCCAGCTCCCTGCACGGGGCAGGCTGAGCCCTGGGGACCCCTCAGCTGGGAGAACTGGTGAGGGGGACCTGGGAGACCCCAGCAGGAAGAGGAGCCACAGAGGTCTTAGAAAGGGGCTGTGCTGTTGGAGTCAGCGATGCTCAGCTGGGCCTGGCAGGGTGAGGGTGATGGTGGGAGCTCACCTGACATTCCTGTGCCTTCTCCTTGCAGGGTGTGCTGCACACCATGGGTGGGTACATGCTTTTTGCTGCCACCTCCTTTAAATATGTCTTTGATTACCAACCTGAGGATGTGTACTGGTGCACGGCTGACATCGGATGGATAACGGGCCATTCCTACCTCACCTACGGCCCCCTGGCCAATGGGGCCACCAGCGTGTTGGTGAGTGTGTCAATGTGTGTGCCCCTGTGCCCTGTGCCCCTGGCTGCTGTCACTCCAGGAAAAGGGAGGAGGTGGTGCTGAGCTGCACCCCTGCATTGCTCTGTGATGCTGTGCAGGGCTCTGTGAGCAAGGGTGGTGCTCTCCAGGGAGGGCATGGTGACTTCTCGGGGGAGTAGTTCGTGTGTGGCTTTTTCAAACTACAAACATTTTTGTAGTTTTTCAGACTGTTTCAGACTGCTGCCCTGTTTCTTTCCCATAAAAGTACAAGCCTTGTGTATCAATGGAGCCAGGGCTGCTCTGACTTAATGCAAAGACTCAATCAGGGAGTGATGTTTTCCCTGCTGCAGCTGATTTGACAACTTGTTGTTTAACTCCTGTGCCTGTATCTCTCTTGGCAGTGTAACAGCTCAGGGAGCCAGAGACCTGTGCCCAAGAATCCCCAGGGAAATGCAAGCAGGAAAATCACTGTTATGTTGGGGGAGGCCTTTTGGGAGTTCTTGGTACTTTGGGTTGTGATTCTGTCACAGTGTTTGGACCTCTTGCCCTTTGCCGCGTGGGCAGGGTCAGTTGGGCTGGTGGGACTGTGTCACTGTGGTGGCCACCCAAGGGCCTGTGCTGCAAGGGGGTGTCAGGGGACCTCTGCCAGGATGAGGGGGGATGACACCTGCCCAGTGAGGGGGTTCTTAACCCGGGCTGGTTTCACTGTGTACCCCTATAAGGACATGCTGGGGTCCAGCTGCTTTTTGGCTCCTCCTGCTTGGGCAGGTGCTGCAGGTGAGGTGCAGTGAGGAACAGCTGTGTCACTGCTCTGTCTCCTGCTCAGTTTGAAGGCGTCCCCACCTACCCAGATGTTGGCAGGATGTGGAGCATCATTGACAAGTACAAGGTGACCAAGTTCTACACAGCACCCACAGCCATCCGGCTGCTGATGAAGTACGGCGAGGAGCCCGTCAAAAAGTGAGTGCCAGTCCCAGGGGAAGGAGGACGTTGGCTTTGCACAGCAGATGCCAAAATGACCCAGGTCTCCTCTCTTCCCCTGTGGAAGAGTGCTGAGAAATCTCTGACCTGTACCTGGAAGGTCCATTTTGGGTAGCCCAGGGGTTCCTACAGGCTCTGCTGTGCAGCAGGCTCACAGCTCCATAGCCTGCTGAGCCCCTGCCAGCCCCCTCCTCTCTGCAGGCACAGCAGGAAGTCCCTGAAGGTGCTGGGGACCGTGGGTGAGCCCATCAACCCCGAGGCCTGGCTGTGGTACTACCGTGTGGTGGGAGAGGAGAGGTGCCCCATTGTGGACACCTTCTGGCAGACTGAGACGGTGAGTCCTGGCTGGGTGTCCCTGGCGCCTCTCTGTCCCTTGTGCTCCCTGCAGGGCCTCTTTGCAGGTTTCCCATTGTGGGGTTTGGGGTCTGTGGGGTCTATTTGTTTGGCCTGCCCAGGAAACTCTAATGTGCTCCTTCTCTTCCTATCCTGGAACTCAAGCAGGCTCCAAAAGGAGAAACCTTCCTCTCCAAAGGGTCTCTTCCTAACTCTGCTCTGGACACTGCTCTCCTTCCTCTCTTTCTCTCCCCCAGCTCCAAATCTGTGCCCAGATTCCCCATCCACTGCCATATCCTTCCCAGGGCCCATGTCCACACCTGCCCTGAGTAGCCCTGACTGGGATGTGCTGTTCCCAGAGCTGATGGCACAGCTGTGGGATGGGCTGGCACAGCCCAAACTCACTGGGTTTTGTCTCTCTTTGCAGGGAGGCCACATGCTGACACCCCTTCCTGCTGCCACCCCCATGAAGCCAGGCTCTGCCGTGAGTACTTGTGTTCTCCTCCCCAGGAGCCTCAGCAGGGCCCTGGCTGTGCCATGGCTGGGGGGTTGGAGCCTGCCAGGGGGTCAGGGGACATGGGGAGGTGACCACCAGCCAAAATCCCAGACCCCATGTACCACAGCTTTCCAAAGCTGCCCTTGCCCTGCCTCCCACCCACTCTGGTTCATGGGGGTCTAATGCAGGGATTCACCTCCATCTCTCCTTTCTCCCTGGTTCTCATGGCAGACATTCCCCTTTTTTGGTGTGGTCCCTGCCATCCTGAGTGATTCGGGGGAAGAGCTGGAAGGAGAAGCAGAAGGTTACCTGGTAAGGAAGGGCTGATCTTCCCCAGCCTCCCTTTGTCCATTCCCTGTGAGCTCTGGGACATTCCTGCTAGAATACCCACATCTTTTGGCCCAGGGAAGGGGTAGAGTCACCATCCCTGGAAGTGTTCAAAAAATGTGTGGAGGTGGCACCTGAGGATTAGTGGTGAATGTGGGTGATAGTTAGACTTTATCAACCTTAAAAAATTTGTGATTCTGCCTCCACTAACTCTGGTCCACACACCCTTGGGTGGTGGGAACTCCCTCCAAGGCCATAAGTATGGGAGCTTTTCCAGCTGATCACTAAATGCACTTGCACATGTGGGCAAGGCAGGAGGATGGAACAACAGCTCAGCCAAGCTCCTTCCCCCTGGCCAAAGCTGGTGGGACTTTCCCAGTGGATCAGCACTGGCAGCAAGTGTCTGAGTGCTGCTCATGGCTGTCTGACATCTCTCTCCCTGTGGTGCAAGGCTGGGTTGTTGCTTTGGCTCTCAGTGCCCAGCTCTGTGTGTCACCCCCAGGTGTTCAAGCAGCCCTGGCCAGGGATCATGCGCACGCTCTACGGAAAGCACCAGCAGTTTGAAACCATTTACTTCCGCAAGTTCCCCGGGTACTACGTGACAGGAGATGGTAAGGGGCTCCAGGCTGCTGTGGTCACAGGGGCCTGGGGATAGGAAGCAGTGGGAATCTTGCCCTGTCCTGCCCTCAGAATCCCTTATCAGTTGCTCTGAGGCTGGCACTGCTGCCTCACACTCATTTCTGGCTATTTTTAGGTTGCAGAAGAGATAAAGATGGTTATTACTGGATCACAGGGCGAATTGATGACATGCTGAATGTTTCTGGTAAGAAGGAGTTTTGTCTTCAGTGGGGACCAATGTGCTTTGTGACACCTTGCTTTGTGACACTTCTACATCCATTTCAAAAGCCACCTGCTTTAAGGGGATGGTTTTACACCTGTGATTCTGCTCAGTAACTTGTCCTCAAGGTGGATCCAGTTTCTGGGTCAGGGTTATTTCAGGAACACACAAGCCTGTGACTTGGTGACTTCCTGCACCATTTTCCCTGGAGACAAAGCCTTGGGGGAACCTCTGTAACCAGCCAGGGCACCTCTGCTGAAGGATTTAGGGCCACAGGGAATTCACAGAGTTTGGGCAGGACCATGGGGTTGCTAATCCAACCTGCTGCTCCATGGAGGGCTCACCTCAAGGCTGGATCAGGCTGCTCAGAGCTCTGAAGATTCTCCCACTTCTCTCAGCTGAGTCTTTGAGATTCAGCTGCTTCTCAGCCCATCATTTTCCATGTACTCTATTTAATAGCTCCCTCCCTCCTTTCCTGGAGCCTGTATTCTCCAGGAATGTCCTGCTGGCTCTGAGGTGCTGCTTTACTTGGCCCTGGATCAAATTAGATCCTTTCACCTGACCAGCAGTGCCTGATTCTCCACCAGCTGATCATTCTGGGAGTTGACCACTTTCCTGTGGCTTTCTGTGACAGCAGTGCTGGGGTGGACGGTCAGAGCACAGGTACAGGAGCAGAGGTGTGCAGGACTGAGTTGTGTCACTGCCCCAAGACGTGGAGTGTCACTGCCCCTCCCCACAGCACTGGGCTGGAGCCTGGACTCTGCAGATCCAGCCTCTTCCAGCCGACCATGTGGGCAGCTCTCCTCTTGCCAAATCCAGCTCCTCCTCAGCCTGTGCCTTGCAAAGGCATCACTGTGAACTGTTCATGATCTGTTCCAGAAAGCCTAAAGGTGGGAGGGGGAGCAGCCAAGGGAGGTGGCCTCTGCAGGTGGGTGACACCTGGCAGCTTCCAGCGCACTGCAGAAATGAGTGTCACTCTCCAACTGTTGCCCTTTCCTAAGCAGATCAAACTGATGCTCTCAGATCTGTAGTTTAGGGCCTTTTACAGTCTCAGGCCTCTTCCTGCAGGCCTGTAAAGCTTTGTGTCCCCTTGTTTGCAGGCCTGTAAAGCTTTGTGTCCCCTTGTTTGCAGGCCTGTAAAGCTTTGTGTCCCCTTGTTTGCAGGCCACTTGCTGAGCACGGCGGAGGTGGAGTCAGCCCTGGTGGAGCACCCCGCGGTGGCCGAGGCTGCCGTGGTCAGCCACCCCCACCCCCTGAAGGGAGAGTGCCTCTACTGCTTTGTGACCCTGAGAGAGGGCTACGAGTTCAGCAAGAGCCTCACAGATGAGCTCAAAAAACAAGGTAGCAACAGGCAAATATTGGGGAGCAGGCAGGGGGAGGACAAGTGGTGGAGGCGTTAAAGGCTTGGGTGCTGCCTGTGTTCTGGGGAATGCAGTGTGGACAAGTGCCACAAGGTGCCTCTTGATTACACAGCAGGCTGACAAAGACTAAAATTAGTTCTTCCAGCCTTTGGCTGCTCATGTGATGCCATCTCTGCCTCGTGGGAGCTGGCAGCCCTGTGAGGGACTGGGGTGTTCAGCAGGCTTTTGTTTGCAGCAGGGCTCTCCCTGGCAGACTGGGACATCCTGAGAGGATCATGGGGTTGCTTTAGGGTGGTGCTCTGGGTGTTTGTGCTCTGCTCTCAAGGAGCTGTTTCACTGCAAACTGCAGCACTGAGTACACCAAACAGACTCATGGCAGCTTCTTCTCTGGAGGAACCCAAGAGTGAATTTGAATCAATCCTTGCTCTGTCAAAATGGTCAAATGGTGTTGGTTGTAGCTGTTAGGGAGGTCTCTGAAAGATGGAGGGAGTGAAAAAATGAGTACTCTCACTGTTGGGGAGCTGTGCTTCTGGCCCTGTTGGCATTGCAGGTCTTCTTGTTCCCAGACACTGCCATGCCAGGTGTTCCAGGAGCTGGGCTCTGTGTCTTAACCTTCTGTCCTTCTATCATGGAAAGGATGTGTGGCTTCTCCTCATCCCTGCAATGAAAATCTCTTTTTTTTTTTGCAGTCAGAGAAAAAATTGGGCCCATAGCAACACCTGATTACATCCAGTACGCCCCCAGCCTGCCCAAAACCCGCTCAGGTGAGTTCAGGGCTGGTGCTGGGCAGGACTGGGCAGTTCCTGCCAGTGGAAGTTGAGCAGCCCTGCTCTGCTTGGTCAGGGCTGCTCAGATTAGGGGAGGTACAAGCTCAGGGTGAGCAGGATGTGCAGGTCTGGTACTTCCCACTTCTGCTAAGGATGCTGAAGAGATCCTGACTCCTGGGGAGAGGGACTTTTTATATGGACAGATAATGAAGGACAAGGGGTGATGGTTTTAAACTGGTGGAAGGTAGGTGTACATGAAATAGACATAAGGAAGGAATTGTTCCCTGTGAGGGTGGGGAGGCCTTGGCACAGGGTGAAGCTGTGGCTGCCCCTGGATCTCTGAAGTGTCCAAGGCCAGGTTGGACAGGGCTTGTGGATAGTGGAACCTGGGACAGTGAAAGCTGTTCCTGCCCATGGCAGGGGGTTAGAAAGAGATGATCTTTAAGATCTCTTCCAACCCAGACCATCCTGGAATTCTGACTCCTGCTTTCCTTTCTTGGCTGTCATTACAGGAAAGATCACCAGACGGATATTGAGGAAGATTGCTAAAAATGACCGAGATCTGGGGGACATCTCCACCTTGGCAGACCCGGGCATCATCACACAGCTTTTCAACAGCAGATGTGACACTAAGCAGTAGCAGCAGGACCTGTTCCTGCTGAGCAGAACAGTGGCAGTGGCATCTGATGAGCAGGTCCCTCCAACAGCCACTGCCTGCCCAGGAAGGAAACCTTCACCTGTTGAATTGAATGTACCAATGGTAGGAATGAGGAGAGTCTGGCTCTGGAGAGGCCGTGTCCATGCCCTGGATGAGGTGTCTGTCATGTTCCAGATGGATGTCACACATCTGAGGGTCAGCCTGGTGCACAGAGGGACTCATCCTCCTCCTTTTTCAGCACCTCGTTCTTGATTTTAATTTAATTTAGTGGGGTGGGGGAGAGGGTGTTAATTTACTTTATGTCTGGAGGGGCCCTGGCACCTTGTGCACAGTGGGAAGGAGCTTTGGGGGTTGGAGGGGAAGTGATGCTGGGGTTACTCAATGCAGGCAGGCCTGGGAGGGGCATCCACCGTTGCCCACAGAGCAGCTGAGCTTCCTTTTGTGCTTGGAGTGCTGCAGGAGCACTGCAGCAGCCACACCATCACTGCACGGCTGTGTTCATCCTGCATCCACTGGCCTGCTGCTAGCACAGCTTCCTGCAGCCTCCAGCGCAGTGGGGCAAGGCTCCAGGGAGCTCTGGGCTTTAAACAGGTTTTTTGGGGCAATCTGATACCAAGATCTGCTGCTCCTCACTGTGTTGTGCCAGCTGGTGCATTGTGCCTGGTCCAAGGTCCTTCACTGGCCAGGGACACCACAGGGAGCCAGCAAGGGAAAAGCCTTGGTGTGACATTTCCATGGAGCCCCAGTTCCTCCAGCCTGCTGCACCAGCTCAGAGCTGAAGCAGAGCTGGAGCAGCTGGATGCTCCTTTTGTGTCCTGGGGGAGGATTGGGAGCTGTTACACCAAAGAATGGAGAGGAAATGGAGTCAGGCAGAGGCACCTTTCTCATGGCACCATGAGCACTGCTACAGCAGAGAAACCAAGGCAGGCAGGGCTGTGGGAGTCCTACTCATTTCCTCATCAGGAAAAAATGGTGGGAGATGTTTAAAGTGAGTGTTTGCTTAAATCTGACATGACTTAAGGATGATGAGAGCTAAAGGCCCACAACCCTTTTCCCCGAGAGCCTTGAGCACCACCAGGGTCCTGCCAAAGCCATCCTTCCTCCAGTGAAGGACCTTTAACTCCAGCCAGGGCTGAGCTGGGGCTCATACCTCCTTTGCAATGTCTCTATGAAACCTGCATGTGAACTCTTTGATTTTGCACTTAAACCAAAGGAGAACTGGGCTTTAAAACTTGCTGCCACAGCTGTTTTGGGGAGTGCCAATGGCCTGGGATTACCTGCAACCTGAGCTGATTTGGGGCTAGAAAGGAGGAGCAGCTGCCTCTGGGTCAGGCTGCTCAGGGCAGGTGTTGGGGTGCTCTGCTGGGCTGTTGGCCAAGTCCCAAATCTCACTTGTTACCTGCTGCTCTCACTGGCACAGCACCTGTGTCACCTGTAACCTTGGTGCCTGCCTGTGTCCCATGTGCCCCCACAGCTCTGTACCACTGGATTGTGCCACCTTGGTGACAAGGATTCCTACATCATCGTTCCTCCTGTTACTCTTTGTCAGCAATGTAATTTTGGCTGGAAAACAGCGAGAATTTAATGCAAAATGGAATAAAATTCAAGAAAACAAAATGGAAACAGGCTTGGAGTGTATGTGGGTGGTAGGTGCTTGTGTGCTGCTGAGTTCAGGGTGCTCAGTGCAGTTGAGTGGCCATGCCAGAAATCAGGACTGGCTTTTGGGATGGGAGGGGCAGGTTCCTGCTAGCATGATGTTTTTCCATGGACTGGCATTTACTATGGCTGGCAGTGCTGGCTCCAGGGCTCCATCCTCTGCCTCAGTTTCTCCCTGGTCTCCAGCCAGTGCTGCTCCAAGGCTCGTGGAAAGCACAACACAGTGTTACACACACACGTCACTGACTCCCTCATGCAGCACTGGTTCCAGGGAGCTGGGTGAGGAGTTTCAGGGCTGTCAGCACAGCTCAGGGCTGCCTCACCTCCATCCCAGGCCTGCCCCCCTTCCAGGCACAGCCATGGATCTTTGCACACCTGGCCAGGTGTGCCCCTGGGCTCGGACAAACGTGGCACAAACAGCAGTCAGATTGCACATTCCTTTTAATCTCTGGCTTGGGGTAATCAATCCCCCAACAAAACACCCAGGAAGCCCAGTTTCAGTCACACTTGGAGAATGGAGCAGTTTCCCAGGTGACTGATTGGTGATTGATGCTGCAGCAGCAAAGAGCCAGCAGGGCTGGCACTCAGCACACCCAGTCTGCAGGAATTCTGCCTTTGTGCTGCTTCTGTCACTCAGCACATCCACTCTGCAGGAATTCTGCTTTTGTGCTGGTTCTGCCACTCAGCACATCCCATTCTGCAGGAATTCTGCCCCTGTGCTGGTTCTGTGTAACTGACAGGGCTGGGCTGAGGCTGCCTGAGCTCTTTGCTGCCAGAAAGGTGCAGCTTTTAGGGCTGAGGAGGAGAAGGGGGTGGAGGAAGAGGCAGAAGACCTTGAGCAGGAGAGCCCACACTCCTCCACTGCTGTGCTGTTCCCACTGATCCATAAAACCTGGAGGGAGCCACGTCTCCCCCTCTGCTGGTGCTGGTCCCACAGTAAGGTGCTGGGAGCTGGGGCTGTGCTGCCCAGCCTCCCCTGCAATTCCTTTGCTTCCTCACCACAGAGCTCCCAGTCTCAGCAGCAGCATTCCCAGGGCTGGGGCTCCCTGACAGGAAGATGCTCAGGGTTTGATTTGCAGTGGGATGCACTGGCCCAAACCCAGGGTGCTTTGGGAATTTATCAACACACACAAGGCTCCAATTCTCTGCTGCCTCGGGAGCTGCCTCTGTCTCTGAGGGATTCTGTGGAGATCTGTTGGACAGGGCTGCAGGAGGCAGCAGGAGCCTGCCCTGGACCCTGCACTGCTGCCTGCCCTGTGTGGCACAGAGGCATCCAGTCCAATAAAACAGGAGTTGGGCAAAGCAAAAGCAAGAAGCCCTTGGGCAAATTACCCAGGGCAGCTGTGCCTGGTGCAGGAACCGTGAGGATCCTCAGGCACAGAGGAAAACAGAAATCAGGACAGCAGCAGCATGGGAAGGAGGGCTGGAGGGGCCATGGGGAGTGGAGCTGGGCTCTCCTCTTAAAGCTGAAGAGCACTGAGGCACTGGATGAAGATAAAGGCTGATCCTTGCCCATCCACCTTTCTCCTCTCATTCCTTAGGCTGTGTATGTCTCCAGAAACCATGCAGCATAACGAGCTCAGAAGTGGGAGCACCACAAAGTAGTAGTGGCACCTTGACCCTTTGCTCTGCATCCCCCTGCCCCCAGAACCCTGCAGTCCTGGGAGTCACAGCTGGGCTGTGCCCAGGGCAGGGCCCCCTGAGCAGGCAGAGCAAGGGAATCCCTCCTGAAGGGGGAACCACCAGAAGCAGCTGGGGCTGGCACCCAGGACCTCTGAGCAGCTGCATCACACAGTCCCTCCTCACAGCCTCCTGCAGTCAGACCGTGGCAAGCACCCTAAGGAGGAATCCCTGGGGCAGATCAGCTCTTGAGGCAGCAGAGAAGGAGGGTGGGGCTGTGGCTCCTCACACCAGGTACGGCGTGTCCAGCACGGCCACCCCGGCTGCCACGCCGCCGTCCGCGTGCTCGATGGCCTTGGTGCGCAGCAGGTGCCCGGTGGCCTGGTTCAGCACCAGCTCCCTGCCCTGCCTGCAGAGAGAGGGACACTGACACTGCAGAGCACAGCACTGAGCCTCTGCACAGAGCACTGAGCCCCTGCAGAAAGAGGGACACTGAGCCCCTGCAGAGAGAGGGACGCTGAGCCCTGCAGAGCACAGCATTGAGCCCCTGCAGAGCACTGAGCCCTGCAGAGCACAGCACTGAGCCCCTGCAGAGCACAGCACTGAGCCCCTGCAGAGCACAGGGCACTGAGCCCTGCAGAGCACAGCACTGAGCCCCTGCAGAGCACAGAGCCCCTGCAGAGCACAGAGCACTGAGTCCCTGCAGAGCACAGCACTGAGCCCCTGCAGAGCACAGAGCACAGAGCCCCTGCACAGCACAGAGCACAGAGCCCCTGCAGAGCACAGCACTGAGCCCCTGCACAGCACTGAGCCCCTGCAGAGCACAGGGCACTGAGCCCCTGCAGAGCACTGAGCTCCTGGCAGGTCTCTGGGGCAGCAGGATGCACATGCCCTGTCAGCACACAGGGCAGGACAGAGCCCTGGGCTAACGTGGGGGCCCTGCAGTGGTGGCTGCACTGGCCATTCTGCAAATGGGCACTGCCAGGGGCTGAATGCTGCCAGAGCACTCAAAACTGTGTGAAAAGGACTTTCATTTATACCCTACGGAAATGTGGCCTAGGAGGGCTTTAAACAAAAGCAGCTCCTGTTAGGGTTGAACAGGCGTTAGGCCTTTCAGAGGTCCCCAGGGCTTCAGAAAAGCCACACATGGGGCTGCATCCAGAACCCAGGAAGTGCTCCCAGAAATCAGGGATGACACACATGGAGCCCAGCATCCCATTGCACCAGTGACTGCCAGCACCAGCCCTGTGGTTTTCCAACAGCTCGTGTGGCAGCAGGTTCAGAGCAGCAGCTCAGCATGTGCACACATGCTCAGAGCTGCTCCCAGGGGCACAGACTGAATGGTCACAATTGTCCCCTGCACCTGCATGTCCCCAGACATCTGTGCTGTGGCTGTGCTTGGGCTGCACAGAGGGCAAAATGCTCCTGCTCCACATCAGGAGCAGGGAACTGCCCTGGAACACAAGCACACTGCTCACCTGACATAGACACCAAAGATCCCGAGCTCAGAGATGCACTCAGACACTTGGAGGGGACTGTGAGCCCTCAGCAGGTAATTCAGTGCTGGCTGGGGTTTGATCTTATCCATCAAGATGTAGGAAGTTCTCTCAGGGCTGTCTTTGATCTTCTCCAGAACCTCCCTGAGCTCTTCACCATAGAGGTTGTTCCCTGGCAAACAAAACCAGCACATCAAACCCTTCCAGGACAGCAGAAGCCCCTGGCCCCAGCTCTGTGGCCCTGGCAGCCCAAATAACCCAGCCTTTGTCTCCCCAGGTGCTGCCTGGGCTCTCCACACCCAGCACCAGGGCCTTGGGAGCTCCTCCAGGAGCAGAACTGCCTTAGTGGCAGGACTAGTCCCCATGGCTATGAGTAGCCACAAGCCACCCTTTATCCCTCAGCAGAAGACCAGGAGCTGGCACAGAGCTCCTGCCTGTCCCAAATACAGCACAAACCACAAGGGAAACCCCCAGGGGCCCAGCTCACACCTCCAGAGCCCAGCTCATACCTCCAGAGCCCAGCTCATACCTCCACCTTCACGCTGAGGCTTCAGCACAAAGCGGTCGGGGTCAGCGATGGCTGTGGCAGCTATTCTGTCACCCTCTTCACCCTGACAGGAAAGGATGCAAACAGGTGGACACCAGGAATCATTTCTTCATGGACAGGGTGGTTTCACATGGGAGTGAGCTGGATGGAGTCACCACCCCTGCAGGTGTGTGGTGGTGTTCACAGGGGTCCCAGGACAAGGGAAGGATGAGAATCTTGACTCCATGTTTCAGAAGGCTGATTTGTTATTTTATGATATATATTATATTAAAAGAAAATTATACATTGAAACTTTAGTAAAAGAATAGAAGAAATTATTTCATCAGAAGGCTTGAAAGAATAGAAAGGAAAGGAATGATAATAAAATCTTGTGACTGACCAGAGAGTCTGAGACAGCCAGACTGGGATTGGCCATTAATTAAAAACAACCACATGAGACCAATCAAAGATGCACCTGTTGCATTCCACAGCAGCAGATAATTACTGTTTACATTTCATTTCTGAGGCCTCTCAGCTTCTCAGGAGAAAAAATCCCAGCAAAAGGATTTTTCATAAAATATGTCTGTGACAGAGGTGTTCAAGGAATGATGGAATGTGGCACTCAGTGCCATGGTCTAGTTCATAATGTGGTATTTGGTCAAAAGTTGGACTCTGATCTTGGAGGGCTTTTTCAACCTAAATTATTCTGTGAACAGCAAAACATTAGAGAGTAGCAGGGGCAGATTCCTCTGAGCAGAGGCACCAACAAATTCCCCAGGGCCCACTGCTTGAGAAGAAGAGAGGGCTTTGCTTAGGGCACAGGTGTGCATGTCCCCTCTGCTCCAGTCCCGCTCCCACTCACCTCATCCAGGGAGTAGAGTCCTGCAAAGGTGGCTCTAATCCGAGCGATGGCCTCGGGGTGGCCTGGCAGCAGCTTCTCCAGCGTCCCCTGCCTGCTGAGCTCCTGCTGCACCTTCTTGGTGCCCGCCAGCTGTGTGGCAATGTCGGGGCACTTCACTGCCCGGGAGCGCTCCAGCAGCAGCCGCGCCTCCCAGTTCTGAGGCAGAGCAGGAGCAGCCACGCCGGGAGGGAAAACAACACACAAAAGGTTTGCTCTGCTCTTTTCTGTGCAGTTCTCGACATATGGTTTGTCTCCTCCCTGCCTGCTGGCAGGGACAGGGGGTGGGAGTAGCACTCCAGAGAAAAGCAGGCATGAATTTCCCGCCACCTCTGGGTGGCACAGTTAAATTAATCCACTGTGTGCACCTTCCCCAGCTTGTCCAGTGCTGCCACCTCGAGACACCAGCAAGATCTGCTCTGTGCTATTATTACCTGCAGCCTGATCATGCTAGGAGAGCACAGTGATTGTACACTAAGTCTGAAATCTTGAAGCAGGTGCTCATACCTGTGTTAACCCCTAATGTACAGAAATAATCCAGTGCTGCACTAAGGGATGACCCCCTGGAGAAGAAAGCCACCCATTTTTCTGCAGGGTCATCCACCTGCTCTCTGGAGTCACAGCCTCCCAATGCTCTCAGCCAGGCAGGACTGACCCCACCCCAGACAGGGTAGCTGCCTCTGGGGTTATTTTGAGCTCTCTGGGCAGTGCCCAGCTGGTGGTTTCTGGGGCAGGGGGGTGGGTACTGACCTGCTCATCGTAGACCTGGGGCACGTAGCCCTCTCTGTAATACACCACTGCGACCTCCTGGCCGTCCCTGCAATGGAAACCAGAAGTGCTCACAGAGCCAGGTCCCAGCACCAAGGGGGGATCACAACCCCCTGCCCCTTCTCCTCTGGCCTTCCTGCTCCTGCCTGGCTCTGCCACAGCAAGTTGAACACTGCAAGCTCCTCTCCACTGAACCACAGCTCGGTCTGTCCCAAGGCACAGGGAGCTGACACACAGCCTCTGCTCTGACCAAAGGCTCAGTAATTCTGACACACAGCTCTACAGAGAGGTAAGCACCTCAATTGTAACAGTTTTTACCCATGCTGGCCTGGGGGACTCAGCCTGGAGAAAAGGAGGCTCAGGGGGACCTTGTGGCTCTGCACAACTCCTGACAGGAGGAGACAGCCGGGGGGACTGGGTTCTGCTCCCAGGGAACGGGACAGGAGGAGAGGAAACGTCCTCAGGCTGTGCCACGGGAGGTTTAGACTGGAGATTAGGGAAAATCTCTTCACTGAAAAGGTGGTCAAGCACTAGGACAGGTGGCTCAGGGCAGTGGAGGGACCTGAAGATGTGAGGTTGTGTCACTTGGGGACATGTTCAGTGGTGCCAGGTCACAGGTTGGACTTGACCTCAGAGGTCTTTTCTAACCTTAACAGCTCTGTGATTCTTGAAGCTGGAAGGAACAAAGTTCTTCTTCTGTAGCAATTCAAGGTAAGACATCAACTCAACAACCTGAGAGGCACCAAACCAGCCTGCCAGGGCTGAGTTGGCAGCACAGCTGTAGCCCAAGCTTTGGCCTCAAAACTGTGCACTTGGTCTGGGAGCTGCTGGCAGGCAGACAGGAGGCATGCAGCAGTGACAGGGGAGGATGCTCAGGAGGAAGAACAAGGGATACCCTTTCCCCTCAACTATCCAGCCATGACAATACATTCATTAATTAAACACAGCACAGACCTCAAAGGTCAAAAAATCAGCCTCACTACAGAAAAATTACTGTCATGAAACCACGTGTTAGGTTCATACAGCTCCCAGCACATTACCTGGAAATAGGACAAATGCCACAATTGGGACCAGCTGGGAGTCTGTGATCCTCCCATCCTGGTCTCCACAGGGAGCAGGCAAGACACAGACAGTTCAAACCCAAGAGATCGCAAAGGACATGGATGCTTCCTCCTCCTGCACTAACAACCCAGCCCAGCTCCCCCGGCAGAGCAGCACTGAACAGTAAACAGGAAATGGCTCTGTGGGAGCCTCTCAAACAGCCAGGGCTGCTCAGAGCAGACCTTTTTAGAGGAGCTAAAAATCCCCCAGAGCAATGAAGGCTGAAGCCTGAAGGAGGCTGATTATGACTGCAGCTGTAAGGCACTGATGTGTATCTGCAAAATCTCACCACCGTGAACACAAAGCCATCTCAGCTCCAGGAGGAAGCAGCAGCCTGGAGCATGGAAGAGAACTGCTTCCTCAGTCATTTCTTCCAGGCAGCTTTGGCTGCAGGCTCCCACTGGCAGCCCCATGTGCTCAGGAGCTGGCAGGAGTGCGCACCTTGGCTCATACTCACATATACAGCCTCCTGCTGGCATCCAGGGAGCCCTGCTCAAACACATCCCGGAACCGCTTCCTCACCACGCGGATATTCCTGCAAGAGCAGTGCCAGAGTCACCAGGCTGGCCACAGGCACCTGAGCTGCAGATCATGGGTAGAATTCATGGATCTATAGGTTCCTTCATAAACAGCCTCAGGCTTTGTGCTATGGAGCCAGAGAAATCCTACAAATCCCAAAAAACTCCCTGCTTAGGAACCCATCCTACGTTTCCTATGATCTGCCAGCTGTTTGCTCAGCTTTCCATACCAGAAACTGAACCATCTCCTCCCACCTTTCCCATCCCAGGAAAATTCAAACTTTACCTGTTCCAAAAAACTCCCTGTTTGGGAACCCATCCTACGTTTCCTATGATCTGCCAGCTGTTTGCTCAGCTTTCCATACCAGAAACTTAACCGTAACCTCCTTACTTTCCCATCCCAGGAAAATTCAAACTTTACCTGTTCCAAAGTTCATTTTCTACACAACGCTGATCAAAAATATTCCTCTGCACTTCTTCCACCAGAAACATCACCACAGCCCTGGAAGAGATACCGAGGACATCATTAAACCCATAAACACTCCACATACTCCTAGCTGGATCACCAGCTTTCCTGGATTTTTACATGAAACAAGGGACACTGGCAGTGTGTTTGGCATCTCCTCCCAGGTTCCCTCTTCCTCTCACCCTTTGAGACCTCCCCACCTGAGCTGGACAGCTTTCCATCTCTGTGATTCAGGCTCCTTGCACTGCTCCTTACCTTTGGGACCCATAGAGCTCCCAGGCTTTGGCAATTCCCAAGGCCAGCCCCTTCGCTGGGTTGTTGGGCAGCAGCTGTGATGCCTCCTCACTCTTTCCCAGCACTTTCAACACCAACCTGTGGAACACAAATGCTGTAAATGCCACGTCCATGCCCAGCTGGAGCAAGGCAGCAGCCTGGAGAGCACAGGGGCCATGCAGTGGGAGGTGCTCCTTACCTGTGGACATCAGCAGTGCGGGAGGTGAGCCCTCCAAAGCTGGCAGCAATGGTGTTTATTTCTATCTGCCTCAGAGCTGCTGTGCCTTCCAGCCCACAGTCAAACATGTAATCCGAGCGGTTGATGCCCAAAAACACAGTCTGCAACACAGGGAGGGCAGCTGGGGTCTCCTGTTGCCTTTAACTGCAAATCCTTTCATGACCTTGCTTCAGAATCCTCCCAGGGCACATCCAGTCAGAGAATGCCAGAAGGGTTTGGGTTGGAAGGGACTTTAAAGATCACCTCACCCCAGCCCCTGCAGCTGGCAGGGACACCTTCCACTAGAGCAAGCTGCTCCAAGCCCTGTCCAACCTGGACTTGAATATTTTCAGGGGTGGGACAGCCACAGCTTCTCTGGGCAACCTGTGTCAGCACCTCACCACCTGCACAGTAAATTTTCTAATATCTCATCTAAACCTGTTCAGTGTCAGTTTGAAGCCATTCCCTCCCGTCCTGTCACCCTCAGTTTGATACAAACCACGCAGGTCACACACTTGGGTGCTCTGCTCCCTGCCCACAGCCCTCTCAGAGCTCCAGAGGAGTTCCCAACACTGAAAGTAAAGGAGCTTCTGCAGGGATGGCCTGGCCAGTGCAGGTCCCAACAGGACACATGTCCCTGCACACCCTGAGGATCCCAGAGGACAAAGACAAACCCCATGAACTCCTCCCTGTACAGGCCAGGCTGTTTCCAGCAGCACCAACCAGAGCTCAGCTGTTCAACAGGGCAAGGTCCTGAGCTCAGCAGCTGTGACAAGACATTGCAGGGCAGGGAGTGACCAGCCTGGCACAGCTCAGAGTCCACAGTGCCAAAGCTTGCAGCCAGAGCCCAGGCACCCCCACCACAATGCCAAGGGGCACAGAGCACTGGGATCCCCTGCCCAGGTACCTGAGCCAAGCCTTCCTCCAAAACCTGCTTGTAGATTCTGAAGAGTCGAGCTGTGAAGTCATCAACCTTGATGGTGCTAGAGAGAAACACAGACCATGTCAGCCCCCTGCTGCTGTCACAGAGGGACAAGAAAATTAATTATTCTGCAGAAAAAGCCCTTAGCAGGGGCATTCTCCAGCACAAAGAGCAGTACCATGTCCTCTGGGGATCTCTTGGGTTTGAACTGGGGCTCAGCCAAGTGCTGTAGCAGTGTGAAACACCTCCCCATGAATGCTCAGTGCAAAACCACAACACAAACCCAGCTTGCCAAGCACAGCCTCTCCACAAAAGGCCCTCCTGTGCAGAGGTGACTCACTGGCAGGGCAGAGATGGGACAGAATTCTGCAGGTTCAGGCAGAAACCACAGGTCTCTCTTGGCCTGCACACACAGTTCAGAGAAGCTTCATCCAATCCCCCTGTCCTGTCAGGCTCCAAATCCCACACACTGTGGCTCTGCTAGAGCACATCTGGCTTTTCCTCAGGGCCCCAAATCCTGAGCAGCACCTGCAGGGAGCTGCCCTGGCACAGGGCAGGCACCTGAGCACACACACACACGTCCCCACAAGCTCTGGCTGCAGCCAGCTCTGGAACAGCTCCAAAGGGTGAGGATTTAACAGAACAAAAGGATGCTGGAAAACAGCCTCCTCTGCTCTGTCCCAGTGCCAGAGGCAGCAGAACATGCACAGGCAGCACAGAGCAGGCAGTGGGAAGGGAAGAGGGATTTGTGGAAGCATCAGCCCCACAATCACGAGTGACAAAGTCAGGGATGGTCACTCCAACCCAGGGCAACAGCCACAGCTAAACTCAGCAGAAGCCAGGAGCCAGAGCTGGACAGTCCTCCTGCAGCCAGAGCTTGTGGCTGGGAAAGAGGGCAGGGGGCGACTGATGGAGGGTGTGGAAACAGAACAGACACCTCCTTGTCATCACTGCTGCAGCAGAACTGGTGGTTACTGAACAGACACAGGCAGATGCAGAATAAGACTAAAAAAGACTCCTAAATCCAGGACTCAAAGACTCCAGTGATTTGCATTTAAGGCCCAGGGGCTAAAAAGCTCACAAGTATGAATTCACAAGCCTGAAAAAGTGGCAAAGTTGATGATCATAGCAGGGAATCAGGTCTTGGCCAGATGTCCCATTTTCCAGGGCCCAACAAGACCTCAAAAAGATATGGATGCCACAAGGGTGATAAAGCTTTACATCTAAAATATTTATTTAAAATGCAACATGCAAAAACGTTACCTGGCCAGAGTTTGCTCCAGGAATTCTTTGTTTTGACTGACAGCATCCACCAGCAGGTTAAAATCCTGCTGGACAGCGTAGGCTTGTTCAAACAAGGCCCGTGGCACTGCAGATGGGAGCAGCGTGAAGGGGGCATAATTCACCACCTGCAGGCAGGGATGCAGCACAGCAGTCAGGTCTGGGCAGCTCAAGAGGGGCTAAGGAGGCTTCCTCTGCTTGTCTGAAGGCACCCCCAGCCCTGCAGGGCAGACACATGGATGGCCTCAGCCCTGCTGATTCCTCACTTCTGAGGGCTCTGCTTTATGAACCACCACAGGGCACTGCAGCTCCAGCACCTGGGCTGGGCTGACTGCCTCCCCCTGAACTGGACAGCACTGCCTCCAGAACTTCTCAGGGGCAGAGAAAAAGTTAATTTGCCAGTCCTGGGTCCTGGCTGTCTGGTTCTTACTTCCTTTGATCCCTGCTCCAGAGCCCTGGCTCATCCCACATCTCACTCACGGGGTCACACCCACAGTCCATATATTATACCACAGAGAGGTTTCCAATTCACCTGGATTTTTACATGAAACAAGGGACACTGGCAGTGTGTTTGGCCTCTCCTCCCAGGCTCCCTCTTCCTCTCACCCTTTGAGATCACTCAAAGCCCTGATGTGACATCCAGGAGCAGTGCTTTGGTGAACACCTCCCTCCTTGTACCCCTGCCAGCCGCCTGCTTGTCCCCAGGCTCCTCAGGGACCCTTCCCCAATGGTGCCCCACCCCTCCTGCACAGGGGCACTTCTTCCTCTGAGACCACTCATGGCATTCTGCTCCAACAGGCTGAGCCCTCCCAGCCATCTGCCAGTAGATCCCACACATCAGCCACCTCACCCCAGTTATGGGACAAAGGCTGACTGTAGCTGGGAACATGCCAAAAGAGGCCCCTCCATGAGACTCTCCCCTGGTTCAAAGGTTCATATGGGTGGTGAGAGGCTGGGAAAAGGATTAACTCTCAGCACCACAACAGGCAGCTTCCTAAACCTTCCCAGATCTATCCCTGTCCTTGGAAAAGCACAAACCACAAATCTGTATGGCAGGGCTGTCCCTTGGGGAGCTGTACTCATCACCAGGATGGGCTGTGAGCTGCACCCCAGCAAAGGACAGCAAAGGCTGTCCCCTAGGGAGCTGTGCTCATCATCAGGATGGGCTGTGAGCTGCACCCCAGTGAAGGACAGCAAAGGCTGTCCCCTAGGGAGCTGTGCTCATCACCGGGATGGGCTGTGAGCTGCACCCCAGTGAAGGACACTCAAGGCTGTCCCTTGGGGAGCCGCTCCTTGCCAAGGGCTCAGGGACCCCCGGCACGGAGCGGCTCCTCCCCGCGCTGTGCACTCACATCCGAGGCGTTGGGCTGCTCCCCGGTCCGCATCAGCACCCCCGCCAGCAGCGCCGCGTCCACCGCCACCGCCGCCGCCTCCCGCACGGCCGCCGCGTCCCGCACCACGTCCTGCCAGGCCGCGGCCATGGCAGCGCTGCGGGACCAGCACGGCGTCACCGCCCGGCCTGCAGCCTGAGCCGGGCCCGGCTGTCCCCGGCCCCTGTGCCCGGATCCCCAACCCCCAGCTGTCCCCTGAGCTCCGCTCTCTGTCCCCGGCCCCTGTGCCCTGAACCCGGCCCCTGTGCCCTGACCCCCGGCTGTCCCCGGCCGCTGTGCCCGGACCCCCAGGCCCTGTGTCCTGAGCCCGGCCGCTGGCTGTCCCCAGCCCTTGTACCCTGAGCCCGGCCCCCGACTGTCCCCAACCCCTGTGTCCTGAGCCCCGGCCCCTGAATCCTGATCCCGGCCCCTGGCTGTCCCCGTCCCCCGTGCCCTCAGCTCTGGCTGTCCCCGGCCCCTATGCCCTAACCCCCGGCTGTCCCCAGCCCCTGTGCCCTGAGCCCAGGGTGTCCCCAGTCCCTGAGCCCCTGTCCGTCCCCAGCCCCTGTGCCCTGAGACCTGGCTGTCCCCAGCCCCTGTGCCCTGAGCCCAGCCCCTGGCTGTCCCCGCTCCCTGTCCCCTCGCCGGCCCCCGATCCCCACACCGTCAGTGCGCCCTGACCCCCGACCCTGGCCCGCGACCCCCGGCCCCTTCCTGGTTCCCGCTCCCTGTTTCCTGAGCCCCAGCCCTCAGCACATCGCCGTCCCCTGACCCCCGAGCCCGCTGCCCTCCCAGCCCCTCACTGACCCCCGGTCCGTCCCGGCGCCCCCGGTTCCGCCGCCCGAACCCGGACCCAGACCCACTCCGGCCGCTCGGTGCGGGTGCTGCGCACCGCCCCGTGATTGGACGGGCCTCGCCCCTCGCTCCGCCCCTCACGCACATTGGCAGCTCAATGAGCCAATCAGCGTGGAGAAAGTGACCCTCGTGTGCGATGCCGCGCAGAGGGGGCGGGAGGAGGAGGAGCCGCGTCGGGAGCGCGCAGCGCGCGCGCGCCGGGAGTGTCACGGCTGTGTGACGTCATGTCGCGACATCATGAGGGCGACAAGGGCGCTGGGGCTGCAGCTGGTGATATCCGACCGCTGCGTGCAGGGGCTGCTCAGGGCCAGAGCTGCTGGGAGCCCAGAGACAGGGAAGGGTTGGCGCTGTGTTCGTAGAGGCTCTTTCCAACACCAGCGGTCCCGTAATTCCGTGCGAACGCCTTCACCGCCATTGCTGCCCTCATGGGAGCTGAATTCACCCTGGGCAGGCAGGGCAGGACAGAGCATCTGCAGATGTGCCTGAGGAAGGGAAAGGAATCTGGGATATCGTTATCTTTTTCTGGCCCTGTTCCTCGCCCAGGTGCCTCTGCTGCGCAGCCCCGGCAGGGCCTGGGAAGGGCTGGCCGAGGGTTCGCGGTGCAGCCCCAGGGCTGATGGCACCTGTAGTGCCCATCGAGCTGTGCCGTGCTCCCGGTGTCCCCAGGGGATGTCCCTGACCGTGTGCCCTGCAGGGAGGTGCTCCCAGGTTCTCAGCAGTGTTCTGGGTGCCCTCAGTGCAAGCTGAGGTTTTTCTGGCCCTGTGACTCTGGGTTTGTGCTCTCTGCCCTCGTGTCACACACAGCCAAGGCTGGGGCTCTTCTGGGCCCCTTCACCTGGGGATGCCTGGGAAAGACCAGGTCTCAGAATCCTTTCATGTACTTACATGACATTCATTTCCCAGCAACAGGGCTTGAAATGACAGTGTGGGAAATGGAGAGGGTTAATTTTTTATTAGGAACAACCAAAAGTTAGATGTAAATAAATAATACCCGAGCAGGTCCTTTCTACTTTTTTATTTCAATGTGCAGAGGAACTGTCAGTCCTAAGTTTGTCTGCCCTCTGAAAAAGTGTAATGAAATGGAACAACCTTGTGTTGGTGCCTCCAACAAACAGTGTAAAAAGAAACAAGATTTGTTGTCATCACAAGGCAAACATTTGTGCATCCACTGAAATAACAGAATGACTTGAGCATTTTCACAGCTCATTTAGGACAGAACTGTGAGGCTCCAACCAAAGCAGCAGGGCTGGAGTGGGTTTGTGACCTGTGCTAGGAACATCTGAAGCCATGCATGGCTGGTGAGGAGATGGGGTGTGATGCTCATGTGCAGCCAAAGCAGCAAGAGCTGGACACCAGCCTCACATCTGCATTCCAACAGGAGCCAGCCCTGTGCCCTGGCAGCCAGAACCCCCTGTGTGCCAGCCTCACCCCACAGGTGGGCAGCAGGGCAGCGAGGGGACCCTGCCTCTGCTCCTCTCTCTGTGCCTGTGGGGCTGCCTGCAGCTCTGGGGCTCCAACAGGAGAACAGAAGAAGCTCTTGAAGCTCCAGAGGAGGCCACAAAGTTCCTGAGGGGAACTTCCCCATGGGGAAAGGCTGACAGAGCTAGAGCTGTTGAGGCTGGAGAAGAGAAGGTTGTGTATAAACCTCCAAGAACCTTCCCAGGGTGTGAAGGGGCTACAGGGAAGTGTGAGGGGACTCTTTGTCAGGAACTGTAGTGACAGGACAAGGGGGAATGGGATCAAACTGAAAGAGAGTTGGTTTAGATTTGATGATGGGAGGAAATTGTTTACTGTGAGGGTGTTGGGCCCTGGCACAGGGCTCTGTGCTGAGAGGCTGTAGATGCCCCATCCCTGGGAACATTCAAGGCCAGGTTCCATGGGCCCTGAACAACCTGGGCTGCTGGGAGGTTGCTCAGGTTGGAATGGGATGATCTTTAGGGTCCTTCCAAGTGTAATCATTCAAGGATTCGATAATTTTACAATCCCTATCCACCAGTGTGGAGCAGTCCTGGAATTCTGGTGATACCACAGCTCCCAGAGTGTTCCAGATGGCACTGGCAGCCAGGAGCTGGAAACGAGCACAGCACATCCTTCACCTGCTCCCAGTGGTCACTTGTCACCTGCTCCCCGATATGTCCATCAGTTCTGAGCTGTTCCTGCTGTCTTGATTTTTCCTGCTGTCTGGACTGATCACCAATCCCAGCAGGATGTGCACCTTCACTTCACCCAGTGAAGGTGCAGTGCCATTCCAGGGAGGGGGGCACCCCTGACTGCCTGGGCAGGCAGGAGCAAAGTGGTGATGGTGTGGAACAGAGACCCCACTGTGAGGTTTGGCTTCCTCCTGCAGCCTGACAGATGGAGAAGAGGAGATGGAAGTAGATATGGTGGTAGATGATGAAGAAATGATGGAGGTGGATGTTGAAGAGTTTGTTGAGGAGCTGGAGCTTGATATGGAGGAAGACATGGAGGACATGGAGGTCGATGAGGAAGATGAGGAGCAGCCCATGGTCCTGGGATGAAGATGGAGCCCCAGCAGCAGCACAGGCAGGTGCTGGCCATGCTCTGCCCCTGATGGAGGTGGATGTTGAAGTTTGTTGAGGAGCTGGAGCTTGACATGGAGGAAGACATGGAGGACCTAGAGGTCGATGAGGAAGATGAGGAGCAGCCCATGATCCCAGGATGAAGATGGAGCCCCAGCAGCAGCACAGGCAGGTGCTGCCCATGCTCTGCCCCTGATGGAGGTGGATGTTGAAGTTTGTTGAGGAGCTGGAGCTTGACATGGAGGAAGACATGGAGGACCTAGAGGTCGATGAGGAAGATGAGGAGCAGCCCATGATCCCAGGATGAAGATGGAGCCCCACAGCAGCACAGGCAGGTGCTGGCCATGTCCTGCCCCTGATGGAGGTGGATGTTGAAGTTTGTTGAGGAGCTGGAGCTTGACATGGAGGAAGACATGGAGGACATGGAGTTTGATGATGTAGAGGAGCTGGAGGAGATGATGGAGGTTGTTATGGAGGAAGACATGGAGGTCGATGAGGAAGATGAGGAGCAGCCCATGGTCCTGGGATGAAGATGGAGCCCCAGCAGCAGCACAGGCAGGTGCTGGCCATGCTCTTCCCCTGATGGAGGTGGATGTTGAAGTTTGTTGAGGAGCTGGAGCTTGACATGGAGGAACACACAGAGGACATGGAGGTCGATGAGGAAGATGAGGAGCAGCCCATGATCCTAGGATGAAGATGGAGCCCCAGCAGCAGCACAGGCAGGTGCTGCCCATGCCCTGCCCCTGATGGAGGTGGATGTTCAAGAGTTTGTTGAGGAGCTGGAGCTTGACATGGAGGAAGAAATGGAGGACATGGAGGTTGATGAGGTAGAGGAGCTGGAGGAGATGATGGAGGTTGTTATGGAGGAAGACATGGAGGACATGGAGGTCGATGAGGAAGATGAGGAGCAGCCCATGGTCCTGGGATGAAGATGGAGCCCTGCAGCAGGACAGGCAGGTGCTGGCCATGCCCTGCCCCTGATGGAGGTGGATGTTGAAGAGTTTATTGAGGAGCTGGAGCTTGACATGGAGGAAGACATGGAGGTCGATGAGGAAGATGAGGAGCAGCCCATGGTCCTGGGATGAAGATGGAGCCCCATAGCAGGACAGGCAGGTGCTGCCCATGCTCTGCCCCTGATGGAGGTGGATGTTGAAGTTTGTTGAGGAGCTGGAGCTTGACATGGAGGAAGACATGGAGGACATGGAGGTCAATGAGGAAGATGAGGAGCAGCCCATGATCCCAGGATGAAGATGGAGCCCCACAGCAGCACAGGCAGGTGCTGCCCATGCTCTGCCCACAGGCAGGGTGGGTCCCCTGCTGCCAGGCTGGGGCTGGGCTGGGTGGTCCCGCTCAGGGACACGGTGCCCAGGGGGCTCTGGATTGTGGTGGCACAAACACCACCCAGCCTGCCCTGTGCTTGCTTTGGGCCACACCAGCCCCGTCCCAGCGCCTGGGGCCCGGCTCCCAGCCCAGCTGGGCTCGGTGCTGGCAGCAGAGTCCCACTGTGCCAGCGTGTGCCAGCCTGGGGGCACAGGGAACAGCCCTCAGGGCTGGGCTGGAATGGCCTGTGCTGCTTCCCTCTCTTCCAGAACTCCCAGAGATGCTGGCTGTGGAAATCTTCGTTTTGTACATATGTTTTATAGGCTGTTCTTTGACAGTTTCCTGTAAACATGTTATGAATATTGTTATTTCATTGAACCTTCTGTAAATATGTTTCACAGGTTATTATTTCATTGGGTCTTATGTAAATACATTTTGAAGATTGTTTTTTCTTAGACCCTTCTGTAAATATGTTCTATAGATTGTTGTTGTTATAATGATTCTTATCATGTAAATAAGTTTATTGGTTTCACTGCTCTTCTGTAAATACATTGTCCTTGTTTGTCACAGCTCTCTTTGCATTTTCTTTGGGCACAAGCAGCGTTTGCAGAGTTACAATTTCCACTTGCTCTGGGTTCCTGGGGCTGGAGGTTCCTGGGGGTGCTGGCACGGACCCCTGGGGGCTGGGGATCCCTGTGCACATGGGGTCCCACTGATGCCACTCCTGGAACTGGGCACTGCTCGTGTTCCTGCTGCAGAGCGGTGTCCCCAAGAGCAAAGCTGTCATCAGCAGAGAGGGGGCTCTGACAGTAGCGGCCCCTGCAGCGATGCCACCAAAGAAGGCAGGAAACCTTCGGCCACCCTTCCTGCTGGAGCCACAGGGACTTCTGGGCTGAGCCAGCATCAGGCCACAGGGATACAAAATCCACGTTCACGCTCTGAAGGCCATGACATCCTTGGGAGCTACTGGAGCCAGGATCTGGGGAGCAGCTTTTGCAGCTGCAGGGGCTGATGTTAAAGGCTGGGAGCCCCCAAAGGCTCCGGCCTTTGCTTCCCCACCAGCTTTGAGCCCGGATTCTTCAAGAGACAAAAGCCAAGCGAGGGGATCCTTGCCCTGCCCGCAGCGGGCCCTGGCCCCTGTGCCCCACTCGGGTGAGGCCTGGAGGGCCCAGCGCTGGCCGTGCTGGGCAGGGCCGGGGGCTCAGGGCCCCGCGGTGGCTGCAGGGTCGCTGTGGGAGCGCTGGGTGCTGGCACCGAGCCCCGGCGGGCAGGGCAGGGCTGCGGGCTCCCATAGCAACGAGTGCAACGAGCCCGGGGCCCAGCAGTGCCCGAACTCGGCCCCTTCCCGGGCAGCTTCCCCCAGGCGCTCCCCCCCGGGGCAGGCAGGAGCTCCCCGGCAGCCCCTGCTCGGAGCAGCGGGGCCGGCAGCAGCGGGGCAGCCCCGGGGGCTCGGCTCGGCAGAGCTGGAGGCTCTGGGGCAGCCCCGGGGGCTCGGCCCGGCCCCGCTGGAGGCTCTGGGGCAGCGCCAAGGGCTCGGCCCGGCCCCGCTGGAGGCTCTGGGGGATCCCCGGGGGCTCGGCCGGCCCCGCTGGAGGCTCTGGGGCAGCGCCAAGGGCTCGGCCCGGCCCCGCTGGAGGCTCCGGGGCAGCGCCAAGGGCTCGGCCCGGCCCCGCTGGAGGCTCTGGGGCAGCCCCAGGGGCTCGGCCGGCGTTGAAGGCTCTGGGGGCAGCCCTGAGGGCTCGGCAACGCTGGAGGCTCCGGGGGATCCCCGGGGGCTCGGTCCGGCCCCGCTGGAGGTTCCGGGGGATCCCCGAGGGCTCGGCCCGGCCCCGCTGGAGGCTCTGCGGCAGCCCCGAGGGCTCGGCCGGTCCCGCTGGAGGCTCCGGGGCTGTGGCAGCCCCGCCGGCCCTGCCCGCCGCGCTGCCGCTGCCCTCGCTGCAGCCCCGCTCAGCCCTCGCTGCACGGAGCAGAGCCCGGGCCCCGCACCCGGCGCTCTCCTGCCTTGGCCGCTCCGCTCCACGGCCCCTGGCCCGGCCCGTCCTGCCCGCTCCGCCTGCGGCCCCACAGCCGGGCCGGCCCCGCACCAAACCCCCGCTGCTGCCGCTGTCCGCTCGCACCCCGGCCCGCAGCTTCCACGGGGTTTGCAGCTTCGTTAGTAAGACTTTACTGATACCGTGCGCCCCACCGTGAGAGAGAGAGTAAGCAGGACCCTCATTGACTCTGCTCAGCCCCGACAGCCTTTGGAATTGTGTTACAAATGTTTGAAACCATTGATGGCTGGTTTGCTTGCGTGTGTGATGCTTGAGTGTAGCCAACAGAACCAGCCTGACATCTGCATCTTTGGACTTCAACTTTTACCAGTGCAGCTTTGAGAGTGGGATTCATGTATGGTAATAAATTGGGAGTAAATTCATGTATGATGCTCAAATCCTGCAGTCACAAAACTGAGAGATTTTAAATTATTTAATTGACTCTAGAGTGCTGCCATTGGATACTTTTTTTTTTCTGTCTTCTCTACCAGGAGAGATTAGCTCAGATATTTCCTGCTGTCAGGGAGGTGTCTGGTCTCTAATCCAAACTCCTGCTCCAGTGGGAGCATCCCTAGAACAAGAACTGGGCAGCCATGGCTTTATTTAGCCACACCTTGAGAATCTCCCAGGATGGTGACCTCCCCATCCCCTGGGTGACCCTGTCTCAGAGCTATGGGATGTGTCACTTGCCTGCCTATGAGTCCTTTCCTCACTTGACCACTGGCTTGCTGGTGACCTTGGGCCACCGACTTTAACATTTGCATCAGCTGTCCTAAGACAGCTGTTAAGCAGCAGCAGCAAAAGCAGCACCAAGTCCGTCACTGCACTAGTGGCAAGCCCCACCAAAAGCCCTTTGCCCCAAACCTGTCTGTACAGGAGGGTTCCTGACCCACCTAACCTGCACAGAGGCTGTGGGTGGGTTAAGGACAACACCCTGGGGCAGGAAGGGAAAATCCCAGGAGGGCACTTTGAAGTGGGATGCACTAAGAGGAGAATGAGAAGGCAGCCCTGATCCTGGGATGTGCCTCCAGCAAGCTGGACAGTGCCTGTTGTTACATTTGCCTTTTGTCACCCTCTACAGAGAGTTCATCACTGTTGGACAGGCTGGGACATGACTGGCTCTTTATCCTGCTACCTGTGCCAGGAGCTGTCCAGGTCATTTTGAGCCTTTTAGCGCTGTTCTTTGGGATCTGTCACCAAAATGAAGCTCTGTAGTTACAGCTTTCCTGGGAGGAGCAGAGCCGTGAAAATGCTCCAAGGGCTGGAGGCCCTCTGCTCTGGAGCCAGGCTAGGAGAGCTGGGGGTGTGAGAGGAGAGGAGAAGGCTCTGGAGAGACCTCAGAGCCCCTTCCAATGCCTAAAGGGGCTCCAAGAGCACTGGAGAGGGACTTTGGACAAGGGATGGAGGGACAAAACCAGAGGAATGGGCTTCCCACTGCCAGAGGGCAGGGTTGGATGGGATATTGGGAAGAAATTCTACTCTGTGAGAGTGTTGAGGCCCTGGTACAGGGTGCTCCATCCCTGGAAGGGTTCCAGGCCAGATGGGACAGGGCTTGGAGCAACCTGGTCTAGTAGAAGGGACATGGGCATGGCTATGGAAGTGACAGGGACACGGAATGAGGTGAACTTTAAGGTCCCTCCCCGTCCAAACTGTTCTGTGATTCTACAAACACCCACCCTGTTTGTTTTCTGGGCACAGAATCCTACTATTCCATTTTCCTCTCTGCTGCCCCATCCTTCAGTAATTGTGGATTCACACCTTAATTAATACAGATCCAGGCTGTGAATTTGGCAGCTGTTAATCCAGTCTTATCTCACTGGAAAACTGCCCTGGGCCAGGATCCAGCTCAAACCCCACCAAAAGTGAGGAACAAATTTTTATAAGGGTGCAGAAATACAAAGTTTTCTCAAACAGAAGAATTTCCCTTCTCAATCCTCAGTCCTGTTCAGGGTCCTGCATCTCCCCTACCTGATGTTTGCTTTGAGAAAGGGCATAAAAAGCTTCAGTTTCTAACAAAACATTGCAAAAATAGTCTCAAATTCATTGCAAAAAGCTGGGGAAAAAAGCTCTGCCCTTTTCTTGGAGTTCCTGGAATTAATGTACCCTGCTCAGAATAGGAGAAGTATTTTATAGAGAGCTGTGACTTGCCTTTTCTGTCTTGTTTTCCCAATTGACTCTGGAGAGTGAGATTTTTTTCAGAGTAATCCAGTAGCCCGGGGGGATTTGTACATGCAGATTGCTCATAATCTCTGCTCCAGGGTCAGAGAGCTGCAATGCAGCTCAGAGGAGGCTGAATCATAAAAAAATATGGCAGACATGGTAAGTATTTGGCATGTTCCATGCAACAAAAGATGAACAACAGCAACTGGGCCATTATCTTTATTTGCTAAAAATAGAGCCCCGCAAAGTTTAAAGAAAAGCATTTTATATTTGTAAACCTCTCCTCTCCCTGTTAAAGAGCCTTCAAAGATGGGCTTTGTGGCTTTGGGCTGTCGCATCCCCTTTCAAAGGCTTCCCTGCGCTCAGACAATTGAAACTCGAGACAACCTCAGCCACAGCGGGGTGGGGGAATGAATAGCTGTGCCGTGACCCTGCTGTCCTCCCTGAGCCGAGGCTGACACGAGAACGGCAGCTCTGCGGCAGGTACGTCCCCCGGGCAGCAGGTACATCCCCCGGCAAGCAGTCACGTTCAAACCTGGTTTCTGTATTGTTCAGTCAGTGTAAAGACCTTTACTACCCTTCAAAAACACTGATTTCTTTTAGCTTGTTTCTAGACATAGATGCACATTTATGTGATATCTTTTAGAACAGTCAACCAACTAAACAGAACCCATGGTAATACCAAGTAAACTTATAATTTTTAAAACACTGAAACAGAGTTAAAGGAATTGCAATGTTTTGAGGGACTGGAAGAAGTCATGTAGTGCTTCTCTTAGGTGAAATCAAGATAAGAGAAAAAAATGTTTAGTGGTGGATGGTCCATAATCTCCATAACCTTTGTGTCAGCATAAGTACTGAGATTTTAAAAGCAAAATCTATCAACAAATAGTCTGTTAACCTCATATTGCTGGAAGTCACTAGTACGCTTTTAGATGTTGCATCAGCCAATTTGTTTTCGGTGTAGACCTACGTAACGTGACAACTTGCAACAAAAAAAGGTCTCTCTCTTCACTTGACAAATTTGATTCCTCAGAATTATCAGACAGCATCCTGGTGTCAGAAATTAAAGTCAGTTCTCATCTCGCTTACACATCCCAGCTCCCCCGGCCGTGCCCGAGGGCACCGGCAGAGGCAGAGCCCACCAGAGAAGCAGCAGCTCGCTTGCCCACGGCAGTGCCGAGCTGAGCACCGAGGGCATTTGATACCCTGCAGCTGCCGGTGGGTGCAGAGCTGGGCGCTGGCTGCCCCTCCACGCCTCCAAGGAGCTGCTCATCCCTCACACACTGGCTTCCCTGGTACCCTGTAATGGGGAAAAAACCCCCCAAAGCCCCTTTAGGTTCTCCTTTGCATTTCCAGCTGCAGAGAAACCAGTTTAGTCCAGTCCGAGGTTTGGGCAGCTCTGTTTTACCACAGGTTATGTGGGCGTCAGTGCAGAAACCAGTGCTTGCAATAGAGCAGCCCCAAAGACATGGCAGGAGGAGATGATGTGATGGCCAGTACCAGACTCTAAAGACAGAACAATAGGGCTATTTTCATGGAAGAGAGTTCAAAAGTCTCCTTAGGGAGCCAAACCTCTTGCTGGCCCATCATCCACAATAAAAACAAGACACTCTGGAACCCTGGCTTCCCTGTGGTATAAGCACCAGCTTCAGCCAGGGTGTGACAGAAATCTGGTGTCTCTAAGGCTGTATTTCGATGCAAAACGCTGTGGTAAAGCCAGCAATCCTCTTCTCCCCCACGTGGGGCTATTGTTTGAAGTGCAGAACAATTGAAGGCTGCTCTCATGGGCTAAAGATAGAACGGCAGCTGGTGCTGTCCCTTTGCCTGTAACTGAGAATAAAACAATGCCCGAGTATTGTCTGCATTGCTGGAGCGGTGACATTGGACTCTCTGCCAAGGGAGCATCTAAAAGATCAATGAAACCCGGGTTTATTTATAAGTGGCTAGTGTCATTTCTTCCCCAAAGTAATTTCACTTCCTTGGCTTTTCCACCAGACCCTTCTGTGCCATGAAGTGGCTGTGGGTGAGGTATAAATAGCTGGAGCCTGGCTGCCAGAGGGGCAGCAGGACCAGGGGTGGCAAAAAGATCTGCTGTGCCAGGCTGCACCTTTGTTCCCCTGAGGCTGTGCCCAAGCCTCCACAGCACCAGGTGGGGACCAGCCACGGGTGAGGATCCCCTTCTGCCAGCAAGAAGCAGGTCCCTGCAGGGACAGCCCCAGGGCAGGGACCCAGCAGCTGGTCCTGGGCCCAGATCTCCACCAACACCAGCCCTTACTGCCTCGGGGAGCTTTTGTAATATCCTGAGTTGGGAGGGACACACTGGGTTCATCAAACCAAGGCCCAGCCCTGCACAGACACCCCCCCACCCCACCCTGGGCATCCCTGGCAGCTCCTGGAGCTCTGGCAGCCTCGGGGCCGTGCCCATTCCCTGGGGAGCCTGGGCAGTGCCAGCACCCTCTGGGGAAGAGCCTTTCCCTGACACCCAACCTAACCCTCCCTGACACAGCTCCAGCCATGCCCTGGGTCCTGTCCCTGTCACAGAGAGCAGAGATCAGAGTCTGTCCCTCCACTGCTGCTCAGGAGGGACTTACAGACTTCCAGAGAGGGTTGTTTTACTTACCAGCTGCTGGGATGCTCAGTAAAACCCTGAGCCCAAAAGCCATGGGACAAAGCCTTGTTTAGGGACAGGGAATGGTTTAAAGCTGCTGGCTGCAGTCCAGACTAGAGACTGGATACCTGGAACCAGAAATTCACTGTGGTTTAGACACAGAAAAGTCCATCTTGGCTGATGTGCCATAGTGAGGTGAGAAGTTCTCCTGTTGTGATGTGAGGACATGCAGGAATATTCCTCCCTCCTGGGTCTTGAGAAAGGTCCAAGCTGAGCAGATCCCATAAGGAGCTCCCACACCTGTTGCCACTCCACTTTAAACAATTGTCCCCTGCCATGAGGTGGACTGAGCTCAATCTCATTGAGGGTTGATCCCCAGAGCAGTGAGGATGCTTCCCATGGAGTGAGGGAGAAGGTGCAAGAGGGATGGAGATAGCAGGGGGCTGAGATGGGATTGTCCTAGGTACTGTTGTGTGGGCTTGGTCTGTATGTGCAGGACAACACCCACCCAAAAATCTCCCAGACCTCCTCCAAAAATCTCCCAAATCTGCTCCAGATCTCAGAGCAGGTGAAAACTGGTGCAAAACCAGAGCAACTGAGGCACTGCAGCCCCAGACCATGCCCACAGTGTCAGAACTGCAGCCCAGCTCCGGTTCTGATCAGCCCCTGCCCCTCCCTTGCAGCCTCCTAGGCAGCTGCTGGTCATGATTTCCAAAGGCTGCCGTGTTCCAGGGTCTGTCCTGGCAGGCCAGCTGCAATTAAGGTGCTATTAAGTATTCAGATGAACAGGGAAAGATTCTCTTTACTCTCATTGTTTTGAAGTGCATTGCCAAAACCTCACTGGAGGCTCACACATTCCTGTAATTTTGCAGTGTTCAGTACAACCTTCATTCCTTCAAGCTGCTTTATCATGGCAATCCCCAAAGAAAATCCCCAGAACCTCAAAGCTGGAAAATTCAAGGCCAACAAACAAAACCACTAAAATTTTCCCAGTCTCCAGTGACCTCAGTCTCTCCATGCCTGTGTGTGACCTTGCTTGCTAACTCTATACAATAATTCCTCATGCCATGTCTCTTTCAGGTACTTTCTCATTCCTGATATTCATTTTGGAGGCTCCCTATGTGGAGGGTCAGCCACCAACATGCCTGTGCTGCCCAGGGCAAGGTGGGAACCGCTGCAGAAGGGTGCTCATGGCAGCAGCAGCTTTGTGTGTGTGTTCATGGAGGGCTAGAGAGGCAGCACTGCCAGCCAAAGGACAGCCAGCTCAGGATGGGTCCAGCACTGTCCCCAGGGAGGGACATCCAGGCAGTACCATGGTGGGAAGAGCTGTGAGATGAGGGGATCCAGTGCTAACCCCATCCTAAACCCCACAGGAGCACCTTACCTTTGGGATGCCAGCAGCAGCATGTCCTGCTCACTTTGAGGGGGCTGTGCTGGGCTAGTGGCTGCTGTCTCTGTCACCCTGCTGGGACAGGCCTGGGGGGGCTTTGCCTTGGAGGGGGCTTTGCATGGCCAGGCTGAGCTGGAGGGATGTGACCGGTCTGGCAGCACTGGCCTGTCACCTCCTGCAAGCAGACATTCCCACTCCATGGAAATATGCCTGAAATAGCCCCTCTGCAGATTGTCTTTATCTAATCAGCTGCCTTTGCACCCCCTCCAGTGCATTTCAGGGAGCTGATAGTGGGGATATGTTAAGTGTGGAAACCTCCAGTGAGCTGCCCGACACGGAGAGTAATTCTCCTTCCTGCCACTTATCAGAGCCTGCTAATGGGAAACATTCCTGCTGGGGGTCAGGGAGCAGCCAGGGGATTTCTCTGGAGAGGGTGGCTGAGCCCCTGGCACCCTCCTGGCTCTCCAGGGCTGGGTAGGAGCTGGTCTGACCATAAAACTTTCACTGAGGGGCAGCTCTGCTGTCTGGTCCTGGTGGTGCCCCGTCCCATGGGGAGAGGCTTGTCCAGCCCTCAGGGGTTGGCTGAGGAGCCCTCTCCTTTTCCATCTTATCATGGGGCACCAACACCAAGCACAGAGCCCAGGGGGAAGAGCAGAGGTGTCTCAGTGGTCAGGGAAGATCTCACTGCTGAGGGTGAGTGTGCAGGGCTGAGGAATCATTTGGGCACGCTGTTCACTCTGGGCAAGAGCCACCTAGAGAAAACTCCCCTCTGCTCAGGCTGAAGCCATGAGCTAGCTCCTCGTTGTGCCATGGGATTTTGTGGGAGGTCCATAGGATCCTACTGCCCTGTCCCACCTGCCTAAGCAGGGCACAGCTCAGGCCTTGCCAGCCATACAAGGATGAGCTCCCCACCATCCAGAAAAACCACATCACAAACACCAAACCTGCCAAAACCACCCAAACCTGGAGGAAGAACCCTTCAGCAGCTGCTGGAGTGACCCATTCACATTTCCTCTTCTACAGATCTGCTTGGCCTTTGATGGACCCTGCTGGAACCTCTTCAAAGAGGGAGAGGAACCGGGGCGAACAGAAGGAACTGCAGGAGGGATCTCCGAAAATAAAATCGCTTTAAAGATAAGGCAGGGAGGGGGTGAGCAGAGTGTGGGGCGAGTACATGCCCTGAGAAGAATGTGTGAGGCTGGGCCAGCTGGTGGGGCTGGGCCAAGGGCTCATCCCACTGCTCGGGTGCTTGTGGCAAAGGTACTTGGCACAGGACCCACCAAAGCCTCAGGTCCCTCCGGGAGTGGGTGGAAACCTGACCCTGAGCCCAGGACAGAGAGGCAGAGACCACCAGGGTAACCTCAGAGGGCTCTGTGGTCCCCCAGAGCCTGTGGCTCCTCAGATTGCTGGAACTCTGCCATCTTGGCAAGATTGAGCATGCCGTGGTCAAGAGGGACCTCAGCACTGGTGTCCCCGTGGTGTCCCCTGGGGGGTTGCAGCAGATGCTTTGGTGGAGTCCAGCTCTGCACCAGCTGCTCACAAATCCAGGTGAGGACCTGCACTCCTGAACACTAACCTGCTGAGGAGTGCTCACGTGGGACACGGGGATGGGGCCCTGCACCCCGTTTTATCCTGATGTACCCAAGTCCTTGTTCATGCTACTGATTCCCCTCCATGGGAGCATTTCAGTTCCTGGGGGACTCTGGCACCATGCAAAGCACTGACATTGCTGCCAGTGAAGGCAACATCAACCCATCCCTGAGCCCAGCCTTCTTCCCTGCTGGGGCTCAGCCCACAGGGCATGGCTCTGCAGTCCTCCTCTGTGTTTGGAGGGTTTCTCAAACCCTTGTTTCATGTCCTTACTTGCTAAACTATTGTAACTTTTTCTACCTCCAGACTTTACAGCTGTAGCTGATTCTCTGTTCTGTTTCCAAAGCCCGCTTTTCCAGCTTTCTGAAAATCTTACATTTACTATTTCCCAAATTCCTCCACCCCATGAACCTCCCAGACAACTCTCCAAAGCAGGGTGGGAGGGCAGGGATCTTTCTGTTGGGGGGTACAGAGAGGATGGCACTGGGAACCCAGACTGGGGGGATGTAGCAGCAAACCTGAGTGCTGGATGGAAAGACTGACTATGGCTGGGGCTTGCATTCAGGGCAGGTGCTGGGGCTGCAAAAATCTCTCTGCAGCCTCGGCTGTGTGCCCAGGCTGAAAGCCACATGCCCAAAGCAGCCTCTGGTGCTGCTATTCTGGCTGTGACAGAGCCTGTGCCACATCCAGCCTGGGCACAGCACTGCACAGCTGATCCTTAACCACTCCCTGCCTCAGTTTCCCCCATTGTCAGGAGGCTACAGCAGCTCCAAGTTACCCTGGGCTATGAGAGGTGCTGAATGGGGAATAAATATCAAACCCTGCAGCCACAGGCCCTGGTTCTCCAGGGTAGAAACCTCAGTGCACTTTGGATGCCAGCAGCTGAGTGGCTTTTCCTTGAGCTGGGATGGCCCCAGGATGTCCTGTTCCCATCTTGGGCAGCCCATGGTGGTGCTGCCAGGATGGAGGTGTGCTCCAGGCTGTATGCAGCACCTTTGGGTGCTGCCTGGCTGAAATGGTGTGCAGGAAACTCAGCAACCTCTCTGTTGAGATATTATGAACTTGGCCTAGGCACAAAACAAGCTCCCATGGCAAAGTGAGGTGTTCAGGGAGCAGAACCTGGAGGATCAAGCCCCAGGGTCCTTCCCCTTCCAGACAGTGTGTCTGGGAAAAGCCAGACCAGAGCTGAGTGAGAAGCTGGGATGTTCCAGCTGGAAAAGCCAGCAGCCACACACATCCCACCAAGCAGCAGCTCTCCTGGCATGGTGGGAGGCAGCAGCAACAGGATCGAGTGCTCAGGTGCAGGAGGAACTGGCAGAGCTCTCATTCCTCAGCTCCCCACTGGAGCAGGCAGAGCAGGCTGGGAGGGCTGTGCTGCCTTCCCAAGCTGCAGCCTCTCACTCTGCCTTTGTACTCGCCTGACAATACAGGAATAAAAATAACCAGGCTGCATTTGCAGAGAGATAAAAGTGAAGTTTGCCTTTTGTGTCTGTCCGGGCAGTGGGACAGCAGCACCAATGGAGCTGTGTGGACATGACACATGGGAATTTCTGACATATCTTTTCCCACTCTGACCTTGACAGACACAATAAAAAGGGGCTTTGCAGCATGCACAGAGCCACTCAGTCCTAGCACCAAGGTCAGTAATACAGAGCATGTCTGTGTGCACGCGTGTCCCCTGTACTAACCCGCTTCACCCCTGCAGGCTGGCTGGTCCCAGAGGACAGGGGCTGGCTCTGCTGGCACAGGGGAGGGTGGGACAGACCTGGATCATGAGCATTTTTGCTGAGGACTGTGTGTTTTGCCAAGTTGTGGCTCCATCTGTGATGGCAGCGGCGTCCCAGAGCTCTGCAGGGTGGCACTGCATTAGATGGATATTAAGAAGCACAGTCATAAAAGTGCTTTTCCAAGCAGCTGCCACACCAGCCTTCTAGAAGGGTCTTCCCAGGGGTAATACACCCAGCCTTGCTTTTATCTTGCTGCAGTATCGCTCAGCAGAACAGCCCTGGGTCTGTGCAGGGCACCAGGGCTCCAGCGGGTCTGTAGAGCTGGGATGGGTTTTAGCTGAGCTTATCAAGGAAAGGGCTGTTATTGACAATCTCACCTAGAGTGGGAATGTGGATTTTGACAGCAAAGTGATTCCAGCTCACCCAGCTGGGACTTACAGTGGGAGGGTGACAGCATTAGAAGGGAAAGTGTTCAGAAATTGTCTCATTAATACAATTTTTATCAGCTAGCATTGTTGTCGCTGTCTTCTCTCACTCCCTAAAATTAAAAGCTTGTTTGATGACCGTGTCACTCGTGGTTCTCAACCCACCGGTGGGCACTTTCCCCATGCACTGACTCCTTGTCCTTCCCTCCTTCCGGCACTCAGGTGTCTTTCACTCTTCCTTTGCTGCTGCCAAGTCTCCCTCAGATGGACAAGATGTCTCTGCTGGACATGAGCGAGTTTGGGGAGGCTGCTCCGTACCTCCGGAAAAGCTACACGGAGCAGCTGAAGCTCCAGACCATCCCGTTCGATGGTAAGAGAGAGCCCCGGGCTGCCGAGCCCGAGCCCGGGTGTGTCCCCGAGCCCAGCACAGCCCAGGTGTGTCCCCGAGCCGAGCCCGGGTGTGTCCCCGAGCCCAGCACAGCCCGGGTGTGTCCCCGAGCCCAGCACAGCCCAGCCCGGGTGTGTCCCCGAGCCCAGCCCAGCCCGGGTGTGTCCCCGAGCCCAGCACAGCCCAGGTGTGTCCCCGAGCCGAGCACAGCCCGGGTGTGTCCCCGAGCACAGCCCAGGTGTGTCCCCAAGCCTGCCCCTCTGCCGTGGCTCTCTCAGGAGTCCTCCCTGCTTCTCTCCCTGTGCTGCTCCTCAAGGCATCACAGGCAGTGCAGAATTCCTTCTCCCAGCACCCTGGAGGGCAGGAAGATCTCACAAGTGAGAAAAGCAGGTTTTTTACTTTCCTCTGCTTTGCTGAGGTGTGGGTGGAGGTGATCCTTCATCTCCCCTGACCCTGAGGGGCAGGAGGGCTGGGGGACTGGTGTCAAAGCCTTCTTTCATTTTGGAGGTGTCCTCTCTGTCCCAGCCACCCTGCTCTTCCATGGCTTGTCATGCTCAGGATCCAGGGCCCAACTTGCTCTTTGCAGTTTGGCAGAAGAGAGGAGTTTTGCTTCTTCACACTGTCCCCTTCTCATGACAGTCTGAGTGCAGGCACACATGAGGCAGCAGATTTCTGTCAGGCTAGAAGCTGACCCCACCAAAGTAAAAAGCTGCCAAACATGAAGAAGGCAAAGAAATCACAGCTCCTATGACCAGGAACATAGGAAGGAATAATCACTGTCCTTCCACATTATCAAACATTTATGTGGTTTTCAGTTGACAATTTCACGTGGTCTCCTACATTACAACCTGTATTATGTTCCTTTCCTTTCCTTTCGTCTCCCCCAGGAAAGAAGCGAGCTTGGATCCCGGATGAGAAAGAAGCCTATATCGAAGTGGAAATAAAAGAAAGCTCTGGTGGCAAAGTCACTGTGGAAACCAAAGATAAGGAAGTAAGCAAATACCTTTCCTTTTCCAAGGGAGAGCAAGTGTGTGTGGAGGGGGATACGTGTGACAGGATCACGTCTGAAGCCATGAGCTCCTGCTGATAACCCTGATCAGTCGTGCCCCGGGGGGACACACACGGCAGTGTCAGCACACATAGGCCAGTTCCTTGCCAAGGGTGGCACCAGTTCAGCATCTCCCACCGAGGGGTTGCTGTCACAGCCCTGTGGGTGTCCTGCGGGACACACTGAGGGCACGGTGGGGCTGGCCCAGCACAGCTCCCGGATGGGGGAGCACCCCCAGCACTGCCCTTTGTGATGCTGAACCAGTGGCCGGCTCATCCCGGAGCCTGAAACAACAGGTAAGGGGCCAGCTGGCCAATTCCTGCTCCTTTTAGCCCAGATTTGCAGTGGGGTGAGCTGTTGGGAGGACAGGCTATGACGGGCGGAGAGGCTCCAGCTTTCTGCAGCAAAGCAAACAAGGACCAGCTGGTATTTGTCAAGATAATATCCAGTGCAATTAGCTGCAAATGAGCTTAATTAATATTCCTTTCTTCACTATGGAAGTCTCATGACCCTGTAACTTCACTGCAGAGCACACTGGTGTGAAATTGGGGAAAAGAACAAGGACCTCACCCGGCAGTAGATGATAGACTTTATTATTTCTATTTCTTCTCTAGTCAGAATAGCACTAAGAACGGTTTATGCCTGCTAAATGTGAAAAAAGAGATATGTAATTGTTTTTGAAAAATGTCAAGGCTTTGAAAATATTTTTGTCTGAATTTTTGGAAAGCAAGTAAAGAGATCTGCCCTCTCCAAAGTGAAATTTGTCATAGAGGAGTTATAAATTTTAGAAGTTTCTTCTGATATTTAGAACACCTTCCAATTCTGAGAACAGAGCAGTTTCAAACCCTATTTGCTGTTTCCTCTTGAAACCGTCTTTTTAATGATTTGTCATGGATTTACAAAATCAGAAACTATATCAGCTTTCCCTGGATAAGCATTTCCAGCAGAACGTTTTGAGACATAAAGCCCTCCTTTATCCTTCTGTGTACCCTCCTGCTTTTAACACCTGGTGTCTTTTAACACCACGCGCTTCATCTTCACCCATAAAAAAGACAAACCTCTGAAAGATTTAATTTAGTCTTTATTAACAAGACTATTTGCTAAATCCAGCTTCTCCATCCAGGCCAGATACGTAACGTGATATTTTCCCCGTGCTTGGTCTCGTGGGATTAAATAAATCCAGTTTTAAGTGATGGAGTACAGGCTACAGCTGTTTGCCCAAATAACCGGGGATGTCTTTGGAGCAAAAGACAGCTCTGGCATGGGCTTTTAGGCTGGGAAGGAGAACACAGCATGGGGCTGTCAGGCACATTTTGGGGGAATAACTTGGATCCCTCTGTCAGGATCAGCAACAACCTGAGCTCAGGTTCAACCCTCTCCCTGAGGAGGGAACAAGCTGGGTGTGCTTGTCCCAGCTGGGCTTTGGGCTGGGTGCTGCTGGGGCTGCCCTGGGCCTGCCACCCAGAACGCTGGGCAGCCCTGCCAGGATGACAGCAGGCACATGGCCAAGGCTGTCCCCAGCACGGGTGTCCTTCCCCCTGGCAGGTTTTGGGGCAGAGGGTGCTCGGTGAGGGCTGGGGTCCCTCTGACGTGTCCCCCTCCTCTGACAGACACGGGTGGTGAAGGAGGACGAGGTGCAGCCCATGAACCCGCCCAAGTTTGACATGATTGAGGACATGGCCATGCTGACACACCTCAACGAGGCCTCTGTGCTCTACAACCTGAAGCGCCGCTACTCCCACTGGATGATCTACGTAAGCCCACAGCACCCATGGGGTGGGGTGGGGAGGTGAGGGGACATCGGGACATCCCTCATCTACCCGTTTTCCCCCTGCAGACCTACTCGGGGCTCTTCTGTGTCACCATCAACCCCTACAAGTGGCTGCCGGTGTACACGGCGCCAGTGGTGGCAGCCTACAAGGGCAAGCGGCGCTCGGAGGCACCGCCGCACATCTACTCCATCGCCGACAACGCCTACAACGACATGCTCCGCAGTAAGCCCTGCCCTGGGGGACCCCATCCCGGCCAGCCCGGGCTCCTGGCACCCGGCAGCGCTGCCCTAACGCCGGCTCCTTCTCTTGCAGACCGTGAAAACCAGTCCATGCTCATCACGTAAGTGCCCCTGCATCTCCTCGCTCTGCCCCGAGACCCTCCGTGCTGTGCTCCCTGCACGGGCACCCTGTGCCCGGAGCAGCCCCCCCGGCAGTGTCCCCTCCCCATGCCGGCAGCTGTCACCCTTGCCCCGCCACCGTGCCAGGTGACAAAGCCCCGCGCGGGCCGGGCTCCCCCGCACCCCGACAGCTGCGGGAGCGCCCCGAGCCCCGGCAGCCTCCGGGGGAAAGCAGAGATGGAGGCCAAGGCCGCAGCGACATGGTGGCCGGAGGGAGAAGGGTGATGTGGGAGGGTGGGGGCCAGGTTGATTTCAAGTGACATCTAGATAAGGGCTATATAAAGGACTCTAAAGGACCCTTCGCCGCTGCCAGGAGCCAGGGACATTTTTAGCCTCGGCCATGGCCTAATTAGGAAAGGCAGGGGCTGCGGAGAGATGCTTGGCGAGTGTCCGGTGGCGGCCCCGCTCCCCCCGGCTCTTTGTGCTCCGGGATTACAATGGCACAGCAGCACTAACTATAGGGATGAGCTCAGCCCCTCACAGCCCACAGCGGGCACCCTGCACCCCGGCACAGTGCCCCTGCTGCCATCCCCGCCATGCCCCAGCAAAGCCGGCCGTGCTCAGAGCTCCGGGCTGATCCCGGACAGCTGCAGCCCCCGGGCAGGGCAGGGCCCACAGCTGAGCCCTGCCGGGACACACGGACAGCCCGGAGCTGGTGTTGCTCCCCAGGGCAAGCTGAGCCCTGCCGGGACACACGGACAGCCCGGAGCTGGTGTTGCTCCCCAGGGCAAGCTGAGCCCTGCCGGGACACACGGACAGGCCAGAGCTGGTGTGGCTCCGAGGGCAAACCCCGAACACAAGCACGTACCCCTGTGAGCTGGGGATGAGGGAGAGCTGCAGCCTCGCCATCCTCCGAGGCTTGGCTTGTCTGGGATGGTTGTGCCTGTTCTTTGCCTCATGCCCTTTGTATTTCTGTTACTCTAAGCGGAGAATTTGTGCCTGTTCTTTGCCTCATGCCCTTATCTGTGTATTTCTGTTACTCTAAGCGGAGAATCTGGTGCTGGTAAGACTGTAAACACCAAGCGGGTCATTCAGTACTTTGCCATTGTCGCAGCCTTGGGCGACACACCGGGCAAGAAATTAGTAAGATCTTCTTTTCAAACAAGTTCTTGTTGTTTTCTTCCTTTCTTTCTTTCTTTTTTTTTTTTTTTTTTAAATTTTTTTCCCCACCTTCCCCTTTCTTCTTACTTTTTTTCCCCAACTTTTTGCATTTTGGTCTGACCTACCCAGGACTTAGCTTTTCCCTGACTTTTGAATAAGCAAGGCTTGAAGTTATTCTGCTCAAGGGGAAATGGCTTTTTTTTTTTTCTTGTGCGGCTTCTCAATCCGTGCAGCCTGGAAGAGGTGCTTCATTTGTTCTCTTTCTCTTCTCTTCTCTTCTCTTTCAACACCCCAGTGATCCTCTTAAGGAACATTAAAGGGGTGAAGTAAACCTTCCATTTCCCACCTTGCCTCTTTTAAGCCTTGCTTTTCAGCATTTTCTCCTTTTTTTCCCTCCTTTTGTTGATTTTGACCCTTTTCTACCTCGTGCTTTTCTTGCTCTTGTTTTGAATCTTGCTTTTCTTTGGTGCTGGTTATTTTTGAGCTGCCCTTGCAATTGCTTATTTCTTCTGGATACTTTGAGGCTCCAGCCTGCTTTCCCCCTGAGGAAGCAAACTGGCTGCTTTAGGTATCAGACAAGCAATACTTCAGCATTATTTTCTTTCCTCTTTGAATTTGAATTTCTTTCTTTTTGATGCATTTCTTTATTTTCTTGAGCTAATCTATTTAACAACTTTTTGGCCTCTCCTATAAAGTTTAATCCTCCGAGTTTTTTTTTTTCTCTTGGACTTTTTTTTTTTGGCACTAAATGGTCATGCCCTGCTTTTCTGACCATGCTTCTTGTGGTTCTTGCCTGGCTTTTCTGGATTTCTAAAGATAATTTTCTCTCCTTTCTCTAGGCAGCTCTTGCCACTAAAACTGGGGTAAGTGTTGTGGGCTCTGTAATGCTGAGGACAGAGTTCTGCTGCATCACAGATCTATGATGGGGTGATGTGTGGGGCCTCCTCCTTAGGTCTGGGAGCAGCACCTGGGCAGTGTTTAGTTCTCCTCTTGGCTTTGTATCTGCCTCCTTCCCACAGCTGGAAGCTTTGCTGTTTCATCTCTTTCTGCCTTTCTGAATCCAACCTCTCCTTCAAGGCGGATGGAAATATTCATTTCTATCCAGTGTTTGCCTTGGAGTGGTGTGGGCTCCTCCAAAGGTGAGGTGAAGCCTTCACACCCTGAAGATCCTCCTCAGCCTCAAAGTCCAGCTGTGGGTGGTGGTGGTGCTGAGGGGCAGGGGCAGACCCTCTGCTGCAGACCAGTGCCCTGCTGGTGCCCAGACCTGCCACCCTCTGCCAAGCCCTGGCACTGCCCAGCCCTGCAGGCAGCTGATGTCCTTGCCTGGGGAACATTTCTGAGGTGTTTGCTCCAAGGGAACCCAGCAAAGGTTCATCCCCTGGGGCTCCCAATGCCCCAAGGCTCAGTCACACGTCCTTGGTTTCTCTGAGCCTTTCGCTGGTGCACACCCTTGGCTGGGGATGTTCATCATCACACGAGTGACCACTGGGACAAACAGGGTGAGGCAGCTCAGGGGCTGGACCTGTGGGTCTTGGGGCTGCCCAGGCCAGGCTGAATTTAGAGAAAAGAGCTCAAGGGATACTCAGGTGTGTTGGTGACTGTGTGATGCACAGCTGCTCCTTGTTTTGCCCTTCACACACCTGGAGCTGCAGAGGTGGAGAGCAGTTGTGGTTCCAGCATTGGAAAGAGTGGCTCTGGGTGGGCAGAGCCCAGAGCTGGTGTTCTCCAGCTGAGGAAAGCCCTGTGGATTGGAATGTGTCAGAGTATGGGCAAAGCTCTGATGAAAAGTCCTGCAGGTGTCTGTGCCACCAAACTGTAGCAGGTGTCAAACCCCACCATCCTCCATGTGGTGTAGAAGTCTCTTGCAGACTGGAGCAGTCTCTTGCTCCTCTCCTCAAATCCTTCTCCTGCTTTACCTGCATTTGGCAGAGGCTGCCTCTTTATCTTTGAACAGAGAAACACACACAGAAAAACAAGGTTAGGAAAGGATTCATCTTGGGGCTTGCTCAGGAGAGCCCCAGTGTTCTCAGCAGATCATGCCAGCTGGCACTTGTGGTGTATTCCCATCACACTGGGACCCTGCAATGCATGTTGTTGATGTAGGGACCTTGCTTCACAATGTGCTCTTGATGGGAGCTGTCCTAGACTTTGGTTTGGTGGAAGAGGAAATGCCTGATGCCAGAGAGCCTGAAATGATTCAGGCTGTTGTGACCACATGAGCTTGTCTTAGTTTGCATAGTGTAGCTCCTAAGAAAGGGGGCAAGGACTGCTGTGTGCAGAGGGGACAGCAGCCTGGGCTCCAGTCTGGGTGAGGAGAAGGCCACAGAGGGCACTGCTGCAAACCCCAGCTGTGCTGATAGATGGAGATGCCTCGGGGGCAGCAGGTCCCAGGGACAGCTGAGGAGTGCAGCAAGCAGCCCCTGGCACTGCTCCTGCTCTTGGTGACAGATCCCCTCTGACTGTGTGACACACCCTTTGGTTTTGTTCCGCAGGGCACCCTCGAGGATCAAATCATCGAGGCTAACCCAGCCATGGAGGCTTTTGGCAATGCCAAAACCATAAGAAACGACAACTCCTCGCGTTTTGTGAGTGCCTCACAGGGCAGGGAGCTGTGGCTGCTGGGGTGGGCTGCATGCACAGGGGGTGGCACTGTGGCCTTGTGCCCTGGGAGCCACAGGCACGTGGCAGGGGGATGGAGCTGCTTCCCAGTGGCACTGGACTGCCAGAGCCACGTTGTTCTGGTTTTTCAGTGCAGCAAATGATGGCCAGCACGAATGGCCCTGGTGTCACAGCCTGTGGCTGGAGAGACATCCCTGGCAGGACCAAGGCTGAGAGGGACACTGAGCACAGCCTGGAGTGGAAGAGACAGACAAATGTGTCCCTTCCAGGAAGCAGCACCGTTTTTGCTGAGCCCAGCCTGGCTCTGCTGTGCCTGGAGGGGAGGGAGGCACTGCTGGGGGAGACCCTGAGCCCAGCACGGAGCAGGGGCTGCAGGCAGGCTCTGTGTCACAGAATGGTCAGTGGTAAGAATAGACCTGAGGACACGGGTTTATCTGCTGTCAGTGAAATTTCTGCCTGCCTGGTATTTAAACCCTTGGGCAATGCTCTTTGAGCTTCTTCACATTACAAAGCAGAGAACTTCACCCCTTTAGAGAGGCCAGTAAGTTGCCTGGCATCAGCAGAAGCTCATGAAGTGGGAAATGAATTCAGTTTCTAGGGGCTGTTCAGAGCTGTAGCTCCGTAGGCAAGCCCAGCATTTACCTCCTGTGGGTGTTTTCAGGGCAAGTTCATCCGGATCCACTTTGGTCCCTCAGGGAAATTGGCCTCTGCAGACATTGACATCTGTGAGTAGCTGCCCTGGGGAGGGAATTCATCCCACCATTTGTGCTCAGCTCTGGGAAGGGACAAGCCCTGCTCTGATCCCTCTGCCCTACTTCATTCTAGATCTTCTGGAAAAATCCAGAGTGATTTTCCAGCAACCCAAAGAACGGAGCTACCACATCTTCTACCAGATCCTGTCTGGGAAGAAACCAGAGCTGCAAGGTAAGGCAGGCAAAGATGCAGCACAGCCCTTAGAGCAGGATGGCCTGAAAACAGCCCCAGAAAGCTCTGTTGTCAGCCTTGGGGTCCACAGGAATGAGCAGACCCAGCTCACCATGCAGGTTCTGCCCTTGAATGCTTTGCTAGCTGTGCAGGATCATGGGATTGGTGGAATTCAGGGTGGAAGGGATTTCAAGAGGCCATCTAGCCCAGCCTCCATTATCCTCACAGGCTGAGAAGCCAGACTAAAGCCCTTTCTGCCACTGTGTAGGAGCAGAGATCGCCCAGGGTCTATCTGCAAGGTGGGAATGTGCTTTGCAAAGCTGCCTTGCACAGAGTCCTCGTGGGATGGTGGGTACAGCACTGACCTCAGCGTGTGCAGGCTGCACATTTACTCATTTTGGGAGAGAGGGAAGTGATTTGCAGCCTCCTCAGCAGTTGAGATGACCTGTTCCAGGTGAGCTTGGACACAGCTGCCCCGCTCTCTCTGGGCACTGCTGTAGATGTGATCCCCAGGACAGCCCCACCTGATGTGAGTTTGTGCTGGGGCAGCTCTGAGCAGCCTCCTGGTGCCACATCCCACTCAGGAAGCCTTTCCCCACGCAGGAGGATGGCTGGCACAGCCCCTGGCGTGCTCAGCTCTTGGCTGAGGGCTCCTGAGCTTGGTGCTGAACAGCGCCTTATTAGGCAGGTCTGAGGGAGCAGTAATCTTATCTGGAGTCACAAGGGCATGGTGGCCACTTCTAAATCAGTCTGCAGCCAGGCCATATCCCAAGATAGCAAGCAGGAGGCAAGCACAGAAGAGGTGGACCCACGTGTGGACCTGCCTGTGCTGGAAGAGGCTGTTCCTCCCCCAGCTGGTGAGGCTGGGGAAGCCTTCCTGCTCCATCTGCCCAGGGATGTCCCTGGCAGGCTGGCCTCACCCTCTGCATGTCATCCCCCTGCAGATATGCTGCTGCTGTCCCTCAACCCCTACGACTACCACTTCTGCTCCCAGGGGGTGACAACGGTGGACAACCTGGATGACGGCCAGGAGCTCATGGCCACAGATGTATGTGCACAGCCCTGGGCCTGGGGGAGGGCACAGCCTTCCTCTGGGCAGCTCTGGGGGTGTGCCCTGGCTTCCTGTGTGCCCCTCTTTAAATCAGTTGGGATTTCCCTCTGGTTCTTTGGTGATTGTTGTGAGCCTACAGGAAGGGGCAGAGTGACTCTGATCTGCACCAACAGCCTCATCCCGGCAGGGAAGGGAGAGTCAGTCCCTGCATCAGGAAGGGCCTGAGGCACATGAGCACTTCCCATTGTGCCCATAAAAAAGAAGATCACAGAATCATTACATTTGGAAAAGACTCCCAGACTGTAGAGTCTAGCCTGTGATTTATCCCCACCCTGATACCCATCCCAGAGCACTGAGTGCCATGTCCAGCCCTTCCTTGGACACCTCCAGGGATGGGGACTCCACCACTGCCCTGGGCAGCCCCTGCCAATGCCTGACAACTCTTTCTGTGAAGAAATTCCTCCTGGTGTCCAACCTGCACTTCCCCTGGCACAGCCTGAGGTTGTTCCCTCCCATCCTGTCCCTGTTCCCTGGAGCAGGAAGCCGCTGGCTGCCCCCTCCTGTCAGGGAGCTGTAGAGATCAGTCAGGTCTCCTCCTGAGCCCTCAGCTTGGAGAATCTCCTCCTTGTGGATGCTAGGCCAGTCCTTTGGCTTTCAAATGGGTCTTGTGGGAGCTGGAGCCACACTGAAACCCCATGGACAGGATTCCTTGGTTAGGTGCCCATCAGAGAGGGCACCCTGCCCAGCCCCAGGACAGGGAGAGTACCTTAGGAGACAGTGGGAGAAGAACCAACCCTCACCTCAGTGTGGTGATGAGTTTGTTCTGTCTGTACTGCTTTGTGTCTCCTCAGCACGCCATGGACATCCTGGGCTTCAGCAGCGATGAGAAATACGGCTCCTATAAAATAGTGGGGGCCATCATGCACTTTGGGAACATGAAATTCAAACAAAAGCAGCGGGAAGAGCAGGCAGAGGCTGATGGCACTGAAAGTGAGTGGGGTCTGGGCTCCAGTGCGGGAGCAGCAGGGGGTGGGACGGTCAGGACAGACGGACACGAGAGATCTCTGCAGCCAGGGCTGGAACTTGGGGTTTATGGCAAAGGGCCTGGGGGCAGGGCCCTGCTGGGAGCTGCCAGCCACAGCTCAGAGCAGACCCCAAAGAGGGAGAGGTAAAGAGAGAGAAGGCAAGAGCGTGGTAAAGAGGATGAGAGAGCGAAGTTCCCGTTCCAATACCATAAATCTTTTTCTGTGTTGAATATTCTGATTCTCACCAACCAATCCAGTACAAGATACAAATCCTACAGCATTTCCATACAGCCTATAAGAATCACTACATTACCATACTGTGTTACATTTTAAACCCTACAAACTCCTCTTTGGGCCCCTTCTGCCAAGCTGGCAGGGTCTGCTCTGACCCTTGGGCCTGTCTGCAAGCAGAGGGTATTGTTCCATCAAAAGGGGATTACCTTCAGCTGACCATGCCATTGTTTTCCAGTTCTTCAGTAACTGCGGGATCTCAAAGCTTGCTTTCATTTCAGTCTCACTTATCGTTTCTGTATTCTCAAAATCTTTTGCCAGGCAATCATATTTATAAGGCTTTCCTGTTTCATCTTCCCCAACACTCCAGAGCTGCCCAGGCTGGGATAACTCCCCCTGCCTGGCCTGTGGAGGTCAGGGACCCTGATCCCCTTATCCCTCACTGACTTAGGCCCTGCTGGGGTGCACAGAGGGCTTGGCCTTGAGCAGGAATATTTGGGCCAGTCTCTCTGCAAGGTGGTCTCATCTGCATCAGACTTGTCTCAGCAGCATCACAGGGTGTCACAGCCCTGCTGGGCTTCATCTTGTGCAGTCTCCTCCTGCTCTTCACCTCCTGCCCTTCACTGGACAGCATTCCAGCCACGCTGTGGGCAGGACCTGCTCAGCTCACAGACTCCTGAAGAGCTGTTAGAGTAGGACACAGTCACTGTCCAACACTTTTCCTGGTTCATTGCTCAGCAAAATCTAATGCAATTCACAGATCTAAGAACAGTCAGGCTGCAGAGCAAACCTGAAGGGAGAAGGTGACTTTCCAGCACATGGGAGGATGAGAAGGAGGAGCTCTAGCACTTCCTTGGAAGGTTTCAGCAGGGATCCAGTAGAATGATCAGAAATGATCTTTGTCATGTTAACATTCATGAAGGAAAAGTTCTCTGTGCCTCAGGAGTGGCAACACAGCCTTTAGCTGCTACCTGGTAATTAATGAAGGTTTTGATATGGCAGTGATTGCCCTGCAGAGGTGATTTGCTAGCTACAATCTGCTGTCAGGAGTTCATGAAAGACAATCACCTCTCTTCTGGCCAATTCAAATTCCCTGCGTGGAAATTCAAACCTCCACTGGAAAATGCATAGAGAATCCCAGACCAGTAAGGCTAAAACCTGATAAGCCCCTGATAAGGTGCAGCAAGCCTCCAAAAAGTAACTTCTCAGTCAGGAGGTTCAAACTTTAAAGCATCATAGACTATCCAAGATGGAAAATCGCAATAGGCACTTGAGGAGGTGGAAAAAACAGTGTGGTTAGCACTATCATCATAGGAGCAGGTAATTTTTGATTTTGGTTCTTTTCCCCCTTCCAAGACCCTCCTTGCAGGCTCCTCATGCCTTTGTGCTGCCTTCCAGGTGCTGACAAAGCTGCCTATCTCATGGGAATCAGCTCAGCTGACCTCATCAAGGGGCTGCTCCATCCTCGTGTGAAAGTGGGCAATGAGTACGTGACCAAAGGTCAGAACGTGGAGCAGGTGAGTGACAGGACAGCAGGACACGTGTCCCCTGCTCACACTGGGCTGCCAGTGGTGCTTCAGTTCTCTGTCTTGGGTGTAGGAGGACATTCCAGAGCAGCAGGAGAAGGTGTGTCCACAGTTCTTGGCTTTTAGGAGCTGGGGAAGTGGGTGGCAGAGCTGGCTGATAGCTTTGCACATTAACCAAGGCTGGAGATTCAATGTGGTGTCTTTGAAATGTGGGTTGGATCCCAGCCAGAGCAGGTCCAGGTTCTGTGGATCTGCTTCAGAGACAGTCACACTCCTGTGAAGAGTTCAGCCCCGAAAATTAGAGAACTCTAGATATCTAACCACCCATCTGAGTTGATCTTGCGGAAGACTCGAATGCACCAAACTTGTATCTTGTCAGATTCCAGCCGTACCCCAGCTGGGAACCCAGACCTGGCCTGAACAGTGCAAGCCAGTCCTTGGGCACAGTTCAGGAGGACCTCAGGAGCTGGTGTCCTATCCAAAGTGGGCTGTAGGCTCTGGCCAGGCACAAGGCTTCTGAAAATGTCACTTTAAACTGAACTTATATCCTAAAACCCTGGAGGCAAGATAGGCCAGGTAGGCAGGAACACACTTGTGAGGAATGCAAAACTAATTTTGGAGCTTGTGCTGTAACCACAAACTCCTTGGATGTGTCTGTCCATCCTTTGTGTGCCAGGAGGAGCTCTCTGTCAGCCTGTGGCTCCTGCTGGAGCAGGGAGAAACTCACTTGTGGTGGTTTGTGCAGGAGTCCCAGGATGAGGGAAGAGACGAGAATGTTGACTCCATGTTTCAGAAGGCTGGTTTATTATTTTATGATATATATTATATTAAAACTATACTAAAAGAATAGAAGAAAGGATTTCATCAGAAGGCTTGCAAGCAAGAAGAAGAATGATAAAATCTTGTGTCTGACCGAGAGCCCGAGCCAGCTGGACTGTGATTGGCCATTAATTAAAAACAACCACATGAGACCAATCACAGATGCACCTGTTGCATTCCACAGCAGCAGATAATCCTTGTTTACATTTAAGGAAAGGATTTTTCATAAAGCATGTGTGTGACACTCCCTGTGTGCTCTGGGCTTTGCCTTGCAGGTGCTGTATGCTGTGGGGGCCCTGGCTAAAGCCACCTACGACCGCATGTTCAAGTGGCTGGTGACCCGCATCAACAAGACCCTGGACACCAAGCTGGCCAGGCAGTTCTTCATTGGGGTGCTGGATATTGCAGGCTTTGAGATCTTTGATGTGAGTTCTGCAGGCCCCTGCAGTGGGTTCAGGGAGTGTTGTAAGGGTAGCTCAGTCCCCTGGGGTTTGAGAGCTCCACTGAGAAGGTGCTGGCCTTGATGAGAAAAGGGGCTCTTGTCTGGGTTGATGTATCTGGAGCAAGCAGGCAGCTCTCAAGGAATGATTTAACACTGCTGTAGGCACATCTGTAGTGATTGCTGGCTACCTGCTGTGGTAGCCACACAGCTGAGCCTGGCAGGGATCACCCTTCACAGCCAGGCAAAGCACAGGAGTGAATCCCTTCCTGTTGCTATAAGACATGAAATAACACAATGTGCACACACAGCTCTCCCAAGGTGAAAAGAGCACTTTTAATTTCTGACTGCAACATTTATAGATTTCCAAAAGTGACAGTGGATTGGAGGGTGACAGTGACACCTCTCCAATGACACTGGACAAACCAACAGTCCATCAAATTTCTCCTCCTCCAGAAAAGAATACAAAACAATAAGTTATTTACAGCAAGTGTGTGAGAAAGTTCATTACAAGAATGTAAACATCAGAAGACTTAGAATAAACTAAAAAAATCAGGGCAACACCTTCCCTTCTGGAGCTCCTCCTTCTGACTCAGATCTGTTTTGTTCTTGCAGTTCAACAGCTTTGAGCAGCTGTGCATCAACTTCACCAATGAGAAACTGCAACAGTTCTTCAACCACCACATGTTTGTCCTGGAGCAGGAGGAATACAAGAAGGAAGGCATTGAATGGGTCTTCATTGACTTTGGCCTGGACCTGCAGGCCTGCATTGACCTGATTGAGAAGGTGGAGTGTGAGGCAGGGCATGGAAATGGTACTGCTGGGGGATGGTTTGTTGGCAAAGGCTGCAGCAGAGAGGTGCTCTGCTACCAAAATTTAATTATTCCCTCCCTGGTCAGTGGCAAATGCCCAACATTTTTTCCCCAATACTTACAGCTCAGAGCCTCCAGCCCTTTGAGACCTTTTCCACACAAATTTTGACTTTATGAAAACATGGAAATTCTGTTTCTACCCACTGGGGAGCTAGAAAACCTGGTGCAGCCTTTTCTTCCAGAGAGCAATCATGTCTTTCCCTTTTTTCCTACCCACTTACAGCCCATCAGTGCCTCTTGAGCATTCACTGATTCAGAGCAGCTTGTAGAAAATATTTCCACCATTGCATGAGGGAAACTCTTTTCTTTCTTTTGGAAAGGAGCAATCCTGGAGAGGATCCCTCCTTCTCAACAATCTGTTGGACCAGGGCAAGCTGCCGTGTCTTGCAGGCCTGGCCAGTCCCACATGGAGGTCAGGAATATGCCAGTGACAGCTTGGCCCCATGGCCAGTGTCTTGCACCTGGACTAGGATGGGATCTCCCAAGCATCTCTGTTTTGGGATGGGACGTGGCAACACTGAGCTCAGTCCTCTTTATCCCCCTCTCCCTGCAGCCCATGGGAATCCTGTCCATCCTGGAAGAGGAGTGCATGTTCCCCAAAGCCTCTGACATGACCTTCAAGTCCAAGCTCTACGACAACCACATTGGGAAGTCGCCCAACTTCCAGAAGCCGCGGCCGGACAAGAAGCGCAAGTACGAGGCGCACTTTGAGGTGGTGCACTACGCTGGCGTGGTACGTCCCTGGCAGCTCCTCCCAGCCCCCACACCTTCCCCTGGGCAGGGACAGGGCTGGCCTGACCTTCCCTGTCCTGGGACAGGTGCCGTACAACATCGTGGGGTGGCTGGACAAGAACAAGGACCCCCTGAACGAGACAGTGGTGTCCGTCTTCCAGAAATCCCAGAACAAGCTCCTGGCCTCCCTCTATGAGAACTATGTGGGCTCTGCTTCAGGTGAGGAACCCTCTCACCCTGTTTTTTACCTCAATCTCCTCTCCTCTCCTCTCCTCTCCTCTCCTCTCCTCTCCTCTCCTCTCCTCTCCTCTCCTCTCCTCTCCTCTCCTCTCCTCTCCTCTCCTCTCCTCTCCTCTCCTCTCCTCTCCTCTCCTCTCCTCTCCTCTCCTCTCCTCTCCTCTCCTCTCCTCTCCTCTCCTCTCCTCTCCTCTCCTCTCCTCTCCTCTCCTCTCCTCTCCTCTCCTCTCCTCTCCTCTCCTCTCCTCTCCTCTCCTCTCCTCTCCTCTCCTCTCCTCTCCTCTCCTCTCCTCTCCTCTCCTCTCCTCTCCTCTCCTCTCCTCTCCTCTCCTCTCCTCTCCTCTCCTCTCCTCTCCTCTCTCTCTCCTCTCCTCTCCTCTCCTCTCCTCTCCTCTCCTCTCCTCTCCTCTCCTCTCTCCTCTCCTCTCCTCTCCTCTCCTCTCCTCTCCTCTCCTCTCCTCTCCTCCTCTCCTCTCCTCTCCTCTCCTCTCCTCTCCTCTCCTCTCCTCTCCTCTCCTCTCCTCTCCTCTCCTCTCCTCTCCTCTCCTCTCCTCTCCTCTCCTCTCCTCTCCTCTCCTCTCCTCTCCTCTCCTCTCTCCTCCTCCCTCTCCCTCTCCCCTCTCCCTCCCCTCCTCTCCCCTCCCCTCTCCCTCCCCTCCCCTCCCTCTCCCCTCCCCTCCCCTCCCCTCCCTCTCCTCTCCTCTCCTCTCCTCTCCTCTCCTCTCCTCTCCTCTCCTCTCCAGAAATAATTATTGAGTTAAATAATCAATATTTTAACTCAACAGAGGAACCTCACAAGCCAGGGACCAAGGAGAAACGTAAGAAGGCAGCTTCTTTCCAAACAGTGTCACAGCTGCACAAGGTGAGAGCCAGCCCCTCATCCAGGGCCACGAGGGAAACCTGCTGAGGGTCCCACCAGCAGTCACACTTCCTGCCAAGACTTGGTTTCTTGCATTTCCTGGGGCCTGAAGGACCATGAGAGCTCCTGAGGGACCACCCGAGCTCATGAGGGACCACCACCAGACCAAAGCCCCCAGTTCCCTCTCATCCCTGGCCAAGGGGGCTGTGCCTGGCAGAGTCCCAGCCCTGTCCCCATGCTCCCAGGGCAGGACAGGAGGCTCCAGGCTGGCAGAGCTCCCTTCCCCTGGAGCTGGGCTCGTGCTGCTCCTGCCCTCGTGACGCTTGCAGCAGCTCCTCCACCTCTGGGAGAGAGGCAGTTAAGACTTGTAGTGATGTTTAGATAATTAATTCCATGAACATCACTTTAAGTCTGTGCTACTTCTCTCCTCGTTCCTGTCAGCTGGAAGGACAGAAGACAATGGAGGAGGATCTTGCAGGTGTCTGAGCAGGCAGCTCCCTGTGCTGCAGGGTGACCTGGCCCATTTGACAGCTCAGGATGTCACACAGCTCCAGCCCATGCTCACCACTGGAGTTACTGGTCCAACCCAGAGCTCAAACAACTGGAAGGCAGCACAGAGGGATGTGTCCTGCCATGGCAGCCTTGAGGTGACAGGGCAAAGGTCACAGCCCTGAGGCTGCCAGAGCTCCAGGAGTTTGAACAGCACTCCCAGACATAGGCTGGGGTTGTTGGGGTGTCTGTGCAGGGCCTGGAGCTGGACTGGATGATCCCTGTGAGTTCCTTCCAACTCAGGATATTCTGTGATTCTTTGCCAAGGTGCTTGCAGAAGGCAGCTCTGTGGCAGAGCCCCTGTTGAGGGAAAAGTGTGACTTTCTTCCTTCTGGGCAAGTCACAGGCCTTGGGGAAAGGTGTCTGTGGTGAGGAGTTGCCCCATGGTGGTGTGGAGCTGTGGGAAGATGTTCTCTTCCCTGAGCTGGTCCTGGACAGGCTGAGCCTGTACAAGCAGGGGAAGGCAGCTGCAAAGATCAAGGGTAGAGCTGCCTTGGAGAGAAAAGAAGGAGCAGCCTGGCACAGCAGGGCCCTCTGGCACAGCCAGAGGGGATGAAGCACTGTGGAAATCCTGCATATCCTAACATTGTCTGCAGCCAGTGTGGACACCAGCACTGGAACTGCAGGGTGCTGAGCACAGAGCTCTGTACCAGGAATATGCTCAGTCCCGTGTCTCTGGCTCTCCCCTGCAGCAAAACTTTACCTACAAACACTTGGGAAGCATCTGGCACTGCAAACTCCTGTAGCACGGCAAAACCTGCCAGTGCCATCTGTCCTGTGTGCCAGCCCAGCCCCCTCTGCCATGGGGACAGTGTCCCACCCTGGCAGGAGGCACTGACCCTGCCCCAGGTGGGGATGTCCCCTGCCAGGATAGCAGGAGGAAATTCCCTTTCTCCTGCCATAAGGGGCTCTCAGGGTCTGCTCCCTCCCTGCCTGTGGGGGAAAGGAGCTGGAGAGACAGAGAAGCATTGCAGGGAAGCAGAGCTGTCCCCTCACCCCGTGTCTGCCCTGCAGGAGAACCTCAACAAGCTGATGACCAACCTGCGCTCCACCCAGCCCCACTTCGTGCGCTGCATCATCCCCAACGAGACAAAGACCCCAGGTATGGGACAGCTCGGGGGGCTGGGGACAGCCACATCTGGGAACTGGCAGGGATCCTTGCACCCACCCTCTCCCCAACCCTCTTCATGCTGCACTGAGCCCTGACCCCATCTCGGTGCTGAAACTCCTGTGACCCAGATCAATCTCCTCTGCTGCGGGGAATGAGCTTTGCCAGGCTCCCATTTTGGGTATGCAGCCTGGCACTTGGCATGGATGTACACCCAAAATGGGGTGCACAGCAGGCAGGGATGAGTCTTCCAAGCTGAGTTCCACCATCCAAGGCTCAGTCTGCAGCACTGGTGCTCAGCACACACCTGCAGGACAGGCCGACATCCATGTTCTAACCATGGGATGTTCCCAGCGTTCAGACCTGGGCTGCAGCTGCATTTCCTCTGTCTTCGTGGGCTGAGCACGTGCTCTGTGTGTGTCCTGCCCCACAGGAGCCATGGATTCCTTCCTGGTGCTGCACCAGCTGCGCTGCAATGGAGTCCTGGAAGGGATCCGCATCTGCCGCAAGGGCTTCCCCAACAGGATCCTCTACGCAGAGTTCAAGCAGCGGTAACGCCCTCCTCTTCCTCACCCAGCACGTGTTTCCAGGGCAGACAGACTTGTCCTGGCTCTGAGCTGCTCCCCAGCTTGTGCAGAGCTGCTCTGAACCCCCAGTGCCTGCCCAGTTTGGGATTGCTCTGCTGCTGGCTCTGGGGTGCCAGGCATGGAGGGTTTGGGGTGGGGTCTGGGTGTTTGAGGTGCTGCTGCAGGGGGAAAGTGGCAAGGCTCATGTCACTCTTGTGCTGAGAATGACACAGGAACAGGCAGGAGGCAGGATTGTAGAAAGAGCACAGAAGGCTTTATTCAAGAGAGCCACACAGTTTTTATGATGACACAGGAACAGGCAGGAGGCAGTATTGTAGAAAGAGCAAAGAAGGCTTTATTCAAGAGAATCATGTGGTTTTTATAGAGTGATACAATAGATTTTATTTGACTGGCTAACTAATAAAAACATCTTCTACGCACACTGTTTTTGAGAAGAACAGACAGTCAAAGTAGAAAGCACCACCTGCAGATTGTTTATGCTTAACAAGTTATCACATCTTTACAACTTCCTAAAAATTCTCACAAGCTGCTGTGAGAAATGCTTGCTGTTTCTCTCTCTCTGTCCCATGGCATCCACAGGCTCAGGCTTCTTTGATCCTGGCTCAGATTTCTCTCTGCCCTTGGGATGGATATTTAGGGTTCTCACCTTAGGGTCCCATCCATGCTGCCTAATGAGGGCAGTGGCCTCCTGGCACAGTCTCCCTGATGTTCAGGGGCTAAAGTCTGCCAGGGTTCCCTGGTGCTTGCAATCCTGTGCCCTGGAGCAGCTGGTTCACACCCAGCTCCAGCCTGTGGTGCAGCCCCCATGGCCCCAGTGGGCACTGGCATGCCTGGGGCTCTGGGGTGAGCTGGTGCTGCAGTCCTCTTGCATGGCCTCCCTCTGCTTTCCCCACAGCTACCGTATCCTCAATCCAGCAGCCATTCCAGAAGACAAGTTTGTGGACAGCAGGAAGGCCACAGAGAAGCTGCTGAGCTCCCTGGAACTGGACCGTGCACAGTACAAGTTTGGTCACACCAAGGTGAGAGAGGGCAGCTGATCCTTGGCAGGGAGAAGTTTCCCCTGCTGCTGTTCTCTGTGCCTGGCCACAGCCCTGCTGCAGCCCTGCACTCTGCAGGGCCTGTGTGGCCCTTGAAGGGACTCAGCAGGGCAGAGGAAGGTGCAGGCTGGGAAGAGAAAGAGCAGCTCTGAGCAGGTCACTGCTGCCTGACCTCGTCCCCCCCAAACATCATCTTGTCCCTGCTGGGGAGCATGGTGTGCTCAGGGCAGGTCTGGTTCCCTGTGCCAAATGTGGGGGCAGCTCCGTGTTTCCCTGGCAGGCTGAGTTACCCCTGAGCCCTCTGTCCTGCTGGTGACTGCACTCTCTTGCCCACAGGTGTTTTTCAAGGCTGGGTTGCTGGGCTTGCTGGAGGAGATGCGAGATGAACGTCTGGCCAAGGTGCTGACCATGCTCCAGGCCAGGATCCGGGGGTACCTCATGCGTGTGGAGTATCAGAAGATCATCAGCAGGAGGTAGAGCTGTGGGGGCAAAAGGCAGAACTTTGTGTCTCCTTGTCTTTTCTGCATGTGTCTGTGGGTTTGACCCGTGGGGTTTGCCTGTGTCTGGCAGTGATTGGTCCTGAGGGATGGAGACAAACCTGGAATAGGTCTGGCATGCCCTGGTAGGGAGGATGTAGGTGTGGGGAGCCTCTGGTTTGCACTGGAAGATTTAGAGGGAGGCAGAGTGAGGAGAGCTGAGATCCAGGCCAGCCCACCAGTGTCCCATTCAGTCACCATTCTGCCATTTGTCCAGCTGGTGGAGAATGAAGCTGTATCCAGGCCTGCAGAAGCCAGGATGGGACATGGGCAATGTCCACCCCTGATGATGCTGTGTTTGTATTCCCCAGGGAAGCCCTCTACACCATCCAGTGGAACATCCGTGCCTTCAACGCTGTCAAGAACTGGTCCTGGATGAAGCTGTTCTTCAAGATCAAGCCTTTACTCAAGTCTGCTCAGACTGAGAAGGAGATGTCCAACCTGAAGGAGGAATTCCAGAAGCTGAAGGAGGCTCTGGAGAAGTCTGAGGCTAAGAGGAAGGAGCTGGAAGAGAAGCAAGTCTCCATGATCCAGGAGAAGCACGACCTGGCTCTGCAGCTGCAGGCAGTGAGTGCCTCACCCCCTCTCTGGGGGTGTTAAGACACTGCAGGACCCGTGGGCAGAAGAAGGAGCAGAATATCCTAGAACCCTCCTTCAGCCTCTTGGCAGTTCTGAAGCTCCCTCATTGCCACAATCTGTCTGAAACACATCCTAAGACTGCAGACCTGAAGTACCATCACATGCTGGGGCTGTCACAGGATTTGTGACCCCCTGGCTCTAGGAAGGGTGCTCTCCTCACAGGGGAGTGGGAAGGGATGGGAGTGTTTGCTTGCCAAGTTTTGTGCTGTTTTTCATCCCAGCATGTCCTTCCTCTGGAAAGACTGAGCTGCTCTTTGGCCCTGGTTAGTGTGGGTGGTTGAACTTTGCTGACAGGCAGTGACTGGAGCTGTACTTTTTGTACACCTGAGCACCTTGGGCTTGCTTTGCCCCTTCCACAAGGAGAAGGGTGGGACAGCAGGGCTGAGAGCAGAGTGCTGGGGCAGAGGGTGAGCACTGCTCTCCTGTGCCTCTCCCAGGAGCAGGACAACCTGGCAGATGCAGAGGAACGCTGTGACCTGCTCATCAAGTCCAAGATCCAGCTGGAGGCCAAGGTGAAGGAGCTGCTGGAGCGTGTGGAGGATGAGGAGGAGATGAGCTCGGAGCTCACCGCCAAGAAACGCAAGCTGGAGGATGAGTGTGCAGAGCTGAAGAAGGACATTGATGACCTGGAGATCACCCTGGCCAAGGTGGAGAAGGAGAAACACGCCACAGAGAACAAGGTAACCAAGCTCCCTGCAGGGTCCAGTCTCTGTGCCTGTGGGGACACCAGAGAAACATCTGGGATAAGGCTGCTGGTGTGGGGAAACTGGGGCAGGGCAGAGGAAAAGGGGAGTGTGAGAGGGAAAGACTCTCTGTGTCCTGCCTCATTGCCCAGAGGGCTGTGGACAAATGGTTCTGTGCTGTGGCAAGTGATCTGAGGCATGGAAAACCCACCTGGTGGGGCCAGCCTGGCCAAGGGGACAGGGGCTGGCTGCTGGTGGGGAGCAGAGCTGCTGTCCCATGGATGGACTCCTGCCTTGCAAGGGTCAGGCTGCTGGAGTAGCTTTGCACCTCCCTCTGAGATGCTCTCATTTGTCCTCACTGATGCAGGTTAAAAACCTGATTGAGGAGATGGCTGGTCTGGATGAGATCATTGCCAAGCTGACAAAGGAGAAGAAAGCCCTGCAGGAGGCCCATCAGCAGGCCCTGGATGACCTGCAGGCTGAGGAGGACAAGGTCAACACACTGACCAAAGCCAAGGTCAAACTGGAGCAGCAAGTGGATGATGTGAGTCACAGGCCAGTGAGAATAAAGCAAGAGAGGTTTGAGTCACATCTCCAGGAGAGCCCAAAGGCTGTCCCCGAGTGGGATCTGGAGTGTGGGATCATTACCAGATCCCCCTTTAATATGGCCATTATATGGCTATATTGAATAATCCCATTGACAAACTACCCCCAAAACAAGAGGTGGTGAACAGCACCTCGTGGAGAGCAGTCCTTGGCTGAGGGAGTGGGACTGGAGACCAGCTGGGAAGCACCTCTGGCCTCCAGGGGTTTGGTGAAGTTCCCACAGCAGTGGGCATGGGTGAGGGTGGGGCTACAGAAGGTCCTTTCCCTCCCTACCCCATCTCCCTTGGTTCTCCAGCTGGAAAGTTCTCTTGAGCAAGAAAAGAAGGTCCGCATGGACCTGGAGAGAGCCAAGAGGAAGCTTGAAGGAGACCTGAAGCTGTCACAAGAGTCTGTAATGGATCTGGAGAATGACAAGCAGCAGCTGGATGAGAAGCTCAAGAAGTGAGTGTGTGACACTGCCTGGGCTCTGGGCACCTCTAAACCCAGCAGATAGAGTGTGGTCTCTGTGGGGGTGGCTGGGCTGTGGCTGTGTGATCCTCCTCTGGGCACTGCTGTGTGACCAGCCCAGGCACAGTGAGGCCTTGGTTTTCCTGGGCACTTTGCAGAGAGGCTGAGGAGCTTGTGGCAGGCTCATAGACCAGGGCTCACAGACCTTCCTTTGTCCATGGGGCTGGAGAGGAGGGACCTGCCTGGCAGGATCCAGCACACTGCTGGGCCTCAGCTGCAAGTACAGACTTCAGTCATGTCCCATTCTCACTGGGGAACTGGAGGACATCTTGGGACCTCAGAGGGAAACCCTCAGAGCTAGCTGTCTGCCAGTTTGGCTACTTGAGCCCTTCCTGTGAGCCTTCCATGAGCTGCTGCTTATCCCTGCAGCCCCTTTCCATTGTGGGCTTGTTCATCCTCTGGCCTGGGTGTAAGAGTGCAGGGAAATTTAAGAGCCAGAAGGACCTGTCAGGACAGTGTTTGTCTTATCAGAGGCTCTGTCTGTACAGGAAAGACTTTGAGATGAGTCAGCTGAACTCAAGGATTGAAGATGGGCAAGTGATGGAGGCCCAGCTGCAGAAGAAGATCAAGGAGGTGCAGGTATGGTGGGAAGAACTGTTCTTACATCCTGGGAGTCCAGAATGTCCATTACATGTGATGTGCAGGGGAATCTGCATGAGCCAGTCCCTCTCTGAGCACAGGGGCATCTCCCTAGAAAAAACTGGCATGGGTAGCAGGAGCCAAGCCCTCTGCCAGAACATCGTGGGTTGAAAATTAAAGAATGAGCTGTTGAGGTGAACACTATCACCAGCCTGAGGAACAGCTTCCAGGATGTAGTTCTTTGTCCAAAAGAAAACCTTTAATCCAGTAACCAAACTCTGAAAATCCAAATCTAGGTCACTGAGCTTCTTCCTGTCAGAGACATGTCCCCACAATCATGAAAGTTCCCATGAAAAGAAGCTAATGCCAGCTGGATCCTGATGGCAGGGACAGAGGAGAGCAGGAGCTCCAAACACGCTACCAAGGAGCACCTGCCTCCCAGAACAGCCCAAGACTGGTGGCTTTTTTATCCTCCCATCATCATCACAGATGCTGCTCCACTGTGGACAGCAGAGATGCTGTATAGGAATGTGGAATGACAAAACTATCTTTTGTCTCCTAAAAAAGGAAAAAGGCCAGATTAGGTAGATTTTTTACCTAATCTCCTCGATTAGGTAAAAAGACACCTCATAGGACCTGGGGAGCTTCACCTCAAACTTAAAGATAGCCAATTGGACAGAAGCCAAAAAGTCCTGCCTGAGCAATTTACTAGAAAAAGATGAGAACAAAGAAACTAATTGCTTTTGTGGGGTGCAAGAACCTCTTGCACCTGGCTCAGTTTTTCTCTGTGAAGTTTTGTTATTTTGCCTTTTATTAAAACTTTCTGTTTCCAACACTACCACAGAACCATTTTATGCCTTCTAAGGTAGCTGAGCTATCTCAGGTGTAATATAAATCTCCAAGAGCTTATAAGACCTGGCTCAAGGAGACCATATATCAATGCTGGAGCTTCACCCAGATCTTGGAGCACCTGCCCTTTCCTGTGTGTGCAGGCACGCGTGGAGGAGCTGGAGGAGGAGCTGGAGGCCGAGCGAGCCGCCAGGGCCAAGGTGGAGAAGCAGCGGGCGGAGGCGTCGCGGGAGCTGGAGGAGCTGAGCGAGCGGCTGGAGGAGGCGGGAGGCAGCACGGCCACGCAGCTGGAGCTCAGCAAGAAGAGGGAGGCCGAGTTCCTGAAGCTGAGGAGGGACCTGGAGGAGGCCACGCTGCAGCACGAGGCCACGGCGGCCGCGCTGAGGAAGAAGCACGCGGACAGCGTGGCCGAGCTGGGCGAGCGCATCGATGGCCTGCAGCGCGTCAAGCAGAAACTGGAGAAGGAGAAGAGCGAGATGAAGATGGAGATTGATGACCTCTCCTCCAATGTTGAGTACATCACCAAGAGCAAGGTGGGAGTCCTTGTGAAAAATGCCAATCACTTGGTTTTAAAATTTGAAAAGTTTAATAGTAATAAAATGGTTGTAAAAATAGTAATTTAATTAGAGTAATAAAAAATTTGGACAATTTGGATTAGGACAATTTGAGACAATAGAAACAAAGAGTTACAGACAGTCCAGGTACCTTTTTCTGGGCAACATAAGCCCAAAAAAAGACCCACGTTAACAGAGGATTAACCCTTAAAAACAACAGCCTGTTGCATATTCATACACCTCATACATGATGCATAAATTCCATTCAGTTACAGGATTCTGTCTGGTCATCGTCAACTTCTTCCTCTTAATCCTAACTCGGCTGAGCGAGGCAGGAAGAAGTTAGTTTCTGCTAATAATGGGGCAATAAATTATCTTTTTCTGAAAGATTTAGGTGTCCTGTGGCTGCTATCTCAGTGTGAGTCCTTCCTTTAGGAAAAAAGATTCCTAGATAGCATAGTTTCTATTTTAACCTTATGTTATAACCTAAAACTATATTTAACACACTACTTAAGAAAATTAATACAGCATAACTTTCTAACACATATAATATTCATTTTAATATTTGTGAAATCCAATAATAAAATACGCATTTTTCACAGTCCTGGTTCTCCATGGGGCTGGTTGGTCTTTCCTGTGGACATCAGTGCAGCTGGGTGCTGTGGTGATGTTCTCAGGGATCGCAGGATGAGGGAAGAGATGAGAATTTTGACTCCAGCTTTCAGAAGGCTGATCTATTATTTTATTATATATATTATATTAAAATAAAATCATATATTAAACTATACTAAAAGAATAGAAGGAAGGATTTCATCAGAAGGCTTGAAAGGAATAGAAAGAAATGATAACAAAAGCTCGTGACTCTCAGAGAGTCCAAGACAGCTAGGCTGTGATTGGCCATTAATTAGCAACAACCAACATAGACCAATCAAAGATGCACCTGTTGCATTCCACAGCAGCAGATCATTATTGTTTACATTTAGTTTCTGAGGCCTCTCAGATTATCAGGAGAAAAGATCCTAGCAAAAGGATTTTTCATAAAATATGTCTGTGACAGGGTGCAGAGTGACCAGCACAGCCATGTCCATGGGGTGGTGTCGCTTTGCCATGACCAAGTCCTGTTTGACCTTTAGCTTGTCCCTTTGTCACTACAGGATGCTTTACTTGTCCTAGTCAAGCCTGGAGGATCTGGGAAGGCATTTCCTGGGCAGCTTGACTGCAGAGAGCCACTGTTAGCTTGGCAGCGGGTTCTGGCAGGCTCCTGCTCTCTGCCTTGTGTGCCCATAGGATCCACCTGGCAGGGCAGGGTGTCCCAGGGTGGGAGATGGTGCTCTGTGCAGAGCTGAGCTCAGCCAGGCTGTGCTTGGTGCTGCAGGCCAACGCAGAGAAGCTGTGCCGCACCTATGAGGACCAGCTGAACGAGGCCAAGGCCAGAGTGGACGAGCTGCAGCGGCAGCTGACGGACGTGAACGCGCAGCGGGGCCGGCTGCAGACTGAGAATGGTGAGTGGGCACAAACCAGGGGCACCCAGAGTGGGCACAAACCAGGGGCACCCAGCTGCCTCCGAGTGCTCTGACCTGGCTGTGAGTGGGGTTCAGCCAGGCAGGCTGTCCTCTGTGACCATGTTCACAGGGGTCCGAGGAAGAGGGAAGAGACAAGGATCTGACTCCATGTTTCAGAAGGCTGATTTATTATTTTATTATATATATGATATTAAAACTATACTAAAAGAATAGAAGAAAGGATTTCACCAGAAGGCTGGCTAAGAATAGAAAGAGAAGGAATGATAACAAAGGTTTGTGGCTCAGACTCTCTGTCCGAGCCAGCTGGACTGTGATTGGCCATTAATTAGAAACAACCACATGAGACCAATCCCAGATGCACCTGTTGCATTCCACAGCAGCAGATAATCAATGTTTACATTTTGTTCCTGAGTCCTCTCAGCTTCTCAGGAGGAAAAATCCTAAGGAAAGGATTTCTCATAAAAGATGTCTGTGACAGTCCTCCTCCTCCCGTGGAGGGAAAATCTAGATGTGCCTCAGGAGGGATTCCTCGCTGGTATCCTTTGCCTTTAACTGGTTGCACCTCTGCCCATGTCCTTGGTTGGGACAGCTGGAGGTCAGAGGCTCTGGCGGAGTGTGGGCTAGTGCAGGTTGCAGCCCTACAGCCCTGAAATAGCTGTTTTGGCTGTGTTTGAACCCAGGGGAGCTTGCCCGGCTGCTGGAGGAGAAGGAGTCCTTCATCAACCAGCTGAGCCGCGGCAAGGTCTCCTTCACGCAGAGCATTGAGGAACTCAAGAGGCAGCTGGAGGAAGAGACCAAGGTGAGGTTTCAGGGCATGGCTGGTCTCTGAGTGACACTGTGGCAATGCCCCAGGCCCTTAGACTGGGGAGGTGGGTCATACCCTGCACACAGGGCAGCTCTTCATCTGGGAGGAACAGAAGTTCCCTGCTGCTGCTCCCAGTCCTGGTGCCATGGCCTGTGTCCTGCAGCCTGGAGTCAGCTGCTGCTCTCTCTTCCTCAGGGCAAGAACGCCCTGGCCCATGCCCTGCAAGCCTCCCGGCACGACTGTGACCTGCTGCGGGAGCAGTATGAGGAGGAGGGCGAGGCCAAGAGCGAGCTCCAGAGGAACTTGTCCAAAGCCAATGCTGAGGTGGCCCAGTGGAGAACCAAGTACGAGACTGATGCCATCCAGAGGACTGAGGAGCTGGAGGAAGCCAAGTAAGTCCCATGGCACAAGTCGAGTCCTTGTAGGTGGCAACTTTGTGTTCAGCAGTGGGGCTCTGCCAGACCTGGGGTGACACAGCATGCTCCTGCCTATTGTAAAATTAGGGCATCCCTGATGAAGGAAGAGAAAATTATGCATTTGACTCTATGTTTTTAGAAGGTTAATTTATAACTTTTTTTATACTATATTTTTCTATATTACATTACATCTAAACTGAATCTGCTAAGTACTCAACTCTATTTTACTGCACAGCATCTTGTGACTGTCAGCTGACAGTCTTCACACACACACACACACACACACACACACGTGTGGTGTTTGTGAGGTCCCCAGGACGAGGTGAGAGATGAGAATCTGACTCCATGTTCTCAGAAGGCTGATTTATTATTTTATTATATTATATATATACAATATATATATTATGATAATATAATATAATATAATATAATATAATATATATAATATAATATAATATAATATAATATAATATAATATAATATAATATAATATAATATAATATAATATTACATTGTTTATATACTGCATATATAATATATATACATCTATTTAAAATATTATATATATATATATATAATAATAATATATATATACTATTATATATATTATATTATATATATTATATTATATTATATTATATTATATTATATTATATTATATTATATTATGCTATACTAAGACTATACTAAAGAAAGAGAAAGGATACATCAGAAGGCTTCACAAGAATGAATAATTAAAACTCGTCACTCCTCAGAGCCTTGACACAGCTGAACCATGATTGGTCATTAAATTAAAACAATTCACATGTTTGGATAAACCATCTCCAGATCACATTCCAAAGCAGCAAAACATGGAGAAGCTGAGGCTTCTCATTTTCCCAGGAGAAGAAATCCTGGCAAAGGGATTTTTCAGAAAATATGACAGTGACACACTTGGATTTAATTGGTCAGTGAATTAAAACACTGTAAAATTACACTACAATTTAATTACTAATTCTCTTCAGGTAAACAATCTTTCACAATGCATCCTACTTGTGAATGACACAGGCACAGCACATGAGATAAGAACTGTTTTCCTTTTCTCTGAGCTTCAGAGAATATGAATCTCAGAATATCTTTGGGGAGTTGTGCCTTGCATTTCTCTGTGAGGAGAAGCGTGGCGACTGCTGCGTGGGTCGGAGGCTGTGGGGCGGGGTGTCAGTGGGGCAGGAGCGCTCACCCCGCTGCCCTGGGCAGGAAGAAGTTGGCCACGCGGCTGCAGGAGGCCGAGGAGGCCGTGGAGGCCGCCCACGCCAAGTGCTCCTCGCTGGAGAAGACCAAGCACCGGCTGCAGACCGAGATCGAGGACCTGTCGGTGGAGCTGGAGCGCGCCAACTCGGCCTGCGCCGCCCTGGACAAGAAGCAGAGGAACTTTGACAGGATCCTGGCAGAGTGGAGGCAGAAGCACGAGGAGAGCCAGGTGGAGCTGGAGGCGTCGCAGAAGGAGGCGCGCAGCCTGAGCACGGAGCTCTTCAAGCTCAAGAACGCCTACGAGGAGTCCCTGGACAACCTGGAGACCCTTAAGAGGGAGAACAAGAACCTGCAGGGTAGGACTGGGCTCAGGCACTCCCCTGGGGCTCTGCCCAGGCTCCTGCTCCTGCCCTGTCCTCAGACATGTGGGATTGGGTCCCTTGTTGGCCAGGAGAGGCCTTGCTGCTCAGCCCATCCCCTGCAGGGGTGCAGCAGCCCTGCTGGGATGCCAGCCTGTGTCCTGCCCTCTTGCTGGGCACACTCTGGGAGGACTGGCAGAGCCACTTGGCTCCTGTCCCCAGATGGCTCCTGTTCCCAAATGGTGCTGCCAAGTGCCATGATGCTGCCTTGGGGTGTTGCTGTTGGACAATCAGGTCTCCCCAGGTCCTTAATTCCTCTTCTGTGCTCTCTCCCAGACTGCAGAAATGTTCCCAAGCACAGCCTTGGTTGCTCTTTAAGGGTCTGAGGGACATCAGCTGAGCCTGGGCCGGGGGACAGGGATGTCACTTGCACAGAGCTGATCCCACAAACTCCTTCCTGACCAAACTCCTTCTGTCCCTGGCAGAGGAAATTGCTGATTTGACTGACCAGATCAGTCTGGGAGGCAAAACCATCCATGAGCTGGAGAAGGTGAAGAAAGTGCTGGAGAGTGAGAAGAGTGATATCCAGGCAGCTCTGGAGGAGGCTGAGGTGAGTCCTTGTTTCCCATATGTTCCTGCTGCCCCCAGGAGCCACTGGCCCACCCTGCAGCTCTGGTCGTATGGGGTGACAGTGCTGAGCCAGCTGTGACCCCTGGCAATCCCATTCATTGGGGTCCTCCAACCACTGCAGGCCCTGGAATGGCTTCACCTTCTCTGCCCCTTATGGCAATGGGCTGGAGGACAAAGCCAGGGTGGGATGGGTGGCCAGGGGAGCTCCTTCCCAGGAACCACCTTTCCCATGGCTGAGCTGTCTCTAGGGAGCCCTGGAGCACGAGGAGAGCAAGACCCTGCGCATCCAGCTGGAGCTGAGCCAGATCAAGGCTGAGATGGACAGGAAACTGGCAGAGAAGGACGAGGAGTTTGAGAACCTGAGGTGTGTGGGGTGACAGGACAGACTGGGATGTTTCTGCAGGGGCAGAGCTGGCACTGTGGCCCTGGCAGGGCTGGGTGTCCCCAGGGGATGTGGCTGCAGGGGCAGAGCTGGCACTGTGGCCCTGGCAGGGCTGGGTGTCCCAGGGGACGTGGCTGATGCGTGGCCTGTCCTGCAGGCGGAACCACCAGCGCGCCATGGACTCCATGCAGGCCTCGCTGGACGCAGAGGCCCGGGCCAAGAACGAGGCCGTGCGGCTGAGGAAGAAGATGGAGGGGGACCTGAACGAGATGGAGATCCAGCTGAACCACGCCAACCGCCAGGCTGCCGAGTTCCAGAAGCTGGGCCGTGAGCTCCAGGCCCAGATCAAGGTTGGGACAGACTCGGTGCTGTCCCTGCTGCCAGCCCGGCTCCTGGCTGTCCCCAGTGACCCCACGCTGCCCCACAGGACCTGCAGATGGAGCTGGATGACACCCAGCGCCACAATGATGACCTGAAGGAGCAGGTGGGTGCCCTGGAGCGCCGCAGCAACCTGCTGCTGGCAGAGGTGGAGGAGCTGCGGGCAGCGCTGGAGCAGGCCGAGAGGAGCAGGAAGCTGGCAGAGCAGGAGCTGCTGGAGAGCACCGAGAGGGTCACCCTGCTCCACTCCCAGGTGAGGCACTGCCAAGCCCCCTGTCTGCACTGGTGAGTCTGTCCAGCCATGGTGAGTGACCAGCCCTGGTCACACTGAACCTGCTCTGTGTGCAGAACATGGGTCTGATCAACCAGAAGAAGAAGCTGGAGGCAGATGTCTCCCAGCTGAGCAGCGAGGTGGAGGATGCGGTGCAGGAGTGTCGCAACGCCGAGGAGAAGGCAAAGAAAGCCATCACGGATGTAAGAGAGTGGTGGGGACTGCTGTGTGGGTCTCACACCTCCACTGAGCCCTGGTCTGGCAGGGCTACCTGGCCTTGAGGTGATGTCCCCCTGCTCTTGGCCTCGCAGGCTGCCATGATGGCAGAGGAGCTGAAGAAGGAGCAGGACACGAGCGCACACCTGGAGCGCATGAAGAAGAACATGGAGCAGACCATCAAGGACCTGCAGATGCGCCTGGACGAGGCAGAGCAGATTGCTCTCAAGGGGGGCAAGAAGCAGATCCAGAAGCTGGAGGCCAGGGTGAGACAGTAGGGGCAGATCCCTGGCAGTGCTCGTCTGGGGCTGCCCCAGTCCCTGTGGCAGCAGACTCTGCCCCATCCCTCTGAGGACAGGTGGTGCCTCTCGGGGACCAGGGGACAGTCCCCAAGGCCCTGCCAGGCTGGGCCCTGCGCAGGATGGTTTTAGCCTCTACTGTGGCTTCTCTGATCTGGGAAGGTGGCTTGGCTTTAGCTGGGCTGGCACTGGTGCTTGGGAGTCAAGTGCTGAGCCAGTCTGTGTCCCCTGCAGGTGCGGGAGCTGGAGGGAGAGCTGGATGGGGAGCAGAAGAAGATGGCAGAGGCCCAGAAGGGCATTCGCAAGTACGAGCGCAGGATCAAGGAGCTGAGCTACCAGGTACAGCAGCTCTGGACACAGGTGCAGCCCCAGTCCAGCAGCACCTGGCACAATCCTCTTTGCTTGGCCTCTGTTACCCCAGAACCCATCCACAAAGCCCAGCCCGGGCTGCTTCTGGGCTCTGTGGGCAATAACAACTGCACAAGCTTCTCCCTGTCACAGCATCCTCTCTTTGCTCTGGGTCCTTCTGCCCATTTCCCAGCACCTCCTGAGCTGGGTGATGGGACACAAGGGGGGACCAAGGGACGGGTGCTGTGACACCAGGCTGGGTTGGTGGGGCAGGCTGGTGCTGTTTGTCACCTGGCACCACTGGGACTCAGATAAAGGTGGAGGTGGGGGGCTGCTGGGGTCTGGCTAAGGGAGCTGGGGCACTTGCAGGCTGAGGAAGATCGGAAGAACCTGGCTCGGATGCAGGACCTGATTGACAAGCTGCAGAGCAAGGTCAAGAGCTACAAGCGCCAGTTCGAGGAGGCAGTAAGTGCCCATCACTGCTCTGGGACAGGGGACAGGGCTGTCCCTCCCTAGGACTGCCTCTGGCTGCAGTGTGGGGAGCTCAGAGCCTGCTGTCCCCTGTGCCCCATGCACCCTCCCCTCCTCTCTCCCTGCCCAGGAGCAGCAGGCCAACTCCAACCTGGTGAAGTACCGCAAGGTGCAGCACGAGCTGGACGACGCCGAGGAACGCGCCGACATCGCCGAGAGCCAGGTCAACAAACTGCGTGCCCGCAGCAGGGACGTGGTCATCTCCAAGGTGGGCACCCCTGGAATGGGAGTGTGGGGAGCTGGGCACGGCTCCTGCCAGCCCTGGAGCCAGGGGAGGGACCACAGGCACAGCCATGCCCGGCTGTGGCACTGCTGCTGCCTCACCTCCCACTGATGCTGGCAGAGTGCTCCGTGCCTCCAGATCCCTCCTCTAACCAAAGCCCTTTGGGGATTTTTTCCAGCATTAAGAGCCTGGCTGTCCTGCACTGTCCTGTCCCAGCTGCTCCAGTAGGTTGGAGGCCAAGTGGCTGCAACAGTCACTGTCAGCTTTGCACTGCATGAATAAACGTAGATCTACCAGGACTGCCTCTGTCGTGTGTCACAGGGTAACCAGGGCCTGGCCTCTGCCCCTGGGGTCTTGGGGAGCATCTTCACAAGGAGACACAAGCAGGAGAGAAGCTCAGTCCTCTCTCTCCCAGCTCTATGGCCCTGGCTTGGGATGGGTTTTGGGAAAGGAGCCCTTTCCTCACACCTCCCCACCAGAACACATCGCTAACTGCAGGGGAGCAGAGCTGAGGCATGAGGCACACCAGACCTCAGCCACTACTGCTGAGAACATAAAGCCCCCTATTACAGCCCTGGAGGGGGTTATGGCTTTGGCAAAGGCACTGGAAAGAAAAGACACCTCCACTCATTTCTTTAAAATAGATTTCTTTAATAGTTTCCATTTAATATGTTTATTTGCAGTTAGCAAATCGGCATTAATCAGGGCAGCACCAACCTCAGCAATCCACGGGGACAGTGCACACTTCCAGAGGTATTTGTTAGTGCCAGGGGTCCCACCTCCCTCCCAGCCCACCTCCATGGGTCTGGTCCCTCTCACCATGAGATTGTTGTGGCATCTGGCATGGACAGACATCCCAAAGGGATTTGCCTGTGACCCTCTGTGCACTGGGGCAGAGCCTTTTCCCTCGAGCCCAGCACGCTCCAGCCCTGGAGGAGCTGCCAGGGGTTTCTGCCCTGTGCCCTTCTCTGCCCAATCAGCCCAAAAGCAAAGCCCAGCCTGTGCTCCCAGGCCTGGGAGGACCTCCAGAGATGGTGTGGGCTCAGCTCAGCTTCCCCCAGGCCCATGGGCAAGGCCAGAGGCAGCTGGGCCCCAAACTGTCTTTAAAACACAGAGGGGAGTGAGACTGCAGGGTTACAGCAGCAATCAGTGGATGCACCCATTAACTACACTGTGGAAAAGGCATCCCTTAACTTAAAAGCCTTTTAATTTGAAGCATTTATTTTAAGTGTACATCTATTACAGTTAAGAAGAAGCAAAGATACACCAAAAACACAAATACCCAAGAACAAAAAAAGTACAGATGAGAAAGAAATGAGCTGAGGGGAGGGAGGGGCAGGGTGGGGGTGACCTGGTGAGGAACAGAGGTGAAGCTGCCATGGCAAGAAGCTCCCCAGGGTACCCTCACCAGAGCAGGGTGCAGCTCCCAGGGAGGGACACCAGGATCCCCAGGAGCTCCTGCAAGGCTCCAGCTTTATGCACAAGCTCAGCAGCTCTGACCACCCTGTGAGCCCACAGCAGGACACCGAGGAGTGGGAGAAGAGAAAGGAGAAGGGAGATGCTCAGAGACAAATCCTACTCCTGGGGCTGGAGCCTTCTTCACTCCTCCAGCCCCAGCACAGGGAGCCTCAGGGTGGGTTTCATGCTGCTGGCAACAACGAGACAAATGGCTGCAGCTCTGGGACATCCCAACCCCTCTGGAGCCTGGACAGAGCTGAAGTCATCTCGTCAAATAAATTAGAAAATGTTAAAAAAATTCAGATGGTGTGTTTCAAAACTGGTTTCTTTTAGCTTTAGCTGCAAGACATGTTTCTGACTTAAATGTAGTGGCTTAAGTGTAGTGTGTCTCATTCCTGGGTATTGGAATGTGTTGGAGCAACATGGTGTTGGTGAGCAGGCAGGGCACATGCAGGTTTGGCAATCAAGACTGCCAAAACCCCATTCCCCCTTTTCAACATATCCTACAAAGTTACTTTCAACCAGGAGTGTTTATTCCCAGCATTTAACACATTCTGATTAAAACAGATCCAGGAAAAAACGGACATCTCCAGTAAATATTGCACTTTCAAGATTAATGTGTGTGTTGATATTAAGGGCTGAAAGCAGAGACTGACATAAGACTTCCAGGCATAGCAGGTTAACATCAAGAGCAATGGTCCTGAAAAGGATTTTAAAACCAGATTAGTTACCCAAGAAGGGACAAGCCGCAAGTTTAAAAAATTAGTACATTTTAATGCTAGTGCTCTGTGAAAAAGCCAACCCCTGTTGCAATTCCACCACTGCTGAAATGTCTCTGTTCTCCAGCACTGCGAAACGCCTCCGGATGGGAAGGATGTGCAGGAAGGACAGCAGGAGCAGAGGTTCTCTCCTAATGCACAGACAGATTTAGTACCAAATGATCCAAAAGGCGATGGTAAAGAGGTGACTGGAGCTGGGGCTCTCAGGAATTAAAAGCACACACACGCACACACACTCATGCTCTAACCAACCCCAAAGCCCTGATTCCAAAGCCCAGCGGAAGAGTTAACACCTGCAGGGAGTCCTCGTGGTGACTTTGCACGTGGCTGGTGGTGGGGTCCTGCTCAGATGGGCTCCTTGGACCTCACACTTGGAGGGTAATTGCTGTGCTTTTCAACTTGCTCCTCCTGGCAGCCCTGAGAGAGCCACACCTCAACCAGCACATACAGAGAAGAGAACCCTCATGTCAGCAAAACCCCTTCTGCCAGCCCCGCCGGACTGGGAGAGAGGGAAAAAAAATAATACAGGCTGGTTTGTGCAGGTGATTATTTTTATCCCAGAACAACTGGAAGATACATCCCTGAATGTGTTGCCCAGAGAGCTGTCCGAGTCCCAGAGGTCAGAGCTGGGGGCCGGCAGGGGTGGGGGTGGGACGACGCTCCGCAGCTCCGAGCTGCACACACACACTACACAGCGTATCCCTGAAAATCCCCGGGCTGAGAGGGACCCTCCGAGCTGCCCATCAGAAGCTGGAGGTGGGAATTACTCCTCGGAGAAGTCTCTGTCAATGTCCATGTACGCCTCGTCGATGTAGCTGACTATGGCACAGGGGGACGTCCGGTCCGGACTGAGCAGTATCGAAACAGTCTCTTTCCAGTAGGTAAAACTAATACAGGAGCTCTGTGGGCACAGGTAACAGGGGGGTCAGTGGAGGCCACAGCAGGGAACACCTCCCAAAGCTGAAAATCACTCCCTGTTCAGCCTGAGCTGCCCAGCCCCACAGTGTGAGCAACACTTTGGGTTCCCCACTCTGCCCTCCCTCCCTCCCTGGGGCCCAGCAGAAGGGCTGGGGGTTGAACAACTACACCCTCTACACTCTCCAGATGCACACAAGGACTCCCAGTGCCTCTGGCAGCTGCTAAGAGCAGCACTGGGTGATCCCAGCCTGCCTGGACCAGTACACCCATAATCCAAACTTGTCCTCTGCTGTCCAGTCCTAACACAAACTGGGACCCTGTGGTGCCACAGGTAAGCCAATGCTGGAAGTAGCTCCAGCTCCTGAGAGCACAAAAATTAACACACTCCCTGCTCACACCCCTCCTGCATTATTCCCTCAGAGCAAAAAGGCTACTCCAGCAGACATCAACAATGCCAGACCATGTGTTTGTCACCCACATAACTGGATAGTTGGTTATTTCTACCCACCAGTGACCCAGGACAAGCCAGCTCTGGCACAGAAACCTGCAGGCTGCTCCCTTGGCTTCCAGCAGCTACATCAGATATTCTTCCTGCACTGTTTGCAACACCAGGAAGAGGGAACAGTCTGGCTAAGGTGCTGACTACTCTGGGAACTGCATTCTGTCCTGCCTCCCCCTCCCTGGGCTATCCTGCCAGCCCTGCCTCTGCACCCCACTCAGCACTGGCAAGTCTCCCTTCTGTGTGCCACAGCCAGACCTCAGGCTCTGTTTCAGGGGAAGCCCAGCACCTGCCTGTGGCAGCCTGACTGAGGTGTGCAAAGCACCACAGAGCTGCTCTGGGGGTAGAACGTCTCCCTTCTTTCCCTTCCCAAGCTCCCATTTCTGCCAGGGGACTGGCAAACAGGTGTTGCCACGCTAGGAGGGTCACATACATTTTCTAAGCAGGTGCTGTCTTTATCCTTGTTGAGGTAATGCTGCTGCCAGAATCGCAGGAGGCTGTGGAAGTTGTTCAGGATGAAGCCAGGGTATTTTTCCGTGTATTCCATCTGTTGCAAGGTGCGCAGATAAAAAGGGAGCTTTTCTTTCCTTCGGGCCAGCATTAGGATAACTAAACTTGTGTTCAAACAACTGACATTTTCCTGGAAGTAAAAATGACACAGCAAAAAAAAAAAAAAGTAAATGCCAAGATGGCTGTTGTATACATGTTCCTATAAACAAGCCTGTGGAAAGCACACAGTGGAAGTGTTCCTGCACACAGCAAGGAAAAAGGGACATGGGTATCTTCCAGGGAAAGGAAGCTCAGCCCTGCTCACCACTCCAGTCCCAGTAAGGCAAGTGCAAGGTCCCTGGCAGCTCTTTACCTGTGTAAGTGTCTGTACATGGATGATATTGATGAGACGGAAGAGGAAGGACATTCTCATGGACATCTGGGACATGTAGGACAAGAGGCGGCACTCGGACAGGACCTCTGCAACTGCAGCAAGAGGACAAACACAATCACCAGGTGTTACAGTGTCACAGACACATTTTATGAAAAATCCTTTCATTAGGATTTTTTCTCCTGAGAAGCTGAGAGGCCTCAGAGGAAAAGAAAAACAATAATTATCTGCTGCCGTGCAACGCAACAGGTGCATCTTTGATTGGTCTCATGTGGTTGTTTTTGATTAATGGCCAATCCCAGTCAGCTGTCTCAGACTGTCTGGTCAGTCACAAGATTTTATTATAATTTCCATTCCTTTCTATTCCTTTCAAGCCTTCTGATGAAATCCCTTCTTCTATTATTTTAGTATAGTTTTAAGAGATCATTTTCTTTTAATATAATATATATCATAAAATAATAGATCAGCCTTCTGAAACATGGAGTCAAGATTCTCATCTCTTCTCTCATCCTGGGACCCCTGCGAACACCACCACATTACAGCAGCTTCTTTGAGCCAGGTCTGATAAGCTCTTGGAGGTCTATAACACACCCAAGATAGCTCAGTACCTTTGGAAGCATAAAAATCAGCAGGATGGCTTCTGTTGCAGTGTTGGAAACAAAAAGGTTTAATAAAAGGCAAAATAACAAACAGAGAAAAATCGAGCCAGGTGCAGGAGATCTTTGCTTCTGGTAAAACACCTCACAGAAGTGATTAGTTTCTTTATTCTCTTCTTTTTCTAGTAAATTGCCCAGGTGGGACTTTTTGGCTCCTGTCCAATTAGCTATCCTTAAGTTTGAGGTGAAGTCCCCTAGGCCTATGAGGTGGCTTTTTCACCTAATTGAGGAGAGAAACTTCTGGGCTTCTTTCCTTTTTGAGGGGACAAAGGAGAGTTTTGTCTCTCTGTCAACAGGAGGCACACTCCTATAGCCAGGTGCTGGAGGTTCAGACACACTGGTCCAAGCACCAGGGCAGTAAGAACTCGTGCTCAAACTTTCAGGGTGGCAATTCCTTGTCCAACCCCCAAAGTGTCAAAGCCCAGATTTAAATTAACCATTATCAGCAGTGAACACCCCCCAGTGCCACCCACTGCTTCCTGCTCACCTTTAGCATCAGACTGATTCTCAAAGCGGTCCAGGGACAGCGTGATGCAGCGAACCAGCATGTTTGAGTCCACCAGAGAGCTGTTGATTTGATTTAAAAAGATCTGGAACTGAACAGAAACACTTTTTAGTGTTGAATTTAAAAGATTTAAATATATTAATACTCAGGGTCATTACCTTTTTGTTATCTCTAACAAGGTAAGAGGAGACATTGCTCCCAACTCTGCCTCGCCGCACCCAAGCCAACACTGGCACTGAGGGCTGACCAAAGATCACTTAAAAACACTATGGAATGAAAAATGCCATCCTGGAATCCCTAACATCTCTTTTGAAGCTATGTCACCCCAATGAAAGTGAGATTTCATACACGAATTGCTTTGAAAGAGGGGGAATTCCTGCACCTCCATGTTTTCCTACATTGGTTTTGTACAAACAGACAGTGCTAGGGAGGAATACACTGAGGGAGTCCCATAGAGTGAGAGCTAAACCCTGTCAGAGATCAATAAACAGGAAGCACAGAGGAAATATAAAGACATTCTCTAGAATGTTTGAGTTCATTTACTAGAGAAAAACCTCCAAAATAAATACAGCTTTCTTTTAAATATATTTATACATACCTTCTCCAAGGTCTACCAAACCTAACAGCAATGAGAGAAAAATTCCACCAACAAAAGCAAGAGTGTAAGGGCATTCAGAACCTACCACCAGCTGATGTTAAATGTCCGAAGTGCACAGGAGCATGAAACCACTTTATATAGAGCTGCTCATTGATGTGCAGCTCAATTTTATAGTTAATTACGTAAGTAATGGCTTCTTAAAGTGACTCTAAATTCAATTCTCTATAACATCAAATATCTACATCTGTTTGCAGTATCAAGTATTTTAAGCCTTATTCATGAAGGAATTCTCACTGCAAGCTCCAGTAAAAGATGTTTTGGAGCTGTCTCAATGTCCACAACTATTACTTAACCACAAATCTGGCATCTGCACAGAAAATGTTCTGCTACCCTTGAGCCTGACCACAGGCCTGCCTGATCATGGAACAGGGCAATGTTTGGTGACCAGCTCAGCACTCACTGTCTCAGGACAGCTGGAGCACTGCTGAAAACACTGAGGGGCTTTGGCAACTCAGCCCTTAGTGTTTATTGTGCCCCAAGCTCTGAAACCACACCAAACCCAAATGAATCCCAGTTTTAGTGCTATGTTTGGTTATAAAAGGGTGTAATTTGAGCCAAAGGGGGCAGCTCTTACAAATATTTACCTTCTCATCTGTGTTGATGTATTTGTTGAACCTCTTGAATGCATCAATATTGAATTTCATCAGCTCTCCCAGAAGGTCAAAGTAACTCTGAAGCACATCCCGTGACTTGCACTCACTATCAACAATGCAGTAGAGAATATGCTGGCAGGGGAGGAAAACATGTTATTGCCACAGCTTAGTCCAAGTCAGCAGCACAACACAGACTGTGATTTAATCAGTATTTAAAGCATTTATTTGCAAGTTCTTGGGTGACTGAATGCCACAAAACCAACTAAAGACAACAATTCAGATGAGTCTCCTGTTAAAATGAGTTCCCAGTGATGCCGGTTATACAAATGGCCACATCTGGCTGCCACAAGCAGAATTCACAGGTATTTTTTGTAAGTGTTCCCAGTATTTGTCACTTACACAGGAACAAGGGGCAGTTTTTCATTTATTATTTTTGTTGCATCCGTTGTGATTTCTCCAGTAAACTGGGATCCTGACTTATCTCCCTGAGTGTTTATTCTCCCACTACTGCAAGGGGCAGTTTGAGTGGTCCTCATTTCCCCACTGAGTTTTAAACCCAGCATAATATTTAACACTACATTTTTATCCACTTTTGGTTCACAGCAGATAAATCCTTCTTGATTGCTATGGAGGATGCCTGACACAAATTTACTTACCTCCAAGAGCCCTCTCTTGAGGAGGAACATCTGGTCTGCATAGGAGGTGGTGCCTCGCAGAAAACTTTCAACCGCCCTTGCTTGCCAAAACCTGAGAAAGAGAAGAAAGGAGGTGTTGGTTTTGGGGCAAGGGAAGTACTTGATCACAACTGCAATTGAAATCCTGTTCCCTGATCTGTTTCAATCCACTCTGAAGTGGAGGCAGACCTGTTGATCCTGCAGAAAATCACTGGCTGTGATTTCTTCACACCTGCATTGCCACCACAGCACAACAAAGCCAGACCTTTCCACTGCCTATTCTCCAACATTCTCAGCAGCTCTAAGCTGGACAAAACCAAAGCTACATCCCAGGGGTCTCAAACAGCTCATAAGAGGCAAAGTGAACCCACCTGAAGGAGGATTCTGCTGGCTCCTTCTTCATGACCTGAAGCAGTCTGGTCAACAAACCTCTCTTCCCATCACAGACAAGGCTCCTGCAGCAGGTGAGAAATGACAGCTGAGTGAAGCGCTGGGCAAGCACTGAGCACTGAATCCAGTCACTGCTCCAGAGTTTCTGATGATCAAAATCTCAGTACTGAAGTACACAGTACAAATATTGTGCTAGTTCTACCAGCAGAGGAATTCTCCTCACTGCCCTTGGTAAGTATCTACAATATCTGAAACACGACTTACAAGTAAGTCCAAAATAAAAACTTTCTCTCCGAATTTTAATAATTTCAGAAATACCAATTCACACCTTGTGTGAATCAAGAAAAAAAATACTACATTTGAGCTCGGGAATGAAAGAAACCCCTTTTTTTCCCCTCAAAAAATGTAAATGAAAGTCTAAATTCCATTTAGGAGGCAGAGCAGAGTATGGAAAGCTGTGTGCTACATTAGGCTGTACAACTGCAATTTTACTATTATTAAACAGCACCTTCAGTGGAGCATCCACCTGCATTAAATTCATTCAGAAGTAATGCCTTGATCTCATGTATCAAGAAAAGCAACATGAAAACTAAATGCTAAGGGTGAAAAAAAAGTCCTTCCCAATTAGACACAGTATTATGATAATAACTGTAATCTAGAAATCCTCTTAGAGATTCCCTTTTGGAGGGAGGTAAATCTGCTCTGTGCAGACCAAGTCCCTGCTGATACCCTGGGAGTACTGTGACAAAATAAATTCTGCAAACAACCTTCCATCTGCTGAGCTTTATACACCAGAATCATGTATTAAAGAGATTATTAGATCAAAACAGTCCATCTAACAGATACTCAAATGCAACAGAAGAGATTCTGTAAGTGGTTTAACATGTTAATCTAATTTAGCTTATTCTGGTTATTAGCTGCTGTTAAAATATTCTCAGCAGACACTTGGATGTGTTCATGCAGCCTGGAAATGGACATTTATGTGTGCACACACTGCTCCTGAATGCCAGAACTAAGCTTTAACAGCAATTAAATGATTTGAGGGATGACAGTTTATTTTCCAGGTCTGTCTGCAATGCCCAGCCTGAGGAAGGCCAGACAAGCATACCAGCACATCACAGTGAAGTCTGAGCCATGAACTCAACCCCCCTTTTTTTAGGGGTTTTAAAGTTGCTTTTGTTTTTAAAACACCTTGTTCTGAGCACAAGACCGTCAACATCCCACAAGCCTGGAGACCTCCCACTGCAAGGAGTCACTGAAATGGAAGTGTGGTGGACAGACAGAGGTCAAACAGAACAGCTGCTGTCAAACTTACACTGCAAGTGCTTCCAAAACTCTTAAACTGTGACCAACACCCTGAGTCCCCTCTCACCTGTCAGTGTTGACCACTGCATCCACTTCAGGGATGTTGGCTTTGTGGGAGATCGCACTCAGCTCATTCAGCTCCTGGCTGTTCAGAAGGAGATACTTGTTCCTAAAGCAAGACAGTGGGGGAGGAGGGGAGAGAAGCACGATGAATTCAAGAGGCAAAAGTGCAATTTCATGAAAAGCAGAGGCATAGGAATACAAGGGCAAGCTGCTTTCTCCTGGTTGCTCTTCACAGCATTCCCACTCTGCTCCCTGTACCAGGCCAGCCAGCTGCAGCTTGGGAAAACCTCCTCCAAAATTTATCAAATGCCACTTCTAACACTGACCAGCTTTGAGATGATGGTTCTTTGCTGACTTGTTTGGGATCTTATGGTCTGTAAATATTTTCTCCTGGATAATGCTAATTTTTAAAAAAATCTAAGCAACGTTTGCTGAATTTCAGATCACAGTAGGTATGAAATAGCAAACTTTTTCACAGCTTCCTGAAGTTTTTCTCCACCCTATAGTGATTGCTCTTTTTAAGTAATAAATATCTTTTTAAGTAAGAAAGCAGAAATTGCTAGAAAGGACTCAGTCATCCTGATGTTTTATTATCTGAACAAACTTTACCCTGGAAATATTTAAAAACATTAGGAAAAGTAAAGATCCAAATAAAAATGGAATGTATATAAATTCTTTATCAAATCCTGAACTTTTCATAATGAAAATTATTTTGTCTGTAAAGTGAACTAACTGCAGAATAAATCTGACAGAGTAGAAATGTAGTCCAGGGTCTCCCTTTGCCCACAGTGTGCTCCTTGAGAGTCTTTCTGCTTGCAAGTGTTCAAAATCAGACAGCAAAGATTCCTTTTTAGGGAAGCTCAGGGGGCAGAGGATGCAGTGATGAGTGTGAGGTTCCTTCTTGCTTTCAACACTCTCATCAGGTTAGTGCTCACTGAGGCTCTTGTGTAAAGCTTCCTTTGATGTGGACTGGACAGGTTTCTGCAATGAGAACAGAGCCCCTCTCCCTGCAATAAACAGCTCTGCAAGTCTGGTTTGGACACAATTTCACTGAATGAACATCAGCATACAAGTACTTTGCTCTCATTTTGTCCTCAGTTAACTCAGCTTATCTGTGATTTCATAGAAAGTTCATGTAATTATTTAAACCCCCAAACAGATTCCACACATTCCACTTGCTCCAATGCTACAGCTGGGAGCTGTTTTCTGCTCAAACAAGCCTGAGATCCTTGCAGCAGCCATTTAAATAGTAACATCACCTGTAGAGATTTTATTGGAAAACCTGGAGTGATTCCCAGGCAAACAATGTCTTGCAAGAAGGATTTACAACAGGTCAGCACTCCCTCCCTGTCTGTGTCCAGCAGCTCTGCATTCTCAAAGCTAATATTCCACAATCAAAAAGGCTGATATTTGAAATCTATCCAACAGGCCTAAAATCCTGCACAAAAATACCAGCCTGGCTCCAGGAATGAGCAGCACCTCAAGTGCAACATGCCTCTAACACAGGAGTCACCAGCTCCCAGGACTGAATGAGAGCAACACTGATGGAATGCAGGATGCAATTCCACAAGTCTCAAACACCTCTGTATCAGCAGCACAGCATTAAATATGAAATAACCCCAAGCAAACTGCACCATCCCTCCAATTATTCCAGCACACCCAAGTTTTTCCTAAGGATTTATTTTGAAGGCAGTCAGGAGATTTCTTTGTATTTCCCTGGCTCGCTGTCAGCTCTCAGTAGAAAGCAAAAAAGAAGAAAGCTGCCTCCTTATTCCTTCAGCCAGAAAGTGTTAACTCATCCTGTACATGTTTCAGCTCATCTCAACACAAGACAAAATGGGCTGGGTTTAACCCACATATTATGGGTTTAATATGGTTAAACCCATATTCAGACATATTCAGACATGCCCACCACAGAGCAAATTCTTAGGCTGTTACAGCAAGAGCTGAAAGGAGCATGAAGTTTAGGGACAGTACAACATTCCCTTCACATGGAACCTGCCCTGTGCTCAGGACATCTGGAACCAAAACCAGGCAAACAGCACCAAGCCACAACCCACCATAGCTTCTCATACTCACTCATGGTGGTCACTGAAGCTCTGAAGAAGCCTCAAGAATTGTATCTTTAATGTAATGTCCTAAAAGGAGACAAGAAAGGTGAAAAAACATCATTGCTTTTGTATTTTTGGCTGTCACTAGTTACCAAGCAGGCATGAAACAGCTGAATGGAAAACCTTTCCAAATCCACCCCCTTTGGACAGCAGAGCAAGTGACTTGCACAAATGGAGAGGCTGCACTTCCCAAAATAGAAGTGGAGATTGCCTCCAAGTCTATGCACATAACAGGTATAATTCCTTCTCACTGCAAAGGCAAAAAAGCTTAGAATTGTACTGATCACTTCAGAATGTCTAGGTTTGGAAAAAAAAAACCATAAAGAGTCCAACACAAACCCAACCCCCAAAACCTGACTGTGGCACAGTTTGTACTCTGTGCCTCTCCCCTCTCCTAGGTATCATTTCTTTCAATTTTGGTTTTCTTCTACCTCTGGCCTCCAGGGTAAAGAAATTTACTCCTTTCTCAGTTCCCAAAATGGACATGTTCCTTCAAATGAACAAACTAACTAGGAGAGAGGGGAGAGGCTAAACTGGCCCTGCTACATTGCTAGCATGACCCAAGGATAGCCTTCAGTGAAATCAATAATCCCCCAAAATCTGAGTGCTACAGCATCTCAAATCACTGATTATACAAACAGCCAGTTACTCAGCACAGCTCCTCAGAACTGTGTGCCAGGATGAAAATCACTCCAGAACTGCAGAGGTTCCTCACCGGGCTGCAATCACAGTTCTGGTTGTGTCCGTGCAGAACCAGGGCTGAGGCTGAGTGCTTCCTCCAGATGAGTTTGTCAAACAGGTTATTGAGGCCAGGAATGAGTCTGAACTCTGCTATCATTTTATGAACCTGGGGAACAAGAGAGGTACAAACATGTCTGCTCCAGCCTAAACACAGATTTAATGTAGTCTGCAAACAGATGGGCACAGTGATGTCATCCTCTGACAAAAGGATGTGAATTCTTGTCTCAAACAGCAAGTGTTTGTGTTAACCACAGTGCAGCAGTTTCCATTTGGTGGATGAGGATAGAAAACATCCACATTGGATAGAAAACAGGTTTAAACCAAGCATTTATTTTGGGATAAAGCTCTTCACCAGGGCTTCAATTAACCACCGTGTCTCTGGAAGCTCCTTTGGGCATCAGGACATCACTTCCAGCACACTGAAAATGCATCTTGCACCAAACAGCTGAGCTGAGGATATTCTGCAGCCACTCAATCCCCTGAGTGTCCTTTCCCTTTGCACACACACAGCTGCTGCTCAGGCAGGCCTCTGATGGCAGAAAACCCCATCAATATCGGTTTTGTTCACCAAAACACCTGAGCAGGAGTCCTGGGCAGAGACCAGCAGTAACACAACCACACCACACTGCCCCTTCAGGTTAAAGAGAAGCTGAACTTTAGAGGAAAAAAAGTAAAATTGCTGATTTTATCAGTCTGCCTAGTACATCTTTTTTATTCACATAAAAAAAGCTAATAATTTTGGTGTGAACAGCTGTTTAATACCTTTGGTCCAAGCTGGGATACTTTTGATGTATGGAGTTTAGAAGATGAGGAGTAAGGGAAATAGAAAGTGGGATTCTTATTAGATGTAGGCCTAGTACAACCATTATTCCTTGAGAAGTGGTTACAAATAAAAACCACATGACTGGAATGTACAACATTCTGCAAAAATTAAGTGCCCAAGTAATGCACATGTTCCTTAAAATTAACAAACAAAATAACTTAAAAATATCCCCAGCTGTCCCAAGATCCAGAGCTGCAACCAGCAGCATTTCAAGCAGATCAATCTACTTTGTTCTATTTACTCAAACACCTGAATGAATCAAAATATCTGAAGCTGATGCTGTTTTACAGATTTTGGTTCTAGTTTGCAGCACAGCTGATGGCTTTTTGCACTCCTCTTGGCTGTAGCTACCAGCTGTCCCACCTTGATGGAAATCATAAATTAATGCTGGACACCTCAAATACACACCTGAGGAGCATCCAGCTCCTTCCCACCCACCCACACTTCCCTGACAGACTGCTGAGCTTGGAGTCCTCTGGTGCTCCAGTATTTTGAAACACTCTTGGACAGGAATCTCTCTGAACAAAGTGCTCCCTGTAGTGCCCCTGTCCCTCCATGGCACAGGCACGACAGGAGGAAGCCAAGAGCCTGAGCTGCCTGCAAGAGCCTCAACCCTCACTAAAGGAACAGCTCTCTACACTCAGTGTTAACTCCTCAATCTGCTCCTCTCCAAATGACTCAGATTTCAAATCTGTGCAGTTTAGTTTGCTCAGCTCTGAATGCTCACCTGACCAAGCTCCTCAGTCACATCACTGCCTCTGCATCACTCTCTCCCAGAGCCCAAACTCATTACAATTACTCTGCCTCAGGATGCCAAGACAAACCCTGCTCTGTATTCAACCTTCAAACTACTTTGGCTTTTTCCTGCTGCCATCCAGCTTCATAGCAATTGCTCTGTTTTTTCTCAACACTAAAACTGTCTCTGCTGAGCTGAGTTTCTGTGTGTGCAGTGTGGCTCCCTACAGCAGGAGCATGGAAATCAGCTGATGGCTCTTCACCACAACACAGACATGCAGGACAGCCTAGAAAAATACATAAGGAGAGTAATTTAGGGTGTGACCATAATGAGAAGGCAGCAAAGGCCCAGATCTGCAGAGAAACACCACTTATTCCCAAGGTGAGATCATCCCCAACATGACAACAGGAGGAGTTAAGTCACTGCTACCAGAGTTATCAATTAATGCAAATTAGCCAGCAATCAAGTTTAAATCAAGCATTCAGAGATTCATTTGGGGACAGGTTGAGTTTGGGAGGCTGCACCTTGCTTCAAGCAAATGCCAGACCATTATGTCAATTATTACAGCAAACTGAAGCAGGTTTGTGATGCCCTTAAATAAATTCTATCAAAAATGAATCCAATCTAAAACCAGCAAGTCCTTTGGCTGCTCAGACTGGTACCACAAATCCTGTGCTTTTATTCCTTCCCAGAAAAGAGACCAAAAAGCAGCTCAGATGCTTGTCTGAGGGTGCTGTTGCACACTGCTGTGCCTGCACTCCAGAGCTTCCCCTGGAGAACAGCTCAGCTCCAGTCCCTCCTGTGCCTGGCTCTCAGGAAGGGCAGGGGATTCACATCTGCCACACAAGTCTTATGCAGATTAAGGAACAAAGGATGTAGCATGTGTTTTAAAGGCACAGGATTTCACAAAACAAAAAAAGGACAATATCCCCCGCCAACTCCCAAAAACAAACAAACAAAAAACAAAACCCTAAAACAAATAAACAAAAAAACTCCCTGGCTCTGGACAAGAAGTGTTTGGGAATGCAGTAACTCAAATCCTTTAAGATTTGAATTCAAGAATTCAACTCCAGTCCTGAATCAGTCCTGGGAAGAAGTGAACTGCACAGGCCACTTTTATCCTTAGTTTCCCCATCTGCATGGGGGCAGAAATAGCAGATGAAGGATAAGAGTTGTGTTCCCAGGAAATTAAAACATAAATTCATCTTCAAAGCTAGCTGCTTCAGCAGCAGATGTTTTGCCTTGTCACATTTGACAGGAACACATCAGAAGTGACCCAGGGAGGGAAGGAATCCAGCAACTCCATCTCCCTCCAGCTGCAGCAGGATGAGTGCAGGCTGCAAGCAGTTTCTGCAGAATCTATAAACCTGCATTCTTGTAGGAAACTCAGGCAGGGATGAATTATCTTCCCTTGATACAATGGAAAAGAAAAAGTCCTTCTAATAGATCCGTGTTCTGGTAGTTTCAGTTATGTTTTGGGCTTTGTTTACATTTTTATTTCATGCCTAACAGGAACAGCACTTCTAAAAGGAATGACAACATTATTAGGAGTTGTTTATGGTTTCTGCAAGAATTACTGGTTCTCTCTGCTTCCTCTTATGCAGAATCTGCTTCTTTTAATGCCAAGTGTCTGCTTAGAGTCACAGAATCCCAGGATGGTTTGGGATGGAAGGGATGTTAAAGCCCTGCCATGGGCAGGGACACCTTCCACCAGACCAGGCTGCTCCAAGCCCCAGCCTTGAACACTTCCAGGGATGGGAGGTCCTCAAGCTCTGCTGTAGGTTCAGAGGCAACAGGTGAGTTATGTTTGGGACTGAGCTACAACTGCACCTGTATTCAGATTAAGAGATTCAAGAGATTGCCCTGGGGGGTGTTTGTGACTGATACCCTGGGAGGTTACTACCAGAGAACAAAATAATCCAGATAAATGTGCCCCAACCCTTGCCCACAACACAGCCTCTCCTGCCTAACACAACAGCCTTTTTTTTGGCCCTCCCACTGTCCAGGACATCTGAATGCCCCTGCTATGCCAAGCTCTGCTGAGCTGAGCAGACTGCCAAAGCTGGAAACCTGTCAAAACCTCACCAAGGATTGCTTTGCTTTTCTCTTCACAACCTGCTTTTGACCTATTTAAATCAAACCACAGCCAAGCTGCAGTGACTGGTTCTTCATAAGCCTGTGTGAGGCACGGAACTTTTTTTTTTTTCATTTTAAAAGGAAGAAAGGCAAAGGAACAGATGAGTGGGATTTGCAGCAGTGACCAGTGCAGACAGCACTGAAGTGCACCTTCCCAGCTGGGAGTTTAACACTTTGCCAAGTCATGGCAATATGCTGCAAAAATCATCCAGAGCATTTCCAAAAGTAAAAACAGCCAAAGAAGGGTAAGGCCTGAAGGGGCTCCATGCAAACTGGGCACCAGGAGGGGGGAGAACTCCTAACACCATCCAGGTACCCACACACTTGCTGCATCATCCTGCACCCCTCCTGCCCCACAGCAGTGTGTGAGCAGCCCTGCCCCAGCTGTTCCCAGTGAAATGCTGCCAGGATGGACTGCCCAGCTTGGTACCTTGAGTTTTGCCCTGGCATTTCTGTGCCCATGACCTCACTCATGAGCACTCAGGTTTAAAGAGACACCAAGTGTGAGTATGGGCATCCACTGGGGCTCACCTGATTCCTCTGCCTGCCCATGAGCAGCACACAGAGAACATACAGCACCTCCAGCTTGTACATGATCTCGTGCATGATCTTCATGGACTGGGGCAGCTGTGTCCTTGTGGAGGTGTTGGCCAGTCCACTCTCATCTGAAGACTCTGAAAAAGATGGCAAAGATGTGAGACTGAGGCAGCTTCAATAGGAAAGGATTTGTTACAGTTGTTACTTTTACACTGAACACTGCAGATGCAGGAGCAGCACACATCTGCTGGAATTTTCTTCTTAACTAAAAATAGTAATGTACAGGAAATAACCAATTTGAATTACATGCTAGAGAAAAAAATATAGCTGAAAATATAGAGGAGATAAAATCAGATTTTAAAATTCTTTTTCCATAATGGACTAAATAGCAGCATCTTCTTAAAATAAGTAGGCTCACCTAAATGAATTAATAGACTGCTGCACCAGGGCATGGCAGAAAGGTAGTAAAAGTAGATGGGAGATTATCAGAAGCACTTAGTATTAGATCTACTTTCATTTCATACCTCAGTACCAGTTTTCTTAGGCCACAGTTAAATAAGTTTCATAACCTTAGAGAGAATGACCCTGCTAAGAGCAGAAACAGGAGTATGAAGTAGTTTGAGTTCTACCAGACATACACTGCATTTTTGTCATCCCAAAGGGTGAAGAAACAAACCATACACATGCTCCAAAGCATTTTCCTAAGGTTGCACTAACACTTCCACTAGATCAATTTTTTTTTCCAAATTAACGTCTTTAATTTAGCTGGAACTACCTTTCCTCTTTAAAGAAGGGGCCACTTGCTTGGTATGAAGCATTTGAACCCAAAGTCATGAGCCAAGTTTTAGAGTAAAATGCTGGTGAAGGCACTTAACCTCAGGAGGGTTATTTTAATCACTCCAGAGGAGGTTAGGGCTGAGGATGCACAGCCCTTCAGTGTTAGCTAGGCATGCAAAGGGCACACATTGCTGGAGGGTCTCTCCTTTAGCTAATTTTAATTCAGTAAAAAAAAAATCAGTGCTACACGAGAACAAAACAGCAGTCAGACCTAAACGTTGATATGTGAGTCCTCCATGGAAGGAAAGGGCAATCAGGACCAGATGACAGGAAAAGCAACACGTGGCAAACCCTGAGCAAGGTTAAGACATGCCTCAGCTGCTGGTGGGTGGAGGGATGCAAGCCAGGTACCTGTACTGCTCTGCTCTGCCTCTTCATTTGCCACTCTCATCAGTGCATCCAGCACCAGGGCATTGTCCAGCCAGGTGTACCACTCCTCCAGCTCCTGCAGGAAGCTGGAAGTCCCTGTTGTTTCAGACACTTTCCTTGTGGCCAGTTTACACAACCGCTCGATGAAGCCTGGAATATTCAGAAGTGTAGCTGAAAAAAATAAAGAGAAAGAATTTTATTACAGTGTAAGATCAACAGCACATCTACTTTAGGAATTCGGAAGTGTATGGTTAAAAAGATCTGGTTAAAAAGATCTGAAGATGGAAGAACTCAGCACACTTCTGTTATGGATTAGAAAAGAGCAGTAATTCAGTGCTGTTCTCCAGTTTTTTCAAGCTGCAGAAATAAAACTAAGCTGGCAGAAATAAAGCAGCAGCCTTTTTGGAAGTGGAAGCTCCACCTCCCCTTTCCTTCAAGAATAATTTCATTACAGGACCTGTTTATTAAAGATACATGGCTAAAGCTTCACTTCCCACTTGCAGGGGCAAGGAGAAAAGGACAAAGAATTTGGCCATGAACATTACATGAAAGAGTTGCATCTCTGAAAGAATAAGCTCCCTGATAAAGTTTTAAAAATAGAATATACTGTACAGCCTTTGAATCAGTCTCTGATTGTGCCCATAAAAAAAAGATTAGCCAAACATTTGCTTGGCATGGGCCTATGCAAATACCTGCTTCAGAAGCCCAAAAGCTTTTCAGCACAGCAAGAACTGAAAACAGCAGATTCTACATCTCTAATGGTACTTTAACTTTTTCAATTCCTACTCATCCTTCTAGGCAAGACTTCTGCACCTGAGAAGTACTCAGCACAAGAAGGAAAGCTGCACTGTGCCCAAATTTAAGGCTGAGATCAGCCCCACAGATTTTCAAGGCTGGTTTGTTAACACTGGGCAACATAACTAATATTAAACACATTTCTCTTTTTGATAAGGACAAGACATCCTGTTCAGGACAACATCAGATAAAATCAGAGAAGGAACTGCTCCAACAGCAACCACACTGCAGGCAGCTTTACTTCAGGAATTCGTATTTTATGGAGGACACAGAATTATTGAGAGCTGCTAATGGGAAGTCCATGGATGTGGCTAAGGCACAGAAAACAAATCCAATTATTTTAAGCCACTCAGAGAATGCTGAAATGACATAAATTAACCCACCTAATTAGCAAGACCACATGAAACCAAATGCTACACAGTTTCACTAACAGGAAACATTATTTTCAGGAAACAATCTGAGGGGAGTGAATCAAGAAAATTGCTTTGTAAGACACAACACTTTCAGTATCTTTCAGAAACATAACACAATGTGACATTGAGAGAAGAGGAAAACTTTATACATTGCTGAGATTATTCTGATTTGTTCACAGCACAACAATTACCTTGATTAATTTCAGCTCGGGAAGGGCCCAAGTTTTTTTTCTGCTGGGCATTTTTGGCCAGAAGTGTGTGCTTGTCATCACTGCCCGTGTCCAGCTCCGAGATGGTGACAGCCAGGATCCTGCAGAAGTTGGCCAGCTGCTGCTGGTCAAAGCTGGACACCAGGCTGGCGAGGTTGGGAATATCATCCAGCTGGATCATTTCCTGGGGAGGCAACAGCAGCTCAGTCACATGGGATGGTCAATATGAGAACACACGCAGATCCTCCCTGGGGAGCTATCTGGTATTCCAGTGTAGCAAAAGAGAAGCAGCTGGGATTTACAACAGCTGTCAGGCTTAGCAATTCCCAAAGTACAGATATCCATATTTTAAATACTATTTTTATATTTACAAAAATATCTGGGGGCTTTTTTTTAACTAAAAAACCACAAAATCACAACCTGATTTAATACATAAATTATGTTTAGGTATTAGAACTTTCAATTTTGTTTTCCAATCCTGTCTTTTCTTCAAAACTCACAGATAAGAACTTCTAAATTATTTCTCACTCTTTTTATCAGAAGTTCTTTTTAATAAAAAGATGTTGAAAACAGCTTTCAAAAAAATTGTTCAGATAAACTAAGCTTGTTTCCTATTTCAGGAAGTACATCTACCTCCATCTTGTTCTAAATAATAAAGTATTAGGTTACAGACCCCTGGCCTTCTCCACAAAATGCACACAGACTCCTTCCAATCAAGGTTTTCCCAAGGTTACACCTTGAGTATTTTACTTGCATCACATCAAGGCACTGAGTTGCAACTGATGCTGGTAAATAAGTTCAATAATCAGGTTTGTGCAGAAGTTTTAACTGCCCTGTGTCCCCAGTCTACAACTTCTCAGAGAGGTGACAAACACTCAGGAATACACAGGAAACCTCCCAGATGTGAGGAAGACAAGTGAAGTATGTCAAATACAATCAGCAGGCAAGGATGAAAACTGAATTTATCTGAGGTTCATTTTCTTTGTCTGTAATATGGGCTACTCTTCAATGACTCAGACCATGGGGACACAGCTGCCACCATTCTCTGAACTGGGTAAAAGCACTACAACTATGACACCACAGGAATAGTTTGGCTTCTTTATGAGAAGTGATTGATGTTAATTACCACTGTGAACAGACAGGTTTCAAATAAGCTACAAGAAGTGAGAATGGCAGCTTTGAGGACTATCCTCCAGCCACTCTTCTAAGAAGCAGCTCTCTTTCCTCCACTGGGCTGAAAAGCCATACAAATGATATTAAGAAAGCAGTAACTAACCTTTTTAACTCCCAGGATATCTTCAATGAGCGTTGCAGTTTGTAGGAATGTCTTTTTGTTTGTCATCAGTGTAAACAGGAACAACACAAAGTCATTTCTCTCTGCCAGCCGCCTTGTGACTCCTTCTGTCTGGAAATGAGCACACACAGGCCCAGTGAGAGCCCACCATGAGCAGCCACATGGCACAGCACAGCCAGGACAGCCCTACAGATGATGTGGTGCTGAGCCAGCTGCTCCTGAAACCAGGGAATGTGTTTGTGGGAACAAAAACCATCTCCAGTCCCGGTCTGGAGTCACTGTGGCGCTGGCAACAATGCCAGGATGAGAGGCTTCACCTCAAGGCAGCTGTTTCCTTGTCTGAATCTGAAGCCAACCCTGCCTGCCTGGGCACACACCACAGGGGCTGGGCTCTGCTTTGCATACAAACTGTGACCAGCTCCAAGCCATGGTCTGCACACACAGCAGCTCCTAAACCCTCAGTGTGGGAACCCAGAACATCCCTCTGGCTGTCCAGGACGGCCAGGAGCCCTGCCAGGGGGCTCAAAACACCTGTGGGTTTGATTATGACCTGTGGAGCAAATTACCAACCTTGTATGAAGATCAGCAAGCCACAACAGTTTAGGTAGAATAATAGTGAAGTTATCACGGGGTGGAAAAGCAGATTTTGGGGTTTTTGGTATGGGAGTTCAGGAGGCAAGATGGAGAGAACTGGGTGTGTCCAGCCTTTCTCCTTCTTCTTCTTGGCCTCCATCTTCTGCTGTGATGTTGGCACTTTTAGATTGGTTTAGAGTAGAAGCTCACTGTCTAACATAGGTGACAGGTATTGGAAAGGAATTGTAAACATTTTAAATGTAGTTTTTAGTATAAAGACATAACACAGCCCTGGGGACAGGCAGTGTGCCTGGAACCGTCCTGCTGGACAGACCTCAGCAGGGCAGGAGAAAGTTTTTATAGCTAAGATACAATAAACAGCCTTGAGACTGAGAAATGAAGAGCCCTAACTGCTTCTTCAAGCGCTGGGCTAGGAAAAGAGACTTTCCAACTTTTCTCGGGGTCACTCTGACAAGCTAAAGATCCTGACACCTCAGCACTGCTGTCTGAGCAGCACAGATTGAGCACGGGCCTAAAAGAATGGGGTGATGAACCCCAAAGTCAGACTGAGGCATGGAAACTGACGTTTAAGGCTGCCTTTCATGCTCTGAGCTCTGCTGAGAGTACAGCCAGGCTTTTCTCGAAGTCACAGCCACATCCTCACTGCTTGCAAAGCTGTGTTTTATCCATGAGACACATTCCCAGTGCTCACAGAACCAGACTGGCAAAGATAATTCCCCAGTATTTACAGACAAGCATAAAAACAGCTAATATTGCCCACAGACCATTTCTGTGATCCTGGACACTTCTCCTCCAATCCCTGCAGTAATACCAAAGTGAATTAAAACACATCAGCTAGTCCAGAAATTACAAACTTGGTTTTTAGCTTATCATATTATTCTCAGTTTGCAAAAGTTGCATTACCTGCAGTTAAAAAAATAAATCATCCAAGCCAAGGAAAAAAGTGTTCCCTCTCTTCCCTGTCCCATGTGTACACAGATCCTTATCAGTGAGACATGATCTAGTAAGACTCAAACTCTGGAGATAAGACTGATGTCTTTGGAAGAGCTCCAAGCCACTAACTGGCTCTTTTTAAAATTTTTGTTAAACAGTGTTCCCTAGGCTGTGGCATAATGAGGTGTGTGATGAAGTAAACAATCCTGAGGATGTTCCCTGCATGCATAATCTGAGGCCTTTGCTTTTAGCTTCAGGATTTTAATGACAAGGTATTTCCAAAGGCCTTTAACCCAGCACTTTGCACTGATCTGCCATGACTGGACTGAACTAAAATCCAGCACATGGAGTTGCAGGATCAGATTCAAAATCCTTTGCCAGCCCCAATTCTGAACAAGACCAGCTGTGGCTGGGATTAACAGGCATCCATTCTCAGCTTCAGATTTTAAACTGCAACATTAACAAAGGCTGGCACAGCTTTCCTATGGAAACACAGAGACAGAAAGATCCAAACAAGGGAACTTAAGCCTGACAATGCAGGTCAGAAAACAAATTATTTGAGCAACCCATCAAAATACGGAGTGATGCTGTATTTAACTGAAGGAATTTTAATGTAAAGCTTCAAAGTTTAAATTACACTTAGAAGAGTCTGTTTATTGTCTTATCAAGTAGCACATGTAAAAAGTGACCAGAATAGTTGTACTTACACATATACAGGTGTTGTACAGTATGCTTAAACAGTCCTTGATGAGGTCATCACTTACTGCAAAGGAGAGAGCAGACAGTCAGCAGCCATTCCCTGCCAAGGAACACCCCTGGCATGGGAGGGACATGGAGAGCTGTGGGATGGGTGACAACTCCAGGCTGCCAGCTCAGAGCACACATGCAAATGCCTTATGGCATAGAAGCCACAAGAAACACTCTACACCCAACCTGTTCACATGTTAAATTATTGTTGTATGGGGAAAAAATTGTCAGTTCACGCAGTTTTCTCCACTGGAAACTCACGCTTGTTTTCTCACCACCTGGACTTCATAGAAAAACTTCCAATCTGCTTTGCCACAGCATTTTAATATTTAAAACATGTTTTCAGTACAGACCTTCAATTGCCTAAATCTCCAGTTGGAGTCACTTCACCTTTGAAGTGACTTTGCACCATGACACTCCCTTCCCTCAGCAGGGCTCAGGGAACCAGCAGAATCCCAAACAGGGGAATAAAAACACTGCAGCCAAGCTGCTCCAGCAGGAAAGTTGAGCTGAAGTCACGGCACCCCCTGTCCTTACAGCAATGTGGAAATGAGCAGTCATGTAACAAAAAGCATGCTGTTTTCCTGAGCTACTCATCTTACAATCTTTGCAGCTCCCATTACATAAACAATGTTTTGTGGCTTATTATTAACAATTTTTCACTGTAGCTGTAGCCACAGGAACAAGAAGAGTTTCCAGTGATTGCAGATTTAGTGCTTTGAGTCCAGTTTGTTGTGCTGAGTGTGTGAAGCTCCGGAACTGTGCCAGAAACAGGTGACTCTCCCAAATCCCAGCACAAATCAGTACCAGGGAGAACAAAGAAACAGTGATTCACTCCTAAATGAATCAACAGGAAATTGCTGGGATGGAAAGAGAATAACAGAAAAACAGAACAATTTCTGTCTGAAGCAGAACCATCAGGCAAAACTGGGGAAAAGAAAGAGATAAACCACCTATTTACTTACTTTTCTGCTTCTTTTTCTGTGTAATAAGAGTTGGTCTCATAAGAATTTCTACTAAAAGCTGTAAAAATAAGACAAGGAATTAAGGGAACGATCACTGAGATACAAATAACCAATTAATTTGCCAATGACAAACCCAAACCTGTTTCTGCTTAAGTCACAGAGATGAATAATGAAGGCTCTACAATCAAACCCCCACTGGTGTCAAAATCATATTGACAAATTGTAGTTGCATTTACCCTGAAGAAGCAGTAAGAGCTGTACAAAATAATCTCCCACTGGCAAGTTTTAAAAGAATTCGAGCTTGCAAGGAATGTAATTTCACATGCCTCCAGATAACATCAAGGATGGTGATCACATATCTCTTAAAATAAGGAATCTTTAGCAATAATCTGCAAAGAGATGCAAATTTTCCAAAGGCTTTCCCTAAATCTTGCTGGGCTTCAAAAACATTTCAGGTCCAGACAGAATTTAGCAGCTCCAGATTTTATCTTAGCACCAAAAAGCCACTGCTTGTGTACAGGATCCTGTATGTATATTTACATTTATATTTCTATTTAAGGAATATAATCAGCTTTCCAAGACCAGGGCTGTGGTTCTGACTGATGTAGAACTGATCTTTATCTGTACCACTGGTTTAGCTTCAAACATTTGGAAAAACAGCACTTCATTTAAAAATGAAATTTGGCAAACAGAAGGAACTGATGACTTCTGCAAGAACTACTGCAAATGCTGTTGGTTTTAAAATTCAGTTTAAAATTGTTGACAGCAATGCAGGCATCACACAGTCAGTGCCAACTCACAAGATATTTAGGAGTTTACAACTTGATCTATTTGTCCCATCTTCTTTTAATGAACTATTGATTCAGACACAGAGGAAATCACCTTGACATCACTCGAGGCTACATTAAAAGCACCAACAAATAAATAAATAAATAGGCAGCTTTTAAGAGGAATCTACATCTTTAGCAATATTTGTAGTAGTAGCTGTAGCATTAATAGGGTAGAGAAAAATAACTGCAGTAATACAGATCTCATATTATTGGCTTGTGTTTTAGGAGGAGAATGCACACCTCAAAGTTTGGGGTTTATACTTTAATTGTTGGGTTTTTTGCCTCTCACCAGAGGCAGAAGGAGCAGAAAGCGAATTACCTGATCATGTTTCTTGGGATGGGGTTACATTTAGGAATAAAATCCATGAGGTTTGTGTATTTGCACTCTCAGGTGTTTATTTTACATGGATCCATATAAAGGGAGGAGCCAATGAACTGGTTTTGTACTTCCTCAATGTAAAGGCTGTCAGAATCCAAAAATATTTCAACTCTCACACATTGTAGCCTAGAGAGTACACTGCAAACTGAGTGTCCTTCAAAGTTACTCGTGTTCCACAGCTCAAAATATTGCAACATAAACCAGCACATGGCACACACAGCACCAGCAGATCAAACTTCTTCCCTTTCAAATCCTAGAGCAGGATTTTTGAAAACACACAGCACTGGCTTCCATCACTGCCTTTAATCACCTAAAACCCACTTCTATCCAAATCTCTTGACCATAGCACCAGGTAATTACAGTGGATCTGATATTTACCATCTCCAGTCCAAGGGGAAAAAAGCAACCAAGCTCCAACCAATCAAACCAAACCAAAAACTTGTCCCCGACACACAGAGATTCTGTGCACTCTGTTAAAATCATTTATACAGAAGTACCACTATTTCCCTTTAAAAACAAGGGAAATTTAAAATATTTTCATAGTGTTCTCATTTGCTTGGGTAGCTGAAGGCTTTTGCCCTCAACTGACAGCAGCAACTAAACCAGTGCTCATTTCAAAACAAACAGCAGCTTTAAGCAAAAGCAAGCTTTTACTTGTGTAAAAAATAAAATAACAAAAATGTTATTTCTGTTACAAAGACAAAACAAAAAAATGTGACAAAAAAAAAAGTAAAATCTGTTTAGTTAAACTAAATAAAAAGAGAGTATCAATTAGTTCACTGGAAAATACAAATAATACATTTCTAATGAAAGCCAAGCCAGAGCTGGGCACCATAAAACTGAGCAAATGGGTATTTGTGCAATGTAGAATTAAAGCAAAGAAACAAGATGATAAATTGCCAAAATATCCACAGAAACCTTCCAGCTCTGCTTAATAACTTTGCCAGAGATGAAGCAATAAACACAGACAACCTGGCTAAGACAGAGCCCTGGTGTGCTTCAACTGCCACAGATCCCCCAGTGTTAAGTGAAATTCCCACTGCTCCAATGCCAATTCTGTTATTTTATCTCACAACCAGGAATCATTTGAAACTGTGTTCATTCAGAACTAAAGGTCTAATCTTTGTTAAGGTAAAAAAAGACTGGCTAAAGAAACAGCCAGGTATTCTGTATCATATAAAAACAAAACACCTCACTTTGGATGTTACACCTTGAAAAATACAATCTTTTCCTATTTTGATTAACAGAAAGTGGCACAATTCTAAAGCTTAACATTAAATTGGTAAAGTCATTCTGCAGCTTGCATTCAGAAGCTTCAAAGACCTCACTGAAGAGATTTTTCAGTGGGATGATTATCATGCAGATCTTTTGATACTGAAAAAACACACTTACATCGACTCCTCCAAACAAATCAAACGTGTATGTGTTTGGGAAACTGGACTCCTGAGCAGCTTTTCTGTCTTCTGTGACATAAACCATGGCTTCCATCGAGAGAAGTGGAGAAATTTCCTGCAGGTAGGAGAAAAATAAAGAGATGGTTCAAAAAGAAAACTGTTCATCACTATAAACACAATTATCTTCCACTATCTGTGTGATCCACTGACTAATCATCACCTGCACCCCCAGCTCTTACTAACCAGCCAATTTCTGACAGATATCATCATGCAGACAGCTTAAGAAATTCATACAGTATGATCACAGTAGACTTTAAAGAAAGCCACAACAAAATTATCTGAAGCTTTAGGAAGAAGGGTGCAGCAGTACCTTTAGGATGCTTTGGCACTGGGAGAAGTCGCTGTTTGGGTGGCTGTGCTCATACAGCTTCTGCAACAGCAAGGGGATCCCATTCCATTTTGCCTGTTTATCTCTCTCCTTCAACAAGGCCTCTGTGATCTGCAAAGAAAAAAGAATATGATTCCCATGTGTCCAGTGTTTCATAACCAGGAAGATAACCTTATCACCTTCCTGGAAAAAGAGCTCACAAAATCCAGTGTTGCCCTGATTTTTTAAGATTTTCTAAACCTTCTGATGTTTACATTCTTGTAGAAAAACTTTCTCACACACTTTCTGTAAATAACTCATTGTTTTGCATTCTTTTATGGAGGAGGAGAAATTTGATGGACTGTTGGTTTGTCCAGTGTCATTGGAGAGGTGGCACTGTCACCCTCCAATCCACTGCCTCTTTTGGAAAACCATAAATGTTGGAGTCAGAAAATAAATTCCCTTTTTTCCACCTTGAGAGCAGCGGTGGGTGTCGTGTTGTTTTGTATCCTATAGTGACAATCCAGTACCTCTTTCCATGCAGCAATTTATGGAGAACAGGTAGCTGCAGCATTTTACAGATGCAAATATCTTAAGCAGCAAAGAGCTTAAAGCAGATGTCATTTAGAGTACATAATCTCATTCTGTATTTTTATATTGATTGTGTATTTTAAAATGGCAGCACATTAGTCTCTAAACAATTCCATTAGCAGAACTGCAATTGACAGGGCAGTGAAGGAGGAAATGGGTACCCTGACACTGTCTCAAATGACACTGCTCTGAGGTGTAGAATGCTGAGGATGGGAAGGCTTCGTTACTCGATGCATTCAGCTAGAAAGGAGTATTTCCTCGGCCAAGTCCCTGAAGTCATTGGTCACAGCAATGACCCAAACCACAAAGGTTTACTAGCAGGAACATATCAAAGAGAGAAAATTCCCTCTATAGTCTTGGGCTGGCTCTAAATGGAGATCACCAACTAAATCAGCAGAACAACAACACTGGCATTATTCTGAGAAACAGGCTGCAACCACAAAAAAGAACACTTGGCATTTGCTACTATAGCTGTCCAAACTTTCTTCAATGTTCCTCCTTTTTTCCCTAAGTAAAAACAAAACCAAAAAAAAACTTAATATTCATCACTGTGTTTAACACCTAAAAAAAAAAAAAAAAGGAGTAGCAGCACAAGACTAAAATATTCTGCTTAAAATCCACAAAAGATGCTTTGAAGTCTGAATACTTCCAGGTTAATGCCAGATCTGTCAAGGAGGAGCTTAGGACATTCAATTAAAATCCACTATCCAGACAATGCTGACCAAAACTTTTCTCTTTGATACTTCAGAGGTGCCTACACCAACCCCAACACAGGGACTTATACAGGGGAGAAGGTAAAGCAAAAAACAATTCCAGCAGGATTTCTGCCTGGGTTTACAAATGTTTTATATGCCCTCCAAATAAAAACAACTAAATAAAGAAAACCCCAATCCTCTGGTCAGCACCTCAAGGCAAACCTTAGAAAACAGAATGTCCTGAGCTGGGAGGGACCCACAGGATCACCCAGGGCAGCCCCAGCCCTGCACAGACACCCCAACAGCCCCACCCTGGGCATCCCTGGCAGCTCTGGCAGCCTCAGGGCCGTGCCCATTCCCTGGGGAGCCTGGGCAGTGCCAGCACCTCTGGGGAAGAGCCTTTCCCTGAGCTCCAGCCTGACCCTCCCCTGACACATTTGTGGGTTGGCTCTCAATCCCAGGCTAAACTCCTAAGCTGCTCTTGTTCTGCACCTTTCTGTGCTTAAGTGACATTTCCCTCCCAGCTGCTTAAATCTCACTTATTCTTTCAGCCAAGACATGGTTCTCAGACACAGCTCAGTGCACAATTCCAAAGGGCCATTCAACTCCTGATTAGACAATTATATGCAAATATACTCCAACTCCTGGCAGAATTTAACCCTTTGCTCTCTGGTTATATAGAAGACCAGAAAACTGATTCAAGCTGAGAACTCAGCCTGGCAATGTAGCTGATGTGGGTCCTCATCCTCTTTGTAAGATTCCCAAGTACTCAGGATTCTTTCCTGATGAAATGCTTCAATTTTTAGGTAAATAAGAATTTCAAATAAATAAGAACTTCAAGGGTCTTGAAGTACCAGGTCTTCTTGCTACAAGAAGTGATTGAAGCAGCATGAGCACACCTGAGACATAAAATTCTCTCCAGTTTTTAACTTTTCCCTGCTTTCTGAATCAGAGAAATAAACCAGCACTGCTGGAGAATGACACGGTTTCCTTCTGAGCAGGAAAAATAGCAGAGGATCAAACCAGAAAGCCAAAATCGCTTCTCATCATCTGGGCTCTGGGTCAGCTCCTTGGAAGTCACAGATTCCATTTCCCCTTGAGAAACCAAGCACAGAGTGAGCCAAAGGAGCTCTACCACTGCCCCATCCCAGGTGTGGGAGGAGGACAAACCCACAGGCAGTGGGAGGAACGGGATTAATTGCTGGGCAAAGTGCACAGAACACACAGCAAAATGCCAGGGAAAGAGTCCAACTCTCCAGCTCCAGCTGATGTGGAAGATACCAGAGGCAGGGATGACGTGCACAGGCTGCCATCACAGGTTCCAGCAGCACAGAGCAGAATTCAGCACTTAAATGCTCTCAGGAAAGGCCAAAGCTTGTAATTAACATTAAAACTTAGTGTTGGGTTTAACACCACACTGTTAATCACATGTATGCTTCTTGGTTTGGGGCAGGATCCATCTGAGCCATCTCCACTCCCATTTCTGTACTTGCAGGGCTTCCTCTCCCTGCCCCAGGCTCTGAGAGGCAGCCACAGGAAACTTTCAGAACTGAAATTCTCAAAGAGTGAAGCAACTGTTTCCTTGCTCTCATCATCTTTTATCTGCTTTCAAAAGAAAAAAATTTTAAAAAGTTTTTTTTTCTCTTGATTTAACACATCTTTGGTTTCACTGCAAGTTCTGGCTTGTGGTCCCTGCTCTGTATTTGAGGCTACCCTGGCTCTGGATATTTCCATTGCGGCCGGGTGGTATTTGCCAATGCAAAGATTTTTGGATTCTGGGAAGGGATTAAAATTCAATCAGACTTTGTGGAGCTGTCTTTCTTCACAGCCATTTTGGTTAAAAACTGCATCTCCTGTTTTCCATAACAGCAGCTAGTCAATGCTTTTCATTTATAAGCAAAAATGGTTTTCTTTTTGGGGAAATTTTACTGATTAGTCATCAAAATCAGCACTGGGTCTTTTGGGGCTCCTTTCCGTTATGGAATTTTTTGGTCTCATTCAAGCACAAAAAGTGCAATCCAACACTGACCTTCCTCAATCACTGAAAAGCTCTGGATAAAATACCTGAAATCTTGCAACAAAACCTGAGAAGTTAGGTAGCATCTAGCAAGAAGCAGAGGCTGTAGCAGCCCAGCTGGAAGAGGTATCCGTGAAAAGCCAGGATCTCCCCAAGTGCTGGCAGCTGGGTTTGGAATTGTCATGCTTTAATGGTGTTATAACACACCAGAATAAGGATCACTTCTGAGAAAACAAGAGCAGCAGCACAAACTTCTGTAAGAGGCAGGTACAGCAAACCAAACTGGTACAAACACCAGCACTGCACAGAGTCACTTCCCAGACTGCTGGAACACGTCCCACTTGTGGCTCACAAGCAGACAAAGCCGAGGACAGCACACTGGGGAGCTCTGGAGTGGTTCTGTTCCAGGCTGATCCCTGCAAACAGTGGCACACACCAGCTCATCCAGAGCTCCCAAGCTGTGTCCCAGTCCACAGCTGTCTGTACAATCTTGGTTTTACACCTGGGGTTTCCTGAATGAGGGAACCACCGCCTCACCAGGACCATCCATGCCCCCTGCTCCAGCCATGCCATGAAGCCATGGCATTTGCTGGAAGGGCAATCAGAGACCTCGGAGAGGATTTAAATTCAGAGATAAAAAATGTGTCACCAGCCCACCCATGCCTGCAAGGTAGAACAGACTGAGTGGTTTTCTCTTTAAAGACTCCTAAGGAACTGGAGCTCAGGATTTCCCAGGAGGTTACTCCAAAGGCTGATAACTACCATGGGAACACTTTCCAACTACACTGTTTAAGTAACTTCTGTGCATAACTTTCCCAGACAGTATACAAAGGGCTGAAAAAAGACACTGCACACAACTGTAAGTATTTAATACAAATTTCTTTCTAATCCTACTGTCTTTTAAATCCTTTCAAAAGTGATAGAGAAGCACAGAATGCTCAATCTTGGAAGGGACACACAAGGACTGTCAAGCCCAGCTCCAGCCCTGCACAGACACCCCAACAGCCCCACCCTGGCCATCCCTGGCAGCTCCTGGAGCTCTGGCAGCCTCGGGGCCGTGCCCATTCCCTGGGGAGCCTGGGCACCCTCTGGGGGAAGAACCTTTTCCTAACATATCCAGCCTAACCCTCCCCAGATGGCATCGATTTGCATGATAGTCAATAAATAATTAGGAATAATACCTGCATCTTCATGAAGTTATACATTAATATTTGCCTAAATCCATCCCTTGATCAGTCTACTGTCCCTTTTACTTGTCCCTTCTATTTTGCTTGTCCTCCAGTCACAGGAACAGCTCTCCCCCCGTTCTGTGTCCATGCCCTGGCAAGAGCTCAGCATTGCCAAAACATTTCTTACTGCCCTGAGATCTCTTGGAGCTAAAGTTGCTCCTAAATCCTTCCCCTTCCAGAGGGGATTTTCCTGCTCACCTCTGTTCCCACACTGTGACAATTTTCCTTGCCCTACAAAGCAAACCTCAGATTTTCCTAAGCTTGCCTCCACCCCTGTGCTGAGCTGTGGTCAGTGACACCTCTCTGTGTCTTCCCAAAACTGCTGACCACCAGCAGTGGTGACAGCAGCAGAAATACCAGGAGCTAATCCTCCCTTTGCTCTCCAGGGCAGGGCAAACAGTCTCCTGATAAAACCGTGACTCTATTTCCCATTTTACCCTTCAAACATTACACTGTCTTGCTGAGTGCTCGCTGCAGGAGGGTGTTTGCTGTCATCTTTCAGAGAGCAAAACCAGTGACTCAGGTGTCCAGGCATCCTTCACAGCACTGAAGGGTTCCTGCTGTGACAGACTTCACAGCTATGACACATCACTTACAAGGTTTTTTTAATTCAATTTCTCATTGCAACCATACATTGACACTGGAAGTGCTTTTAAAAAAAAAGCAGAATTTCCATTCTTGGGATTTTGCATGACCACTTCTGAAGTATCTATTCAAATGTCTTGAAAGTTTAAAAGGAAACAGGCACAAGATTATGGATCTCAACAAAGAGATGCAAGCACATGGTCTCTATGTATTCTTAATAAAATTGAAGCCTTTGCATATCCTTTCCTTCAAGCCTTTAAAGCTGTACCTTTAAAAAAACCCAGGAAACTAATATTTGTGCAATTAAATGTTTAATTTTTCTCTGAACAGTAATAACTTAGGAAGTAATTTCTGACAGACTGCCAGGAGAGTGATTATTCAGGGTTTTGGGGAGTGCCCCACCATTCCAGCTCTGCATTGCATTTTCCTTTCCAGTTGCTAACAACCATCCATCAGCCTGGCTAAGCTGTCTCCTTCCTCACACAACTTTTCCCACAAAAGCCTGTAACCAAGGCAAATGACCCTGCAAGTTTTGGTTTGAACACAACAGCTTTGCAGGAACACAGCTGCTGGCCCATGGAGCAACTCTGGCAAGCATTCCAAGGGAGAAGCTGAGCACTGCAGCTCCAGGGCAGAACACACTGTGGTCAGTCACAGCTGAGCTCTGATCAAACACAGGGCAGAGCCCCACAAGTATTAATCCTGAAAGGAAACTCTGCTGGGAGAAGTCCATGTAAGAGCACTTATGTCCAGCCTCTCTCCAGCTCCTTGATTCTTCAAGTGCAGATCAAGATTCCTTTAGCTGGATTCCCTGTTCCTCCATCCTCCCCAGCCCTGCATGGGGCCCCCATCCCTTCTCCTGCCAACCCAAAAGCCAGGCACGAACCAACCCAGGGACACATTGTCCTAGGAGAAAACATGCCAGAGCTTCCAGCCAGGCCTAACCATTGCCACAGCTCCCAGACTGCAGCTCTGCTCACCAGAACTGGGAGAAGAGCTGGTCTACCAAGACAAGGAACAGGTCTCCTGAATCTCCAATCCCCACAGGACAATTCCAACGCAGACCTTTGACACCAGCAGCTCTCCAAATCCACTTCAGGATCTACCAGACCAGAACAGAGCTACTAATATTTGATTTGCTGACCTTCCTCTCAGAGAAAAAAAAATCAACTAATATCTATAATTACACTAAAATTATATTAACTTCTTAGTTACTACTCTTCCTTAGAACTTTCTAAGTTTCTTCTTTAATTCATTTTGAAAGAGAACAAAATCTGTAGGGCCATCTAAGAAGAAGCAGAGCGATAAGCAGTATCACATCTACATTCTTCTTCTCACTCATCTTCAGCCACACAAAAAAATCAGACACCAATACAGCTTAAGTCCAACACAGCCACTTTTTGAGCATTTCTAGTGCATGTCAGAGCTCTGGTCCTGTTACATAACAAAAGCACATCCAGGCTTTCCAACACTCCCTCACTGTCCTCCCTTGAAGAGCCCTAAGCCTGCTAACACCCACACAATTAGAGCTACTCAAGTGGATTATATTCACGTGAATGTTGTTTTGTTGGTGCTCTTGTAAGGAGGAAACAAAAAACTGACTCAAAACCAAAATCTTTTCCCAGGGTTAGGAAGCTACTCCTGCTGATAACCTGCAATGGCAGGAGGTGAAATCTGGATGTCTGAGGGAGAAAATGTTTTCCTTCCACAGAGCTTTTTTAGAGCGGATAGGGACTATCCTGCTAAAGGAAGTGTCTGCTCCTAGGGATAGCAAAGCATGAAATACAGCTGGAAAAATTGACTCCTTTTTTCCATTCTGATTGTTTCAGCTAAGCCCTGGCAATCCTATGAGGGTGAGAGCAGTGCTGACATCCAGCTCTTGGGACTGCAGCAGAAGCACAGTGGTTTGCCAACAAATCCCTGGTTAGTCCATTATTACACTGCTCTGTCCACAGGGATTCCCAGAGCTGCACCTAAATACCCTCTGGTTTCATGCCATATCCATGTTGTTCACAGCTGCCTTGCAGCAGATGAAGTCTGCACCTTCTGGCTAAGCAGATTTGAGCCCGATCAGCTGAGCCAGAGTGTTCTTGGCTTTCAAGGAACAGCAGCACAAACTTGTCCCAGAGCCTGTGATCCATGGCACGGCTGTGCCCCAAGAAGGACAGCACACCAGGCCCCTCACAACCAATATTCTTCCTTGTTAGAAATGTGTCACTTCTGGAAAGCTCTTCTGTCACTGGCTCACCAGCACCTGCAAAGCCCCTTGCACTGTGCTCAGAGCAGGGCAAATCCTGATCCAAGGTTATGCAATCTGATACCAACACTGAGGCTTGTGTGCAGGGCAGCAGCTGATGCCAGCAATATGGATAAAATGGATACAGGAACAAATAATGGCAGTATCTACTGAAATCTGCTTTAGCTAATCAACTTCTTATCACAGAATCATTTGCATTGGAAAAGACCTCCAAGACCAAGAGCCCAACCTGTGATTTATCCCCACCCTATCACCCAGCCCAGAGCACCGAGTGCCATGTCCTGTTGTTTCTTGGAATCTCCAGGGATGGGGACTCCATCATCTCCCTAGGCAGCCCCTGGCAATACCTGAACCATCCTTTCCAGGAAGAAATTCCTCCTGCTGTCCAACCTGCCTGATCCATCCTTTCTAGCAAGAAATTCCTCCTGCTGTCCAAGCTGACCCTCCCCTGGGCCAGCCTGAGGCTGTTCCCTCTTCTCCTGTCCCTGTTCCCTGGGAGCAGACCCCAATCCACACCTGGCTGTCCCCTCCTCTTAGGAGTTGTGCAGAGCCAGAAATTCCCTCTGAGCCTCCTTTTCTCCACGCTGAGCCCCTTCCCAGCTCCCTCAGCCACTCCTCATATGACTCTCCAGCTCTGTTGCCCTCCTCTGAATAATTTATTATTAATAATAAAGCAAGACACCAACTGGCAAGGAAGCCAAGGGCTCTGGATAGGTGAGCACAGCAGGAACACTCAGGGATCCAGATTTCAGAGCCTCAGCTGACCTCAAAACTGCCAGATATTGAGGAGGCTGCTGCTGTCAAAAATGCTTTTATGTCCCTGTAAGATCAGAGTGATGAACTTTTAGATGCAGGCCTCAACAGTGATCCTTCCCAGCTCACAGCTAAGCCCCTACTTTCCTCATACAAAAATGGACCTTGAGATCACCTAAGAATAGCACACAAAGCTTTGTTCAGGGCTAAATGCCACTGAACAGGCACCCCAGCACGGAACTGTGCTCCTCAGTCTCCCTGAATTAACATCTTGAGAAGGGTTTCCCCTCCCTACAGGACACCAGCAGTGCAGTCCAGGCAGCACATGACCCAAAACTTCCTTCCAAAACACAGCTAGGAAGTGCTTCAAGGACACCCTCATGACTTGCTCTGCACCCCATCACAGCAACCTGACCTGCTCTCTGTCTCTGCAGGAACAAATCAGTGGAGAAATGTAAGCAAGGGCTCCCACGCTGCCACTGAGGAGTCAACTGCAGGAAAACTGGGAATGTTTTGATAAAAAATAGAACTTAAAAAAAAAAGCAAGCAGCCAAAACTGCCTTGTGCTTCTTTAAAAGTTACATCAAAGTGTTTTATATTTAGATCGTCTACAAACAAAAAACTGATTCAAGGTAAAAGTAAAGAGACACGGAATTCATAAAGTTCAAAATCATTCAGGGAGTTATTCCCCCTGCCTTAGCTTAAGTGAATCACAGAATGGTTTGGATTGGGAGGGACCTTAAAGCTCATCCAGTGCCACCCCCTGCCATGGGCAGGGACACCTTCCACTGTCCCAGGGTGCTCCAAGCTCTGTCCAACCTGGCCTTGGACATTCCCAGGGATCCTGGGGCAGCCCCAGCTCCCCTGTGCCAGGTACTGCCCATCCTCACAAGGAAGAATTTCTTCCCAACATCCCATCTAACCCTGCCCTCTGTCAATTTGAAACCATTCCCCCTTGTCCTGTCACTCCATGCTCATACACAAAATGATTTAAAATACCCTCCTATGGCATTTATGAAGTTGTGGTAGCTCTATGTGTCCAAGCTTTAACTCTCAGGGCAGCACAAGGATGCCAAATTTTTTCAAGCAAAACCAAACCAAACCCCAGAAACAAAAACCCCACCTCAATTTTGGTCATTATAAGGAGGATGAAACCAGCAGAGGTTTTCTTGATTGGTATAAAAGCTAAAAAGCCTAAAATGAAAAGAGTAACACTGCATTCTTCAAGCAAACCAAAGCCCAGAGGTAGAAGCACCATCCTACAGACAACAGAGGTGCATAAGGTTGGTCCAGGTTTACCTGACTGAAACTGCAGTGGCTGAGGAGGTGCATGAAAGAAAGAGTGCAGAGGTGGACAGGTAAGGCAGTGAGACAAAGTTTGTCCATGTGCTGTAGGAAATCTACTCCTAAAACAATCCCAAGGAGAAGAATCAATACAGGTTCATGTTGATGCAAATTACTGGCTCTTCTTAAGGATTAACCAAACGAGTAGCTGAGGAAGCAGCAAAATAAGGACAAAATATCTGTAAAAAAATACCTGCTCTTTTACCTCTCTGCTAGAGAACGAGGCACGGACATTCATGATGAATATGATGCCTCAGGATTTGAGCTTTTCTATTTTTCATATATTTGTAACCCTGCAGTTCTTTAGTGTATAACTCCAAACCCCACACACAGTGTGAGCTGCTACTTTCCCAGTTTGGGCAGACACAACAATTCCTCTCCAGGCCTGGCAATCGAGGACCCCTCACTGCCTCAGGCCCCAGAGATGGAAACAAAAGTGACTTGGGGGAGCAGACTTGGGGTAAATGACTTCATTACCTGAGCTGTAATTGGCAGATTAACCCCCAATATGCAAATGGCCCAAACTTATAAAAGTGTAAAACTTGTGACCTGTGGTTCATTTTATGGGTGGACCTGGGGGGCTTTGTCTGCCCTGGATGTACCTGAAGGCCCTTCAATAAATATAATTGCTTTTTATTCCCTAATTTTGTCTGGCCTCTGTTTTTAGGTAGTCCTGAAAAGGCATCAAGCAAATCTCCTCTTAATAATTGCTCAGAATCCTTGTTTATCAAGAAAAATGCTGTTGTCTGCACTAGTAAATTAGAGAAATGCCGTTTTTTATTCCATCTGACCTCTCTTAAGATACTTCAGCTCAATAAATCAGCAAGTTCTGTATCTCATGTTTCATTTTCCAAGTCTTTGCACCATTTTGCATTTACCTGCAAGAAAAATGCCAATTATTCTCCATAAAAATAAATTAATAGTCTATTATCCTTGAGAAGCTTTTCAAAAAAGCCAGCACACCACAGGCACAGGCCCGGGGTAAGGAACTGATTTCATGCCTTGGTATTTCCCAGCATCATCAGCTGGGAAAGATGACAAATAAGAAATAGATCTGGAGCAGTTTCTCATAAAACCATCTGCGTTACCGAGCTAAAATGTCTCCTAAGCCTTAAAACCACGAGGCTGCCTTTGTGCAGGAAATACGTTTAAATTTCGATGCTGCATTGTTACAGTCCCAGGCACAGCTTCCTTTCTTTGCAGGGAAGGCCACACCGACCGAAGAGGCGGAGAACGGCTGGGCAAACGCCTGTGCTGCTCCTCGGGGCTCCCCGAGCTGGCTGAGGCCGGTGAGGCGGCGCACGGAGCCCGAAGGCACCGGGGCAAAACCCGAGCACCTCCGGGGAGCTCCGGAGCGCCGAGCCCGGCCTGGGAGCGGCCGTTTTACCCGAGCAGGCCCCGCTAGGCCAGCCAGGCTCTCCCCGGCCGCGCAGGAGGCGCTGCACACCCGACCCCAAACCCCACAGCCCCCGCAGGCCCCGCGGCCTCCCCGCTTCGCCCGCCCGGCCCAGCTCCCACGGGCGGCCCGCAGCGCGTTACCTGCGCCCCGCGGGTCAGCCCGCGGCCGCTCAGCTGCCCGTGCCGCAGCTGTGCTAAGATGTTGGTGGTGGCGGCGCGGGTCCCGCCGGTGCCGGTGGAGCCGGAGCCGGGCCCCGTGCCGGCCCCCGCCACGGCCGCCATGGCCTCCGCGCTGGGGACACAAACAGCGAGCCCTCCCCTCGGCCCGCTCCGCCGACTGCGCAGCCGCGGGACGCGCCAACATGGCGGCCGGAAGGGGCGCCCGCCGTGTGGGAGGGAGCGATGGGAGCCGCGGCCTGTCCGCGCTGCTGCTCCCCCGTGTAATCTGTGGTGTGAGATAATTCGTGTTTATATGAAATACGTATGAAATAAAGTTGTAAGTAAAATTGTGTGTGTAACAAAAATCTAAAACACTGACACTCAGGAGACAGATTGGCACATCGAAATTGCGAAACTCCAGATGGCAGCAAGGATAGAAAGCCTCATTAGCAAGCGAAAGGACGTGGCCGGTGCGGAGATGGGCCTTTCCCGGGGCTATCCCGGGAACACCCAACAGCCATGAACACCTGATAAGTGTGAAAAATGCGTAATTTAGCCAACACAGTCCCCCAGAAAATCCCAGCTCACCTCGAATGTTGTTTCAAAGACAGATGCATTGACATCAATATCGAAGTCCACCCCCTCCTGCAGCACGTTGACAACTCGCTGGAACTCGGAAACATTTCCCAAGATCTGCAGGGAAACAGAGACTCAGGCTTTAGTTCATGGAAAAACAAAGAGCAGCTCAATATTTGGGGCTGATTTTAGTTGGTTTTACTATTTGGTGACATCATTAACTACAGACATTACTGTGAAAAATGCGTATTTTATGATTGGCTTTTCGCAAATATTAAAATGAATATTATATGTGTTGTGTTAGAAAGTAATGCTGTATTAATTCTCTAAAGTAGTGTGTTAAATATAGTTTTGGGTTATAAAAAATGTTAAAATAGAAACAATGCTATGTAGGATACTTTTTTTAAAGAAAGGACTTGCAGCTAGATAGCAGCCACAGGACACCTAAATCTTTCAGAGAAAAAGAATTTATTGCCCTCTTATCAGAAGAAACGAACTTCTTCCGCTCTGTTAGGATTCAGAGGAAGAAGTTGACACTGACCAGACAGAATCCTGTGTTTGAATGGAATTTATGCATCATGCATAAGGTGTATGAATATGCAACAGGTTATTGTTTTTAAGGGTTAATCCTCTGTTAACGTGGGTCCTTTTTCGGGCTTGTGCTGCCCAGAAAAAGGTACCCGGGCTGTCCGTAACTCTTTGTCTCTGTTGTCTCATATTGTCCTAATTCAAAGCGTCCAAATTATAATTACTCTAATTGTAATACTATTTCTATAACCATTTTATTACTATTAAACTTTAAAAATTTTAAAAACAAGTGATTGGCGTTTTTCACAATAAGCGTCTTCAATCAAGAAAACCAGAGTCGTCAGGAACACACATCTGAATACTGGATTCCCCTAACTCATCAACCTTCCCAGAAACATCAACCCTCCCAGAAACATCATTGTCCAGCCCTGCACAAAGAGACTTCATGCATATGCTGAGTAACCAAAGAACGGAGGCACCTCTGCCTCAGGCAGAAAAAAATGTATAAAACAGCCCTGATGAAGACAGCATTTGTGAACAGAGGGGATTCGATGTGATGGAGGTCGGATCCAGGTTCACCCAGCGCCCATCCCGGGCTCGATGTTGTCTCTTTGACTGCGGTTATCGCGGACCACATTTTCAATCACGAAAGAAAATCTCTATTTTATTAATTAGTAAATCGGCTTTATCGAATTTTACCTATAACACCCGCAGCTCTGCCTCCCGCCCCATTTCCATCCCAATGCCTTCATTTCCAGCAGTGAGGCCCAGCCACACCCTTTTCTGTTTAAGGAAAAGATCACCGAGGACACGGATCACAGTTTGTTTTGTTAAAATAAAGGCTTTGTGAGATGGAACAACACTGGAACAAGGAACAGTTGAGGCTGTTCTGTGTTGTTCTGAGTCACCCAGCCCACAGCACTAATCCGAGATTAGCTCAGTTGGTCATAATACCAAAGTTTCAGTTCCTGTCTGGGCCACTGACTTGGGGTTGGACTCTATCATCTGTCTGGGTGCCTTCCTACTCAGACAATCTGGGAATCTAATCAGTATCAATTTAATTACCCACAGTAGCCATGCACAGATGAGTTCTCCCAGTTCCAATCATGCTGAGGAATAACCTCATAACCCCAGTCTACAGCTCCTTGGTTCTGCTGCTGGAAGTTCCTGGATGAGGGTACCAAAATGCCCTGGTCAGGAGGGATCTAACAAGTTGGAGATCTGCCCTGTCCCATTATTTTCCTCCACCTCACAGCTGGGAAAATGCTGAGATTCAGGACCTGACCCAGCACTGAGCAAAGCTGTTGGAGGCCTGGGGTTTGTTTTCTGCAGATTAAACAATGAAGAGTGTGTGAGATGTGAACAGCTGGAAAATAAAAAGATAACCTATGGTGACAACAAGGAGCCACTAACAAGAGCTTCATCATTGTCTAACAATGCTTGGTTTTGGGTTCTCCTGTCCCAGAAGGGCTGCAAGGGCTGTGTCAATGCAGAATTCCTGCACTGTCCCAGCTGCCATGGGGAAAGGAGGACACAACCAAAAGCTCTGTAGCTTACCAGTCCTTTCAGTATGCCTGTCCAACACTGCAAGTGTCTCTTACCACAGCTCATTCACAACTGCAACAGGATTTCTACCCCAAAGGATAAAATGCAAACTTTATTTAACTTTACAGCACTAGTTCAGGTCAAAACAACAACAAAAATTATTTTCTTAAGGCAACCACACAGCAGCAGAGTGGGCACTGGTCCAGCTGTATTTAAGTATTTCCCTGCTCACAGGGTTTTATTTCTCCTGTACCTCTAGCCCACTCATATAATTGTAGCTTGCTCCAACCTGCTCACTTTCCAGCAGGCTTGAAGAAACTCCATCACTTTTCTGCCCTGCTTTTGGTTTTTCCTTTAGAAAGAAAACATTTTGGTGACACTGATTCCTCCTTTCCTGGTCACTGCACACAGCTGTTGCAAAGACACCAATGTTATTTAAAGGTTTGGATGTGCAAGTCAGCTGAACACCAAGAGGTTCATGAACATCTGCTCAGCTGCCTGCAGCACCAAAGCACAGCTGCAGTTTCAGCCTGGGCTCAGCCCCCTTCCACCCAAGCCTTGTGCATGGCTCGTGTTCAGTTCAGCTGGGGCACCCTGGAGGTGGCTGCACTGAGGTACAGTGAAATACCAAAGGAGGGGACCAAAGGGAAGTTAGAAAGAGGAAGGAAATGGGGAAATAAGAGATAAGCATTCTTTAAAAGGAAAGCAAGCTACAGTTCCTAGTCCACCCTCCAGCTCAGTTTTCTGTCCAGACATTACCTGGACATTTACAAAAGTGGTTTTCAGGCAGGAGGTACTGACTCACACTGATCTGAAACAGAGGGACTGAGCACTTTCCCATGTTCCAAGTGCTGCTCTCCCCCATACCATCCTTCATGACCAACAAAACTGTGCCTTCAACTCAAAATAAATAGGTTTTCTCCACTGGGCAGCAATTTTTCAACATGAACTACATGTTTATAAAGTGGCCAGAGATAAAAGATGAAGCACACAGAGAATTGTAGCGAAGCTACAGTAATTCCTCCTTTTCTCCTTATGACAAGAAACTCAGGCTCATTTTTATAGAACAAAGTAAGCTAGTATCTTTCTGTAAGCCTGTAAAACTCACAAAATGCAATAAAAAGGTACATTTAACATGCAGACCTTTCTTTTTCTGGACACCTGCCTGATATTCAGGCAAGCAACTGCTTTGAGATCAGCAGCTCGACAGCATTAACAGCTGGTATCTGAGTCATGGCTTAGAAAGGAGCAGGAGCAGAATTTAATGGGAAGTTGTTTCACTTCATAATAGAATTCACATTGTGAGGTAGAACACTTTCCATTATGAAACTATAAAAATATATTCCCAGAATCTGAAACAAGTTCAATAACTTAAAGTGATGATGCAAAGAGGATCAGGTGTTATCCAGGAAGACCTGTCCCAGTACTGCAAGCTTGGAGTTAAAGGATTGACTGGGGCAGCTCAGGAGGGAGTGTGAGCTTTTCTTAGAGTTTCTCTTCTCTCCAGCTTTCTCTGAAGAGGCATCTTTGGAGTTTTTAGCATTTTCCCCTTCACCATGGTCAGGAGCTCTTTTTAAAGTGAATTTCTTGGTCTTCTTCCGTGAGTAGAATTCCCTCATCAAGTCTTCCACCTCCCACTGCTCTTCTCTGCGCTTCCTACAGCAGTGCAGGGCAGCAGGGTCGATGGGATGAGCCTCAGTGTTGAAGATGTACCCTCCAGCATTCAGGACACATTCCCCATAGGGTGTGACCACCACGTCGAAGTCTGAGCCATCATTGTGGATGAAGTTGTCTGGATCAAAGAGCAGGTACAGGTATTTGATTGTTTCAGCCAAGAAGAAGGATTCCATGCGGTTATCCAGCCTGTGGTCCCTCAAGTCTTTGATCTACAAGAGAACACAGTGGGTTACAGTTACATTGAATTCAGTAAGTTGTGAATTTAGGGAGAAAAATAAAAGTAACTTGGAATTAATTTCAGTTAAACAGCACAGTATGACTCACCCTGTATCTTATCATAGAATGGCTTGGGTTGGAAGAGACCTTAAAAACCATCTCATTCCATCCCCTGCCATGGGCAGGGACACCTTCCACTGTCCCAGGCTGCTCCAAGCCCTGTCCAGCCTGGCCTTGGACACTTCCAGGGATCCAGGGGCAGCCACAGCTGCTCTGGGCACCCTGTGCCAGGGCCTCAGCACCCCCACACTGAAAAAATCTCTTCCTAACATTTAAACTCACCCTCAGTTCAGTCTGAGCAAGAGAAGAGATTCCCATCATTTCCCCAATGAAGAAAAAAAATATCATAAGGCTTTTACCTACTTACTCCCAATATTTTTAAAGAGTTTTTTGTAAAATAGAGCTTGATAGCATGTTTGAAGTTCTCCATTAAATAACTTTATAGAAGTCACTCACTGTACTTCTCGTGTGTTTGACCAGACTTTCAAAACATAGTGGGAAAGCAGAATCACACACCTGCCAGGAGCAGCCTGCATGAGAGTCCTCCTGCTCAGCTGCAACACCTACTAGAAATGCAGGAGAAGCTTCTGGTGCTTTCCCATGTTTTGGGCTCTAGGGCAACAGCCCATGATAGAATTTGGCCCCAGAAACATGACCAGCAATCACCAGAGCAGCTACACAGAGAAATACAAGGGGCTTGTTGGAAAAAAGTCATGTTTTGCCCAAAATGATTGCTTGAATCAATGACAAAACATCACTCATGAGAACACCTTCTGAAAGCTGATTTTTAGCAGCCCTTCAGCTGCCATGGCAGAGGATTTAGCACTCACAGTTGCAAAGCCACAGTCCACCTTGCTGATTTTCTCTATGGACTCCACAGCATCTCTCCCCAGCTCCAGCAGCGTGGGGTCTCTCGTGGCACGGTACAGATACATCGCGCTCTCAATCAGCTCTGCAAAACACCCAAACATTGCCAGCACAAAGATTATCAAACCACACACACACAGAAGATGAGCTATTCCTTGAAGTAATTTAAAAATACTTCAGCAGAATCAGGTGAACAGCCTGGCTTGCCTGGCTCCAAGCACAGATTTTCCTTTTCCAAAGGATGTGCTACAAAGAAATTCCCTCGAAGCAGCCTGCAGCAGCTCAGGTAAGAGTGACTAATGCTCCCTCCCACATTCAGCGAGTGGGAGAGAAGCAGGAGACAAAAAGATTAACACTCAGTTGTCAAAGTTTAAAAAAAATACTTCTGGAAAGGATTACAAACAAGAAAGTCAATCCTCAAAATAGAGTTTTTAAATAATAGCGTGGAAATACTCTATACAGACAACATAGGCACCATGCTGTGCTTACTTACTAAAGGAACAGGTCTTTATACTTAAACACCTTTGATAGTTAGGGCTGATGAGTATTTTGGTAGATTTGTCCAGTGTGGATCTCACCTGAACACTCAGACCAAAGGAAGTTCATTATTCTCATTTACATTTATGGACCCACTAACCAATTTAATTTTTTTATTTTTTGTCAGAGTTGTAAAAAATGAGAAAAAAAGAGAGATCATTTCCTTACAGTATCACAGACAACACAGAATCCCTCCTAGATGCAGAACTGGAACAGTCTATTCACACTCACTTTCACTTGCTAAATTTAAAGGACACAAGCAGTCCCTTTAACATTTCACATGACTGAAGCATCCCATGCCAGACAATAACACTTAAACATATCAAATCCCACACTGTGAACAAAATTCATTACCAGGCCACCTTTCAACAGTAGCACTATGGTTTGCTTCCTGTTTCCTTCCTGTCTTTGTGAGTGGGGGAAAACAAAATGTGCAGCTTTAACTCTGGAAATCCCAGCTCAAATCCTGGCAGAAACTGAGTCAGAGCAAAACTAGGGAGGAAACTGTGGTGCTGCTAACATTTGATCTCCCAACCAGAGCTAAAGCAGGAGTTCATGTCCCTTTAAATTTCAGCTTTTTTACCAGGCCTAAGTGGATATCCTTCCCTCTTGTCCACTGTGTATCCCTGGGGAATGTTGTAGAACTCAGGCAGGCCCCCAAACTGCTTCCAGACCGTGTAATAGTTGAGGAAGGTGCGCATGGCATTATCCACATCCCCAATCAGGCTCTGGAGACAGCAAACAGCAAACAAACATGGGAGTGAAAAAAGCAGCACAGGAATTGATGCAATAGCACTGCTCGAGGCAAAGAAATACCCAGTGACAGAAATGGGTATTTCTGCAGGTCTGAGTGGTGTAACTGATACTGGGCACGATGCCCTAAGAACAGGTAAGAATTAAAAGCTGCTTTTCTGGTGGATCACATTCCCACACCTGAAACAATATGAAGACTGATTTTTTTGTAAAGAAGGCTGTGTTTCTTCAGTCAAATGTTTAGTCAACCACAGCATCCGATATCTTAATTAGGGAAACAAAGTCTCGGTCCAAACAAGACTGATGAGAAAGCAAAGCTCTTGATGGGAAAATATTCACACAAATTAAACATTTGTGAGGTGATAGAAAAAGAGGTGTGAGTTTCTTTTTCCTCACATTCCCATTTGGATTATGGGACCACTGTCAGTGGAGGTTGCTACCACAGAAGTGCCCTCCCATCATGCTGAATGGGAGACTCAACATTTTCTTCAACATCACCTTCTATAGGCTCAGGCTATTGCAGATTTCACCAGAGAACAAACCAAACTTTTAAACCTGCACAGATGAGATGGTATTTGTAACTTTTTTCTTGAAGACCAGCCCCTGACAGATGAACAGAATCAGCAGATGTTGCTGGTATGACATGTCTTACCTGCAGGCCTGGCCAATAGGCCTCCAGAGACTGGAACACAGGCATGGACACTGTTCCTTTGTACATCTGAACCCACAGGTACCAGTCATCAAACTTGGTGTAATTCTTGATAGCTTTGTTATATTCTGTAAAGAAACAGATGGGTAGGTAAGCCATCTGTAACAAAAAGAAAAAAAAAGAAAAAAAAAAAGCTTATTTTTAAGAATGAGAGAAGCCCCTTTTTCACTTGAGGCATGTTCAATGACTTCTCAGGGTGCTCACTTTGGCAACTCTGATATCACAGACTGTTCAAAAGAATGACAGCAAAGCCTTCAGAACAGTCTTGAATGTGCCCCAATAGATCCTTCATCTCCTCCTTCCCACAGAAAACAAAGACTCACCTAAAAACATGGACATCAGCTCCTTGTCCTGCAGGAGGATGGCTCCTTTAACCAGGTACTCAAAGTAGGAGTCCACCCCTGCCCCAATCCCAGCATCCTGGGCCACCCACTTGGCAGTGATCACATCAATGTGGTTCCCCACCTGGAAGGAGTGAAGGACAAGGAGAGAGGGGCTTAAAGTGACACAAGAAATCCTGTTACTGTTTTCAGACCATCAGTTTCACAGATATACAATGTCCATTCCAACCAGCATTTTCTCCATTACAGGACACATTTATCAGCATCAGAGAAATACAAACTGTAGAAAATACAACTGTTATGCTTATATGCAAACTGTAGAAAATACAATTTTCGTGCTGATAATGTATTTTATATATCTAATAAACATTTTATGCTTCCAATATCAACGCTTCACTGGCCAAAACAACACATTATAATGCTACTGTAAAAATGCACAATTTCAACATGAAATGTCTGGTCCTAATTCTGATCTTTCAAATGAGTAGAGAAGGATGGAGAGGTGCAGATACAGAGGCCAAGAATATCAAAGGCATAAGAGCTGCCATGTTAATATTTAAATAGATGCTGGCACTCTTCAGCCTGTGAACAAACCCAGCTGATGGAGAATTAAATACACAATCATGTCTTTCTTAGCAAACGTGAAAAAAAGCCAGCAATGATCAGGGATTTGGCGTATAAATCAAAAATAAACAAATCCCAAAGCAAACAAAGGGAAACATTTCTTTGTACAGCCTGTGGATAATTTCTGGCAATAAACACAGGGTAAAAATAAATCTGTTTCAGTTCCCATATGCAATACCAACACTTCACAGAGGTTGAAAAAGCAGCAATAGAAAAGAGCAGGAGACAGTTAACACGGATATAATACACCCAGCTCTGGGTATTCCTGAACCCCAGAGCTGCACAGGCTGGTAATATCTCAGTGCACTTTACTCTTGTTCTCTTCACTAGGCCTTTGTCCCACCAGGCATCAGACAGACCTTTCATTTAATCTGCTCCAGCTGCTCTCACAAGAGCTGCAGCACCCAGCAGGAGGCACATGTGTCCCAGCCACATCTGGTGTGGGCCAGAACAATGGGATAATGTTGGGCTGCTGCAGTGAAGCAGGGATGTGGATGCTGCAGGTGTTCAGCAACAATGGCAAACACGAGCCTTCAGCCCAGTTAGGAGCACTGTGGTTATTTATCCAACTCTACCTCCTCTCTGTTGATGCTTTTTCATGCCTAGAATTGCATCCACAAAGCTACAGAAAAAGCAGCCCAGCACATCCCAAGTCCATTGCTCACTCACCAGCCCAATATCCGAGCGATTTTTCCACAGTGCCTTCAAAGCCTTCCTGGCAACGTCCTCGAACACTGGGTCACCAGTGAGGTGGCTTAAGGTGGCAAACTCCACTATAAAGGTGCCAATTCCAGCAGTACAGGTGACTGGGGTCTCCCCAGGGTTTACTCCATGCAGCAGGTTCACTGTGCCATAGGGCATCCCAGTTGGGGTCTGGAAAGCTGAAACACAGGTTTTTGGGGTCACAGAAATGCTCAGTGTTGTGTTTAACAGACTCTCAGGCAAACATGTGCCTCACATCCCCACTGCACATGGGCAGGAAGGGGGGCTGGAGTAACTGCAGAGAACAAAATGAGAACTTGAGTGTGATCCTGGGAGGGTCAGAGAGGGTATGCCAAGGTACACACTGTCACCATGATATTTTCTGAAAAATCCCTTCACCAGGATTTCTTCTCCCAGGAAGCTGAGAAGTCTCAGAAAAGAATGAAAACAATAATTATCAGATTTTGTTTGGGAATGTGGTCTGGAGATCGTTTACCAACAGGTGCATCTTTGATTGGTTCCATGTGAATTGTTTTTAATTAATGACCAATCACCATCAGCTGTGTCAGACTCTGAGGAGTCAGAAGCTTTCATGATCATTCTTGTGAAGCCTTCTGATGTATCTTTTTTGTTTCTTTAATATAGTTTTAGTATATAATATAATATAGAAAAATGTATAATAGAATATGTATATAATACAGAAAAATGTAGAATAGAATATGTATATAATATAGAAAAATGTATACTAGAATATGTATATAATATAGAAAAAATGTAGAATAGAATACATATGTAATATAGAAAAATGTAGAATAGAATAGAATAGAATACAATAAATCAGCCTTCTGAGAACATGGAGTCAAATTCTCATCTCTCACCTTGTCCTGGGGACCTCACAACACCACAGTACACAGTCCTGGGAAGGTCCTGGGCATCTCTTCCACCTTGCCAGAGCAGCAGATTGCATCCCCACATTTTTTTACAGCACAAGCAAGGTGGTCACTGAACACACTGGCCAGCAAAGGGCAAACAGTGAGGCTGTGATCACCCCATGGGTGCACACAAGGGAACAGTGCCATGCCACGAGGGCACACAGCCCACAAAAAGCACATGAAGCAGCATCTTCTTTGTCTTTACAAGCTGCTGTCTCTCAGCCTTTATTTATTATTTATATTAAATATATTTCCCCTCAACAAGCAACAAGCACACTGATGTGTTAAGCACACACAGCACTTGGCATGCACACGTACATTACAAATGAAACCTGGAGCACTGAGCCTGGAGCCCAGGGACCACAGGACTGGTTTTTGAGCTGGCTCATCCAGCAGTGCATCTCCCACCACAGGCAGCAGGCAGCTCCTGATCCCCAGCACAGTGACACACAGCACACAGGGGCTCACCTGGCAGCAGTTTGCGAGCTGCTTCCTCAGCCATCCTCAGGAGAGGTCCTGAGCACGGCCAGCCTGCTTCCACTTCAAGCCCAGCCTTCCTGGAGAGCAGGTGAGCAGAGAGGAGCCCTCCCACCACTGCAAGGACACAGCAGAAACCATTACACCATGTGGGGAGGAATGAGTTAAGAGAAGAGTGATTTGTTTCCTGCTGCTTGTTTGCAGGGCAGCAGAAACCTGTGGAGTGACAGGATAAGGGATAATGGCTTTAAACTGCCAGAGGGCAGGGTTAGATGAGATATTGGGAAGGAATTCTCCCTGGGAGGGTGCTGAGGCCCTGGCACAGGGTGCCCAGAGCAGCTGTGGCTGCCCCTGGATCCCTGGAAGTGTCCAAGGCCAGGCTGGACAGGGTTTGGAGCACCTGGGACAGTGGAAGGTGTCCCTGCCCATGGCAGAGGTGGGATGGATGATCTTTAATGTCCTTTCCACCCAAACCACTCTCAGATTTTATGATATATTTCTGTTTTCTAGGAAAAGGCCAAAATTTCCATGTGACAGCAGCTGTGAGTCATTAGCTATATTTAGCTATTACTTGTATAGCAAATACAGCTGTAATATTAGCTAATATTAGTTATTTCACAGGCTTGCCTATGGTCACATAACAACCACAGAGAAATTACACTGCTGCAAAAATTGGCACAGCAATATTTGGCAAGACAAACAACAAAAGCATAACTAACAGTTTTGCATAACTAACAGTTATAATAAACACCGTTTTTTAAAATAAATAAAATCAAAACACTGTTTTTTAAAAACCATGGTGTTATTTAGCTAGATGGCACTAAAGCAGTCAGGCATTCAAGGTGCAAGACTCCAAAAGCATTTTTGATTTTGAAGAAAAAAAAAAGAATATCGCAGAAATTGATGATCTTAACTCCAAAACAGCACACAAAAGACATCAGGATAAAATCTGTATGCTTGCAGTGAAAAATATATTTATTCCAAAACTGAAAACCTCACACCAGAATACTGAAAGTGCTACATCTACTTCTGCTTGTGTTGAGACAGGAAGCAAAAAGGGATGTGCAAAGACTGAAAGGAAGTGACGTTTGTTTGTGGCTTTTCTCTCTGTTTATGGGTCCTCTTACTCTGCATCCCAAATTCCCTCGGACCACCTCCTCACCACCACCTCTAAGACTTGTACAGGAAGGAAACCCAGCACAGACCCACCCGGAAAACCCCAGCTCACCTCGAATGTTTGTTTCAAAGACAGATGCATTGACATCAATATCAAAGTCCACCCCTCCTGCAGCACGTTGACAACTCGCTGGAACTCGGAAACATTTCCCAAGATCTGCAGGGAAACAGAGACTCAGGCTTAGAGTTCATGGAAAAACAAAGAGCAGCTCAATATTTGGGGCTGATTTTAGTCGGTTTTACTATTTGGTGACATCATTAACTACAGACACTACTGTGAAAAATGCGTATTTTATGATTGGCTTTTCGCAAATATTAAGATGAATATTATATGTGTTGTGTTAGAAAGTAATGCTGTATTTATTCTCTAAAGTACTGTGTTAAATATAGTTTTGGGTTATAAAAAATGTTCAAATAGAAACGATGCTATGTAGGATACTTCTTTTAAAGAAAGGACTCGCAGTGAGATAGCAGCCACAGGACACCTAAATCTTTCAGAGAAAACGAATTTATTGCCATATTATCAGAAGAAATGAACTTCTTCCCACCTCAAAAGCGCTGTTAGGATTCAGAGAAGAAGTTGAGGATGACCAGACAGAATCCTGTGTTTGAATGGAATTTATGCATCATGTATGAGGTGTATGAATATGCAACAGGCTGTTGTTTTTAAGGGTTAATCCTCTGTTAACGTGGGTCCTTTTTCAGGCTCGTGCTGCCCAGAAAAAGGTACCCGGCCTGTCTGTAACTCTTTGTATTTATTGTCTCATATTATCCTAATTCAAATTGTCCAAATTATTATTACTCTAATTGTATTACTATTTCTATAACCATTTTATTACTATTAAACTTTAAAAATTTTAAAACCAAGTGACTGGCATTTTTCCCATTACTAAAAAACTGACAGTTCCATCTTTCAAAAATCTTTTTTCACACACTTTAGAACTTTACACCAGAGGTTGTCAGGAAAGGGGCGCTCTGCTACCCCCCAAGGGGTGATGCAAAGGGAAATGGCAAGTTCTCAGGTCAATGAATAACTGACTTTTGGCACCACCACATAAAATCCAGGTGTACAGGTGGCACACAGAGGCCTTGAGCAGGCTGCGGGCACTCAGGGCTGGCTCCTACTCACCAGCAGCGTGTCCAGAGCGTCGATCAGGGTCAGGGAGAAGCTGCGGAGAAGAGAAGCGAGGTGAGACCCGGCGGAGGGGGGCGGCCCATCCCCACCCCGGCCCGGGACCAGCCCTTACCTGCCCCAGGTGTCCTGCCCGTCGCACGTCAGCGGCCGCAGCTCGTCGTAAGGGAAGGCGCTCTCCAGGTAGTGCTCGTAGGCGTGGTAGAACATGGCCCGCACCCGCTCCCTGCGGCACAAGCAGGCGCGCTCAGCCCGGGCCCGCCTGGGCCCCGCACCGCCCGCTCCGTACTCACCGGTAGGAAGCCACGTCCAGCCCGCGGGCGGCCGCGCCGCTGCCCGCCGGGAGCCGCAGCGCCAGGAGGCACAGCAGCGGGCCAAGGAAACGCCGCATGGCCGCGCCGGGGCCCCGCATGGCCGCGTCCCTCACCGGGGGCCGCGTCCCTCACCGGGGACCGCGCCCCGCACCGAGCCCCTCACCGGGGACTCGCCTCCCGCTCCCTCCCCAGCGCCCTCACGGCCGCCTCAGCCCTGGCCCCGCCCCTCCTCCCACTCCAGCCAATGGAAGAGGTCTCCGCTTCTCTCGGCCGCCGCCTCCAGCCAATGGGAGCGGTGAGCGCTCGGCGCACGCGCTGGCGGAAGCGCCCCGCGCGGCGCGGCCGCGTCCGGGGCGGTGCGGGACGGGGCTGGCGGACGGAGTGGGATGCTCTGGTGGATTTTGGGGTGTCGCTGCTTCCTCGGCCGGGCTGAGGGGCGCTCACTGCGGGAATTATCACCGCGACTGCTCGCAGAGATTCCTGCGGTACCTCTCCGGAGGCTGGAACTCACCGTTGTGATGGCAGGAAGGAGCTGAGCGGGCAGGGCTTTAGGTGCTGCTGTCAAACCCCAAAATAAAGATGACGAGTGCTGTGATGCTCCCATAGAAATGTGGTGGTGGCACCGGGAAGGGGCTGGTCCAGTGGTGCCTGGCACCGCTGCTGTGCGGTTCCTGCCGGGAGCTGGGCTGGAAATGGCCGGGATGTGTCTGAGGCAGTGTGTGAGGCAGTTGGTGTCTCGGGGCCTCTCGCTGCTCAGAGTGACCCCGAGAAATGTTAGAAAGTCTCTTTTCCCAGCCTGCCGCTCGAGGAAGGAGTCAGAACTCTGCAGTTCTTGGTCTCAAGGTTGTTTGTTGTTCTTTATCTATAAAATATTTTCTCCTGTCTAGCTGAGATCCGTTCAGCAAGACAGTCCAAGCACTGCCTGCCCCCGGGCAGTATTATGTCTTTATACTAAAAACTACGTATACAATGTTTACAGTTACTTCCCAATACCTATCACCTATGTTAGACAGTGAGCTTCTACTCTAAACCAATCTAAAAGTGCCACCATCACAGCAGAAGATGGAGGCCAAGAAGAAGAAGAAGAAGGAGAAAAGCTGGACATGCCCAGATCTCTCCATCTTTCCCCTTGAACCCCCATTCTAAAAACCCCAAAATCTACTTTTTCACCCCGTGATAAATTCACTGTCTTTCTACTTAAACTGTCATGGCTTGCAGATCTTCATCTAAGGTTGATGATTTGTTCCATGGGTCATAATCAAACCCACAGGTGTTTTGGGCTGTGTGCCAGGGTCTCTGAGCCCCCTGGCAGGGTTCCTGGCTGCTCAGGACAGCCAGAGGGACGTCCTGGGTTCCGACAAGCTGGGGCACTGCTGGCCTGTAGGCATCTGGCAAACCTTCCTCACGCTGTTTCTGCCCGAGATTCAAGCTCAGCTCTGGGTGAGGTTTGTGTGATGCAGTAGGACTTGCTTTGGAAACATGATACTTTAGGTTTTAAGTTTTTCTGTTCGGTTTTGGTGTGCAGCTTTTAGCTTTATATTAATGTTACTGGGATCTTTTCACAAAACAACCCTATTCTAGCTGGAGACTCAAGGACAATCCCTTCAAACTTCAGGCCCAAAGCATCAACAACCTGAGAAGAGGAGGGTAGGCAAGCAAGCAAGGAGGATGCAACTTCATCATTTGAAGCTATTAACTGGACAGTGAACTCCTATATGCAAATGGACTGTGTGGGAATTAATAAAGGTAAGATTTTTAGAAAGCTTGGAAACCAGGCCTTAGAAACAGAAAGAGCAAACAAACTTAGAGCTAGCTGCAGCTGCAAAGTCAGAAAGTAGAAAAAGTTACAGTGGTACAGCAAGCAAGGACGTGAAACAATAGCTTGAGTTATAGGCTTGGCTAAGATAGACTTTAAAACTGCAGGAAAATGTACTTAGCAAGATGGTAGAAGGTTTTAAGCTTAATAATAAAGTTTTATGTAGTGTTAATAGAAGGCATACAAGCAAGCATTGTGTGCAGCAGGTGTACATGTACTTTTAGTAATTGGCTAGAACAATTGTCTGTAACCTTTAGCAATGTGCTATTGGCTAGAAAGTTTTTAAAATGCTCTGTAACAAAGAAATCTTTGGCTGCTGCTTGCTGTCTGTGAGCTTTGCCATTTTCCTATTGTCTCAACCATGTAATGAGGCTGGTGTTGCTGATAAAGTTTAAGTAACGTATCTTAGTGCTCCTGTCTTGTTGAGAAATGTTGGTAATTTTTTGAGGGATACCTTTATAATAAAAGGTTTTAAAAGGCATATTAATTTTGAGGTTGTTAATTTAAGCTTTGCTCTTGGGGGTAGTGAAATGGAACTAATTGAGGGATGGGTGGTTGAGGTACAAATAACATTTGATTTGGTAACTGGGCTGCTACTACTTGTGTCACTACGTGGTGTCACCAGCACAGATTAAAACTTACAAAACTGTGAGATCTTGTGGCCAAACCCTCTTTTGCTCCCCTCTTGGAGCCATCTGGGCAGAGCCATGACTATGGCTTGGTACTGCCAGGGTGTGGCCTTTGAAGGCTCTTCAATAAATCTCCACTTTATTCCTCTGACTTCCATCCAGCCTCTGCTCCAGCTCCTCACATCAAACCAGTGCCCAAATCCCTGCACGGAGTCCTGCAGTGCTGCCAGGAGCTGGGCTTGCAATGTGCTCTGTTGCCCTGTCTCAGGCAGATCTCAGGTGATCCAAGACACGAGGCTGAAGCAGCCTGGCTCCCTGGGAGGGCACTGAGTCCCCTGGGGCTGTCCCTAACCTCCCAAAGGAGCCATGGATACCAGATGTCTCATCCCTGGAGGTTGCCAAGGCCAGGTTGGACAGGGCTTGGAGCAGCCTGGGACAGTGGAAGGTCCCTGCCATGGCAGGGGGTGGCACTGGATGAGCTTTAATGTCCCAACCCACCCTGTTCTGGGACTCCATGGTGAGCTGTGGCTCACACCAGCAATGGTCCCCAGCCTGCCCTCCCTTCACACTCACACTGATTTTGGCACCCTGCAGTTTAACCAGCACAGAGAATTTTAACATCAGAGCCATTGGCTGAACTCTCCTTCCACCTGCATCTCTAGTCTTGCACTGATCCACACCAAATCCCTGTTGTTCTTCCCACCTATGCCCATAAATGAGGAGGGGGTGACCCAGGCAGGGAGAGCAGAAACAAGAGAAGTGATGAATTAACCCTTTAGGTGGCAGAGGGGCAACATTTCGAAATCAAAACTAAATCACTTTGCTTGCAAGAGAGGAAGGGGCACAAATAGCCCAACACTATCATCTCACAGCAGCTACAGACTCATGGAATGATTTGTATTGGGAAAGACCTCAGGGATCACTCAGTTCCAACCACCCCACCATGGACATCAAGAGTGATGCCTCAAGGAGATGGAACACAGGCTAGACAGAGTTCAGAGCAGTAAAGTGGAGATTTACTGAGGCGCCTTCAAGGGCCACACCCTGGCAGTACCTGGATGGCTCCAAGATGGCAGCAAAAGAGAGCTTGGCCACGAGATCTCACATTTTTATAAGTTTTAGTCCATTTGCATACAGGAGTGAACTGCTCAATTAATAGCTTCAAATGATGAAGTTTCATCCTCCTTGCTTGCTTGCCCACCCTCCTCTTCTCACCTTGTTGATGCTTTGGGCCTGAAGTTTGAAGAGATTGTCCTTGAGTCTCCAGCTAGAATAGGATTGTTTTGTGAAAAGATCCCAGTTACATTAATATAAAGCTAAAAGCTGCACACCAAAACTGAACAGAAAAACTTAAACCAAAGGTATCAGTTTATCCCCATCCCATTCCTATAGGATTGTTTTGTCTCCACCATCCTGTGAAAAGAACCCAGTAACACTAATATAAAGCTAAAAGCTGCACACCAAACAGAAGAAAAAACTTAACCCCAAGGTATCAAGAGGGGCTGGCTGTTGATATTCTTTAAGAAAATAACCCAGTTTACCCCTCTGTTCCCAGCCTGGGGCCATCCCACTAGGTGTCAGTGCACACCCAGATACCAGCATGATAGCCCAGACAAAAGCCACCGAGTAATTTTCAACTTACTGTTCATTTGCTGCAGCTGTAATTTGGATTTCTGGGGCCATTTATCATAAAAGTGTCTTCTTGCTGATGCCATGGCTCAAGGCTGTGGGAGGATCTTGCTGTATTCCTGGGAGAGTCAAACTATTGGAGCTGATTTCACTAAAGCTGTCACAATACATTACTGGAATGCTTTTTTTTAAAGTTCATTTTCAGACTCAGATTTAACAGTGTTCTAGAGCACTGCTATTTGCTGTATGCTGGATCAGTAATTTCCCTATCAAAGTCAGTTACTCAATTCTCAAAGTTGACTGCAATCTTTTTGAAACAGATGTGAAAAAGCAGGACTGGGCAGAGCCAGAGCCATGCAGTGTGACCCTCCTGGCATGAGAGGGAGAGCCAGGATGGTGGGAATGCTCTCCATGGAGGAGGTGGGATCGGGAGGCAACATCCCAGGTGCTAATTGCACTAATTAAGCACCAAAAGAGGGGGTGAACAGAGGGTGGTGTAAGTGGGACTGAATCCAGGGATTGATGGGCAAGAAACCAATGGCTGGCAGAGCCAGCTGGATCAAAACTGGTTGGGAAAAACTTTAAAAAGCTGGGTTTGGTGCAGTGGTCATCACCCTCCTTACTGTTTCTTCAGGCAGCCAAGCACCCTGGGTGGATTTGGGGGTGTTATATGTGATAGGTTAATTCATGCTATAGAGAGTTAGAAATAAGTGTATAAATATTAGGAGAAATCAAACCTGTGTTTGTAACTGTTCCGGCTGGGAATTGCCCGAACAGTCCTCGGAAAAGATAACATCAAACCGGTTACTGTGTAAAGCCTGCAGTCTTCAGTCTTCCCCTGCAGTCTTCAGTCTTCCCCGACCTATGGGGCCAGCTATACATATGATAACTCCTTCCCTGACGACATGAATAGACTAGCCAACCATTAGGAGGAACTTCCTGCATCCCAGCTATGCAAACCCCTTCCCGGACAGCATGAATGGACAAAGGGACTGGCTCGAGCTACCAGAGGGACTTCTTGCATTTTAATGCAGGAGAAGATATAATCAGACATTCCGGAATGGACAGTCCTGAGGAAGCTCACAAGACCCCACACCTGGGACCGATTTCCCCACAGCACTCAGGACTTACTCCATGTGATGCACTCTGCACCAGAGTAATCAGACATCTGTCTGGCTCGGACTCCGTCTTTGTCTGTTTCTACACATGTATAGACTCAACTTTACATGTAAAGGGACACAAAGAAACATGTGGTCATCCTTGCCTCAGCAGAATAAATGGTATATAAGCTGCTCTTGGAAGCATTCGGGGTGCACTTTGGGGAAGGCTGTCCCTGTGTCGGCCAGACCCTAAGGCGCCCAGCGGCTGCTCCCGGGGCTGAGGCTGACTTGGCTGTGGCAGATTTTGAAATTCTATATTTTTTTGATTTTTCCAAAATAAATCTTTGTCGATTTTTGATAATTGGCTACTGATTTAATCATTTATAACAGGGGGCAGATGGGGCTGTGTCCTCCCAGGCACCTCCTGAGAGCCACAGACTGATTACAAAACCCTCTTGTTTGTGGCCCCCACAAACCCCACAAGAGAGGGGCTGAGGAAAGCCTGTGGGAAGCCAGGGGGCTGGAGGGGACAGCCCTGTTCAGCATGTCACACAGCCCCTGGGTGTTGGAGAAACAGTGGCTCCCATGGCATGGAAATCTCCTGTGTGCTCATTCATAAATAGAGCTGGTGGGCTGGAGATGATTTGGAGGCAGGGATGGCTTTGTGGTATATTCTGGAGATAATAATGTGGTTTGCACATAATATCATACAAGTTACATAGGCTGGGCTGCAATAAATCAAAGAAGATGCAGGGAATGCTGCTTCCAAATGGGCAGAGCATGTTGCTAAAATATTTAGGCTGCATCAGAGTTAAATGGTGCTTCAGGTGCCCATTCCAGGCTTTCTGTCTTTGTGGAAAGGCTACTGGCAAAATCATCTGAACTTTGGTTTGGATATGGGAGAGGCTGCAATTACAGGGGTGTTTAACACTGGTTTATGGCCTCTTTAGGCTGAGGACATGTTTACTACTTGCTATTACCATAAGTGGTGCTGTTGCCCTGCTTACAATTTTGATGCCCATTAAGATGGAAACTGTATGTAAATCAGGATGCCTGATTATTATTTATATTTCATGGTGGGATGTAGGAGTTTGTCTGCCATGAGAAGAACTGTAAACAGGAGGTTTATGAACACTGAACACAGTTGCTAAGGTGGTTCTCTTGAAATAATTTTCCTTTGCAGCCGACATCAATTCTTAATTTTAGTAGCACACGTAGCAGGATGGAAATGATGATTGATTTTTCTCCAAGTGCTGTGGGCTGCTTAAGTTGAGATTTCACTATAAAGACTAGACATTTCCAATTGCTTTTTATAAGTTCAGAATTGATTTTATTTGTTTAGCGCCTGACTAACATAATAAAGGAGAAAAATATAGTTGGACAGAAAACAAAGCAAAGTGATGGGCTGCCTGGTTTCTGGCCTTCCTTTAGGTGATGTGATTTTAAGCCATGCTCCTGCTCTGGGTCTCTCCCAAACTGGGTCATACAGAAGTTTTTGCACTGTGTTCACAAAGAACTGTGGCTCTGTGTAGACTTTGAGTGTTTGGTGCCAGTCTGGCTTGCTGTTGGGGTCTTGACAAGTGAGAAAACAAAAATAAAACTGAGTTAGCATCAGTGTGTCTTGGTTTTTAATATGTGTCACCCACATTACCTGACATCAATAAAGTCCAAAATTTCCCCATCTGCATGAATGAGGCTTCATTTTCTTTATCCAAGATAGGATTTTCCCATGGGGAATGTCACTGATATTTTTTTACCCAGCAGATTTGGAGGTGTTCAGGTGGTGGTGGCTGTAGGCAGAGAGGCAACAGGCAGAATTTCTGTGACATAAATCCATCCTGTCCCCACAGGCAAGGGACAAGTCCTAAGGGGAGAGGTAAGGGTCTGTCTGCCCTCAGCTCCTTGCACCAAGATGGTCAGGAGGGTCTGCACAGGCTCCTACTGCATAACTTGCTCTCCTTGGTGGGCTTGCAAAGGAAAAAAATGGACAAGAAGGGTTATTTTGGCCTTACACATACTGGGAAAGGGGTGGGAAGTTTGGTTAGTGGCTCCAGCTCAGCCAGAATTTGGACTTTGAAGTTCAAAATGGTTGTTGTGTCGGGGAGAATCCCTCACCTTTCACATGAGCGTGGTGAGTGTGGTAAGAAGGGCTGAGTTTGGATAGAAAGGCTGAGTTTAATAAGGGCTGAGTTTGGATAGAAAGGCTGAGTTTAAGAAGGGCTGAGTTTGATAAGAAGGGCTGAATTTGGATAGAAGGGCTGAGTTTAATAAGGGCTGAGTATATTAAAAGGCTGAGTTGATGAGAAGGGCTGAGTTTACAGCTGGAGAGAAGCAATGAGAAGAAATTCTCATGGCTCTCTGGAAACACAGGTGGCAGAGATATTTATTCCCTGATTTATGGTCATGTAAAACAAATTCACTGCAACTTGTCAGTGAGCAGGGATCTCCTGCTGCTAGGTAAGGGGCAGGGCAGGGTGGTTTGTTTCTCTGCTGCAGACAAGGGCGGTGTGCAGGAGTGTCTGACTCCACACTCTATTGTATTTGCTGGGAATGCCCCAATGAAGGCAGGAATGATGCATCTGACTCCATGTTCTCAGAAGGCTCATTTATTACTCTATGATACTATATTATATTAAAGAATATGATACTATACTAAAGAATACAGAAAGGATAGTTACTGAATGCTAAAAGATAATAATGAAAACTGGTGACTCTCTCCAGAGTCCCAACACAACTTGGCCCTGATTGGCCAAAGAGTGAAAACAACTCACAGCAGAATGCAATGGAACAATCACCTGTGGGTAAACAATCTCCAAACACATTCCACATGTGAGCACAACACAGGAGAAGCAAATGAGATAAGAATTGTTTTCATTTTCTCTGAGGCTTCTCAGCTTTCCAGGAGAAAAATGCTGAGCAAAGGGATTTTTTCAGAGAAAAATCTCCCAGGGAAAAGCCCATTCTGCTGCTGGCTGCAAGTACAGGAATGACTACAGTGCTGCAGCTAACACAGCTGCCAACATGAAAATAATTTTAAAGGAAATCTGTGTGTCTTTACTTGTAAGTGGTCCAGTAGTGTCTGTGTCTTGAGGACAGTTTTCATGGAGTTCTGCTGCTGCTGCTGTCTGAACACTCAAATGTCAGTGAGCTGGAGGGCTCCTTGTTCTCTTATTTGAAGATGATATTTATTTTATGATATTTATTTTTTTTCCTCTGCTAATGTTATTTAGAGCCTTGAAGGTGAGTGCTGGCTCATTTTCATGCCAGACAAAATGTGTGTTTTGAAGCATCTGTTACCTCTCCAGCTGTGGTGCCTCACTCTGAGGCAGTGAGGTGATACGATGGTGTTCACAGGGGTCCCAGGATGAGGGAAGAGATGAGGATCTGACTCCATGTTTCAGAAGGCTGATTTATTATTTTATGATATATATTATATTAAAACTATACTAAAAGAATAGAAGAAAGGATTTCATCAGAAGGCTAGCAAGGATAGAAAAAGAAAGAATGATAACAAGGTTTGTTGCTCGAACAGAGAGCATAGCCAGCTGGGCTGTGATTGGCCATTAATTAGAAACAACCAACATGAGACCAATCACAGATGCACCTGTTGCATTCCACAGCAGTAGATAACCATTGTTTACATTTTGTTCTTGAGGCCTCTCAGCTTCTCAGGAGAAAAAAATCCTAAGGAAAGGATTTTTCATAAAACGTGTCTGTGACAGGTGACATGGTGGCAGTGAATTCCAGAGGACAGGCTCCCAGATGGGGAAATGACAGGCTGGCAGTGCAAAACTCCCTGCAGTGACCTCCCTAAAACAGGTTCCTGTTGATCAGTGTGCCAGGAGAGCTCCTGAAGGTTGCTGCCCACCTTTTGTTTTTTTACTGGTGTGCAAAGAAGAAGCAGCAGTGATAAAAAGGATTTAGCCACCAACCATGGCACTATTATCTGCAGCTCAGAGTGGGTAGAGGATGCCATGGACAGTCCCACAGGATCTTCTCTCTGATCTTTCCTACAGTGTTTTGAGGATAAAATGCATTTATAATTTGTATATAATGCATTTATAATTTGTATATAATTTATCACTGATCAGTTGTAGCCTCACAAGTCCCCATTCCAGCCTGTGTCACACTTGCCTTTCCAAGCCAAACATCTCAGGGCTGTGGCTTGTGCATCTCAACTTGTCAGTTGTGATTTCTCGTAAATTGGATGAGCACCAACAGGCAAATAACAATAACAAGGTTCCACCCTACCACAACCATGCTCTGCAACTTTGGGACCAAGTTTCATAGGATGCTTGCCAAGTCTGAGTTGAATTTTGCTCATTTTGAGACCTGGTTATTTGGCTCATTTCCTGTCTTTTCTATTTCTTGGTTTTTTGTTTGCTTTTTTTTGTTGGGGTTTTTTTGTGTGTAACACAACTCAGTGAAGGTTAACAATAGAAATGGGTTAGAAGTTTATGGGACCATGCCTGGGTGTTTTAAAGGCATCTTGGAGAACATCTTCATGTATCATTCACTCAAAAATATAGTGAATCAAGTGAAATGTAGTTAAAATTCAGATGATGCTTATCTATGTTTTAATCTATTTTGTGGGTAATACTTGTACCAACACACACTTTCTGAATTTTTGCACATGTATACAGCTGAAAGAGCTGCTTTCATAGCTGAAAGGGGAAAATATGACCTTTCAGAAATTGTGGAACTTCCCTCTGCTCTCTGAAAATAGAAAAAAAATCCAATGAAAACACTCTGAGAGATTTATTTTGCAGATTATGGAGAAATCTTTTAACCTGCAGTCAGGAAAGCTCAAAGTGTCCTCTGCAAAGGTCCTCACTAGTCTATGCAGCAGAAGATAAATGATCCCTCTGTTAGGTTGAGGGCCCAGCAGGACACAGTGATCAGGATATGGGCTGCAAAATTACAAAGTTCTAAAACTTTTGAGCTGTGCCTGTTTTCCTCCTTGTTTCAGAGACTTAAAGGGTCAAGATCTTTTCAAACTTCATTTTTCTTAGTGACAGCTGAGATCTTTAACTGGATGGCATCACCTGGGCTGAGATAGAATCACAGAATTATGGAATATCTTAAGCTGGGAAGGACCCACAGGATCATCCAGTCTAGCTGGACCCCAACAACCCCACCCTGGGCATCCCTGGCAGTGCTCTCCAAATGCTCTTGGAGCTCTGGCAGCCTCGGGCCGTGCCCATTCCCTGGGGAGCCTGGGCAGTGCCAGCACCTCTGGGGAAGAGCCTTTCCCTGATCTCCCCCCTAATCACACGGCTTCATGCCAGTCCCTTGGATCCTGTCACTGGGTTCAGGAAAAACAAAAAAAAAAAACCCAAAAAACCCAAAACTCCTGGGAGCTACTAGTGCTTGGCCAAAGCAGTGGAAGTTCATGTACATCAGTGACTCCTCCAGGAGTCAAATTGTCTTGAAATTTTAAACAACGTTGGGATGGCACCAGAGCATCATGGACAGGCCTGCACTGCCTGGTGTGGGGCCTGTGGGGTGGATAGCAGCCCAGTCTGAGGTTTGCCATCTCCCATGGATTGATCACCTCACAGGTGCTGCAGTTGGGGCTTTTTGGGCTCTCTGGTGTCACCTGAAGGGCGCAGTTTGCCCCAGCAGCAGCCGTGCTCTCAGCAGAGGAGCAGCGGGGTGAGCGGCCAGCTCATCTCACAACTGCTGTCACTGCTGTGGGGATGGGAAACGCCAGCACTGCCACCAAGATCAGAGGTGCCTGTGCTCCTGGGGAGGGAGGAGCAGCCAGCCCGCTCTGCAGGCTGCCTGTGGTACAAACACGTTCCCACTGCGCTGCGGTGGAAACCTGCCTCGCTCGAGTTTCTCATGAGAAGCAAGACTCATCCTTCCCAGCCATGCTGGCTCTTACCTTCTCACCTGTGCTGCCTCCTGTTCCAGACCCACTTGGGAGCTGATGTTCCCTTGTCAGAACTCAGGACATCCTTCTGGGTGTCCAGAGTTGTCGGGACCCCTGCCAGGGGCTCAGAGACCCTGGCGCACAGCCCAGAACACCTGTGGGTTTGATTATGACCCGTGGAGCAAATGACCAGCTTTGTATGAAGACCTGAAAGCCACAGAAGTTTAAGTAGTGTGATAATAAAATTATCACTAGGTGAAAAAGTAGATTTTGGGATTTTTAGAATAGGGGGTTTGGGGACAAGATGGAGGGACTTGGGTGTGTCCAGCCTTTCTTCTTCTTCTTCTCTACCTCCATCTTCTGCAGTGATGTTGACACTTTGGGATTGGTTTAGAATAGAAGCTCACTGTCTAACACAGGTGACAGGTATTGGAAAGTCATTGTAAGTATGTTATACGTAGTTTGTAGTATAAAGACATAACACCACCCTGGGGGCAGGCAGAGTGATGCTGTCTGTCCTGCTGAGCTGACCTTGGCTGGACAGGAGAAAACTTTTATAGATAAGATACAATAAACAACTCTGAGACCGAGAACTGAAGAGCTCCGACTCATTCTTCGAACGTGTGTGCCGAAACAGAGATTTTCAGGTATCTTGGGGCTGCAATAACCGGCAAACTCCCAACATTCCCTGTGTGGTGTTTCCCTGGGAGGCTCACTCCATCCACCCCTCCCTGAAATAAGTCTCCTGTCTCCACTCACCACTCCCCAGCTGTATAACTAAGGAGGGTAAATGCTCATTTTTTGGCTCCTGCCTGCATTTTTCCCCACCTCAGGGCCAGGGATGGATGTGCAGCCAGAGTAGGATGTGGAACACCATGTGTCTCCTCATCAGGATGCTGGTGCAGGCCCTGGGAAAGGCCTTTCTCCCTAAGAACAGCCATGCAGTGCCTCTGCCTGAGTGATTTGGAGGCTGCTGACCTATCCAGTGAGTGTCCAGGTGGGGAACTCCCACAGCTCAGCCAGGAGAAGGACTTCTCCATAGCTCCAGAAGACTTTTCCCCTTCCAGTCTTTGTCTTGAGTCTTAGAATCACAGAATGGTTTGGCTTGGAAGGGACATTAAAGCTCATCCCATTGCACCCCTGCCATGGCAGGACACCTTCCACTGTCCCAGGGTGCTCCAAGCCCTGTCCAGCCTGGCCTTGGGCACTGCCAGGGATCCAGGGGCAGCCACAGCTGCTCTGGGCACCCAGTGCCAGGGCCTCAGCCACCCTCACAGGGAAGGATTTCTTCCTGAAATCCCATCTAGCCCTGCCCTTTGGCAGTGGGAAGACATCACCCATTGTGCTCTCCAGCACAAGACCTTTTCCTGCACTGCTGCAGCCTGGCACTGGGAAATGCAGTCATACATCAAAGCCAGCAAATAGGGAATTAAAAATGAGGTTTAAAAAAGGCTCCTGAGGGACAAAGTTTCCAAATCTTGTATAACCCCTCTTGTCCAGGTTGGCAGCAGCATGTGAGCTTTGGATCCTTTGACAACCATTTTTAAGGTGTAAAAATAAGATGTATTACAAAATCATTATGATTAAGTGACCCTTTCTTTGGGAAGGCTTAGCAAGGTTTGGAACCTGGGAGCAGATGGCCATTTTTCTGTGGGGAGATAATGTGACCCAATTCTGGCTGTACCACAAACCTTTGGAGAAATCTCATCTAGCAAACACCCCAAATGGAAGTCAGGGGTTGTTTTGCATCTCCCATCTACACCAAGGCTGGGAAATGGATTCCCCTGCATGCACCTTGGCTTGTTCCCAAGTACTGGGGAGCTGGGCTGCAGTGAGGAAGAGGAAATAGGAAGGTATAAGACAAAGATCCCAAACCACTTCCATTACTGGAAGTGTCCAAGGCCAGGTTGGACAGGGCTGGAAGCAACCTGGGATATGGAAGGTGTCTCTGCCCATGGCAGGGGGCAGAACAAGATGGTCTGGAAGGTTCCTTCCAACCCGAACCATTCTGTGATTGTTGTGAGGAGCTGGGGCTGGGCAGCTGGGAAATCACCTGGTCAGGGAGCTGCACTTGGGGTGGGAGCAGGGCTTGGCGAGACACACAGCTTCCTTGGCAGAGCTCTGTGAAGTTTCCATCCCTGCTAATAAATCACATGAGCATGATGGTAATGACAAAGGAAAGAATTACTTCTTAAGAAACTCATCTCCTCTCACCCCAGGGCCCGTGTGTGGAGCAGAGAGGAGTTTGCAAGTCTGGAGTGTGGGAGGGAGTCAAGGCTGCCAGAACTCAGGTCGTGTGTGCCAGGAGCTGCAGCAGCCAGGCCTGTGAGCTGCAAGTTCAACAAGGTTATTCAGAAGTCACCTGAGATTGGCAAAACCCTGTGAGCCAAACCCTGCAAGGTGCTAAGGCAGCTTTTGGTTATGTGGATAATTCTAAATCACCCTCAGGTCAGCCTGTGACAACCAGCACCCAGAATCAGCAGAGTTTGACCATGAACACCACTGCTAAGCCCTTAGTGGGACAGCAGCTTCAGAGAGCTGATCTGTGCCTGGCTGCTGTATAAGCAATGACTTTGCTTCCTATGTGTCTATCTCAGCCCACCATTAGCATTTAAAATCATTCCTTACCGATAGGAAACAAAATACAGCTTTGAAAAAAAATCCATCCTGGTGATGGGCTTTGTTTTGCATTTCTTTGTGACAAAAGTGATTAAACTGCTAAATCACAGCTGCTTTTCTCATAAAAAAGACAAAGCATCTTTCAATCCCGCCATCATTTCAAGAGCTGCAGAAAGCTCTAGGTAAATGGGAGTGATTTGATCTATCTTGGCTTTATCACTGCATCTCCTACACCACACAGGCTCCCAGGCAGGGTGTATTTGCTGTCTCATGGCCTAAAAGCTTCCCGTGTTACTCATAACTTAAACATCGAGAGAGAGATAAGGATTGGGTTTGTTTGTTTCCTTTCAGAAGAAATGAACATTAATAAATATCTCATTACCAGAAAGCGTCATAGTGAAAGTACAGCGCTTTCTCCCGTTCCATAGTGGCTCTTTAATTTTCACCGTGGTTAAAGAGCAGCATGAAAACCCTGAAAAATGATCCCAGTCACACTCAGCTGAGTTTTCAATAACTGCTGGATCAGATAGGGCCGAGCTGCTATCGTGGGAGACGATCAGATATGGGGCAGCAACTGCTGCAGACTTTGCTTGGCACAAATTATTCCCTCCTAATGTCCACCGAAAGGTGAAAATCTGCTGTTGCAGCACCCATGATCTCCAGTATTTCAGAAAACTCCTCAGGCCCTGAGGTTGTTGCAAGGAGCCCTGGTCCTGCTGTGAGCCATTTCCCATTACATTTCCTGTCACAACCATTGCTCCAGAGAGAGCTGCTGGAGAGGGTCTCCTCCACCACTTGTTTCAAGGAGATGTGGATGTTGATGCCCCAAAAGTGTGGGCTGGCTGTGGAGCTGGCCAAAGGATCTGCTGCACTGGAGGGCAGTGGTGCAGGCCCAGGCTGATCTCTGGCCAGCAGTTCATGGTTGCCTCCAAGGTGGAGACAACCACCTCTGCTGTGAAGATGGCTGAAAAGGACACCAAGAAAGGGGAATCATGGAATCAGAATATCCTGAGTTGGAAGGAACCCACACAGATCATCAAATCCAACTCAATGAATGTCCAGCTCCAAATGAAGCTCTAAGAGTCAGCAAGGGAGGAGAGCATCAAGCTGAGGTGAGACGGAGCTCTGGAAAAGGAGCCGTGGGTCAGGACTGTTCCAAGGCAGAAGATGGAGAAGACCCCCAGCAACAAAGCTCTCTGTTAACCTTCAGCCATGCTTGGGACACTCTGCATCCATTCCCTGGAGTGGAGAATGGAGAATGGAATCATTGCCAAAATCACCCCACAGAGCCTCAAAATGGCTTGAGCCAAAGAGACAGCACAGCCTGTCCTGGCTAACCCCAGCAAACCCACAGCTGATTGGAAAAGCAGAGAGCTGCCATGGAGTGTGTGCTTCTGTGCACTGCTCCCCATCAGGGGCAATCCCTGCCTCCCAAATCCCACCAGCAGCTCTGGGCTGGTTCTGGTTCTGGTGGTGGGAGTGATTCAATGCCTGGGTTTGCAATGCTTTGGGCCAAATTGTGTCTTCCAGCAGCACAAGGACAGGGAAATGAATAATAACACACAGCCAGAAGAGGGAGTAGAGAGGAAGTTTGGAAAATGGGTGAGAGAGCAGAAAAAGGTGAGAAAACAGAGCGGTCCATCTCCTGAAACTGGCAGAAGGGAAAGATCTCATGGCTTTTGGACCAGTCTTCAGACAAGAGTCCAGATTTTAGAACATGTAGGGTTGGAAATACTGTGGTTTATTTGCTACAAATGATTTACAAGGCCCTTCAGTGAGAAATAAATTTCACAGGACAATGCCTCCAGGGAAATATATGTGTTTGGATGGGTGATTCATCATTCTGCATTAAGTCCATAAGCTCAGCTGACATCGAGGTATACCTGATAATCTCTTATCTAAATAATTTCCCCTTGAAATCCTCCATCTGTGCAGCTTCGTGCTGCTGATGGGAGGATGAACTGCTGGGCCAAAACTTCTGCTGGGAAAACTGGCCTTGTAATGGCCTGGTCAAGATGGGGAGATGCTGAATCCTGCCAGAAGACCCCACACCATGTTGGGTTATGTAGAAGGCACCAATGGTCCCAGGCAGCTCCAGAGAGGTGGTGGAGGATAGGGGTGGAGGCCTGCTCTGCTTTATTTAAATGTGGGTCCCTTTAAACCTTCTGAGAATGTCCCACCTGGTCATGTCTTGGCTCCTGACCAGTACCAGAAGAAGGCTAAGAGCAGAGCTTTCATCTAGCTTGGCCAGCCTGGAATTGCCTTCACGCTGAGACATTTCACCAGAATTCTCCAAATCTCTTCCTTGCTGCTCCCAGTTTGGATCACCTTCATCAGCCACCCTGGGATGAGCTCAGGCCCCAGTGCTGAGCTCCCAGAATGCCTTCCACTGGTGTGATGCTCAAAACATCAAACAAACCCAATCCTTCCACAGCCTCCCCCAAACTCCATTTTTTTGCCTTCCTCTCAGCATCCCCTTTTTTCCTGCTGTTGCAAGCACAGGGGTTTCTCCATCACGGTGCTCCAGGGGCTGTTTTTTGGTGTGGACACGGATGATGTGGAGACCATCATCACTGCATGCTGTGTGTTGGGGCAGGACAGCTCCATGGGATGGGGGTAGAGTTTGGGATGCCTCTTGTGGGTCTCCACATGGGTCCTACAGCACCTTCCCATCCTTGCTTCCACAGCTGTGCTGCAAACCAGGGGCACCCATGGGGAATTGTGACCAACCTGCCACTGAGGCCTGCTGGTGGCGCCGGCTGTGCCAGGCTGATGTGAGGCCTGTGCTGATGAATTCACCAAATTAGTCACTAATTATAGCAGCCACCCACAGTGTCCCCAGCAGCCGAGGATCTGTGAAGGTCATGAAGCCTGTGATTCAGCCGGGAATCCCGTGTAACTCAGTGAAATAACAGGAAATACAATACAAATAACAGGGCCCAACGAGTGGCAGCCGTGGCTGATTGTGCCCTGCCTCTCCCTTTGCCATGGAAATGGGCTGGGATGGCACCCAGAAGGGTAAATGCTCTGCAGATGCCTCTCTCCTGGATCCAAGCCCCGGGTTTGCCTCCTCTCCTGGCTGGCAGGGATGGCTGAGCCCCACAGCAGCTGCCCCACAGCTCCCAGTGCCTCTCTGCCAGCCCTGAGAGGTGGAGAGGACTTCTACAGGAAACATCCACCCCAAATGACACCCCCAGAACTGGACTGAATGCATGGTGCCCATCCCTCTGCCCCACACACACATGGGGTGTCCCACAGCCCCATCCACCCTGGAGCAGCTCCAGGATGGAGAGCTGGGAGCAGCTTCCCGTGGTGCTGCTGGCTGGGCTCTTTCTACTGGCACAGTAAATGCTCTGCAGATGCCTCTCTCCTGGGTCCAGGTGCTGTGTTTGCCTCCTCTCCTGGCTGGCAGAGATGGCTGAGCCCCACAGCAGCTGCCCCCACAGCTCCCAGCGCCCCTCTGCCAGCCCTGAGAGGTGGAGAGGACTTCTACAGGAAACATCCAGCCCAAATGACATCCCCAGAACTGGCCGGCCTGGAGAGAAGGAGGAAGAGGAGACTGAATGCATGGTGCCCATCCCTCTGCCTCACACGCAGTGTCCCACAGCCCCATCCACCCTGGAGCAGCTCCAGGATGGAGAGCTGGGAGCAGCTTCCCGTGGTGCTGCTGGCTGGGTTCTTTCCACAGTCCGCAGTGAACAGAATCACTGGAGCCTTTCAGATGTGGCTATTTTTGTTTTCCTCCTATTTCTCCACAGGGAAGCTGCAGCAGAGCTCTCCTCCTGGAGTTCTGGTGCGTCAGGAGGAAGGGGCACACAGCCCAGGAGCACATCCAAGTGTCTGCATGGCCTGGTAGGGAGCAGGGATGGGTCTTCCTCCTCCCTGCAGCAGCTGTAGCACAGGCAGTGGGCACAAAACCTGTATCTGGCTCTGTTTTGGGAAGGTTTTTCTACCCCTAAGCCACCTCATGAACCTCATCACCCACACCCATGGAGCTGCTCAGCCCTGACTCTTTCCATCTCATCCTCTCCCAGCTTCTCCCACCTCCTCCTGGCACCCCCAAGCTGTTGCCTCCCTCATGTTTCCCCTCTCTGACTCCTCAAAGCCCATCTCAGTTCCCTCCATGCTCCTTGCCCCTCAGCCAGCCCCAGTGGCTGCAGGATTATCTCTCCAATAATGTGCATTTCAGCAAACCAGAGCATTTTGGAAGGGCTGAAGGGATCTGTGAATTCTCTTTGAATACAACAACGTGTTTTTGGCTAAAGGGAACAAGTGAACATTTTGAAATGTCAAATATTTTGTTCAGACATTTTTGAACAAAATGTTTCACTTGGTAGTTGACAAAAAAAAAAAAAAAAGAGAAGAAAAAAAATCAGTTCAAAATCTCCAAAACAAAATCTTCCCACATTTATTTTGAGATGGCACCTGCCTGGGAGAACACAAACTACAAAGGCACAAAAACCATTTCCATGGTAAATAATGTCCTGGCACCCAAGGGAGTTTCTTCAGTGGAAGTCAAAATGTTTCAAAGGGAGTCAAACATTCCCTGATTTTATTTTTTCCCTATTTCACTCGGGTGGGGGGGAAAAAAAACCCTGTCCTTGCTGTGCCTGGATCAAGAACTCATGTTCATTTTTATGTTGGCTACTAAGCAGAAATATTTACAGCAACAACTTGATAGGTCAGGTCTGCTTCTTGTACTAGAGAAAGAATTAATGCTGGGACCGGTTGTCCTGGTGATCCTTCCTCTCTGCCCCTCTACTTTGGCTTCTCATTCTGTAGGATAAAGGGTCCAGAGAAAATCTTTTTTCTCCATTGTCAAAGTTTGCTCCAATCCTTGCCCTGCCCTGGAGATTCTGGAGCTGTTTCTGACGGGAGCCGGAAATTCCTTTGTGTTTTTCAGAGCCTTTCTTATTTCACAGAATCCCAGGCTGGTTTGGGTGGAAGGGACATAAAAACTCATCCTGAAGTGGGCAGGAACATCTTTAACTGGACCAGGTTGCTCAGAGCTACATCCAACCTGACCTTGAATGTTCCCGGGGTGGATCATCCACAGCTTCTCTGAGCAACCAGGTACCTTTCCTGATGGATTTCTCTGCCTGGCCTCGTCCTCCTGTCCTCTCCTCCCCAGTGGTGGGGTAAAAGCCTGGGGTCACGATCCAGCTCCCCCTGCCCAGCACTGGGGGCGTTGAGCTCCTGCTGAAAAACAACACACATCTCATTTTCTGCCTCTTTTTCCATGTGCTCCAGCCATGCCAGCTGCCTGTTTGTCTTCCTGTGAGTCCCCCACAGCTTTTACAGCTGATGAATAATTTCAAGTAAACTTGCCCAAGGACTTGAAGGTGGGAATTTCCTACCAGGACTCAAACTGGGAGTGGGGAAACCAAGTGGGAATGGGTGATCTCGTGGTGTTTTGCCTCCTGGTGGCACCTCCAAGGCTTGGGTGACTCTTCTGGTCCTTCTAACCATGAGCTGTAATGTATGAAATATGAAATGTACCATTGAAATAAAACCATTGAAATGGAATGACAAATATTTTTGGTTAAACAAACATGTGAGGAGAGGCTGAGGGAGGTGGGAAGGGGGCTCAGCCTGGAGAAAAGGAGGCTCAGGAGGGACCTTGTGGCTCTGCACAGCTCCTGACAGGAGGGGACAGCCAGGTGAGGGTTGGGCTCTGCTCCCAGGTGTGGCATTCACATTCTCTGGAAAAATCCCTTCCCCCAGGATTTTTCTCCTGGGAAGCTGAGGAGCCTCAGAGAAAAGGAAAACAATTCTTATCTCATTTGCTTCTCCTGTGCTGTGCTCACATGTGGAATGTGTTTGGAGATTGTTTACCCACAGGTGATTGTTCCATTGCATTCTGCTGTGAGTTGTTTTCACTCTTTGGCCAATCAGGGCCAAGCTGTGTCAGGACTCTGCAGAGAGTCACCAGTTTTCATTATTATCTTTTTAGCCTTCTGTAAGTATCCTTTCTGTATTCTTTAGTATAGTATAGTATTCTTTAATATATATAGTATCATAAAATAATAAATTAGCCTTCTGAGAACATGGAGTCAGATTCATCATTCCTGCCTGCCACAGGGTCCCTACAAATACAATACCCAGGAAAAAGGGATTGGGTGAGAAGAAACAGCCTCAAACTAGGAGATGTTTGTATTAGAGATTAGACAAATTTCTGCACAGAAAGGGTTGGCAAGCACTGGAGGAGGCTGCTCTGGGCAGTGGTGGAGTCCCCATCCCTTCAGGGATTCAAAAGTCCTGTGGATGTGGCCCTTGGGGATGTGGGTTGGTGGTGGCCTTGGCAGTGCTGGAGGAATGGTTGGACTGGATGATCTCAGAGGCCTTTCCAACCTGAATGATTTCATGATTCTCTGACAATCCAAGCCTTCCAGTAAATCCCACAGCCCTCCTTGCACAGTGCCCTGGTGAGGTGGTGGGAAGAGACCTTTGTGTCGAGCTGAGCAACATCTGAGTTTGCCAGTGCATATTTTCACTGTAAGAATTACAAACATTTTGATCAACATTTATTAGTCATCAGATAATGGACACCCACAGATTTTTATCTGCTGTCTCTTGTGGGCTTTTAGGAGGTTTGCAGCAGTTTCGCAGATCACTGTCTGATGTATCACCTGGGACCAATATTTTTCTTGTAGCTGAAGCTCCTGAAGCTCCACTTATGCCAAAAATTCATGTATACAGTAAGAAAAAGTTCTTCCAGTGGAGCTTGGTGAATGTTTTTGTACAAAACTCTGAGATGGGGAAATTTTCAGTTCCTCTGAAGTACAGCAGGTTTGTGAACCATGCACCACAAAGATTCAGTTTTATTCTGCATCACCTTTGTTGTCCTGGTGTTTTGCAGGAAAAGCACAAAGTGATGTGGATTTAGTTTAAAGGAAGACAGCCAGAAGAAACCCAAGGATCCATAAGTGTGAGAAATGTTAAATGTATGTATACCTCTAAGCAACATTCAGAATTCTCTTCTCTCTTCTCTCTTCTCTCTCTTCTCTTCTCTCTTCTCTCTTCTCTCTCTTCTCTCTTCTATCTCTTCTCTCGTTCCTCTTCTCTCTCTCTCTTTCTCTTTCTCTCTTCTCTCTTCTCTCTTCTCTCTTCTCTCTTCTCTTCTTCTCTTCTCTTCTCTTCTCTTCTCTTCCTTCTCTTCTCTTCCCTTCTCTTCTCTTCTCTCTTCTCTTCTCTCTCTTCTCTCTTCTCTTCTCTTCTCTTCTCTTCTCTCTCTCTTCTCTTTCTCTTCTCTTCTCTTCTCTTCTCTTCTCTTCTCTTCTCTTCTCTTCTCTTCTCTTCTCTTTCTCTTCTCTTCTCTTCTCTTCTCTTCCTTTTTCCTGTCATCCTGCAGTCAGTAAATATCCCTTTTCTTCCCCTGCCTAGCAGATAAGGTGGCTGTTTGAGAGCTGCTAAAGCTGTTGTGATTCCTCAGTCCGTGAGTGGGCTCATTTCTCCCCTGTTTGGAGCTGCCCCATGTTAAGCTGCCTGTGGATCACATAGCAAAATTGCATTTATGGCCAGAGCAGCCTGAAGATGTAAGGACAAGCAGGGTTTTGGGGCTGTCTGTGGCCATTTCCTCACTCACTCAAGGTGGTGGATGTGAAGTTTTTGCCCTGGTGCTCTGCAGAGCTGCCCCAGCAGCTCCACCTGGGCTCTGCCAGGAGACCCATCCCAGCTGGACACTTCCCAGTGCAGGAAACTGGGGCAGGTCAGATGGGTGCTGAAGGTGGCAGCTGCCCAGGGAGGGGGCTGGGGTGTCAGAAATCATATTTGAAAATGTGGCACATTTCTGATGCACCAGGATCTGCAAAGGAAGAGGAATGAAGGATGAGATCCCCTTGGGAGGAGGCAATCCTTGGAGGTTGAACAGGAGGGCAGGAGCTAATGAAGGAGCACAGGGCAGTGCTGGGGGGCTCTTGCCCCTGTCCTGGCTCTCCAGGAGGTCCTGTGTCCTGGCCCAGGGATTGAATGCCTTAAAGGATCACCTCCATTAACAAATACAACCATCATCAGTGCTGGATCCATCAGCAGAGAGATCTCTGCAGGCTGCACTAGAAGACCTTTAGTGGTCCCTTTTAAACCAATTATCCTTCCAGCCCTGAGATGGGGCTGTGCCAGCTGCTGGGCAATCAGATTGCCCACGACTGGATCTCCAGGAGTTCCTTTCTTGCCAGTGAGCCTCAGGACAGCTTCCCCTGCTCCCCCCAGCTGAGAGCAGCAGGAGGTTCCTCAGGCAGGGATCTGGCTGTGCTCAGATCTGCCAGTGAACCAAGCAAATCTACTCATGTACTACTGATTTCAGCAGAAACAAGTCCAGGCCTTTCATTGTCCCTTGGAGCCAGCCCAGAAGTCCTTGCTCCTCAGGCTCCCCACTTTTGAGATCTGCTTGGTCAGACATCCTGATGGACCAAAGCGTCCCACCTGCCCTGTGTGCCCAAACCAACTTTTCTCCCTCCTGAATTTTCATACAGGAGCTGTTTTTCATCTCAAAGTCTCAAGATGATTCCCCCCACTTTTGTCACTCTTCTTTCTGGATTCCAGCCCATTTGGGCCCAAAGGAGCCATCAGTCAATGTGTAGTGTCCACAGAGTCCCCAAAGCACCACCCAGCCCCAGAGTTCTGCTGGATTTTAATTCCATGGCTCAGCTTTGCTTCACAGGGAGCTGGTTTGGTTTCTGCCAGAAGGCACAATACAGAAACTCATGGAGTTTGAGATGAGAGAGAAATAGAGTGCAAGGCAGCACTATGACATCCACAGAATACAGCTCTGCAGATGTGTGTATATATAAATACATGGGCAAATAGATATTTATTTGT